>QVTF01020812.1:2400000-3000000 GCA_003573665.1 Oxygymnocypris stewartii
CCGGGTTTTACGTTCCCGCTCACGGAAAAACTGCTCCGTGTTCACCATTTAAACGTTATCAGGGATAACGGAGGGGAAAGAAACATGTAGGAATCATGTAGCACACTCTTGTTGTTCTGCTGGCACACCAAAAATCATCCCCGCCTCGGCTGCAGTTTCTCACTGACAACATAGTAGCGCCACTCGCATCATTTACAGTCGGGTTCTTAGCAGAGAACACAGAGCAGAACTTGAATTTCGACGCGGGATTGCTATTAATAATAATTATACTCATTCCCACAGGTTCTGACAGAATGCATCACATTTGCACGTGCTTTTGAGTCCTGAGAGCTCAATTTCTGTGCAGCCCACAGATCACGATAAGGAGAGTGACAGCTTTTAATAATTATAAGGGAAGTTTGCAAATGTGATATATTGATTTAATACAACAGATCAGTAAACAAGTACTGCATGATTTTGCTCTATTTCATCAACGAAAATAGTTCCAAATAAAGTAACCGCTGAGCCGTTGTGCATCTCTAAAAGCTAATTTATATTTAAAACATTAATGTCCACATGAATCTATGAATGTAATTGCACTCATGCCACCTCTGAGACTCATTAAACGTCTGAAAATGTACGTTCAAGCTACGTTTGTGTTCTTCTGTGCCACCCCTGTAGTAGGCTACAAATAATTTTTTTGATTAATACTAATTTCATGATTAGTAACTTATTTGTCGTATTGTACTTATTATATTGTTTTAAATATACATTTTAAAAAGCTTATATGGGAGGGAGGGAAAAATGGGATAGACCAAAGGTGTCAAACTCAGTACCTGGAGGACCACAGCCCTACACAGTGTAGATATTACCCTAATTAAACACATCTGATACAGATAAACTAATCATTTAGGCTTATTTGAAAACTACATGGTGTGTGTGTTGGAGCAGGGTTGGAACTAAACTCTTTAGGGCTGTGGCCCTCCAGGAACTGAGTTTGACACACCTGGGATAGGCCTATAAATCTCAAACTAGGTGTTTTTAATTAAATTAATCGGTTAATTAGAATAATAAGACATTTGGGCTGTTACCAGGCAAATTAAATCAGTATCAACAAAATGCATCTTTGCAATGCAGAGGAAACGCAGATGCTTCATCTGAAGTGGCGTATATGTATTACACTGACATGAATGCATTTAGCCTGCAGCTACAAATACAGAAATAATGCTTTGATAAATAAGACATAAAATGTGACCCTGAACCAGAAAACCAATTTCCTAAATTGTGATTTATACATCATCTGAAAGCTGAATAAATAATATGTCCATTGATGTATGGTTTGTTATGATCGGACAATATTTGAAAATCTGGAATCTGAGTGTGCAAAAAAATCCAAATATTGAGAAAATCTCCTTTAAAGTTGTTCAAATTAAGCTCTTAGTTTTGATATATTTACAGTAGGAAATTTACTAAATACATTAATGGAACATGATCTTTACTTAATATGCTAATGATTTTTGGCATAAAATAAAAATGTATAATTTTAACCCATACAATATATTGTTGGCTATTGCTACAAATATACCCCAGCGACTTAAGACTGGTTTTGTGCTCCATGCCAGGGTCACAAATGTTAAATAGTCATTTGAAATTAAAAATAAATAAATCAAAAGATACTTTAAATGTTAAATTAGAACCACCAGCAGGTGTCAGTAAGTCACTGATAAGAGAGTCATTGCGATTGAACGGAATCATTTAAACGGTTAATTCAAGGAATGAAACACGTCATTGCTCAGAGTCAGAGACGCAAAACTCTGTATGGAATTATTTTTGTTGTCGAAATAGAGCAAAAACAGGCAATGTGTCTAAAACGTAAGTCTCTTAATTAACTTGTTTTTTTTAACTGTGTAAAAAGCAAAACTACAGGCCTATGTAATCATGGTGATTTTTTGAGAAAAACGGCATTCTTCATGTGATGTTGACTTACTATATTAAATTATATAAATATATACATTTTCTGCTTCTATATCTTCAATTTTGTGATCATTCTAAACGCATTTTAACAGACTGAATCACGCAGTGAAAGAAAGCAGTCCAGATGCACGCGGATTAGTCTAAACTAACGTTACTAGATTTCACGCACACTGTTTAGAGTGATTTGTTTGGTTTTTGGCAAAATACTGATAATGTCAAATCGCACATCGTTAAAACAACAATTACTATATTTTCGCAGACGATATTGCACACCCTGCACCACTGTCTTTTTGGCTCATTTGTGCAAAACCTTTTGCTAAACCGTCAAAGCTTCATTTTAACCACCAATGCAACGATGCAAGTATTTACCTTATCTCCACATGCTTGCGAAGGGCGATGTCGAGATGTTATACGCTGCTAGTTCGGTCTCCCGAGGCAAACACAGCTAACACTGAATAATGGAGCATGAATATGGCCAGGGGTTCACTTCATTTCCTTCGAGTTCAACTTCAGCAGAGTATGACGGGGTCTGGTTTTCAGCTGGGTCTGCACCATTAACGCCTGTCTTGTCCGTCTGCATCTTTCTTGTGATTTTAGCGCCAGTTTCTTCTTCTGCCCATTATTTGCTGCAGTTGTTTCCACGGAGCGATTTTTTTTTTACTCAGTAACGAATGAGTTTTAAAATGTAGCGAAGTACAATACTTCACACAAAATATACTTAAGTAAAAGTAAAAGTACAGATTAAAAATATTACTTAAAAAAGTACAAGTACACAAAAAAGCTACTCAATTACAGTAACGCGAGTAAATGTAATTCGTTACTTTCCACCTCTGTAAACATACATTTTTGAATTTGAATTAGATGTAAATGACGCCATTGCAATGGTAAAAAGAAAATACCCCTGTAAGCCACTTTAAGGAGTCAAATGTCACCGTGTTCGGAAGACTCATTTATTATCAGAATTTTTTTATTATTGATCAGAAGGCGCTCCTAAATATTTTAAATTAGGAGGACAAGCACTCTTGATTACAAGAAGAAAAACAGCTCTTAAACTGTGTCTGTAGCCGTATGGCTGTGGAATGGGGTTTGGCCGAGGACATATTTACAGTTAAAATATTTTTTTTTGCTTTAACCCCTGTATTTAGTGTGGAATTTTTTACAATATTCACTCACCACAACACTAAAATATGGCATTCTATGTCAATCTACTGCAGTTTTTCCACAAAATGTGGTTAACACCCGGTCATCCATGGGGAAAAAAAATACCGTCATATACCGTGAAACCCGTATAATTTAGAAAAATACCGTGATATACATTTTTGGTCATACCGCCCAGCTCTACCATCTCTGAACACACAACAGATCGAACCCTGAAGCAGACGGGTTACAGCAGCAGTGTAATAAAATTAATATATTTGAAGCTATTGTTTCAGCTCCGGGAATTAGTTATTAAATATTCAATATTGCTTGATTAAAGCCATATTAATATTTAACTTACGATTTATACTTTGAGTGCTCGGCCAGCGAACTACATCAGTATATCTCTATTAAAATCTCGCTTTCATTGCCCCGTGGCCCCGGTAACAATAAACGAGATTAATAATTTCTCAAGTTTGAGCTAGGTTGCGTTATCTTTGGGCAAATAAGGATGAAAATACTTAAAATCACATTCCAGAGACACTTCTTTATAAAATGGAAAAGGTTTATTCGTGATATTGCTATTCTAACATAAATGGATTAACTAATGATACACAAACATACACACACATACGAGAGTTTTGAGGTTAACTGTGGAAAGAATACCATTCTTTCTATTTCATAACTTAACTAACCAGGAAAAGATCACGAACAAATCTTTGCTTTGTTACTGCATTCAGATCAAATTTTACCAGTTTAGTCAGGATTAGGAATGCTTAGTTGTTACTTGCTTGTGTTGGTTTAAGCAGGATGGACGTTTTGGCTTCGTTTTCCCGCGTGAGTTCAGTTCTTTGTTTCGGGTGTCACGTGATCAGTTCGTGCTCCTTCGGTTGCTCTCGTGTGGAGACTTGAAACTGCTGCGTGACGTCACCGGGAAGCTCTCCTCTGCAGTCGTTGAATTCGTTGCTCCGTTACGGCTTTGGCACGGTCTTAGACTTCTTCCGATGGTTGGTTCCGAGGTGAGCGTCCAGCGGACCGGCGCGCGTTGGATGGCGCAGTTGCGAAAACGGGAAGCGTAGCTTCGAGGAGTTCCACAGTGTTCAAGAGAGTCAAGCCATGTTCAAGAAGGTCAAGAGAGAAGAGAGCGAGCGCGTGCACTCGCGCGTCGTTTTAAACTGTTCGGTTTTGGACATCGCCCACAGGCGGCTGGTCCAATCAGTGCGTCGGTACGGGGCGGAGCCCCGCCTGCACGGCTGCTCTTGCTAGGCATTTTCATGTGACGAAAAGAATAACTTTTGATCCCTGTATTAAAACTCTTAACAGGTTTACACATTTATAATATCACCACATTCGTTATCTTATTGATTCATACATTTTTGCAACCATTCATAAAAGTCTAAACACAACCTACACATTCCAGCTTAAAGTACGATTAGAAATCAGCCCACGTTTCCCCAAATAATTCACATTCCACAAGCATATGAGAGAACGAGTGCAACGTCAATATCCATATGTTTCTTTGTAGATGAATTATTATTATCATGAAATGAATGTGTCTCTTGGAAAACGTTCCCATCACATTCCTTTGTTCGTAATAGAAGGAAAAGGCGCGCTTTTGCGCTGAGGCGGAGGGGGCTGAGTCGTTAGTGCCTGGAGGAGACAGCACCTTAGGTCAGATGACCATCTCACTCTCTCCAGAAGGGGGGGGGGTTGAAAAGGGTTGCTGATTTTTTTAGCTGCCCCCCTTCTGGTGACGTGTAGAGCCAGTTGAATTCCTGCCGATATACGTTACAGCAGAAGACCACACACAAAATCATCTCAGACTGGTTTCTTGAAGATGACAATGAGTTCACTTTACTCAAATGGCCTCCACAGTCACCAGATCTCAATCCAATAGAGCACCTTTGGGATGTGGTGGAACGGGAGATTCACATCATGGATGTGCAGCCGACAAATCTGCAGCAACTGTGTGATGCTATCATGTCAATATGAACCAAAATCTCTGAGGAATGTTTCCAACACCTATGCCATGATTAATTAAGGCAGTTCTGAAGGCAAAAAGGTGTCCAACCCGGTACTAGCAAGGTGTACCTAATAAAGTGACGTGTGTGTGTGTGTGTGTGTGTGTGTGTGTGTGTGTGTGTGTGTGTGTGTGTGTGTGTGTGTGTGTGTTAGATCACACATATTGTTATATAGTTTGGCTTTTTGCAAAGAACATGAATAGGTTCGCGTAAACGGCTTAATCTCTATTGTGCTGTTCTTATCTTATATCAGCTTTGTCAGCTCATCAGCTTTGTTGCATGATGCTAATGATCTAAGATGACCCATTTTACAAACCATTTGTCTTGCGTTGTTGTTGAATTGCGACGTGCACAATCTGATGTGATCTAGGTCAAGTTAACCTTGCCTGTAGCTTTACGTTTGTATGATGCTGTGAACACTTCAGTGTTTCCACGTCAGGGTATAATTAACAATGAATATATGAATTCATCACACGTAAAGACGGTGGTATTTGTCTATAGATTGACAACAATATCTAAATCTTCCTACTTGTGTTACGGTCAGTTTTCTGTCTCTAATCCAGTGGTTCTCAAACTGGGGGCCACGGCCCCCTGGGGGGCCACTAGATGGCACTAGGGGGGCTGAAAAGAAATTCTAGAATATTGCTTTTTTTATTATTTTACCTGTATGCAAGTCAGGATTTTCCTATCTGAACTATGATGTATTTAAAAAAAAGTAGAAATATTTAAAACATAATATCAATTATGCGCAGCACACTACGCTGAAACATCACCAAACCGTTGACGTACTAGTGAACACAATGACATGAACACGCTGATAATGCTAAGACTATTTAAAATGTACTAGTTTTTAAGATAGAGGATGCAGTGTCTCAGCTGAGAAGGTAAATACAGAAGAGACCAGCGTGAAAAAACGAAACTGCGTAAATTTGACGACTCGTACATAAAATATGACTTTATGGAATATAGTGATGGCAGAACACAGTACACACTGTGCTTGAAATTTTTATCCGTTGAAGCACTGAAACTCAACCAAAATGTCACAAAAATTCATCCGGAGCATGCAAATAAAATTAAGGAATTTTTTTCAGAGAAAGAAA
This sequence comes from Oxygymnocypris stewartii, assembly GCA_003573665.1. Lineage (NCBI taxonomy): Eukaryota > Metazoa > Chordata > Actinopteri > Cypriniformes > Cyprinidae > Oxygymnocypris > Oxygymnocypris stewartii. The sequence goes on from QVTF01020812.1 coordinate 2,406,212, forward strand.
GAAGAATACGTCAAACAAATGGTACGACTGACTAACATCACGACAATACACGAGAAAGCACAGAAAGCATCGTATCATGCAGCCCTGTGTATAGCCAAATGTAAAAAGCCTCACGCGATCTGGATATGTAGCGAGTGATGGTCGGGGACGAGCGAAATCTGCATTGCAAGATTTCTTTTATATTGTAAAACTTGTATAATATTGTATATGTCTTCTATATTGAAAAACGATTTGTTTTTTTAAGTAGAGCAGACATTTTTTGTATGTTTCTTGCAGAAAAACAGATTGCTGAAAAAACAAACATTTTGCTGTTCAAATTGCAAACCCGACTTGAGCCAATGTCATTTACTCCGTTAAAATATAAGAAGTTTAATGCACTTTTTTACAAATCAAATGTAAATGAACTTTTCAGTATTGATCTTCTACTATGGACATCATAAATAACTGTTCAGTATTCAATACTTTTGTTGCACTTATCAGACAATATTATTGTTAACCGTCAAAGCTCTTTTATAACAATTTGTTATATTTTATGAAATGTAGACTTTAACCAATTTTGTATATTCAACATCAGAGACATAATGCTACAGAATTGTTGTTCCAGTATTGTAAAAATGCATTTGTTTTTGGTACAATCTAAAATTTGTAAGTAAAATTGTAAGTTTGAAGATGTTTTCGTCATGAGTTTTCTTTTGGGGGGGCCACAAAAGAATTCACCCTCCACAAGGGGGCCTCCTCCTGAAAAAGTTTGAGAACCACTGCTCTAATCAGACTAAATCCTTTGTCAAACATCAGCAGTATCAGATGTGGTTGCATATGTTTATCTAACACAGATTTCATTGTTGAATGGTAAGAGCAGCGTCATTCTGTGAGAGCTGGGAATGAGATTACACCCTTTACACGTACTTAAACACGCTCTCGGTCATCTCCCCTCCCTCTATCTCATTTAATGCTCAGCTGTCCTGTCGTCCTCACAGTGACCCATCATTCCCTGCTCGATGACTTCCTCTACGTCATCAGAGTAGAGCACACTCATGTTCTTTTTACCCTTGACACCTTTGAGTTTGAACTGGAGTTGAATTGCTTTCATGCCATGTTGTTATTCTGATCCACATTATGGTTGCAGAATGTTTTTGTCAATGGTATGATTTAGGGCTGAACAATTAATAGCATTTGTGATAATATCGCGATATGAAAAAAACGATTTCTCAAATGCAGAGGCTGCGATTATGCGGTCACGTGACACGCGAGAGTAATGTATGACGATCGTATGACATCCAAGTACGGCGAGATAAATCATTAGGAGACGTCTGCTCTCTTATAGCTCTCGCGGTACTTTGATGACACACCGATCGGTCTAGCAGTGCTGCTTCAAGTCGAACACATCCAAGCAGTCTTCAGAGGAAGCATCAAGTTGGCACTCTGTGTTGCCAAGTCCGCAGTTTGCCGCGGGTTATTTTCGTGTCCACGGGTCTTTCATAACATGCGGAATTGACGTGCTACATGTAAATGATATCCTTTGTTGTACTTTGCTGTTAAAATAACGGAGTCCGTTTGGAAGTCTTCAGCTTTTAAGAACTGCCGGGTTCTCCTGAAGTGGGCGGAGCTAATGCGCAAACGGCAATCTCATTGGCCGGTGCTCACCTATCATTGTCCCTGTTTTGATTTCAGCGAATCAATTCGAGCGAATGCAGACGACCTGATTAATATTCATGAACCCAGCAGCTCAATAATCCTTAGTGCGCTTTATATGGCTATTAATAGTAGAAGTCGTGGTAGTTTAGTTATCTTATCAGTATTATTTGTAGGTTTTTTTGCCCCTTTTTTTATAGAAACACTAAATGTCAAACAATATCTTAAGCACCACCACCAGTCCTAAGTTCAGACAACATGACAAATATGCATTATACATGGTTATTCTAAAGTTCTATCATTATATAATGCTAAATTATCATACTATCATATTATAATGTTTGACTGAAATAATCAATTGAATTTGATAGGTGTCTCACATTGTCCCACATAAATTTTAAAATTGTGTAGATTAGTGTAATGTTTTATAATAATAATAATAATATATTCTATTTGGTGACAATTTCATTAATTTAACATATTTACTATTGGGGCATCCAAGTCGTTTGACATATGAACCGTTTTTTTTTTTTTAGTGTAACAATAGTTACTTTCCCTGGTAATTAGTTTATTTTATAACGATATAACTCGGTTAGTATTTGTGAGAAGTAACTAGTAATATAACGAATTACATTTTTAAAGTAACGTGCCCAACACTGCACACTATACATTGATTTATTGCATGTCTTTGATTAATAATGAATATGAAGAGCTTTAAAAAAAAAAAAAGCATATTAAATTGCAATACTAGTAAAAAAAAATCGCAATTAGATTATTTTCTAAAATCGTTCAGCCCTAGTATGAATAACTTACTGTTTCTAGACAACATCGTACAATCTGAACATCATGGAGAAAAGTGTTTCTTAACATCATAACATGAAGTATACTAAATCAAACAATAAAAAAGGTCATGAAGTCTGTCTCTCTCAAGGTGCGTTCACACCAGACGCGAATGAATCGTTACGCGCAAATGATTTACATGGTAAATCAATGCAAAGACACGATAGACAATCCTGCGGCGTTATTTGCGTGAATTGAGCGAGTTGAAAAATCAGAACTTTTGCGGATATTCGTGCCGCATTAACCAATCAGGAGCTTGCTCTAGCAGTGGCGTCATTTCGAGCAGAGGCAGAAAAACCGAAACAACAATAGAGGACAAAGTAATTGTGGTTGTATGTGGGTACCCGGAGCTGTATATACATCTTCGTACTTTTACTTTTTTTTTTTATTCGCTTCATTCGCGTCTGGTGTGTACGCACCTTCACTCTCTCAAGATACTTCAGTAGATATCTATGGAAGCCTATTGCCAAGACTGAATAAAAAAATAAAACCAGGTAATTGCAAATTTTTTTTATTTCCCTATTCTGCATTATGTCTGAGAGACAAGCTGTACTCATCAATATTTGTAGTGATCGACCGATATTGATTTTTTATAACCAATACCGATATTTATACGTTTATGTACCCGAGAACCGATATTTATTTACTGTTATAAAGTAAATAAATAACAGAGTGAAGTAGGCTTGCCGTGATAGACGTGACGACGGTTATACTGGTGTTAAGCCGCAACACTGTTACATTACTTGCTCACTGTGGCACCGTCGTTTAGATTGTTTTTATAGTAATAAAAATAAATTTGTTCAGATAGAGGACACTAAAATTAAAACTGACCGCGGCTGCTAAATGCAATGCACCGAACGAACGAGAGTCTTGCATCACAGCAGTCGAGGTCTGCATTGCTGCGGCTGTCCCGACCAGATTTCTTACTCCGCTGTCCTTGAAGGACGTGCAATTCTCTTTCCCTTTTTTTTTAATTATGCTTATCCTATCATTTTAAATGACAGACTGTGTCGAATTTATTTATTTTTTCTCTGCTGCACTTTTCACTGTGTTAACAGCAAGATGTTAAATTAATTTAGTGTTTTGACAAGACTAATAAAATAGCTATTAGGCTAAACCTAAATTTTTTTCCTATTGTGTTGTAGGCTAAATGTTAGCATAAACGAATTATATCCTGACAAAACAAATTATAATAGGGATTACAATTTTTGTATAACTTTTTTCCTCTCTGTGAAACTTTATTCCGTGTTGGCAGCAAAATGTTATTGACATTTATCAGTCAATAAATTCAAGACTCTTGACAAGACGAATAAAATAAATACACTTTTGTGCAGACTACACTTTTATTTGTTAGCCTAGCTCTCTTTCTTTCAGCAGAAATGTGAACAAACAGAATATATCGCGGGAGCGGAATAAAACCTAAAATAGTCCCGCGCAGACCTCTACATCACAGATCAGATTTCATTTATCACGTGAAGAGAGATGACTGACAAGAAGAGTGAGGTGAGAGACAACACGATGCGGAAGAGTTTCAAAACGAAATGTAAAAGCGCCCGTTTTTAGCCTGTTGACTTCTGAGTCTGACATTAATCTAAGTCAAGGAGAAAACTCACCGAGATCTACCAAGTGAAAAGTAAATAAATGATAAAATACACATTAAATAAATAATTAAAAAGGCTTGTTGTGATGTATCTTTATGTTGCATTAATTTAATAATAATAAATAAAATAGTGTTTTATTATTATTCACTATTCACGTCGCTGTATTCAACTATATACTGAGCTGTATTCAAGCAGAAATATGAGTGATCGAGAGCACACATACACGGTTCGTTTGCGCATCATTTATAACGGACACAGTGCGCGCCTAATGCACGATCATGTCACTGCAATCAGCTTTACCATGATTACAAAACTTGCCCATCCAAACTTGTGTGTACTAGTGTGACACTGGCTTCTGTTATCCAGCGAGAGCTGTAGTTTGTGTATCATGTTCTCATACAGCGGTTCAGTCTGTATTCACACAGCGCCATGAGAACCGTATTTCTCCTCATAAACACAGAATACGTAGAGAGGTGAATACGATCTATTACCCCTGATCTAAGTGATAATGTTTAAAAAAAAAAACATTCATTTTTCATTTATTTGGTTCCACAGTATTTGCTGATTTTTATTTTAAACACTGCTTGACGCCGAATTGCTGCTGATATTAAAGTCAAAGTAAAACGTGCACGGCGCTTACAGGCTTATTTAAAACCTAAGGAAAAGAGGGAAAACTCAAACAAAATATCAACTTCATTTGAAACTACAGTTTTAGGTTTATAAGCTGTTTAATAGGCTAAAGAGTGAATAATAATTCACTGGATAATGTTAATTCACTGAATAATATTCTCTGAGATATTGAAATAAGCTATAACAAACAAAACATTGTATTTTATTGCATTTCTTAACTGGCATGTTTTGTCAGAATTCAAATGTTTTTGTCATTCTAAATTATGAAAACTGCTGACAGCGCGGTTTATCTATTTACACAGAACTACTCAAACTGCGATCACTTGTGGAGATAATAAATAATTAATTTCGATAGAGATGTATTTATTTAGATGTTTATTGGCGAAATAATGGTTCTATAGTAAATGTTAATATAATTCAGCGTGTTTCAAACAAGTTAATCTTGTATAAAGTTACATGCGGTGGTTGTGCTGGAGCATTTGTGTGTGTGTATGTATGTGTGTGTGTGTGTCCACTGCTCCAGGTGTGTGTGCACTTGGATGGGTCAAATGCAGAGAACAGAATTTTACTGCTGGTTATACTCTGTATAATTATGTATGTAAAAAAAAAAAAAAAAAACTCTATTTTTTTTTTTTACAAAACCGATAACCGATTATGGTAAAATGCTTAAATATCGGGAAAAATATCGGTAAACCGATATATCGGTCGATCTCTAAATATTTGACACACAAATTGGGCATGTTTGCCATTCAGGAGACAGCTTTGCTGTTATTTTGGAGGCACAGCTTATTATTCTACTGACTATTGTTCTTATCAATTTTTTTTAGATGTACCCAACCATAAGTGGCAAAATAAACATGTTGGTCACATGTTTTGAAATTCTTGTTCACTTGGCAGCTTTTTCTAGCCAAGACAAATGTCTGACTCATTCGGACTTGGTTACATGGCATGCCATTTTTAAAGAGTGCCCTTGTGGAAAACTGTTAAAAAGAATACTTATGGAAGTATTGTACATTTTAAAATACTATTCTTAAGTGTGAACGCTTTAATCTTTCGGACACTTTAATTGCAGTTAAATGAAGATAGATTGTATTTTAAATTAACATTAAATTCAACTTTAGAGTGCTTAAATTTAAAGTTCTCTATATAAAAATTGTATGACACTTACCTTTGAAAAATGTCTAAATACTGGCAAGTATTTGATTAACTAAAATACACGTTAATGTAACTTCTTTAATTTTGAATTTCTAGTTACACATTGTAGCACTTGTCATTTAGTATATTAAAAATGTATTAAATTTAACATGCTAATTGGTTTAGTATAGTAGTCGACACCCCAAAAAAAGTGTTGACTACTTCTGTAAAGCATGACAAAATGTTTAAAACATGAATTAATATGCACAATGTGTTTTAAAGTCAAACTTAAGCAAACATGTAAGTGCACTTTAAGTCTGTTAAGCTAAAGTCTGTTAATCTACTAAAGTAATGCATTAATTTTAAATTGACAATGAAACATATGAGTTACTTTTTCAAATTAGTAACACAAGTTACTTTTTCACTTTTATTTCACTGACACCTCTCCTGTCGCTGTATTGATAGAATTTAGAAGTGAGGTGCAAAGACAGACACTCTTTCTTCAGCCTGAGGCTTATTTACACTTGCCAAAAATGATAACTTTGGTTTTTTTTTGTTATTAATAAAACAAATAAACAAGCCCAGCCCAGATTATAAAAAGTAACACAAAAGTAACTTGCATCACTTTCCATAAAGAGTAACACAATTAATATTTTTTTTCATGGAGTGATGCAATATTGTAATGCGTTACTTTTAAAAGTAACTTACCCTGACTCTGATTTTCAAGCATTTTTTTTATGTACTTATAGATTTGAAGTACACTCAAGTGCACATTAAACACAATTAAACACATCTTTTCAAAGGGCACTTCCACACTAGTCAGAAGTACTCTGTTTCACATGTCAAACTTAAAATTATCATTCACCTAAATGTTTTGGAAACTTTTGTCATTGTAGGAAGTGATATTGTGCCTAAAATGTCATTGTAAGTCCTCGATGAGAGCCAGAAATGGTATTGTTTAGTAATGCACAATCTCTGAGGTTATCCGACAGCAGAACTGATTTGCTTGAGGTAATCAGCTCTTTAGTTTCACCTAGTCATCTTGTCTTGCCTTGGTTAAAATGAACGCACCGCTTCCTTTTTCCTCCTCACAGTTCCCCAGCGCTGCAGCCAGGCTGCGCTCTCCAGACGGGAAAATCTGAAGAGGTTAAGTTTAGGATTACAAAACTACAGTGGCAGACAATCACATTTCCCACAGCAGAGCCTCAAATCTCCTTTCCTTTCACATTTTCTCTCTTGAACCACAATAACGGAGACATTTTTAAATATTCATGCATGTATTGTCACCACATGGAGTTGTCCATGCCTGTCACTATGGCAACAGTAATTTGGATGGTACCGCATGTTGCATTCACTTTTGGGTGGATTTATCCACTTCTATTAATTACATTTCCCAATAATCACCCTTATCAACTCACCTGCCGAAACAAAAGCAGAGATTTACACACCCCACCCCCTCCATCTGACCCTGTAAATCCAATTAGAGCAGCTTGAATGCCCTCCTCTCTATCAAACACACTCTCCAGGCAGCTATACGTCTGCTTTGCTTTGGATCCCTCTTTTATCCTCTCATTTTACCAACGTCGACTTCTATTGAGAGGGGAAAAGGCTTTTTGTTATTGGTGGGCATTCAAAGCCATCGGTCTGGTCTCTGTTAATCGCGGCTGTCCCCTCCCTTACCTCCTGCCACCGCCCCTCTCTCTGAGGCGAGAGAAAAGAGAGCACCGGAGAAAGCGTCTGTTCTGTGATCGCTGGATGAAACATGACGGCAGTGCTGGACATCAACCAGGTTTCTTGTGCAGCGAGTGGTGTGGTGAGTGTTAACAGAAAGACTGTGTTTTGTGTCGGAGTAGCCTGTTGCTTTCCCTCCGAAGCAGCAGTGGGAACTTTGCAGACGTGATCTGCTCACGTTCTTACATCTGTGCATGAGAGCTGATGTAGTTTGAGTCGTGTCGTAGTTAGTATGGCTGAATGATGGGTGTTATGTGTCTTTTATCTGCTGGTTGTTTACGTATTTGTGAGCTGTCATGTGGCTGAAAGTGTCAAAGGGAGGCATGTGTGCGTGTGTGTGTGTTAAGGTGATGACAGTGAAGCATGCTGTTTGATGGGTGGAGGCAGAGCTTAAAGATTATCTTTTCACTGGTGGTGTTGGGTGGTGTTGATGCGCTATGTGCATTTTAGTAGGTGTCGCACATCGAAACCTTTTTGGGTAGCGATGTCTTGAAAAGAGGGAGCAAAGATTTTCTAAAAATAATTTGTCCCTTTATGTAAATTGCCCTCTTTTTGCGGTTAATAGTATTAATAATAATTATTAGTATTATTATTATTAGTGTTGTGTGGTGTGAACCAAATGCATCTGCCAAGTGCATAAAATAAAATAAAGAAATACATAAATGTAAAGAAAATTTTAATAAGGTAACACTTTACAGTAAGGTTTTATTTATTGACACTAGTCACCATTAGCTATATTACTTAACAAAAAATACTTATACATCATTTATTCATCTTAGTTATTGTATTCCTCAATTGTAAGCCGCTTTGGATAAAAGCGTCTGCTAAATGAATAAATGTAAATGTAGTTCAGCATTTACTACATGTATGTATGCATATTAAATTAACAAATGAGACCTTATTGTAAAGTGGTACTACTACTTCTACCACTGATAGTATTGTATAAGTGTTGTGCTATAGCATATGAAATTCATAATGCATATATAATATACTCAATTTGCTTGACAGAAGTTGACACACATTCCAGGTCTTGTTGTGCATGTTATAAATAATCAGCATAATTTTTCTTAAATTATTTGAATAATGGTCTACATTTTAAGCAACTTTGCTTTTGGTTGACATTAGGGCTGCAACTAACGATTATTTTGATAATCGATTAGTTGGCCGATTATTCTTTTGGTTAATCGATTAATCATAAAAAACTATTTTATTTTATTGACAAAATACACACTATTCCACATTCTGCTCAATGTCCTTCAAACTAATTGAATGCTATGAAAACATACAGTGCTTCATTTATTAAACAACTTGTCATAAAGAGAGAACAAATATTTCAGGAATCTGTCAAAAAAAGTTTACAGCTAAACATTTTATTGTCATTTATTGAGCAAATTACAAACATAAACAACTAATTAGTATTTATAATAACAAATAAAATGGCCTCATAACAGCTTGCATTCTTGCTTGCATTGTTTATGTACTTTTTGACTGTAATTGCGTATCTGAAAAAAACAATATAAAGTGCTCTGCCTTTCTTTCATAGATAACAGCAATAATTATATTATAGCATTAGAAATAGCCTACTACTGTTACTAAAGAGCTTACGCATTTTGGAGGACTAACAAATACAGAAATCTAAAAAATGATTTTTGTAAATCACCAATGCTGTTATTTTAGAGGAGCAGTGACACAAACCTTACATAATCTGTTAAAAACCTTACATACATTTGTTTTAATAAATGTGTTAAGCACTGTAATAGTGAATATAGTTTAAATCTCTATTAAAAATGTAAATAATAATAAAGATAATAAAGACTCAGTGTAAACTAACAGGTGAGAGGAATGTTCTGCAGGAACACGTTCACTTTGATCACAGTCTCTATCTTCCTGCTGATGAAAATTATTACATAAAGAAAGCACATTTTTGACATGCAATTCCCTTTTCTACCAGTAGGTGTAAAATGGAAGGTTGTGAAACATGTCTAGAGATCGACCGATATATCGGTTTACCGATATTTTTCCCGATATTTAAGCATTTTACCATAATCGGTTATCGGTTTTGTAAAAAATTAATATCGGTTTTGAAATTAATTTTATTTGTTTTTTTGTCACATACATAATTATACAGAGTATAACCAGCAGTGAAAATTTGTTCTCTGCATTTGACCCATCCAATTACACACACAAACACACACATGGAGCACTGTTCACTCAGGAGAAGCTCCAGCACGACCACCGCATGTAACTTTATACAAGATTAACTTGTTTGAAACACGCTGAATTATATTAACATTTACTATAGAACCATTATTTCGCCAATAAACTTCTAAATAAATTAGTGGTGGGCCGTTATCGGCGTTAACGTGCTGCGTTAATGCGAGACTCTTATCGGCGATAAAAAAAATATCGCCGTTAATCTATTCTCAAAGTTGGGTTGGGAGCTGGGTCTATACTACGCAAGCTATGATGACTTTCACCCTGATATTTTAGCGCGGATGTATACCTAGCCGAATTGCACTGTAGGGGGCGAGAACGAGTCTTTGAACTAGAGGCTCGCAGTCCGTGATGGACAGATTGTTAACGGCTGGACATCCAAACGCTCACCTATCATTCATCAACCTCAAATATGGCTTTTCATCTGAAAGATGTATGTAGTAGCAACTTTACATGGCCGCTCAATATGATGTTAACCTAGAGAAACGTGCGCTATTGAAGTGTTTGAGAGGAAGCGCGTTTGCTGCAGGACAGGCTCCGGTGCGTTCACTTGCTCTTAAAATCTCCGTCATTCTTGGTCATACAGATAAAAGTAGCCTAATACATCTTTCGAATCTGTAAAGACTCTACGTTTATTTGTGTGCACTCAGAATAACAACGAAACGTTGCGCTTTTAAGCAAACAGGATGCGCTTTAGGTCTCATGTGAACTTGAGCTAGAAACTCCGTCTTTGAAAAATATATCTATAGAGAGTAAATGGTCTAAAAAATAAAAATAGAAGACGTGTGTGTTAGCATGGATGATTTACATGAAATTTAATCTGTGCAACACTGTGCATAAAATGGCTTTCAGTTCAATATAATAACAAAAAACGACATTTTGGGTTTTTATTCAACTAATAAGGTGGGCACGCTGTGATCTGTACTATATTTTTACTGTAATTGACAGTTATCGGCAAAAAACCCAAAAAAAACAACAACACGGGAGTGGGAGGGAATGGGAGTCATTCTTCCGGGAGTGGAACGGGATTTTCCTCCAGTTTTTTCGTGGGATTGGGACGGGAAGAGATTAAAGTTTGTGATGCATTTTGGAAACAGGAGATGAGCCCCTGGTCTAATGCGCCACCTGGCTTGAGAAACCCGTTCTCAAAGACTTACTTTTAGTCATTATTTGGGTAGCACACATATTCTGAATGCCTTCGGCAGAATTCAAATGAGCCATTTTAATCTAGATTAATTCCAAAATTAATCTAGATTAATCTAGATTAAAAAAATTAATCTATGCCCACCTCTAAAATAAATACATCTCTATCGAAATTAATTATTTATTATCTCCACAAGTGATCGCAGTTTGAGTAGTTCTGTGTAAATAGATAAACCGCGCTGTCAGCAGTTTTCATAATCTAGAATGACAAAAACATTTGAATTCTGACAAAACATGCCAGTTAAGAAATGCAATAAAATACAATGTTTTGTTTGTTATAGCTTATTTCAATATCTCAGATAATATTATTCAGTGAATTAACATTATCCAGTGCATTATTATTCACTCTTTAGCCTATTAAACAGCTTATAAACCTAAAACTGTAGTTTAAAATGAAGTTGATATTTTGTTTGAGTTTTCCCTCTTTTCCTTAGGTTTTAAATAAGCCTGTAAGCGCCGTGCACGTTTTACTTTGACTTTAATATCAGCAGCAATTCGGCGTCAAGCAGTGTTTAAAATAAAAATCAGCAAATACTGTGGAACCAAATAAATGAAAAACGAATGTTTTTTTTTTTAAACATTATCACTTAGATCAGGGGTAATAGATCGTATTCACCTCTCTACGTATTCTGTGTTTATGAGGAGAAATACGGTTCTCATGGCGCTGTGTGAATACAGACTGAACCGCTGTATGAGAACATGATACACAAACTACAGCTCTCGCTGGATAACAGAAGCCAGTGTCACACTAGTACACACAAGTTTGGATGGGCAAGTTTTGTAATCATGGTAAAGCTGATTGCAGTGACATGATCGTGCATTAGGCGCGCGCTGTGTCCGTTATAAATGATGCGCAAACGAACCGTGTATGTGTGCTCTCGATCACTCATATTTCTGCTTGAATACAGCTCAGTATATAGTTGAATACAGCGACGTGAATAATAATAAAACACTATTTTATTTATTATTATTAAATTAATGCAACATAAAGATACATCACAACAAGCCTTTTTAATTATTTATTTAATGTGTATTTTATCATTTATTTACTGTTCACTTGGTAGATCTCGGTGAGTTTTCTCCTTGACTTAGATTAATGTCAGACTCAGAAGTCAACAGGCTAAAAACGGGCGCTTTTACATTTCGTTTTGAAACTCTTCCGCATCGTGTTGTCTCTCACCTCACTCTTCTTGTCAGTCATCTCTCTTCACGTGATAAATGAAATCTGATCTGTGATGTAGAGGTCTGCGCGGGACTATTTTAGGTTTTATTCCGCTCCCGCGATATATTCTGTTTGTTCACATTTCTGCTGAAAGAAAGAGAGCTAGGCTAACAAATAAAAGTGTAGTCTGCACAAAAGTGTATTTATTTTATTCGTCTTGTCAAGAGTCTTGAATTTATTGACTGATAAATGTCAATAACATTTTGCTGCAAACACGGAATAAAGTTTCACAGAGAGGAAAAAAGTTATATAAAAATTGTAATCCCTATTATAATTTGTTTTGTCAGGATATAATTCGTTTATGCTAACATTCAGCCTACAACACAATAGGAAAAAAATGTAGGTTTAGCCTAATAGCTATTTTATTAGTCTTGTCAAAACACTAAATTCATTTAACATCTTGCTGTTAACACAGTGAAAAGTGCAGCAGAGAAAAAATAAATAAATTCGACACAGTCTGTCATTTAAAATGATAGGATAAGCATAATACAAAAAAAGGGAAAGAGAATTGCACGTCCTTCAAGGACAGCGGAGTAAGAAATCTGGTCGGGACAGCCGCGGCAATGCAGACCTCGACTGCTGTGATGCAAGACTCTCGTTCGTTCGGTGCGTTGCATTTAGCAGCCGCGGTCAGTTTTAATTTTAGTGTCCTCTATCTGAACAAATTTATTTTTATTACTATAAAAACAATCTAAACGATGGTGGGGGGACGGTGCCACGGTGAGCAAGTAATGTAACAGTGTTGCGGCTTAACACCAGTATAACCGTCGTCACGTCTATCACGGCAAGCCTACTTCACTCTGTTATTTATTTACTTTATAACAGTAAATAAATATCGGTTTTGAATATCGGTTATCGGTTACATAAACTTATAAATATCGGTATCGGTTATAAAAAATCAATATCGGTCGATCACTAAACATGTCCACTGTCCCCTTCTTTTGATTAACACTGGTCTCATGTCTACAGGCCCTTTAACTAAAAAGCTTTTACAAAAACACTGCCCAGTGAGTGAGCTATAGCTAAAAACGAAGAAAACGTGCACTTTACTGAAAGCTCCACATTGAGACGGCTTGTGCGGGGCTAGTGTTTATTACATCGAGCGAAAACTATGAAAAAGAAGGCTGTGAAACATGATCAGCTTTGCCCTTTTGGCGGTCACACTGTTAAGATTTTTGGGGGGCAAGTCAATTTGGAGTTATTGGCGTTTATCGCTGAATGTGTCACGAATATCGACAACAGAGGCAACTTATCCCCGCTCTCTGTGTTGCAAAAGATTTACATTTCAAAATAGTTATATTCTTTAGAATTATCTATGCAAATTATCCTGAATTTTTTTTATAAAAAGGAAGCAGCACAACTGTTTTCAACATTGATAATAATAAGAAACTTCTGAAGGATCATGTGACACTTGAGACTGGAGTAATGATGCACAAAATTCAGCTTTGCAACACATTAACAAACTTCATATATATATATATATATATTACAAATATTTAGGAATATTAGTGTTTTCACTATTACTATCTTTTTTTTTAATCTAATAAATTCAGCCTCAGTGAGCATAAAATATATTTTTTTCAAAACCAAAATGTTATCGACCATGAATGAATTGGTCAGAAGCTACAAGCATTTATCGTCACAACGAGAGGTGTAGAAACATAAAAAATGCACAGCAGTCAGTTAACTCATGCTTTTATTAAGACAAAACCGTTTTATTTCAGATGGACGAGTAGTGTTCAGCGTCAAATAGAAACCGGGTGTCCTCCAACTGATGGAGCATTTCAACGGCTGTTTCCATTGTAGACCGCTTTGATTATGAAGGGAGTGATCGTGTTTTGTCATGTCACAGTGTGCCGCTCACGTCCAGTGTAGAAATGGTAGCACTGTAGAAACACCTGTTTCTGGAGACTGTTTGAACGGTGCATCAAGACATCACTCAACAGTCACGTAACATAAGATGTCAGGTAGAGAAATATGTGTGCACACCTAAACATAACCGTCTCGTCTATTTTTAAATCTGCTGCCTTTAGTGGGTGCTGTGTGGTTTGCTTCAGGTGTCAGCTGCTAGAATGATTTCTAGATCTGCTGCTTAAGACATCACTATCAGACACATTACTTGTGTAGAGAGAGATGGTTTTCTTCTTATATATATACAAACATGCATGCTGTGTCTTCGGTTAAGGTCACTATATCCTTGTGTTTATGTAAGTGTGTGGAGTCTGTAGGTTTGCACCTAAACATTGTCCGTCTCCTCCAGTGCAGGTCAGAGCTGCTTTTGGTTCTTTTGGTCCTCATGCTGTGTGTGGAATGAGATTAGAGCGGGACCTGCTGCTCTTCTGGCCTTAGGAGTCCTTGAGTAGTGCTGTTAGCCTCTCACTTCATTCTTGTGGTTTAAGCCTCATCCTGTTTGTGTTGTCTTGTAGCTGAGCGGTCCATTTCATCCAAAGCAACAGATTTTTTTACTCTGACGTATAATGCTGTGGTTGTTGTGGTGATGTGCAACAACAAACATCAAGGGTGGGCCAAAACCTACACAACAGTGAAACACAAGTGGGTGATTAAATCAGACGTTGACCTGTATTTTTTTGGAAATGGGTTAAAAGAAACCTTTGAGTTAATTATTGCCTAATTTAGGGATGCTATTTGACTGACTCAGCATTTATTTCCGTACAAAGAATAACTTTAAAGGCCATTTATGTAAACCTTTTAGTCTGTGTTTTCATGCAGACATTGCAGGAATGATTTCAAACAGCTCTATGCTCAAACAGTTGACACCTTTGCACTTCTGTTATTAATTCACATGCCATTTTCTGATTGGTTGCAGGAGCATGACATTGAGACTCCTCACGGTGTCCTTCATGTGACTTTGAGAGGGACCCCTAAAGGGAACAGACCGGTCATTCTCACCTATCATGACATTGGACTCAACCGTAAGTCGTCCCATATATTTTCAAAGTTCCTGTCTTTTAATGGCAAAATGTATCATTATACAGCTCACCTACTTGATTGGGAGAGGGATTGGTTTTTAGATGTTTCTCAACTTTGTTCTTGGAGAAACACCACCTCTGTGTCTGAAAATGCTTGCTTCCCTGCTATATAGTAGAAGATAAACTTATATTTGTAATACATATAGTTGGCAAAAAGCACCTAGATAACCTACAGTACTTCTAATGCTAAGATTCTGAGCTGTGCTTTAAATTGACACCGTAGAGAAGTTGATGGCCAGTGAATGACCAAAAGGTGCAATTGACCCTTCACCATTATACCCTGTATAATTTATTATGTGACAAATAAAGAAACCTTGAACTTTGAACCAGGAGTTTGATTGACAGGCAATCAGACCAATCATAACACCGAATCTGCTGTTTAAATTAAAAAAAATGTGGACAGGAAATTTGTGTTGAACCCAAGTTTAGGTAGAATGCAGCATCTGTTCTTTTTTAGTTAATTTTGGACTTTTATCTTGAGTCAGAGTGGCTTTATTATCATTTCATATCTATACAGCTTGTACACATCGAAACAAAAACACGTTCCTCCAGGTCAGGAACATCGTGCTACATAAGACAACAATAGAGTAAAAACTGAACCGTACAAATATTTAATTATATTAAATAGACTAAACCAAAGAGATGAATAAGAAAAAATGGGGGAAAATAAACATTTATACACAGACTACTCAAGACTGAGTTAACAGTGCAAACAGCTTGAGATAGTATAGTTTTACAAAAAAAAAAGAACAGGTCACAGTAATAGAGACAAGACATTGCGGTGTGTTTTTGTGGGTTTTTTGAGTGTGCAAAGTATGCACATGCATTTGATTCAGGTACACAGGATGCCATTTTTTTCTTTGATAATGATTTCTGAAAACAAATTTGAGAAGTGTCTTTGTTGTTCTTTTGCGATGCAGATAAGTCGTGTTTCAACACACTGTTTAACTTCGAGGACATGCAGGAGATCACCCAGCACTTCGCTGTGGTCCATGTTGACGCTCCAGGCCAGCAAGAATCTGCCCCTCCTTTCCCCACCGGGTAAGACAAACTACCGAAAAACTAGTGAGGTGCTTTCATAAACAGCATATTCTGATTATCATTACTATATTCTTAATGTTCAAATTGATGCTGATGTCCAAAGCTGCTGTGAATGTAACCCAAATTTAACTTTTTCCACATTTATCAGATGCTTAAATTGTCTTAAAGCATCTATGGCAGTACAAATGTCTTTCTTTGCATTCCCATTGCTGAAATAATAATAATAATAAATTCAATATAGCAAAATAAAAGTTCCTCTATAGTGTTTTCACAACTTTCAAAAGGAGGAAAACATGGTAGTTTTACCAATTCTAGCATGCAATGCAATGCACTGATGAGGCTCCATCTATTCAACCATGTTGAAAACTCACACATTTACTACTGACACAAAACCATTATTTAAGCTAGACTAATTTGTCACTCTCCTTCCTCTTTCCCTCAGGTACCAGTACCCAACCGTGGATGAGCTTGCTGAGATGCTGCCCTCAGTTCTGACCCAGCTAAAGTGAGTCCAGACCACAATTATTCTGTACATCATCCCCAATTCAATACAATTAAATACAAATAAATGCCATATGTTTAAGAATTCATGATTAAAGCCTCAAATAATGTGTATTTTTATCAGAATATATGCTAGTTAATAAGCGATATGAATGATTGTGCTTTAATTAACAGGATCAACTGTGTGATTGGTATCGGTGTGGGCGCGGGAGCTTATATCCTCACTAGACTGGCTGTAAGGAAAATATCTTCCCTTTTATTTTGCTATAATAACCGATCAGTCATTGTATGTTATAATATCTAACCGTTAGTTGGAGTAGCTTGTGAAAACACACCATTAGATGTTTAATTGAGCAGCTGAATGAAGTTCAGGCCATCAGAGGTGAAAATCATTGAAGTGCGTCTGCAGTAAAACCATCTGTCTTCAGTCTTCAATAAATCCCCCACACCTCCTCTGAGACTCATTGTTCACACATGCATTCACACTCCCCCGTTTACAAAGCTCTTATTCACCATCTTCGCCCAAACATGAACGCTGAGGATAGATACCTTCATAAACACACTCAAACACGCACTCACTCTCATGTTTCCTGCTGGTTATTATCAAGGTATAAAGTGATATAAAGGGTATTTTTCCATTAAAAAAATGGCTTCCATTACTGACTCTATTACTTCAGTTCAGCACCTCACACTTTCATCCATCTAACAGCTTGCATTGCACATTTATCATATTTCTGCTACTTGCTTATTTGGTTCTGTGATATCAGATGGCCGATTTGAACAAACACACACCTACGCAGCCCTGCAGAACAAACTTCAGCAGTTATAATTTGCTTGTCACATGCTTGTCTGTAGACATGTGGTCATGTGAGAGTGCTGCCTCGAAGGCTTGCTTTTCTCTGAATGTCTGGTGCAGAGAGGAGAAAGAAGAGGTTTGAAACCTGAACATTTTTCCATCTTGATCACTGTAACAAGACTTTTGATTAGTTCACATGGCTGCCTGTAGCTTAATTTCTTTGTTAAAACCAAGTGTGAGCCCTTGCAGTAAGTTAGTGCTTTGAACACTGAGATAATGAGAACTTGGTTTAAGGTGTCGAGGTATAGGTCACGTATAGGTAGACATTTTTGCTTGGTCACCACTGCACTGAGGTTAAAGTTGATTTTCTCAGACCTGTAAAGCAGTTTGTAAAGTGATCCCTCTTCCACGGCTTTACTTTGTTGCATTCTCAATCCATCACCTATAACAGGCCTATTTTAGTGGTAAAGCAGAATATTCAACAAGACAAAATGTTGGCCAAAAGCTGATTTTATCTGTCATGAATTAGACCTTGGAAAGTGTCTCACCAAACTAGAATGGAGAATCAAATGAGAGTTTTTCATTCAGCCAACTACACAAAACCCATTCCTTTTAGTATTTATTATTTTACTGTTAAACATAGGCAAGATTTTATAAATGCTTCAATATCTACCATGATTGGCCTGGGAGCACAATGTGTTCAACTGTCACATGACTCTGACAAGTCTATAGGTAGCAATACCACAAGAAGTCAAGAATCAGTCTCATTAGACTGTTCGATCGTCTACATGTTACGCGTATTATCCTCTCAGTCAGTAGGTGCTCTGAGTGTTAAAGTCAGTATGAGCCATAATGAAGGACTAATCCATGTAATCTTACCATTCTCTCAGCTGAATGAGCCTGCTCTGGTGGAGGGGTTGGTTCTCATCAATGTGGACCCCTGTGCTAAGGGCTGGATTGACTGGGCTGCCTCTAAGGTAAAATTCTGAATGCAACTCAACATGTTTATTTTGTGCAGAAAATTATTAAATGAATGACAATAAAAATATGATACTCGTACTGCCCCAGCAAGCTGTTGTACCTCCGAAGGTACAGTTTTTTGTAATAGACACATAATGCTTTAGTCTGCCACAGTAGTCTTGTACAATAATCTTAGTATTATCTTGGATGCTTTTCTCAAAAAAAGATACCATTTTAGTTTAATTTGCATTTTTGTGTAATCAACAATGCATGCAATTTTATTTTTTATACACTTATGCGCAATTAAGATTTTTTTATCCTTTCATTATTAGCCAAACGCTAACCCTAACCATTTCTCCATACTTCAGATTTCTCAGCAGATTAGTGTAGTTGATCTTCTTAAAGTTTCCCTGTTGTAAAGCTCATAATATCCTTGCTGGTCAGAATGCTACAATAATTAATGGTGCTCAAGTCAGTAGAGGTGCTGGGAACTCAATTCGTTTGATCTCCAAACATTGTGCTTTTCACTAAAAATGTGGATGTGTTTCTGTTGTAGTTATCTGGATGGACCAGCGATCTAGTAGACGTTGTGATGGCACACCATTTCAGCACGGTAGGCCTTAAATATGACACTGACCTCTGCATCTATGAGATGATTCTCTCAGAACAAAAACATTTCTCTTAGAGTCTGTTCATGAGTTTTTGTACCTCAGGACGAGCTGACAGAGAACCAGGAGATCATTCAAACATATCGTCTGCACATCGCTCAGGACATCAATCAGGATAACATGGCTCTCTTCTGCCAATCCTACAACAGGTGACATTATCAGTTCATGTACTGATCATCGTCATGTGAGCTGATCTTGATAAAGTTTTCATTTCCTGATCACAGTCGGCAAGATCTGGAGATTGAGAGGCCTGTCATTGGACTTAATGAAAATACGGTCAAAACGCTGAAGTAGGCTGTTTGGTTGTCTGTTTTTGTCTATTTTGGCTGTAAATCATTGGGCCTTCTCTTCCTTAGACCTTTATGTCTTCTCTTGCTGTTTAGGTGTCCTGCCTTGCTAATAGTTGGTGACACATCACCAGCGGTAGATGCTGTGGTGAGTGACTAATCAAGAACATTGCCATTGCATCTATGCTAGAGAACACATTGTGCATGAGGCCCATGCTCATTATCTCTTGTCATACATTTCCGTTCAGAGTGTACTAATGACTTTATGATGCACATGCTAAAAAGGGCTGTGCATCATATAGTCTTATGCACTTGTGCTTGTTGTAAAGCACTCCTGAATAACTTTAAAGTGAGACTGAGCCACTAATGCGGACCAAACTGTTTGGCTTAGAGTAGAGTTGGTCATTTTATCTGTCTATGCCTTCCATTTTGTTTGTAAACTGACCAGGTGGGATTTTATCTGTTTTTCTACAGGTTGAATGCAACTCAAGGCTAAATCCAACCAAGACTACTTTACTCAAGGCATGTCAGCTTTTTACTCCTAGAGCAATGTTTTAATTTAGGGATGCAAACTCGTCACCTTTGTGTAGACCGAATGAGGTTTTGAGATGTCAAGAAAGTGCAGCACTGTGTTCTTTTACACAAAAGCAGCTTATGATCCAGTGTATTCAGTGTCTATGAGTAAAGAGAGTGGTTCACACAAACTTCATCTCTGCATGTGCTGAGAGTTTGGGTCGCTTGTAACGTGCATTTGAGAATTTTATTACAAATCTGTCAACAAATATAATGTTTGAGGTCTCGCTTTCATTAATCCTGTCAGAAGTCAGTCGATCATAAAAAAAAAACTGAGATAGACAAAGTCCAGAAGAACTGTGGCAACTTCTCCAAGACGTTTGAAGAAACCTACCCGCAAAGCTACCTGAAAAACAATGTGCAAGTGCACCTAGACCAAAAGCTGTTTTAAATGCAAAGGGTGGTCACACCAAATATTGATTTAATTTAGTTAATAGAAGTTAAATGATCAATAATCTATTTGACATGTTTTCTCAAAGCATCCTCACTGCCTAAAACTTCACAGTACTGTAGATTTGCAGGTAGGTTTCTTCAAGTGTCCTGGCCACAATTCTTCTTAATTCAATTCTTTCTAATTTCAGTTGGATCAAAGATCAGGGCCTGTATTTAGCAAGCTTCTCAAAGTGCCATTTTAGTCTTCAGTGCTGAGAATTCATGAAATGTACACCTACTTTCAAGCTTAAGTATAAAAGCAAGTTATCAAATTTCTTCAAGCTAAGAATCACTCTTACTCTCCCAGTTATTTAAGACAGCTGGAGAGGTCTCTCAAGTGGTTAGGAGTTGCCAGCAGGGGCTTGTGATAGCGCTGAGGAGACAGAGGCATGCGCTGTGCAAATCTTTCAGGAGAGGTTTCAGAGAAAGAATGTTCTTGAAATGTTTGGCGACGAGCACTTAGTCAAACTGTTACATTTCCTCAGTTATTCAAAACAAGAACATTTACATTACCAAAGAACATCATAACTGACTTCAGTCTGGCGCGAGTATTATGCGATCTAGACTGTATGATGAATAAATCTCTTAATCCCTTATTTACACTGCACGCGTCTGCGGCGCGTTACAGATCCACGGCCACCGGAGCTGATCCGCCGCGGCAAGTTTCTGAAGCGGCTCTCTGCGCTGCATCACTAAAGATAGGCAGCTAGTCTATTTTTGACGGATAATAATAATAATCTTCTCGCTGTCGTCAAAGGCATCAGCAACAGCCGATATCTTTAACTAGTCGATACACTATAGTATAGTCTTTCGGCACCCTAAATTGATATAAGATGACGCTTCGTTTCCTTGCCATAATGTGTTCTCTTGAAAATTATTAATTGTCAAATGTGTGTTGAATGTAAACTTTATTTGGAATTTAAACATTCAATTTTAATTTATCTGAGAATATTCTTTAAGGAAATCTATTCAGTGATTTGGTGCATGCGTATGTCGTCATCCAAAATCCCGTTTGTGGCACAGCAAAGTGTGGTGAATCATCTCGAAGACTGACACTTAAGATTTGGTCCTACACTTCACTTAAATTGTGACTGAGATGATTGATAACTAACTTTTAAGCGCAGCTTAGTCTATTCTTTGCAGTGTTCTTGAGAGTAATTTTTAGAGGCTGATCTCATCTCCGTGTAGATCACTGGCTGTTGTCATTGTCCTAGTGCATACAAAAATCTCTGGATTATTACGATTTACAGCAAAAGGAATGTTTGGAAATGTAAACTGATATCTCCTGTTGACACACTGCAGCAAAATATAAAAATAACTGGCTTTTTGTTGGTGAAAGGCTTTTTTAATTCACTTTTTTCCACTTTATCCTTTTGTTGTTGTTGTAAATCATAATTTTAAAGCTATATTTTTAAGGATTTCTTCCTCTGGGGTCACATCTCTGTGACATTTTTCAAGTTTCCATCTCTGATTATTGTACATTGACTCAATTGATTATTGTTCTCTTCCTCTCTTCAGATGGCAGATTGTGGTGGTCTTCCCCAAGTTGTCCAAGTAAGAATAAAAGACAACACCATTATGTCTGCCACAGCATCCGTTTGATTTATTTAGACTTGTATTAAATATGGATATTTTCTATTTTTAGCCGGGTAAACTCGCTGAGGCTTTCAAGTACTTTGTCCAGGGAATGGGCTACAGTAAGTATATGTCCTCTTTGTCTTTTCATAGACCACTTTAATGTTAAGCGTTTAATCATATCATCTTCCTCGGTTATATACCTTCACTGTTTGTATAAATTGTCTCTTGTTTGCATTTTTGTCTGAAAGCATGTTGTTGTTAAAGAGATGTCAGCTTCATGTCACGTTGGTCAACGACTTGCATACTGTATGTCTCCGGTGGTTTAATAATGTACGTCATAAATACTCACACAACTCAAAACATCTAAAACAGCTGCAGGACTATGACACATTGATGGGTGTAGGTGTGAGAGAGAAAATCCTGCCTGTTCAAAACAAGAACATAAGGCATCAGATGTGATGCATCTTGATAAGACTGTAATTTATCCACTGCTGATCTGGCTTTATTACTCGAAGCATCAGGCCAGTATTCTTGAGTTAAGCAGGTTTCAGATCAGCCGTCCGCTGCACTAACACATGACTTGTCTCCTGTGTGGCTGTGCCGTGCTGGGTTCTTCAGCGTGTAAGTACACTAGTCTTTCTCTAAGAGCATGCTGTGTGGCATGAGCCCTGTGTGACAAATCTTCTCTGATTTCCAGGATAAATATATCTTGTGCCCTAAAATATCCTTTGACTGAACTGACTTCTAGTGGTGCAACGGATCACAAAACTCGCGGTTTGGATCATATTACAGGTTTTGGATTAGCAAAAGAAAAAGTTTGCTCTTCATTTATTACTGAGAGCTTACTTTAAGTATATATAGTTCTATACCGCAGCAAAAACTGCTAGCATGACTATTAAGGTTTATTGAAGTCAGTAATAAAACAAAAACAATTACACAAATTAAAAGCATGGATGAATACAGCATAGTTACAAATAAAGTCAATAACTGTAGTATTCAGGTGCATAAATGTAAAAATGAAGTTTAAAGTAACACACTAGTGCTCACTGCATAAGTTAAATACAGATTAATCTTTGTTAAAGTTGTGATGTTGTTTGATTAGCAGAGAGAAGCAGGTGTTTATAGGCTGCTGTCACTTTAAGACCAAATGACAAACCTAATATTGACATGCATCCGGTTTGTTTCTCAGCTGTTTACGTTCACTTAAAACATAAACGACTGTGTTTACCAGAATACTTGCCAAAACGGGTATTTTAACATAACGTTGTGATTGTCATCACTTCAGTGTTCACGCGCCGTCTGAATTAGGGATGTTCATTTTAACTGTTAACCGACCGATAAGAATTTTGACCGATTAATACAATCACGGTTTAAATTCACTTATTTTATTATTTTATTTTGGTAATTTATCAAAATATTTAAAAGGTTTTGCTGCATGATTAAAATAAGCTACGCATATTTAAAATAAATGTAAAAAAAAAAAAATGGTAGAGAAAACATAAAACTGTCGCATTTTATTATTTCATTCAGAAATAGGCCGACACGAATTACAAACATTATAATAAACACTGTAAACATAGCTAGGCTATTTTAGTTCCCCTCACTCCACAACAAAACCTTTCAATTAACCGTAAGCTATTTAGAAAATAACAAGAATTAAAAATGTAAGAAAGCTATAACTATATAAAATAATTAAGTTAGGCTAAAATAAAACTGAAACCAATGTTGGGTCTCTCGTTCAACACAATATCAAATATGTAGTCGCGATGTATTTGAAGTAAAAAATATTATTTACCTTTTATGTAGGCTTCAGTCGCGTTACAATATTCCACATAAAACAAAATGTTTTTCATAACTTCACAGCGGTACGGTGATAATGCTAAACAGCACAGATTTTACTACATATTTAAACGGAGCAGTGTGTTTTTTTTTCATATGTTTGACCGGTTGTTTTTTCTTATGATAATGAACAGGCTGCATTGTGAAGGTAGAATACTTGACTGTGTGAGCATGCGGCGCTGGAGAAATCACTGGATTTATTCCCCTTCTAACAGTGGAAGCAGTTACTCCTCTTAGTCATAAAGATAATCGGAATTGTAAAAGGTTTGCTTTTACTTGTGTACAAAATCTTTGCACTTTTGTAAAATAAGCCTAAACAAATAGGATGCCGCATTCTGCCGTCTGTTTTCCTTTAGTGCAGCACAAAAATTCACCGAAACTCTGCATAGGCTACTTGTTGCACAGGTTTTTTTTTTAATTATTTAAGTGACAATATATTTCTCCTATAGGCCTATTTGTTCTTTATAATATATATATATATATATATAGCGCCTAGCTTTGTAGAAGCGCGGCAGGTGCGTGATGTGATATGATATGATCATGTGAATCCTCATGTTCTGTTTGCTGCTTTTTGCTCTTGTAAAATGAATCCCCGGAAAACAAATGTTAGTATTTTTAATGGGTCACAGACACTTATTCTTTCTAATTTAATTCAGTTCTAATTTAAAATAATCTTGTCAGTTAACGAGCATCGGTTGAAGGTTAGGAAAAATAACCAAAATTAACATCCCTAGTCTGAATCACGCCTCTCTCTCTCTGTGTGTGTGTGTGTGTGTGTGTGTGTGCGCAACAGCCGCTGTGTGCACAGAAAACAATTTGAGTTCTTTCATTTAAATGGTTTAAAATTGCTTGAATGTGTAAACTGGCAAGACAAAGCACCTGCAAATGATAAACTTTCACTCTATGATAGTTAAACTTTTGAATTAATCTGTGAATCACATGTGTGCCAAACCGTGGAGCCTGGACCATACGGATCACAGATCATCTATGATCCGTTGCACCCCTAGTGATTTCTAAACCACTTGCAGCACTGAATTATTGTAGATCTTGGCAAGTTCATCTATAAAGAATCCCAACAGCTCTCTTAAAATACTCCCCTTTGTTAAACATCTTATTGATGTTTTTAAATATGCATTTACTACTGATGGTTTAACACAAAGTCACCAGTACACTAGTGGTATTCACAGCTATGTATAAATGATGTGAATTGTGGTTTTGATTAGTGCCTGCCAAAACCGCAGCAATATTTTAGAATGTATTAGCCATTAAAAAGTTACCAAACAATAAGAGGTCAAAGTTCAGAGTCATGAATTCATCTCTTGCTGAATGAAGTACACTACGGTTTAAAGGTTTGGGGCTGCTAAGATTTTTGAGTATGTTTTGAAATGATTATGCATAACAAGGCTGCATTTATTTGGTCAAACATAAAGTAGATGCTGTAATATTGTGAAATATTTCCAAAGACCTGATTTGATTTTAATATATTTTAAAATGTCATTTCTTCCTGTGATGGTAAAGCTGAATTTTCAGCATCAGTTACTCCAGTCTTCAGTGTCACACGATTCTTCAGAAATCATTCTAATATGCTGATTAGCTGCTTAAATAGCATTTCTTATTATTAATGTTGAAAACTAGCTGTGTCTTAAACAACAGTTTTTTATATGTTTGTGGAAACCATGATGCTTTACTTCAGGATGTTTTGAATAGAAAGTTATATAAAGAATAGCTTTTATTTGAAGTAGAACTCTTTTATAACATTATAAATGTCTTTACTGTCACCTTTAATCAGTTGAATGCATCCTTGCTGAATAGAAATAGTAATCAAAAATCTTTATCAACCCAAATATTTTGTGTACCCGTGCTAAGCTCCAGAAAGAGTTTCTGACTTACTCAACACTAGCAACGGTCACTGGTGATCAGGTGTGTTCTGAGAGCGTGAGGAACGTGATCGAAAGCAGCTTGACTCATTTGAAAATGCTCAAAGTTTGATATGATTAGTCACATTCCTCCTCCATACGTCACTAATCTAATCCTGAGATCTGTTGACCTCTTTGTAAGTCTCTATTCTTGTGTTTCTTCTGAAAAATACAGCCCTCCCATCCGTAAACACACACACACTGTGTAAGATTTGTGGCTTCTAGACCATTTAATTCAGAATGTAATCAAAAACACCGATTCTCATGTGGTATTATTTATAAGGATGTAAGATGTAAGGTTTCGTTGTTCTTGAAATGAAATTTGGTCAATTCAATTCATTGATATTTATAGTATTATTAATTATTTAATATATTTATATTGACTAAAACAGCTGACTAGGTTTTCATATCTACATTTGGTAGTATTACAGTACAGTTTGGTAGTATTAAAGTGGTACAATCAACTATTAAAATCCATAATCGGTATATAAGCACCAGTGCATTTTTACACCCAAAAATGTTTGAAAGGTTGATTTTAGGATGTCCAGTTTATTTTCTTAGTTTATTTTATGATTTGTATTTTTGTACAAAACCCAGCACACAGAGCTTCCTACTCATTGACAAAGAAACCCTATTCTACATGTTGCCGATTAACAAATAGATTAGAAATGAGGTACTTCTGTACTATTTAATTGTCCTTTTTTCTTTATACAGTTGTAGTATTTATTAGTGCAGACTTCATACACGTAAATTGTAGGTTCATACAAGAAAAGTACCTAACATATACTGTATATGATTGTAATTCTTCTTTTGTCTCGGTGGAAATATTAGTGCATGCGGAATGAGTCATTAACAGAGCGTAATGCTCATTGGCTGATTCTGTCATTGATGTTTGCATTTCAGTAGAGGTAGGGTATCCGGTAATTTCCACCTTGTGTTTTGAGTCTGTTAAGAGGGTTTGTCAGTGTTTTTGTTCTTTTCTTTGTAACTGTTTGAGGTGTGTTATATAGTTTCATCTTAGACAAACCCACAAGTCTACTTGGGGGGTGGGGGACTATCCCAGAAGACAATTTCCCTTCCAGAGAGCTTCTCTCACTTTCTCTATACTTTCACCACGGTCTTAAAATGATATTAACCAAGACTACTATTGAGTGGTTTAGGGTTAGTACTCTTTTTGTCTTCTCCCGCCACACGTTTGTTTGATTTGTTGTGAATATCCTTGACGCTTTAAGGATATTCACATTAATATAATCCGTTATGTCAAAAAGAGAACCATAACCACCCAAAAAAAAGGTCACTTTGCCACTGGCTGCCACTTTTCTTGCATTTTGAATAATTTTGAACCCTAACTAACTGTCAAGGCTATTCCCATCACCTGGTCTAATGTCCCCTACTTTCCTTGTGCCTTCTGCTTAATCTTTCCTTTTCTCTATCCTCCCTCTTTCAGAAAATACTATCAAATAATCTCTCCCTTTCCTCTGTCCCATCTTGTTCCTCCTCCTTTTGCTTTCCCTTTCCCTTTCTTCCTTCTTGACCCTTACATCCAATGCCAACAGTCCCTCATGTGCTACTCAGCCACATGAACAGCGAATCAGGTATCAGGAGATCAATCAGCACCTTTAGCTGAGCTTAAGCTCATCATCTCAACCTCACGTGCTTCCTGTCGTCAGTGTCTGTCCGTCTTTGTCCCTCCCGTCCCTATCACATTCATGCCAGTGTCATTCTTGTCTCTGCATCGCGACGTGTAAAGCATGGTAAATGGACATATGTTGTCAATGTTTGTTTATGATTATAAGCAGTCTGAGAGAATGTGTTTGTGCACACTGTCCACTACCAACAGACATCTTATTATATTTTTTTTATGATTCACATAGAAAAACATAACTTTACTTTGCATGCCACCTTCTGCATTGTCTGAAGTTGACCATTCATTTTGCTGCAATGGTAAAAATGAATTTGAGCTTGATCCTCACCAGAGGATTCTCTTTCCTTCACGGGAGAATAATGACTGCAGTGTCCAAGCAGGGCGGTTGTCACCTCAGGATTCAGAGAATTACTGACAGAGTGCTGCAGGAATGAGAGCTAAAACCTGGAGGCAGCTTAGCATTATCATTAGCCCAATGTCAATGGATACTTCGAATGGGTTTTTGATTAAATGCCTGAAGCAAGGTCTGTGGTTAACTTAAGCTCAAAATATTTCCATATATTACAATATATCTGCAATACACCATTTATGAATTTTTAAGCTGTCTTAAAAAAATTAGTTTTTAAAGATGTCTTGAGCTGTTTACGTGTCTTAGAAGGTGGTGGCTAAATAGGACTACAGAGGTTGTTGTTGCACGGTCAACTCATCTACTAACTAGTCCGCAATTACAGCTTGGTTGTTTGTAATCACTCTTGCTAACGATTACAACTCACATTTTAACGATTGAAACCGTTGGCGAAGGTTTGGTGGTGGTGGCATTGAAGTCATGCTACTATGGTGAAGTTTGCTGATATAGCCTGACTTTAGCTTTACTTCTAATTTACCAATTGTATTTATGGTGTTCACGTTTGTGAAGATTTTTCTTGATGAAGAAAATTTGTAAGAATCATGAACGTTTGTTAGACACAGAGCTTATTTTCTGCAATAATCCAAAAGCCAAAGGAAAAATCCTATTGGATTTGTCAAGGGAGCCAAGGTGATGCTACTTCCAGGTTGGTCTACAAAAATGCACCATCCCTGCAGCACTCTGTTTAGGCCCAAGTATTAAGAAAGACTTCGCTCTTAAGTCCCAAGTATACTTCGTTTTTACAGTCGAATGCGTAGTCTTTCAAAGCGCCTGGTGTTGTTGCAGTCTCTGCTATTTTGTTGTTGTTCAGTGTCTTTAAGTTTCATTTTCTACTTTGAAACAGTAGACCCGGGCCAGTGTTGCCACCTTGTGAAACATTGGATTACTGTAAAAAAAAGTTAATTGCGAAAAAAATAGTGGTTACAAAAATCAGGTGGTGCGCGTATATAGTATGCGCTATAGTATGCGCGTACTGTTCTGATGACACAATTCGCGTCACATGCACTGTACGCTGTACCTCGCGTACACGTAAAATGCGAAGTTTATTTTGGGCTTTAGGGTAACTATGGCTGAATCCTAATTTTCATACTATTCATCCTGTATAATATACAAGTAATATACAAGACAAAGTCACAAATTGCAGTGCAAAATTAGTGATAGTAGTGGGTCAAATGGGTGCTTTCACAGTAGCATTTGGTGCGCACCCGGGTTCATTTGATGTTAGAGTTCGGTTTGTTTGAACTCATGAACAACTATCACTAAACAAAAAAACACAGCTGTGGATCATTCAGGTAACAACACCGTATTAAGAATTAAGCATATGTAAACTTTTGAACGGGGTCATTTCATAAATTCAGCTATTATTTTCTCTTATGGACTGCATCTTTTATGTGACATGTTATTCAGGTCAGTACTAAATAAACAATAGCATGCATTTTGTATGATCCCTCTTACTTGGTAAAATAATCAGCATTTTGCAGATTCTGCAAGGTGCATGTAAACTTTTGACTTCAACTGTATGTATTGGTGTATTGTACAGGGGGAGGGGGGGGGATCAATCGGACCAAGAATTGAACCAAGTGAAAGCACCCAAATAGTGTTGCTTGTGGGCTTTTGAGATATTTCAGTAATGTGTGAATAAAAAACTGACATGCAACAAGGCTAGTAATGAGACAGTACTTTTTAGTGAATCAAACAAAAGCAGCATGAATAAAGTAAGTTAACTCGCCAGCATTTTGAAAAAAGTTTCCAGCCAACGCCAGAATTTTTGATGGTTTTCTCTACAATTTCATGGCCCCAGAACATTTTTGTATAAATATCTGAACATGCAATACTTCAAAATATAGAACAGACTACTTATAAACAAAATCAGTTTTATTTTAGCTTCAAGCATTCTGTTTTTATCAACACTTAAGTAAGTCTCGTAAAAAAGAAAAAAACATTTTGAGCATAAGGCTGTGAAAATAGCATTTTTATCAAATACTACATTTGGATCACATTCAGTACAAAGATCAAAGCAAAGATGCAGTAGATTTATTTCATCAGCTCTGCCAAAGCTTATACAGTCCTTTACCACTTCCTGGATCGACATTTCACTCGGTAACATTAGGCAGTTCTCATTTATATGCTGTTTGTTGTTGACGATCACATTATTTTTCATATGCTTATGATTGCCTGTGTTTTTGATCGGGACATTCTAGACTCATTCAGGAGATGCGTAATTGTACAATTGAGGGTATAACAGTGAAAACACAGAAGATTCTGTATTTGGCAGAGAAAGAGTTCAAACTAAATATTAAACAAATTCTCTCTCTGTGGCATAAAATTCTAAATGTAATTGAATCAGAATTGAGTTGATTAATCTGTTTCGAAATCCTTTTTGCTGCAGATCAATGGTGTGCATCCTTTCAGTAGTATGTGAATTGGGATTCAGCTTACTATTCTCATTAACCGTAAACCAAATTGTCATCATATCTCAGTCAGTCCAGCATTAGTTGAGCAGTGTGCAGATGTGCAGGAGTCACTCAGTTTTTGAGGAGACTCATTATTCTCCCTCTTGGATCTTCATATGGTTGGATCCGAATGCTGAGAGTGCAAAACTGGTTATCCTGTGAAGTTCATGCCCCCTCACTCAGGATCGTCCCAACAGTCATTTCTCAGTCAAAATAGCAGCAGCAACGTTATTGCATACATGTTTTCAGCTCCATTTGATTTCTGTCTTCTCTCTCAGTGCCCACTGCCGGTATGACCCGATTGGCTCGATCTCGCACTCACTCTGCCTCCAGCATGGGCTCGGCAGACAGCTCGCGCAGCCGCGCACATACCAGTTCACAGATGGAGGGCGCCACCGGCGGCCCGGTCCCTGACAACCAGAACAGACCTCAGACCATGGAGGTGTCCTGCTAAAGCACCCAGAACCAAGCCACCATTTGTCCTGGGATCATCCGCTTG
Organism: Oxygymnocypris stewartii; assembly: GCA_003573665.1. Lineage (NCBI taxonomy): Eukaryota > Metazoa > Chordata > Actinopteri > Cypriniformes > Cyprinidae > Oxygymnocypris > Oxygymnocypris stewartii. The sequence goes on from QVTF01020812.1 coordinate 2,437,003, forward strand.
TTGAACCTCTGCACCTCGGGCGGCTTTCTGTCCACTTTGGGGTTTTGTTTCTCTTTGTTTGTCTTTGTTTTTCGTTCTGTTTGTTCTCGTGGCCAGGAAGCGCTGGTTTAATGAAGGGATGCAGTGTTTGATGTCTAGTAACCCATGTATGTTACATATTGGAATATTTTTCCACTGCATGGAAGCACACTAATCTTTTGCTGATGTTTTTACCTTGAATTTGGTTGGCTTACTACTTTATTACTCCATTATTTTATATGTGTCATCCATTGGAGATTAATTTCCACTCTTGATGTGCTTCTTGTGTATATATTTTGCTGTAGGCTGTGGTATATTGAACATTCGGAGGGTGTTCTCATCTGTAGCGGGAGAGTTTTCGTTCCTCTCTTGCTCTCTCTAAGGTCTTCCTGCCCCTTGTGTTTACTACAGAGATGACCAAACTACTTCACTTCCTCCTTATTCCATTTTTTCTTCAGTATTTCATGTTCTAGACAGCATTCTGTCTCTTTTAGAGGGTTTCTACTGCTCCCACTGTATGTCATTGGCTATTATGGTTTGATTTTAATTGACTGTCTACCGTTTGTAGTCTTTCTAGAATAAAATCTACTGATTAGCATGTCATAGGGACGATAGCATTAAAGTGTACAATAGACATGTATATTAGTACTAATTATGTTAAGATCTTTCTGCAAATGGTTAATTCAGTTTGATTGAATGTAATCAATCTGATTCTGTTTACATGGTGAGTATTAGACCAGAAACCCCTGATAGCAAAGACTCTGCTTAGATTTGCACTTAAGTCCTCTATACACCAAAACAAGCCAGTAACTGAAGCTAAGATCTGTAGCTTGTTCAAATAACAGTTGTATTTCCCATACAGGGCATCTAGAGGTATAAAGCTGCATGATTCCTCTAAATGCACAGTACTGTAGTAACTGGTTATAAATCATCTGAATGCTTTTGGCTTAAGATTCTCCATTCCCTCTGTACAGCGGACTAATGTTCCAATAACCTCTTATTATTTGACAACTCTGTTAGTTTCTGTAGTTTTAGTGTTCTTGGTCTTTATTATTTCAATGGATGGCAGTTCCCTGTTGATTGCTGACTGTACCGCTGCCTTGTGTGGGTTTGTGATAATGCGTTGTGCTTTGTCCTCCAAGCGTTTAGGGGGCGCTGTACTGCATACGGTTTGCTGAGTATATCGATTTGTATGAATATTGAAATAAAGTAGTTGTACATAAAACTTTTATCTGTCTTTATTTGTTAAGTTGATATTAAATCAAGACAATTCATGAGTAGTGTACATTTTTGTATAATAAGATTTCTGAAATGTTAAGTTTATATATATTTAATTAAACATTCCATAATAAAATATGCACTAATTTACTTAAATTTGCTGAATCGAAGTCTGAACTCTGGATAAATCAGCAACATATTTTTTGTTTACACATTAAAGTTTTTACGTTGGAGAGTTTGGATCTTTTTTCACTCCATAAATCAGAAAATACAGTCATGAAAAAACTGTATTTTGAATAAAAACTTCATATGAGTATTATTTTTAGGATTAAATTCTTATAGAAATCTGATGAATCTTAAATTAACACGACCAGAAAAAAACTTTCTGAATATTAAATTTAAAAGAAAAAGACTGAGGGTGAAAATAATCTTGAAATTGAATTCCAGTTATGGAAAAAGAATAGCCGGTGTGCAATATAAATAAGTGGTTATCCAAGCATTAATGGCAAGCCCCTTAAACCTGAGTGACATTGTATGAGGAGTTTATTGGAGGTTATAGTACATTAAAGAATGATCATGTGTATTTTACGTACTCCAGGTGGTGTGTAAATGAGAAACTGTTTCCATAGCAGTTTTGCAATATATTCCTTTTTCGAATAGCCTGAAAAGCCACCTCGTGAGCATAATTTTTTATTTAATATATGGGAATTTTTGCTATTTTGCAATTTCATTGGCTGTTTTTTTTTTCAATCCATAATATCAATTTACGCAATTTGAAGGGTAATGGAAATGCAGCTGAGAATTTTTTTTTCCAACTATATGTTTTTTGTTCTGTAGAAGAAAGTCATACGAGATATGAAATGGCATGAGATTGAATGACAGCGTGTTCATTTTTGGGTGCCTTTAAAGAGCTGGGAGAATGTAGAATTTTTTTTGGTGCAAATAAAACCTTGACTAATATAATTGGACCTCGGTATAATGTGACCCAAATTGCTTCAAAGCACTTAATGCACTGCTAGTCAGATGCTCAACATGCAATTCTATGCAGTACCATCACAGTTTTTCCTGTCACCTCAGCCAGCTGTGAAAGTTTCCGATCACAAGCCAGTTTAAAGGTTGTATTGATTGCATGTGGTCAGAGATGACACATCTGAAAGCTATTTATAGAAACTGGCACACTCACTTCAAGTACTAAACACAACATTGACCACAGCAGGAAAGATCAGTCGATAAGAGATTTGTCGTCTTTCCATCTGATGTGCAAAATAATTAAACTAGATCAACTTTTATGTTTGACATTTTTACTTACCTTATATATTTGCTGATCTGAAATTGGCACATGTTGAATTCTGGTAACCTGGTCGGATGACAGCCTACTGCGACTATAACTTCATTTGTCATGGGAATTAGTGTTGGGACATCTTCAGTGACATCACAGAAAACTGTTTTCAAATAAAAACTGAAAAAAACGATGCATTTGGCCATTCAAAATGACAACGGTGTTTTGGGAGCCTGAAAATGCTAACTTTTGAAAACTGGGTTTAAACTGCAAATTTCGGCGAATTTGTGAAAACTTTGCCATCATTCGCATTCATATTACATGTTCAGTCTATAGATATGTGTGCAGTTGGGCTGTCAAAAAAAATTGAATTTTGAATATTCGTCAAATTTAAAATAAAAATTCACATAAGACTGCCTCAACGCCCACTTAAAATTCTAATTAAATGCATTTTTTACATTTAAATTGTAGGTGTGCATCAAGACAGCCTTATCAGTGGCGCACAAGATGTGATGTAAGTGTCGTTGCATTTTAATGTTTTTTTAGCCTATCCAGTTTGAACTCATTAGATGCTGCGTTGTTCATTCAAAATATTGCAGAAAAAGAGAACATCAATGCGGAGATGATCTTATTTACACCGAAACTAAAATCAAGCTGTTCTCACGGAATGCGTATTTTGTGCATTTTCCAGAAGGACATCTATCACCATTACACTCGCCATGCTAAATGTAAGTTCAACTTTTAAAAAACGTTTTGAGACTTTATGGTGGTTTTAAATAAAAAAGTACTCTATGTGATTGGCTTTGGCCCTTTGTATTAAACTATGCATACATAGATGATGTTTTGTTTATAATTTTTTTAGCAACTTTATAAACATTATGCACTATTTTCACACAGTCATGTTATTTAATTGCTTTGAATAAACGTGCATTAGTAATATTTTGCTCTGCGCCCTCTTGTAGCCTCAAGAGAAAGCCAAAAACGTCCCCCCCCCCCCCCCCGACTGAAATTTTGCCTTTCAAATTTGAATATGATCCGATTTAACTACAAAATTTGAATAGAGTTTTTAGCCATTTTGACAGGTGTAGTGTTTCTTTTCAGTGACATCGCCATCTACTGGCACATCCATGTGATTAGGGATCGTTTTCGTGGCATTACCGTCTGTACGCAAAACTTTTCAAAAACAAAAAGAGAAGCTGTTTTGTTTTTCAAAATCATTGTTGGTATTAGTTAAAGGAATAGTTCACCCGAAAATGAATATGGTTGTCATTTACTCTCCCTCAAGTATTTCCAAACCTGAATGAATGTCTTTGTTCTGCTGAACACAAAGGAAGATATTCTGAAGAATGTGGGAAACAGAGCAGTTCTGGGGCACCATTGACCTCCAAAGTAGTATTATGCAACAGCCGGGTTACAAACTTTCTTCAGAATATCTTCCTTTGTGTTCGGCAGAACCCATATTCATATACCCATATGATGACCATATTAATTTTTGGGTGAACTATCCCTTTAAATTTGTAACATAAAATTCTGTGAAACACAGAGCAAACAGTGCATCTCTCTCTCTTTTCTGCAGCCAGAGTTTAAAATGTTAATGCGCTGTTTTGCAGCTATACCAGGATCTGATCTGGTGATTTAGTTTCCATGGCAGTTATTGCTATGGCAATTGGTTTTGGTGCATTTGGGAGTATGTGAAATTAAAACTAGCACTAGACAATTTCTGAACCTTAATGAAACCTTCCAGAAATTTCTGAAGCTGCTTCCGTTGGCGTCTGTATTACTGCATCAATGAGCCCATGACATCATGACATCTCCACTAACATCTGTATTGTGTTTGTGTTGTGCAGTTTGAGCTTTCAAAACACCTTCTCCAGTCTGTTCTCGCTGATCTGTGCGTCAGCAAAGGAGTGACGGTTAGACCTGTTCGTCACAGGAAACTACAAGTATCTAGTAAATAAAGCTGCCTGCCTCAGTGTGCGATGCTATAACACAGACACAACCACAGCAGCATCCAGCAGTGACATATCACCTGAAACTGAGCTCAACTTCTCCGCTCCTCAAGAAAACAAGCCCCTGATCTTTACAGAAATCACTCCAAATAGTTTTCTAGCTTGGCTGTCTGAGTTCATCAGGCTGTTGCACACATTCATAAGCAGATGTGCATTTAAGGATTGTGCTCACGAATACAGATTGTCATCATTGCTAGCCTGAGGATCATGAGGTGAGTAAAAGACTTTGTCCAAATTTCTCTCTTTAAGGTCTTTTTGCAGAGTGCTGTAAACTTTTATACATTTATTTATTGAAAGCATCTTGCAAAATATTAAAATAGAAAAGCATGCTTAATGTTCACATGTGAGTATAGATTTATAGTAATTAAAATACAATGTTTGGTTGGGATAAAGACTGGCAACAATTTTATAAAAGAAAATGTTAAGGAACATTTGTAAAGATACTGCGACTGGCCTAAAAGTATATATGTGTGCAACAAGGAGCTCTAAACTTCAAAGACGTGATCTTGAATCTTGAATCAAAGTCAGAATGGGCTTGAAAAGCGGGCGCTTGCATAGGCGTCTCGCTTCAGAGGCATTTCAAAGACATTTTTGTTGTGAAACGTGTTTGCTGTGATTCTTAAAATGTGTTTGGTATGAAACTTTCGAACAACCTTTCTAGCAACAAGTTTATAATTCAGACTTGAGAGCTCTTCAAGGCGTTTTAAATAACTTAAGCATTGAGAAAAAGACATTCAGCGCTTCAGTTGCAACAGGAAGTTAGTAACCTTGCTCTAATTTTTGACCAAATGTGGCTTTATCTCCATACACTGAGAAAAAAAATGTTGGTGGTGAAACCATTTTGACTCAGAAATTGCAAGTAAATTCCACTAATAATGTAAAAGAAACGGCAAGTAACACTGAATTGACATTTTGAAGTAAAAGGACTGATTTCCTGTAAAGTGTACTCCAATAATTTAAAACAACAATATACATTTTTTTTAAATAAAAGTGCACCCATGAAATATAATGCGAAACATTATTCAGACATGCAGAATATGTCTTTAGACGGCTGACGTTGAGCTGTTAGTGTGCGTGTGATTGTGCCTGTGTGATGTACTCCAGTATAGCCGTGCTCATATGTAGCACATGTAATCAGTTATGCACGTGTTATTTGGGTGCCCGGGGTATGAAGTCTGTAATTTGGACCTGGAGACCTAGTGAGACCCATCTGTGTTCCCAGGTGACCATCTGCTCCATAATGTCATAAAGCTGTGGGTCCAGTGCCACTGTAGTACAATATGATATGGAAAAATGCCCCTAGAAGATCACTAATGAATGCTAATAGAACATTAGGCTTATGATCGAGTTAATATCAGAGCACTGGTGACATCATGTGTGTTTACTGAACTTATTAATAGCAGCAATTAAATCACATGGTTATTACTATGCAATAATGTGTTATTACAAAGCGATACGATTATAGATGTAGAAATACAAAAACAAAAGTAGATGTCTTAATGGTATTTTACCACATTAAAAAAACCATTACGCATAAATATTCTTGAAAAATATGTAGTTTGTTTTGATTAGAGCTGATTTCCTTTAAATGATTTACAGTGATCATTTTTAATACCGACCGTGTGGGAAGGCAATGGAAGATTTCTGAACCTCAGCACTTTACAGTCGCTTCATCAGAGTCGTATGAGAATATGAGTCACATCATATAATGGCTTCTTCTAAGCTAGTAATATTTGACCTGTTATTTGCATATTGAATCTATTGATTTAGCTGTATGCGTTTATTATTCAGGCGCGCATGTATTGCTTAAATAACTGCGGCTTGTACTGTTGTAATGTAACTATGACAGAAAATAGTATGAAAATAGAAAATGTTCTCAGCGTTTTACCAGATCTATTTTTAGAAAGGCCAGCCCTTTTTTTAACCAAGGTAAATAAGTGCGTGATACTGAAAGTGCGGCTGGAAAGTTTTCATCAAGTGGTTTGTCAGCATCCTTCCTCCTTACGTTCAAAGTGTGACATAAGAAAGCCATGGCATGATCAAACTGTACAACAGATTTGATTCTTTGTTTTGTTTTACTTTGAAGAACAGAATCAGTACTAAAATAGTCTCGCTCTTCTGTTCTTAGATTGTGGTTCCCATCAGCACCGTGTGCCTGAAACCTCGAGAGCAGTCGGCCATGGGCAGTCGTCCCAGTAAAGTCCGGCGTGGATCCAGCGCACATGCTGTTCTCTTGGACACGGAGGAAAGCACTGCCCTAATGACCATGGGTGAGTTCAACACTGATTTTAGAAATGCAGCACTAAATGTAAATAAGTCTAATAGTGAAGCTCATTCAGATGTGCGTATGGATTCTCTAGCAATGTTTTATTGACTGTTGCAACTGTAGCCTTCAGTGGTGCTTTACTAGCACTCGTATATAAGGGTAAGCATTTCAGTGCCATGCTGTAAATTGTGGCACTTAATCTGAATGATAAACTGTAAAAATGTCAGCTGCATTTGCCCGAAATTCACTGTATAAATATATGACTTGGGTATTATTATGATTAGTGTCTGAGGTATTACAGAATAGCAACTGTATATTTTATGAACTGATAAAATAATACATCAGTTCAATCCACTTGAACTACCAAAATGTGATTTTTTTTGCTACAGTGTATAGACTTGCACAGGGTCATACACATGATACAAGATCAAATATAAAATGTAAGAAATCAATGCTATATAAATAAAATATAATTCACATTATTATTATCATTAATTAAAACTGACGCCATAAGAATATTTTCATTACTTGAAATAAAATAAAAAATTTAAGTGCTAAAACTAAATAGATATTAAACACAGAAACTAATAAAGAATGACAAAAGCACAAATTAAATTACCTTTAACCAAAAATAAAGTGAAAACAGAAAATGCAAAAATAAATTCAAATTCAGAGTTTTTGAAAACGTCACGTAATTGTTCGCTGGCTCTTTTTCTGTAAAACTACATGCGTTAAAACTAGATTGTATGCTTATTCATGTTTTTACTTACAAAAACCTTAAAAATTGCGCACATAATTTCTCACTATAAGTGTTGACAACTTCTTTTTAAATGACATTGTTAATGATGTGGCTTGTTGAGGATCTTTCTTTATATATTATAATATGCTAAACGGTTTGTCTGGATCTGTGTGTACAGACAGCGGTAGATTCGTGGTGGTGTCGCTGTACGACTATCCGTCCAGAGGGCCAGGGGACTGCGCTATCAGAATGGGAGAGAGGCTCAACATTGTGTCAGAGTAAGTGTGCTGTTGTACAGTGGTGCTTCATCCTCATCACAGCCTGATTATCTGATCATATATATTGTGTTACAGTGAGGGAGAGTGGTGGAAAGTCAGTTCATCAGCCACAGGAAATGAGAGCTACATCCCCAGCAATTACACCGCCAAAGTGTACAACAGGTGAGCTGAACTCACACACGCTGAAAACTTCCTCTTTCTATCGGTTTAGAGAGCGCGTACAGTATATTATGACATCACACCCACGGTCAGGTGGTCTGGTGGAGTGTGTGACATCATCGTTATTCCTCCAGAGGCGGTGAAGTCAGTTTTAGTTTCTGTAGAGTGGGCTCAGCTGGATACAGTGTGATCTGATTATCAGTTTGGGGACATACTGTACCCACAATGACCCTGCTGAACACTCACCGATCACATGATGCTCTGACTCTACCTACTACTTTTCCTTCAGCTCTGTCACTCATCTGTGTGTGTGTGTGTGTGTGCAGGTGGCAGTTTGTGGGTCTCAGCAAACAGAAAGCAGAGGACCTGCTGATGCTCCCTCATAATCAGGCCGGATCCTTCCTTATCAGAGAGAGCGAGACCTACCCAGGTACAGTACTAGCATTGTAGTTTTTCTACGCTCTGCAACAAACGATTATTTTGATAATCGATTAAACTAATGATCATTAGAACTATTAATCGACTAAGCTTTGATTTCGGTAACACTTAAGTATAGGGAACAATTACTGTTAGCTAGTTGCTTATTAGCATGCCTTTTATTAACATACTGGCCGTTTATTAGTGCTTGTAAAGCACATATTGTGCATGACAGTATTCTACATATCCCAATACCTAAACTTAACATCTACCTTACTAACTATTAATAAGCAGCAAATTAGGAGTTTGAGGCAAAAGTCATAGTTTGTTAATGGTGAAAATTGAACCTTAAAATAGCGTAACCTTTTTTTCACCAGTAGTTAATTAGTATGATTTGATCAAATATTCAGCTTTTGCAATTCGTTAAAATATTGAGTTTTTATTTATACATACATATTCATATAGAGCTGATTTATAGCAGAAAATCAAGTAGAAATTCTAATTGAAAGTGGCAGTTTTTTCATCTTTAAGCAATATATTATATAAATAAACATGATGTGACTTTATTGGAGTGCCAATTGCAGGGCTTGCGCAAATATATCCACATCACTGATTACATGCTTTCTGAACTGCTGCTATCTCACCACTACCCAGAACTACAGAAGACGTCAAATCCAGTCTGTATTCATGTATATGTGTTTTTTTTACTTAGGTAACCACACTCTGTCACTGCGTAGGAGCAGCTCGCATGAACGCGCTTCTGTCAAACACTACCGTATCAGCTGCATCGAGAACGGCTGGGTCTACATCTCTCCCGGACTCACCTTCAGGACCCTCTCAGACCTGGTCGCACACTATTCAGGTGCACGCACTCACAGATACAACCAGTGATTGTGTGTGACGTTGCTGGGTTTGTGCTACATGACACTAATAGTTTTGAGGAAATGTTTAAATCATGTACTCACACAAGAGGTGGAGGCTTTTATTCTAGAGCATTTTCAGTGGTGGAATATAAAATATAGCTATAAAAATTGCTGTGAATAGAGTAATTCTACAGCTAACAAACGTTCTGCTCTATCCAGTGTCAGTAGTCAAAGACCACTGGTGTATCATCAGAAACCAAACAAAAAAGTTGATTATGTAGTAACAGTTATGCTGTTATGTAAATAGTACTGGCAACCACCCAAAAATCATTAGCAACCACACAGCAACATGTTAAAATATATATATGTTTTGGCTGAAGTGCAGAAATGTGTGTGTGTTGTGGGCGGGGATTAAATGTGAACTGTCCCTCAGAAGTATCGGACGGGCTGTGCTGTACTCTGGGGGAGCCATGCTACATCGTTGGATCCAACAACGTTCCTGTGGTAACCGGCCCGCCTCCGGTTGCTATGAAGAGGCCTACTATAAACTGGAAAGATGTGGACAGGTGCGTCAAATGCCTCCGGTCACAAATGAAGTGACATTCAACAGATCACCCAAAATGAAAATTCGCTCATTATTTACTCATCCTCAAGTTGTTCCAATTTTTTTTATTTAACACAAAAGATATTTTGAACAATGTTGGTAGCCAAACGGTTGCTGGTAGCCATTGACTTCGTTACATTCCTCAAAAAATCTTTTGTGTTCAACAAAAGAAAGAAATTCGTTGTTTGGAACAACGTGTAGTAAATGACAGAATTGACATTTTTGGTGAACTATCTCTTTAATGACACACTAGTAATATGGTCTTTTCAAAAACTAGTAGATAAGTTTCTAAACAAGTTTTCTTGGCAGCTCCATGATCTTCGGCCAGAGAAAAGATGGTGCAGAGGACTCTATAGTGAGCGAAGGCCTGAAGGAGGCCATTAACTCGTACCTCTTCATGACGGAGGAATGTGAGGACTGCTGTCAGCTCTGGGACACATGATGATGAGGAAGACTGTCGTGAAACTTGGAGGACGAGTGTTTGAATGACTTTGGACCCTTGATGCCGTGATATGGGTTAAAACACTTTACAGAAACCAATTCTTCATGACCCAGATGCGGAAAATTAACCAAAACACATCGAAGCGTCTTTTTTCGTTGTGAATTTCTGCGTTGAAAGCGGCGTTGGATGAAGTTCCAGGACGCGCTCACTGACTCATTTCTGTTCCTTCAGAGTGGGTGCTGGAGACAAAGATGTCACAGTTTCCTCTGTGGACATAAAAGAGAAAACGACTGAAGGAAAGCACGACAGAGGAGTGTGGGAGGGGGAACACAGCTGGGTGGCATACACATCCATTTCCACTCGACTCACACTTTCTAGAACTTTATCAGCGTCGTGCTTATTACAAATGTGATCGCAATCATAGAAGCTTAATTAATGGCAACAGAGTTTGATGTCATTTTTTGTTGAAAATGCAGGACAAAATACATATTTATGACTTGGAACATACATGTTGTGTAACTTTGTAAATATATGCCGTTGTTTTAAGAGATAAAGATCCAAAAATGAAAACCTGTTTGAGTTTCTTCTGTGGAACACAAAAGATCTTGTGAAGAAAGTTGAAAACCATGGTTTCAGTTCCCATTGACTTTAAAAAAAATTGAATGGAAGTCAATGGGAATCACAATAGTTTGGTTATCAAAATATCTTCTTTAGTGTTCAAAGTCATTCCGGTGAGAAAAATCCCAATTATTATTATTTGAGTGAACTATCCCTTGTGACTTATCGACATCAGTTATATTCTTTTAAATAAACTCAAAAAACAATGTCATCTTTGTATATGTAGAAGCTGACAAAAGCATCTCGAGGTGTTTCCTGTCTTTGCACCTATTGTTTAGAAAAGAACCGCAGTCTTGAGCAGCAGGAAGTGAAGGGTTGTGCATGTGGTCTGCTCTGTATCCAGGAAGCAGATGTGTGGTACTGGGTCTTGAAAATAAATGGCTTTAGATATTAAAAATGAGAATTGATTTGAGAAGTTCAAGGCTTTCTATGTTACATCAAACCAGTTTCTCCTCCTCCACACAACTCTGAACTAAAGATTTCCATTTGATGTGATCTTGCCAGGCTGCATGTTTCTCTACATGTAGTGGAGAGAGTAGTTTGTTTGATGATAAAGGTAGAGCGGTTACTTTGCATTGCCATCCAGAGGCTGTGGTACGTAATGCAGAAGACAAAATACCATACAGTGACAATGAGTGTTTAGACACGAATGTCATTAAGAAGAGTTGGCACAAGCACTCTTTAATGTCCGCATGAAATCAACAGCTCTTATGGCTCTATAAAAGTGAAGAGCCTTTTTAGGTAAAAGGGGACGACATTTCATTTGAAGTGTAGCTTGCCTGTCGAAGAAATGCTGCAAGTTCATTGTATCGACTGAAACCAAAACATTTAATGCCTGCTACAGATCGCTATCAGGATGTGAACAGAATTTCTACCAATATAAAAACTATTTCTGGAAACAAAATGCCTTCTCTACCTTTAATTTTGCAGAGAGAAAAAAAACGAAATATCTAAGCTTCAAATAAAAACGTAAGAATTTAATGAAGAAATGTTTTAAAATCTCATTTTAATAACGGATCAAATACCACAAATGAATAAGTGTACAAGCTCCATGCTGTACTGAAACAGAGACAAATAATTCAGTTTGCAAAGCATATCAATGTTACAAAGGACGCTTTTAAAAAGGAAAACAGAAATAGGGGAAGGTGAGCCATCAGAAGACTTCTATCTCTTGGGCCAGTTGTGGCGAAACCCTCTGGAAACAGAAATAAACCCATCATACACATTTTATCCAGCAATGATTGATTTCTTGAGTCTGTGTGTGTTACCTGTCAGATTTGACGGGGATGTAAGACATGCTCCTGCCGCCCACAGTGTTTTTCTTCTGTCCTTTTCTCTGAGAATCAAAGTTGGCAAAGAAATGAGATCTAGCACAGCTAAATCCATCCCAGCTGAGAGCTGTGACTGAAAACAGGTTCATACCTTCTGCTTGGGTCCATGTGCTTGTCTGTTTGGATCAAACTGTGAACTCTCTTTTGATTTGCCTGTATGGATAAAATACAAGCAATGAAGACAATGAACCAATAGGAAAAATACATATGAAAAAAGGCAATGTTTCACCATCAAATATTTTGAAGTTTGACTGGCTGTAGTCAAAAGGTTTAAAGTCTTGTTCGGGAACTTCAGGCTCTTGAACTTTTTTCTGTTTCTTTTTTTTCGGAGCAGGTTTTGTCGACTGGTCAGCCACCGATGTCTCGCTTTCAGTCTTTGAGACTTTCATTTTTGGTTTAAGACTCCCTTCAGCAGCATCACTGGCAGCTCTCTCTCTTTTCTGTCCAGCCTGCTTTGCTTCCTAAGAACACACGATCAACAAAAGCTGTTAGTGTAAAACTAAGCAAACAGCTTGTGAAGTTGGTGAGCTGACGCTTCCTCACCGCTACTTGCTGCCGGACACTGTGAACGTTTTGCAGTGACTCCTGGTAGCCCAGTTTGGCTTTCTTTCGTTCCTCTGAAAGACAAATACAAGCATTTATTTACTAATAAATCGCCACAAAGTTAGTGTTTCTATAGAACTGCTGTTTGTACCTTGAGCTTTCTTGGCCTGTTCTTTAGCCTGCTGTTTCTCCTGCACCTCCTTCTGCTGCTGCTCAATACTCTGTAATTTCCAGCGATTATGAATCTGTTTTAAACAACAAATTAGTCAATGCGGCCTGAACCCCTCACTGCATCGAGAAGAATTATGGAGTATTTGTGACTCCCGGAACCAAAACTGAAATTAATGATAGATGCCTTCATATTTCCACCCTTAACATCCCATATTTATATGATTTTGCACATTTGTTTACACCTGCTATCAGTTGTATTCTCCATTGCAACTATCTGTCCGTCAAGATTAAACAAGAAGGAGCAAGTGTTTAAAACCATTAAAACTCCAGACACTATTTTGCTATAAAAAGTACCAAAAAACCTGTATACATAAACGCATACTAAAATTAACAATTACATAAAAAAAGCAAATATAATTTACTTATTTTATGCAATAAAATAAACTGTAAATAAAAAAAAATAGTCAAACAAAATAAACTGTAAATAAAAATGGTATATATTAAGTTATTATTATTATATAGGGACAAATATTTATTCATACATCAGCTTTATTACAGTTATATTTACACATATATACACACACACATACATTATATTATTATTATCATTAATAAAAGGATGTAAATAAATAAAAAATTATATATTTAGAGGAAAAACTATACCTCATAAATCTTTGAAGAGGGGTCATATTTGGCGTTCTTGGAGATGTGAATGTCCTTTGATGGTAAATACTGAAAACGAGAGTTGTAATGTCAGAGAAATAGTACACAACAACTTGACAAAAGGCATGGACTAAACTACTGTACCATTCTGAAGGGGTTCTGAAAGGACTCCATGATGCTGTGAGCTTTTTGTTGTGCCACGGTCAGATGAGCGGGAACTACTGCCACCTCCTCCTCAAATACACATGACAAAAACATCCTCAACTCACACGAGCGCTCCCAAATCAAACATGAGTGAGACCATTAACAATTACAAACTTCTTTACAATACATGCGGACACACCTGAACATGCTAAATGCGGACACACCTGAACATGCTAATTGAGACACACATAAACAGGTGTCTGAATTGTCCTACCACAAAGAGGCTGATGTTTGCTGAAGCTATCAGGCCGTGCAAGGATTTGTCCTCTTGGTTCACGCTTTCATCCTCTTCCTCTGAAAACAAAACTCCTGGCTTGGTTGGAGTTTCTAAATATATGGAGAAAACATCAACTAGTGGTTTTAAAATAACACAAAGGCACATCATGAGGTCTTCATAATATCTAGACCTACCAAAAGAGGAAAGGTCCAGGAAATCACTTTCAGGCGAGCGGGATGTGTCATGCGGTCCGAATAAAGTCGTCTGGGGCTAGAAGACAACAGCAAGAGGGGCAATTAGAAATAAACTCAATTATACAGCATCTTTGGCCAGTTTGGATCCACAGAAAAATGCTGAACATGTCAACACACCTTTCTTTTAGGGGTCATCGATTTCTTCTTTTCAGCAAGCACCTCTGCCTAAAAAAAAGAGCATTCATATAGTCTAGAACTTCATAATCTTATTACAAATTGAAGTGAAACGAAGCGGTCTGTGTTTGTCTGAGCACACACCTTGAGTAAAGGCGTCTCTCGAGCCTGTTTGATCAGCTGATGAAGCTCATTGATCTGCTGGCGCACTAGTGGTGGAGTCGGGTTACAGCACGCCACGATGCCCTGAGGCTCCCTAGAGCGAACACATGCGTTTATACAGCCTTTCAATTAGACAAAAGGATTTCAACCGCACTACTTCACTCAATCCAAGCTGAAAGAAATGATGTCAGACACCATGCATGTCTACATTATAAAATCTGTTCAGTAATTTGGCCCGTTCTAATAAATTACTTATCAAATGCAAACTACAACAATGTGTGGAGGTTGTCCAGTCATGACAGAGCTCATACACACACACACACACACACACACACACACACACAACTGTTCAACATTTGGGGTTGGTAAGATTTTTTGAAAGAAGTCTCACACCAAGGCTGCATATTTGCTCAAAAATACATTAAATAAAGTCTGAAATATTACAATTTAAAATAACTGTTTTCTATGGTAATATATTTCTAAATGTAATTTATTCCTTTGATGCAAAGCTGAATTTCCAGCATCATAACTCCAGTCTTCAGTGTCACATGATCCTTCAGAAATTATTCTAATATATGATTTACTGCTCAAGAAACATTTATTAATATTATCAATGTTGATTTTTTTTTCTTCATTGCCACAATCAATTTAACGCCTCCTTGCTAAATAAAAGTACGTTTCTTTAAAAAATTTAACTAAGTATGTGCATGTCTTTATAGGTATACAAAACAGCAAGTTTCATTCTAAGAGTTAAGAAAATGTAAAATGCTCACGAAAACCAAACTTACCTTAAAATAATTTTAGTGGCAAAAAATAAAACACCCTCACAACTGGGTAACTTTAACTGAAAATGCATTGATTAAACACATTAACCGTACCTTGGAAGCTCCTCAGCGATCTTCATCATCATGTGGTTTGGTAAGATATATCTGTGGAGAAACAACACATTCATGAATCACAATAACTCATAATCAGACACATGCACAGAGGCGGTTTGGAGCATTACCCGGTGCTCTCATCTTCCTCTCGGGCCAGTTTATCTCTCCAGGCGTACAGCAGTCTGAAAGCCGCCAGCTGCTGTGTGTTGAAGCTCTTCTTCTGCTTGCGGTACAGCTCCATGTACGAGTCCTCCGTAAAAATAGGCTTCACATATTTCTATAGAGAAAGACGAGATGGATATAAAAATATTCAGAACTTCATTTGAAACATAATGAGCTGGTTTCTTTAATTAGTTCAGTTGAACTGATTCAAAGAGATTACCACAACAAAATAAACGCATGGTGTTATATTTTCTGTGCATTTGGGGTTAATGAGCTGGTATGAAGAACCCAGTCCATACCTTGAGCGAGAGGGCTCTGCTTTTCTCCCAGACCTGCTGGATGAGAGTGGCTTGGCCATTGCCCACATCATACAGGTCAGCTCGGACTCGATCGTACACGTACAGCAGGTAGTGTGTGTCAGCCTGAGCGTACTTCAACATCTCATCCGGCAACGGTCTACAGACACACGGCACGCACTAGTATTACCACAATGACCGTTACATCAGACAAACATGGGTCTTGAATTCACTTTGTCTTACATAACATGATTAGATGAATGAGGAATCATATCAATCTGTGCTAAATGTATTACCGGATCCTCCAGTCTGCCAGCTGGTAGCGTTTATCAGAGTTCACATTGCAGTAGACTTTCAGGAGATGGTCGAGGGAGTTTCGGCCGAGGTTTAGGCAGCGTGCAGCCTGATGGGTGTCGAACATGTTGACCACATAAAGACCTAAGTCTTTTTGTAGCCACTCGATGTCCGAGTCAGCCCCGTGAAACACCTGCAGGAGCAAAACATGATGCATGCAACAAACAACATGAATCATCAAATGGCATTCACAGCACATTTAATATCCATTATATTAAACATTTTTATGAATGGCAATCAACCTTCAGCTGGATATACCTGTAAGGTGGGAATTAGTTTAACTTGTTTGATGGATAAAGCTTATTAGATTATGATATTATAGGAAAATATTTTTTGTACCACCCTTGCAGCATTATTTACATAATCCCAAGTCATTTTGGAGGTGATTGATTTATTGCACATAAGGGCAAATTATTAGTAAAGAGCAGTGTTTGTCTTTAGATTTTAATGACAAGCAACTCCCAAAATTCAATTCACAGCTAAGGAACTACAATATGACATTATACTGTGCATAAACACACGTGTTATTTTAATATAACTGAGATACTATTATAGCTTTTATTTTAGTTTGTCATTTTTAAAATCTTTAGTTTTTTAAATATGTCTATATCTTTTTTTTATTCAGTTTTGCTTAGTTATTTTAGCACAAATGTAATTTAAATAAAAATGAGATTTTTTATATACTTTATTTAAAATACTGTTTAATTCATTTCAAGTGATGTAAATGTATTTATGGTTTTAGTATATAATAACCTCAACACACACTAGATCTGAAAATAATGTGAGAAAATATTATTGCTAGTCTATTTAAAAGAGTTTAATTAATTTGAATGAATTATTAAACATTTTAATATACAGTATATTATATTTAAAATACATGTATATAATACAACAACGTTTATATTAAAATGATGAAAATGAATTAAATGAATGATTTAATGGCTCACTTGTTTTTAAATCCTGCCGTTTTTGAATGAACGATTCATTGACAAATACATATTTTAACAGTCACTTGTTGCCACCTAGACGCGCAACAATGCAATCGACACGAACGTCATTCGAAGCACCAGTTACTTTCAAAAGGACATTTGCTCGATTTGGATTGCTTCCATAGACATCAATCTTTATATCCGAACTATAAACTCATCCCAGTGTTTCTGTGTTAATATGAATGACTAAGACAGAAATAATACTGTGTAGTTGAAAAGATTGTTCAGTCAAACATGGTAACCGTCTGCTTTCGGTGTCAGTGGCAGCGTGAACAGATTTAAATGCTTCCTATGATTTTTTCAATATTTTAATAGACATGGGTGAATCGATGTCATTTAAAAATGGGATCACATGAGTGTTTGAATCAAGATCTCAATCTTTTAATGATTTCTCGTGCAGCTCTAACACACACACACACACACACGCACATAAATCTAAGTGAGTAAATCTGATGAGAGGTCAATCACCTTCACAATAGCAGGGTCGGTGAACGTCTCATTTAAGATGTACATTTCACTGCGCAGCTCCAGCGTGTCTATGATGAAATCCTCCTCTCGTGTGGATATCTGCATCAGACACGTGATTCCCAGAAAGCTTCTGTAGGAATGATGCTGGAAACAGAGATATTGTGCGTATTAAACACCTAAAGCGATACACGACTAAACCGCATCATGCAAGCCTGAAACAGTCATACCTCCAGGTCCACAGCGAACGCCGAAATCCTGGCTAACTTCTCATTCAAAGCAACGAGGTCATCTAAAGTGCTGATAAATTGACAAGTAGACTCGGCAAGAGGTTTATACATCTAAAACACAAAGAAAATATATCAATGATTGCAAACAGTCATCACAGTTCCTGGAAAGAAACCAGGATGTTTAGGACATTCACCTGGACATCAGGTTTAGACGTCAGACTCTCCGGCATGACCAGATGATCCACTTCATAATGATACGGGTGAGAAAACCTGAGAAACAGCATTCCAATCCATTCACAAGATGAATATTAAACACTGATGGAAACACACAATGGACCTCTTTAAACTGAACTCTTACATGTCGTCCACGTGCTCTTTTGTTCTCTCCTGATGGATAAAATCAGCCAGCGCGGCAGGAACATCCAAATCCTCCGGTCTCTCCTTACGAATGTGCTTGTTGGCAAAATCTAGTCATACATTTGGTTACAATTTAGTATTTCAACATTAGTTTTTTTATTGATTTATTATTACATATTACAATTATTTGAACTACCATTTAAACATAAAAAATATTTATTATATTAGTATTTAAACGCATATACATTTATTTTTATGTAATGTATATTATTACTCTTTATTCATATTATTACATTAGTATTTGTAATTCAATTAATATTCAACATAAAAATAATTGTAACTTATTTGAATAACATCAAAACTATTTCTTTTTTTATTATTAGTGCTGGGCAACGATTAATTGCAACAAAATAAATGTTTTTGTTTATATAATGTGTGTGTGTGCTGTGTATATTTATTATGTGTATATAAATACACAATATTTTTCTAAATATTTACACACACATATAATTATATTTAATATATAAACAACATTTTTCTTAAATATATACAAGCATGTGTTTGTAATTATATTTACATAAACAGGACACATACATATGTGACCCTGGACCACAAAACCAGTCTTAAGTGTCAATATTTCGAAATAAGCAAATAAGCTTTCCATTGATATATGGTTTGTTATGATAAGACAATATTTGGCTGAGATACGACTATTTGAAAATCTGGAATCTGAAATCGAGAAAATCACCTTTAAAACTGTTCAAATTAAGTTCTTAGCAATACATATTAATAATCAAAATTGACGTTTTGATTTATTTACGATAAGAAACTTACAAAACATCTTCATGGAACATGATCTTTACTTAATATCCTAATGAATTTTGGCATAAAAGAAAAACTATAATATCTACCCATACAGTGTATTTTTTGCTATTGCTACAAATATACCCCGCGACTTAAGACTGCTTTTGTGCTCGAGGGTCACATTTATTATTAACACAAAAAATGTTTTTGGATGAGATTAATCACAATTAATTGTTGCCCTGCACTATTTATATATAACAAAACCAAAATATATATATATATTATTGCCTGGACCTCCTGATACTGTACTTCAACTAAATGTTAGCAATATAAATATTAGCAAAGAGCAGTCCACAAAGGCTGTGAAATTAAAATAATGATGTTGTCACTGAGGCTTTCTCAACACACTCACATGATGGCAGAGGTTTAACTGCATTGGGTTTGATGAAAATTTTGGAGACAAAAGGAGTGTTGCTGTTATCCACTTTCTCCTTGAACTTGAGCTGTGGCCGCTGGATGTTTTTAGCATGTAGAAGGTGAAAGGTCTCATCCCTGCGCTCTCCTCCCTGTAAGGACAAGAGAAGCTGCAATCATGCCAGTGACCAGCCAGACTTGATCAAAACATGTGATCAAGTTCAACTACTCTCTCTCCAACAAAGATTTCCCCAAGTTGAGAAACTAACCCTGCGATTCCAGCTGGACACGACGATCTTCGGCGGCTGATATCCTGCAGGCATCACCGGCTGCTGGGTGCGACTCACACCTGAGGCCTCGTCCAGGAGAATGCCCTGAACACAGATCTCACACATGTGACCGGATACAAGACTAGACTAAAAGAATTCAGACCGAAGGCCTTTTCACCGTTTGTATATCCTGCAGGTACAATGAAATGACATCATATGGTGTTGACAAAGCCTGCACACCCCAAGAATGAGAACTATACAAATAATAACACTATATAAAGCATCCTGTATATTAATAATGCACTGCTTTTATATTGCCAGCTGCTTTAAATGCTCAAGTGTTTTCAAGCCAGGTGGATTCTGATTGGCTGTGAATGCTTTAATCATTCATCAACTGTGGTGTGGACTTCACTGTTCTCGTAGAACTGGAACGATTATTAAACTTGATCGTTACCGTTATCATGCTTGGTGTGAATGGGCACGATGGACAGACATATACAGACACAAAGCATCTCGTACCACTTTCTCAAGGATGGCATCGTTCGAGTCCACCACCAGGTCAAACCTGTCCTCCAGTCCAGTCAGTCTGTTCCTGTCTCTCATGTGAGATCTACAGCCGTGATGCTGCATTATCTGACTCATGCTGTCAGAGAAATACACACTGATATAAGAACAATAATGTCTCCAGTTACAACATAATGAGCCCTAATACTATAAAAATAAAGCATTTATTCATGTTTCATACATGCAGTTTATAAGAGGCCAAACAGAAGTTATGCTTTTCTTGCAGAACTTTGGAAACATTATAGGATTATCTTTTATTTCTGTTTATAAAAACAAAAATCTGATAGACAGTTTATCCAGTATGATATAATTGGAATAATATCTTGCTACTGGCCGATTAGCTATTGTACAGAATATATTGTGTTCTAACAGATTCTTATATCCCACATAAGCATTTCCTTTTGTTTTCATTAATATACATGTAATTATCTTATATTATAATTGATACTGGCCCTATTGTGAACTAGTACGCGTCTGAAATGTAGGCATGTGTTATGTTTGAATCCTATAAGAACATTCCAGTTAGGACTGGCTGCAGATTCCAAAGTCCTATAGGACTTTAACAAACAGGGTTTTCTGATTTATTCATGTAAATGTAATACCTTAAAACCTATTAAAGAAAATCTAATGAACACGTTTTGTATTAGCAACACTTCAAAAGTTTGAAAATGCAACTTCTAACTGATCTCCATCACTTTTTAATTCAGACTGACAGACAGATACTGTACCTTCTGATCACATTGCAAGAAAGTTCTCTCAATATTGTTATTGTTTTCCAGCACAAATCTATGGATTTCTACATCAAGATGCATTCACTTGATAAACACAATGACATAAATGTTGTTCTCAGCAAAATTGTTGAAAAGGAAGTGATATTATGATTAAAAATACTAAATATCAGCCAGTGAGCTTAGAAAGAAAATCAACTTCAAAGGGAAAACAAAATTTCTCATTATACAACATTTATTGCAATGAATTTAAGATTTCTGCTCTGATTTAATTCGTGAAAGGGTAAATTAAGACTAGAAAAAATATACTCAGCAGAAACCCTGAACCTTGTTTTATCTTCATTCCTTGATTTTCTGTATATTTTCCATGGACCCTTGTATAAAATGTTAAATTGGTCTACTTTGAGATGTATATACCAAGAGTTAGCCAGCAAAGTGATATGAATGAGTGTATGAGGGCTTCACCAGTGCAAGAGCTGGTCTCCCTGTGAAGCGCAGAACTGCTGGAAGGCAGGGAAGCTCCGGTACAGATCAAACTCATCCCCGGCTGCTGGAAGAGCTGCAGACGCTTTCGTGGCAGAGACCACCGCTCCCAGACCATGCTGTCAAACAAACACCAGCGAACAACTACATTTATCCGCATCTCAAACCACACTACGTGAGCACACATGGCTACTCTCTCCACGCAGCGATGCGTTCACAGTTAACTACAATACTGACAACGAAATTCACTCATTGAAACGATCCACCGACCTTGACAAATGCATCGACATCCTTATAACCCGGACAAAACTCCGTTTCCTCCTCTGTTTCTTCCGATGAGGAAGAATGATCGCTCTGTTTAACACTAGCAGCACTACTCGAGGAGGCAGCCATATTGAAAACACTAAATCGCGAAGATTGCAGCCTCGCGAGAATACGTCTTCTTCTGTGCCAGCACGCGTGTGAACGCCAGTCAGTATCGCCACCTGCAGGACAGTTTCAGTACTCTTGGCCACCAGCACCTCTTCAGCTGAACTGCATCCGACTGAAGACATGGAGAAAATGTTGACATGAAAAAACAGCCTATATTGATTCAGATATTAATTAAATAAAGCGATAATTTTGCATAATTAATCTTTGCTTCGAATGAAATGCTATAATTCAGGCATTTAAACACTACTTGATCCTTCTAAATATGTTAGACTTGAGCAGCCGACACTGATTCAAGGCCGTGGCCATGTTGTAATGGGTTTAGATTCAAACGGTGACATCTGGGAAAAAGGTCCATAGTTTGCAATACAGGATATTACTGTTGTTTCGTTTACATTTCTATCGTAAAACAGTCGTTAAATGTAAAATATTTAGCTACATCTTATCTCAATAGCTATATTGATACATGTTTTTTCTTTTGTAAATATCACCCAGAGTGCATTAATTCTGACAAATATAGAAAAGGCTTTACACTTTTTTTTACTTTGGAAATAGCCTGTTTGCTTAGATTTGTCAGTCATAACGAATAACGACCTACAAAATATGATTTTATTAAATCGTATTATTTTATTAACACAAATATATCTATCTATCTAACGTTATCTATCTATCATCAAAGTTTGTTTACAAATGTTACCCATCTAAATAGCCTACTTTGTTATTGTCTAGAATACTTGACTCTGATTCGTGCTCATAATATCTCTCCGCGGTCTCTACAAGTAAAATAATATACAAGTCTCCACAAGTAAAATAATACTGTATGTATTATAATAATAATCAGACGTCCCTGGGTTCAGCTGTCAGGGTCCTCGTGGCGGCGACCCTGCTGCGTGCGCGCGTGGACAGTGACGTCATCAGCGTTCTGTTCACTGATTGGTTATTGTCAGTGAATGAGCCATTGATACACATCAGTTAGCAGGCTGTGAAACTACTTCATGAGCGTGTTTACTGTTTAGTCTGTCTGATCTCAACCTGAGAAGATAAACCGAGCTCTTAAATATCAAACAGACTCACTGTAAACGAGGACCTTAGGTGCCACAGGATTGAGCAAACAGAGCCCGCGGACATCAGGTGGGTAACGTTAATCATAACTCCGCTAACGTTACATGAGTGCAGTGTTAGTGCAGTGTCATGATCTGATATTTACATCAGTCCAGTGTGTTATTGTGTGCAGTCTCAGTCATCTGTGATCATGCTTTAAGTCGTATTTAAGTCACTTCCCTTTTCTCACAGTACAAAGTCCGAGTAATGATAGGGGAGTATGTTTTTAAAGCAGAAGTTTAGTGTAATTGTTGATATTATCGTTTAATGATAAAGTCTGCAGTAAAGCAATATCATGTATCAGAAAACCTGTATGTCACTGAAAATCCTTAGTTCTTGTAACTGTCAGGCTGTCACTTGAAAATGGCATGAAGCATATGTAATGATAACAGTGTGTTTCTTCTCATTGTAGAATTTCTGCCATGTCTGTCAAACGGGAGGACGTCCTGAAGGATGAAAATCTGATCAGAGATATAGAGGAGATCGCAAAAGACACAGCACTTTTACACGGGGTGTTGATGAGGACCAAAGAAACGCCAAACTCTCCTGAAGTAAGAGCACATCACTGTATCCTGTGCCTGGAAGAAATGTCCTTTACACATTAACAAGCACTGCTGATCTAAACCACAAAACCCACCTAGAGCATGTTTTACTTTTGGGGCAGGAAAGAACCCATTTACATTCCTGCATAATATTGATAATATATAGATATGGCTGGGCAATATACGTTTCCTCTATAAACTTATAACAAGTTTAATAAAAGGTCAACATAATGTTTATGCACTATGCAAATAAAAACTAGTCACACGTGTTAATACCAATCTGCCTAACGTTCTGTTGTGTATGAGAAACATTAAAGCTACTGTTAAATGAGCATTTCTAAAAGGCAAAACATGTTACATTAATTTGTGAACTGTTTACCTGTTTGGTAAGTGTTTGTCATGATAAAGAGTACTGTTATGATTATTAAAAACCCACAATTAACTCTGGTTTCTACACCTTTCACGCAATCAAAAATCTGCCTTTAAACTTGAAAGAAATAAAGAGTTGACATCAAAGAATTGTTAGTAACTTTTAAAAATAATTACAAAGAAACTGCAAGTTACGTTGAATTCAGTGTGATATTTTGAAATAGAAAATATTATTGTGAAATGTACTCTAATGATATTTTATTTACAATTTTGAAATAATTTTTTACAGCGTACCCTACAGTAGTGCTGTAGACCTAACCCAGATTTAAGACGTCTAGCCAAGACTCAGATATCCATTATTCTGAAAAACAATACAGAGAAAAATGATTTCAAATCAATATTGTGGTAGAAATACCAACCATCTAGTCACAGAGGTGCAGTTAATTCAGTCACGTCTGGAATTCCGTCTGTCCCACAGCCATGTTTTGTTTCTGGATTATGGAGAGTTAGTTCTGCCCCGTTGATCCAACACTGAGCAGAAACCTGTGGTTCAAAGGGTTTTGATCGTGTACACACTACACACATGTTGAATACATGTCCATCTGTTCACAGGTGGTGAGTTATGCACCGTTCACGTTGTTCCCCACACCAGTGCCCGCAGCACTCTTTCATCAGGCTCTGGCAGTACAGACACATTTTAACCGGTTGGTGGACCGGGTCAGCCAGAATCCTGGCTTTCTAGAGGAAACTCTGGCCAGGTATGAAATGATTGCACTATTGCAGGGTTTCCCAAACTAGGGAACAAAAGCTTTCGGCTGACAGAAATGTTTGGGAATCCCTACCCTATAATGAATTGCAAGTTGACTTCATTGAGTGTCCTTTGAGTGTATTATTGCCTTATTTTGTCAATTTTAATGATGAAATGTGTAATTTATTATGTTAAAATATGGTCTTTTCTCTCAGCTTAATATGCAGAGACAAAACATTTGGGACTATCTGTCTGTCCAACCGATGGGAGATTGTTTGGGAGGCTTTAATTCTATCAGTATTTTTGCCAGTGCATCTAATGGCACTAGAGGCATCAAAATGACACCTTGAATTCTAACTCTATTAATAAATCTGGTGTGATCTGATCTAAATAAATGTTTTTGTTGTTTCTCCTTCTTCAACAGCACCATCAAAGTTGACAATTTTACAGCAAGACTTTTCAACATATTCAATCAAGTTCAGCGTGAACATCAGCCCCAGGTATAATGATTTACCAGTGGTTTGTTTATTAATTAAACATGGCATGTTACACATTTACTTCACTGTTCGTGTTCTATTATACACTATCGTTCAAAAGATTTTGAAAGAAACGAATACTGTTTTTCAGCAAGGAAGAACTAAGTTGATCAAAAGTAGCAGTCAAGACATTTATAAAGTTACAAAAGATTGCGAATTTCAAATAAATGCTGTTCTTTTGAACTTTCTATTCATCAAAGAATCCGGAAAAAATACCAGTTTCCTCAAATATGTTAAGCAGCTCAACGGTTTTCAACACTGATAATAACAAATGTTTCTGGAGCAGCAGATGATCATATTAGAATGATCACGTGACACTGAAGACTGGAGTAATGATCCTGAAAATTCAGCTTTACCATCAGGAATAGATTACATTAAAAATATATTTTAAACGTATTACACATTTTTAATAATATACTGTAAAAGAGACTTATTTCTTAAAAGAGTCTTACTCTTGAATGGTAGTGACATGTACAGGATCAACAGTCGTCTCCTCTTCCACGAAGGACAGCTGAAACCTTATAAATGTAATATTAATGCTATTGTGTAGGTTATTAAGATGCACTTGTTTAAACTATAGCTCATATCTTCCCCAAGTCAATAGTGCTGGGCTTGAATCGCTCAGACTACATGTTGGACCACAGTCCAGACGGTGGGACGTCTTTGAAGCAGATTGAGATCAACACTATTGCTGCAAGTTTTGGTGGTCTTGCATCACGGACACCAGATGTCCATCGGTAAGTCTGAGCTAAATGCTCTAAACAGCACTAGTTAATCACTGAATTCCTGGATGATGTTTAGTATATAAAGGTTAAGGTCAGTGCTGTGACGCACAGTTTCTCATTTCTGCAAGGCATCTTCTGAAGGTCGCAAACCTGCCAGAGGAGTGTAGTAATGTGCTCGACAATAACCCAGCTGCAGGCCTGGCCAGAGGTTTGGCCAAAGCCTGGGAGCTCTATGGATCTGAGAGGTATGCTATAAAATGTCATTTGTGACTGTTTTGGCCAAGCTGAATTTTCTGAGACTGTTTTGTACTTTTAAGGTTGTATCAAATTGAATTGTAAGTTAGTGTTGTAGGCACTTGATGCTTTTTAAGTGTTTACTTTGTCATTTAAATGATAAAGTGGTCATTTCTACATGTTGTCTCTTGCAGGGCAGTGGTTATGTTTCTGGTCGAGGACGTTCAGAGGAATATTTATGACCATCGATATGTAGAGAATGAGCTTTGGAAAAGGTACAGTAAGTAGTCTGATAGTTTAGCTATAATCAGGATTCAGTCCAGTTATTTTACATTAGTTACTATGTAACTACATTAATGTTATTACATTAGTAAGTACAAGTCATGATGAGCAACATGTACTTAATGCATGCAGTTCTGTTTTAAACAAGTCTGTTATTACTAACATATCTTTATTAGTGGTGTGTGTGAAGCAAAGCATCTCTGTTACTATTTCCTCCAAACAAGAGCTTATGGGGTAGCACTTTATTTTAAGGTGTCCTTGTTACACAGGTTACATTAACTTACAATTTTAATAACAATGAATTATGCAGTATAACATGCAAGTAACCCTAAGACAAACCCTAATCATAACCCCTGCTATATAGTAAGTACATGTAGTTAATTAATATCATTCTGTATAATTACACTGTAACAAGGACACCCTAAAATAAAGTGTAACCACTGATGGGGACTTATGATAATCCGTTCTTTTATTTGTGCAGAAATATTCCTGTAATAAGAAGACAGTTTGAAGATGTTTGCAGAACTGGATCCCTTGATGAGAGGAAGAGGCTCTTTGTGTGAGTGTTTATGATTTACACATCTGTGTAACGCACTAATATTGTGGAATACCTGGAAATGACAGCGACGTTCAGTCAGTACCTGACTATTTTTTAAATTTAGTCACAACTGCACACACAAATCTTTTTCTATTTGACCTGCAGAGATGGTCGTGAGGTCGCCATTGTCTACTTCCGTAACGGATACATGCCTCAAAACTACACCTCAGAGAAGGTGAGGACACATTTTTCCCATAGTAAGAAAAGAGTCTTCTCAGAACTGATCAGCTTTAGGTGTTTGCTGGGAATGAACTCATAACCTGATGCATGTTTCAGAGCTGGGAGGCCCGTCTGATGATGGAGCGCTCTCTGGCTGTGAAGTGTCCAGACATCAGTACCCATCTCGTCGGTACTAAGAAGGTGCAGCAGGAATTGGCCCGGCCGGGGGTCCTGGAGCGCTTCTTCCCTGATGAACCTCAAACAGTTGCTCAGATTCGGGCCACTTTCGCTGGACTGTACACCCTGGACATGGTAGAGGAACAACATTGTTAATTGGGGTGCTGAATCCTGCTTGAGGAGATATACCCTACGATTAGATTTACCATTATACCTTACGATTAACTCTAATGAGGCACCTGAAACAAACTCAAGGGTTACACAGGTATCACCATCATAAACACTGTAGACTTTAAGCATGCAACATTTCTACAGACACTTGGAAGTCAATAGAACAGAAAGTGTAGTGTGACTTTCCCTTAAAGGTATAGTTGACCCAAAAATGAAAATTACCCCTTGATTTACTTTTTTTGTCCAAGTCATGGAATATCAGGGATTTTTGTTTGTCAACTCCATTCAGTACTCGCGCGCTGTGTTCTGTGTAAACGGTGTGCTCAGACAGCCGTGACCCGCGAGCCCTGAATTAAGTTTCTCCAGCGTCTTTTTTGCGCCTGAATGGGGAAATACACAAAAGTATTAAAATACCCATCCCGGCAAGTAACTTTGTAGCTTTAACAATGATTGAACTATATTTAATTTTTACAGTGGAGTACATGCACCCGTTCAACCGGACATTTTTTGTTTTATTTTAGAGCATCTTCTGTTCTGTTTTGTTCTGTGCTTGCACACAAACTGCACTGCAATCATTTTCCCAAATGCCATTTGTGTGGAAATATTACGTCATTATAATTAGTCTGTAAACGGAGGGCACAAAGAGGAGAAAATACCTTGGCAGGCAGAACAAGATCACTGTTCATGATACGTGAAATATAGGAATCCTAAATATTGAATATTATATGAATGTGTTTCTGAGGGGAACTGGCTGTTTTCTGAAAAGTTTACATGGCGTATTCTTTTCATCTTGCCTCTGTATAATGCATTTAAACGAGTGTTAATACACGCACGCTGCTGTGTTAACATTAGTAACAAAGGAAAAGCTTTATCACTATTTCCTTCCCGCTCATCAACCTGGACCTTTAAAAAAGGCAAATATGCCAGAAAGTATACATTTTTTTTAGGAGCTTTGGCTACAGAATGACCTCTTCAAAGACTGAGTAAAAAAAATAAAACATAGGTAGAAGAAGAAGAAAAAAGTGCTCCACACAACAGCGGCCTGTTTTTCTGTTCATTATAGGTCATGGAAATTCAGCTTTTAGTCAGTGAATTTGACCTTTGGCTCAGAGTGGGAACCTGAAATAAGTGCTCCACATGGCTCTGGGGATTGATAAAGGCCATCTGAAGTGAATTAATGCATGGATATGCAAATATCCATATTTAAAACTTTATAAACTGTAATCTCTAGCTTCCACGCACTGTCGTGATGCCGATTATTAATGACAAAATAACCTTACTAAATTCATACACTACATGGCTGAGTATATAGTTATTGTCATATCCATTAACATTCTAAAACTATTCCGAGAGTTTTCATGATTGAAATATGAATGATGCACGTGAATGAAACCATCGTCAAGATACTTGTTTTTTTGGCAGATTGTCAGCCAGATAATAGCAAAGAGAGCACATGTATATGACGTATTCTACCAATTATTATTTTATTAGAATTATTTATTAGTTCCATTTTTTTATTATTTCAGGTTGAGAAAATAACATTTTCATTTCAAATATATATATTTTGTGTTTTAGTGTATTATAATCATGGTAGATCAAGGCTGAATATTCTAAGCAGGATTGAGCACCGCTGTTGAAACTTTTTTGTGTACTTTTTTTTTTATTTATTTTTTTTATAGCTTTTAAATGGTCAAACTGTCTTTCCACAGGGAGAAGAAGGTGATAAAACGGTAGCGATGGCTCTGGCCAATCCGGACCAGTATGTGCTGAAGCCTCAGAGGGAGGGAGGTGGTGCGTATCACTAGTCATGGCCTGTGTTGTGTACACACAAACACTCACTCAAAGAGTTCGTACTGTATGCCACAGGTAACAACATTTACGGCAGTGAGATCTGTGAAGTGCTGGAGAACCTGAAGAACTCCACTGAGAGGACGGCTTACATCCTGATGGACAAGATCCAGCCCGTCCCGGTCCAGAACTACCTGCTCAGGCCCGGAGCTCCTCTGAGACTGAACTCCTGTCTGAGTGAACTGGGCGCGTTTGGAGCGTATGTCAGGTGGGATCATTTCTAACAGATCTTTAACAAAACCTGCTTTTATTTTACAAGCATTCCTAAAATTCACTGCATTACAGAATATAACTGCAACTATTTCCACACACAGGAAAGACAAAGACATGGTGTTTAATGAGTGCGTGGGCCACCTGCTGAGGACCAAGAGCTCCGAGCATGCTGATGGGGGAGTGGCTGCAGGGGTAGCAGTACTGGACAACCCACTGCTGGTGTGAACTACAGCACCACCTACTGGACCAGAGGAGAATACCATACGGCTGACAGGGGAATTCATCATCCCTGTGATTCATTTTCTACCTGGCATCTGTTTTATCAAAGGTTCCGTGTGTTACATATCTCCTCCAGATGCAGTAATCAGTGGGGAGCACTTATGACTGAACTGCTCATTTCATTCCTCATTCAAGGGTTAATCTGTTGAAGTGTGTGAGAAGTAATCATTGATGTTTTATAAAATTGATTTTTATTGAAGTTTTCTTTTCTGGTTAGTTTAACCGGTAAGGATTTTATTAAACTACACCGGTAGCCAACTTCCATGACCAAACACAATCAGGAAGTAGTTGTATGATTATGATAAAGATTCGTGTTGAAGCTGATTTTTGTTTTTTAAATGTATATTACCATTAAAGAAATAGTTAACCCAAAAATTTGTGAACAGATTTTGAGAAATGTACCTCTTGATTGTATTAGGAACTTGCAGCTCATGAGATGTTATTGATGGACTGTGTTGATTACTTAGCGATTATTGTGATGTTTTATCAGCTGTTTGGACTCATTCTGACGGCACCCATTCACTGCAGAGGATCCATTGATGAGCAAGTGATGTAATGCTACAT
Organism: Oxygymnocypris stewartii; assembly: GCA_003573665.1. NCBI lineage: Eukaryota > Metazoa > Chordata > Actinopteri > Cypriniformes > Cyprinidae > Oxygymnocypris > Oxygymnocypris stewartii. The sequence continues at coordinate 2,467,540 of QVTF01020812.1, forward strand.
TTCTCCAAATCTAATGAAGAAACAAACTCATCTTGGATGGCTTGAGGGTACATTTTTAGCAAATGTTAATTTTTGGGTAAAATATTTCTTTAAAAAAGCTTGAGGTCGGTAAAATTTTTTACAACTTTTATTTTGAAGGATACATTAAATTGACCAATAGTGACAGTGAAGACATTTATAATGTTATAATAGATTTATATTTCAAATAAATGCTGTTTCTATGGAAGAAAAAAGAATGTAGCAATTCTCACAAAAATAAGAAGCATCATAACGGTTTTCAACATTGATAATAATCCGAAATGTTTCTTCAGCAAATCAGCATATTAGAATAATTTCTGAAGGATCATGTGACACTGAAGACTATGATGCTGAAAATTCAGCGTATATCAGAAATCTTAATTGGAATAGTTTTTTAGAATTAGTTTTTTTTATTTTTTTTTATTAAATAATGCCCAAACCCCAAACGTTTGAGAGGTAGTGTATATTTACTGTGGAAACGTGATTTCAATTAAATGTAGAAAGATGTTCAAGGACCATCTACTGGAGATTATTTTCTAGACAAAGTAAAAATCGAATTCCAATCCTTTCTCAAATCCATGTTTATTTCAATCGGCACATTACAGCCACAGAAATCACACTCTCATCACCAACCAACCGAAAGTCAACACCAGAAACACCTCCATCCTCTCTCTCGTTCATTCACTCAACTCCAGACACGTCACTGTCAACTTCTGAAAAATATAATGGTTCCAATAAAGCAAGATGATACAAGACATGCATCAAATTTCAACCAACGAAGAACAATGAAAAAAAGAAACGGCTTGACACAATGACAAGACCTCAACAGTTAAACAAAGCCAAAAGAGTTGTTCGGCAAAGAGAAATCGCATGAGCTGTATTGAATATAGGTTTATTATGATGATGTTTTTTGAACACTTAACATTCTGAAAATGTTACAAAGAAAGAAAGTGGCGTTTCTACACATTTTCTAGGGTGTTTAGCTTAATATCCTGTCTGAAAAGCAACAGGCATTCAGTGAAGTTAGATTAACAGGGAACAGATAGACAAACGTAAAATCATCTATCGGAATGTGCTGGGCAGGAATGACGCAATGATCCACATAGTGACGTCCTTCCTGCCTCACAATAGTACATCCTCCATGATGCACATGCTCGCTTATCCATAAAACAAAGAAAACGCATCAATGCAAGTGCCAGCTAAAACTACAGAAAAAACACTGAGCGGTTCTAACTACTTGATATGAAAGAAAATGATGTTAGACAGCCGATAAAACGAACTCAGATAACGGGAGTTTCATTTAGTAGATTTTACATTCATTGATGCTTTTTTTTCCCCTCAGCCCAAAATATATAATGAATATATACACGTTATATTCACTAGTGACATTTAACAACAAAGAGGATTCCCGTATGGATTATATATCATATTATCAAAGCCATGAAATTGATGAACGTATTTAAAGCATGACTGCCTGACTTCTGACGCCTAAAATCCCAATCTTCCCATGACTCTTTTCCTATAAAGAAAAACACAATGTTGAACGATCTTTATTTTAAATCAAGACAGTGACATTCCCTAGAAACAAGCCTGAATTATAGTCTGCTAGTCACATGACCGCCGTCACGTGCTGCGAGCCCCGAACCAACACGATGCCGCAAAGTACCGCCACATAAGCTTATAGTTGCAGGGTCACTAATAAAAAAGACCCCATCCCTGACCCGATGAGAGAACCACGGCGGTCTCCAGACAACCATTAAGCAATTACTTTTTAAAAACTTCAAACGGTACATAAAAATATACGTTTTGTGCAGTACAAGTTAGTGCAATTATATTTTTCCCTTTTGTTCTTCTCATTGGCACTTAGTGAACGTTATGATCATGAGAGGGCCACTCTTTCCGTCCTGACCACTGGGAAAGAGAAGACAAAGCTGCTCTAAGCTGTGATTGGACAATATATTTTGATGAATTCAATCATTTGGCAAGTGTGCACCTGCTCAATTGTTTCTTTGATTCCCATCATTAATGGTTAAACTGCTACATTTTTGGAGAGCTACATATGTGATTGCCAGTTTTGGTTGATCTGATGAAAGTTAAACATGATTGAATTCCCATTCCCTGAAGGTGAAAGGGTTGGAATTAGAGTTTATTTAAGGAATTATTTGACTGCCAAAATAACAAATGTTGAAAAGAAAATGCATTTTGAAATGCATGAAATACCTTAAAAGGATAATGTACCCCCCCCCCCCCCCCCCAAAAGAAACCCATTATTCTTCATGTTGTTTCATACCTGTGTGAATTTCTTTCTTTTGTGGAATGCAAAAGAAGATACTTTGAAAAATGGCTCACCATCTCTGGTATTTCTGTCTGGTAGTTTTGTCCAAACAATGAAAGCCAGTGGGGTCCAACGTTGTTTGTAAACCCCTCGCACTTCAAATGTCTACACAAAAATAACTTTTAAAGTATCTTTTTGTGTTTCACTCAAGTAAAACAGGTTTGAAACGACATGAGGGTGAGTAAACGATGACAGGATGTTTATTTTGGGGTGAACTGTTCCTTTAAGATACAGATCACATTCAAATGTCCAATGACTTTCGTCAGCATTTCATGGGTCCACTGCAAAAAAAAAAAAATTATATATATACAGAGAGCGAGAGCGAGTCTTGATTTCCAATACAAATATTTAAACACTCTTAAATTAAGATACATTTGCTTAGATATCATGACTTATTTTCTGAAAACATATAACAAACGTAAGTGTAAGCATAAACTCTCTTAATTTTGATACATTTTAAGAAAACAAGTCATTTTCATTCTCAAACAGATGTATCTTGATGTTTATATATTTGTGTTTGAGACAAAAATACACAATTTGTTTTAGTTTTTTGCAGTGTAAAGGTCCTTGAACACTGAGTCCAACATTTTCGTATACGTTTTTTCATATTCGTCATCCTTTCCCATAAAAATGCATGTTACGGATGCGAAAATGCAGAAAATCGAACCTGATCCAACATTTTTAAATGACGGACGCAAGTTTTGGAGGCAGTGTGTAAACATGATTGACACAACGTGAGGTCGTATTTATTTTTTAACGTGCGAAAATTGCGGACTCTGTGTGCAATAACCTTAAAGGAAAACGCCACAGTTTTTCCATATTCCAATATGTTCTTCCCTCAACTTAGACGAGTTGATGCGTACCTCTCCCGTCTCAGTGCGTGCACTTAATCGCTTTAGCGCGCAGCACCACTATACTAGCGTTTATCTTAGCACCATTTAGCACTTAGCACCATATAGTGGCGCCGTGCGTTAAAGCGATTAAGTGCACGCACTGAGACAGGAGAGGTACGCATCAACTCGTCTAAGTTGAGGGAAGAACATATTGGAATATGGAAAAACTGTGGCGTTTTCCTTGAACAGCTCAGAGCTGCTTCGCTCATATAGAGAGGGTCAGATAGCACAGTGCACACCGTTTACATGAAGACATCACATGATCACCTCATATGAAAAAAAAGCATAGTGGAAGACGTCTGCGCGTTATCAGAGCAAGCGTTTCCTTTACATGAATAATATCTGTATGCTGAATGAGAAGCAAATAATTCCTTTACGAAGCATAATGTGGCCTGTTATGTGGGAAGGCGTGTTTGTGTGGAAAACACTTGATTTATGGATCACATTAAACTGGGATGACTTCCCTCGACAGCAGATTGTCTGTTAAATCTGAAGTGTGGCCGGTTAAAGTGCCTGCCGTTGAATTAATACTGTGGCCTGACAGGAATAAACCTCATAGCTTATGAAGAGGCAGTTGATCTGTGAGGGACAGAATAGTTTGGGTACGTTAGCGCAAAGAGAGAAGCCATTTTACATTCCTGCACTACAACTACTCGCGCTGAAGTACACTTAAGGCTCTCTCCGAACGGCTCATTCTTGTTTAGAGGTATTACTTTAGCAATATGTGTTGAAACAGTTCTTGACTATTTGCTAAAACGCTCAACGCGCCGGTTGCGATGCAATGCTAAACTGTACTCTGCTTGATCAAAATCAAAATGGCCGTTAAAAAGTGCTTGTTGGCGAAATTAAGCGGTAAGTCCAGAAACAGGTTGATAAGTTGTTTGAAGATTAAATGATGTCCGTATAAATGAATTTGAGTTACTCGGTAAGTGCAACCAGGTTTAAGAGGGTTAACTGTTTGAAATACTCAATAATACCCATCAAAAATAGCTTACAGAATCTTTAGCAGTAAAAACTGCTATGTATAAAGTCTGCCACACTTAAAATCATGAAGCATTATTAGCTGTATTCCACAGAACGCACACAAAACATGAAAGTGCTTGGAAAATCTGCTTTGAATGTTTTGTTTCTGGATTACTTAAGAAAAAAATATTTTTGCCGTAATAAGCAATGCAGCAAAAGCGTTTTTTTTCTCTTTTTTTGATTTTATCAGTTTTTGTCTCTGAATAAAAGTCTCAGTGTTCCACTATGGAAGCGGTAAGAAAAGAGCACCCTTTGTGGCCTGGAGGAATCAGTGACATTTTAAACGACCACATGCCTCAGACGGACACATCTCAGCTCATGAAGTTCACTCTGAGAGGGTGCAGGAGACACCGGCGCTCAGTCCGTGGAACGAGCACGCTTTGAAGTGGGATAAAGCATAAATCTCAGTCAGTGAAGCGCTGGCAGGCCTTCTTCCAGCGGCACGCTGTGCACCACAGGTCCCTCTTCTCCATGCCATACACCTTTCGACACTTCTTGGCTTCGCCACGTGGTTTCCTGAGACAACGTTTCACATAGTTTCAGTTTTAGCTTTAATGCAAGGCTTCAAACACATCTTAAAACCAAAAACATGCGGACAGCTCACCTGGTTCCAGTAGTGGGTTTGGAAGTGGAGGTGTTGCTGGTGAGTGTTTTGCTGACAGTGGTGTGGTTAACAGGCTGTCTCTTCTCACCGATGCTAACGGTGCGGATTTGAGTCATCGGGCCCTGCAAAAGCATTTTATGTTAAAGCTCAACCAAACTAAGATCAATTAAGTCAATTAAGATTTATTTAATGTTTTTGAAAGCCGTCTCTTATACTCATCGAAATTGCGTTAATGTGATATAAAATACAGTAAACATTCTAAATATTTTGAAATAATATCACAATTTAAAATTTTGTTTTCTATTACAATACATGTTAAAATGTAATTTATTTTTGTGATGTAAAGCTGAATTTTCAGCATCATTACTCTTCAGTGTCACATGATCTATCAGAAATCAATCTAATATACTGATATGCTCACAAAACATGTATTATTCTGCTTAATGTTTCTTGTGGTATGTTATTCAGGATTCATTTGATGAATATAAAGTTCAAAAGAACAGCATTTATTTGAAACAGAAATATTTTGTAACATTATAAATGCCTTTACGGTCACTTCAGCTCATCTTTGGTGAATAAAAGTATTAATTTCTTTAAAAAAAAACATTTTGACTTCAAACCTTTGAATGGTATAGTGTGTATATTTATCACAATTAGTAATAAAAGTAATTGTTGTTTATATTTTATTTGTTTTCACTCTCAAGTGTTTATGCCTGATTTCACACCATTATATTGTATTGTATTACTCTATAATAGAAAAATACTGTGATTTTTACATTTTCTGCCAAAACTTAAAAATTAAGTGCTGTTTGTGCAAAACAATGTTAGTGTTGTTAGGGTGTTCTGGCTGATTTCTAAGTGATTCATTTTCATGATTACTTTCCAAGGCAAAACAACAGTAAAGCCCTGTTCACACCAAGAACGATAACTATAAAGATAGCTATATTAGCGTCCACACCAGCGAACATATCGCCTGTTTATTCTAAGCGCATACTCGTCTGCCGCTTTAAATTCTCAAGCTTGTTATAGCAGGATGGATTCTGATTGGGTGTCATTGAATGAATGAATGAATGAATGAATGATGCATTTATATAGCACTTTCATTGTGTATTGCTGTAAACCTAAAGCGCTTTACAGTCATGTGGGGGGGGGGGGTCTCTCTCCTTAACCACCACCAGTGTGCAGCATCCACTCGGATGATGCGGTGGCTGCCACAGGACGACGCCAGTGCGCTCACCACACACCAGCTACAGGTGGAGAGAAGAGAGAGTCATCGAGCCAATCAAGTGTATGCGCTCACCACACACCAGCTACAGGTGAAGAGAAGAGAGAGTCATAGAGCCAATCAAGTGTATGCGCTCACCACGCACCAGCTACAGGTGGAGAGAAGAGAGAGTCATAGAGCCAATAAAGTGTATGCACTCACCACGCACCAGCTACAGGTGAAGAGAAGAGAGAGTCATAGAGCCAATCAAGTGTATGCTCTCACCACACACCAGCTACAGGTGGAGAGAAGAGAGAGTCATAGAGCCAATCAAGTGTATGCGCTCACCACACACCAGCTACAGGTGGAGAGGAGAGAGAGTCATAGAGCCAATCAAGTGTATGCGCTCCCCACACACCAGATACAGGTGGAGAGGAGAGAGAGAGTCATAGAGCCAATCAAGTGTATGCTCTCACCACACACCAGCTACAGGTGGAGAGGAGAGAGAGAGTCATAGAGCCAATCAAGTGTATGCGCTCACCACACACCAGCTACAGGTGGAGAGGAGAGAGAGAGTCATAGAGCCAATCAAGTGTATGCTCTCACCACACACCAGCTACAGGTGGAGAGGAGAGAGAGTCATAGAGCCAATCAAGTGTATGCGCTCCCCACACACCAGATACAGGTGGAGAGAAGAGAGAGTCATACAGCCAATCAAGTGGATGCGCTCACCACACACCAGCTACAGGTGGAGAGGAGAGAGAGTCATAGAGCCAATCAAGTGGATGCGCTTCCCACACACCAGCTACAGATGGAGAGGAGTGAGAGTCATAGAGCCAATCAAGTGTATGCGCTCACCACACACCAGCTACAGGTGGAGAGAAAAGAGAGTCATAGAGCCAATCAAGTGGATAAGGATTATTAGGAGACCATGATTGGCAAGAGCCAGTGGTGTGAATTTGTCCAGGACACCAGGGTTACACCCCTACTCTTTACGAGAAGTGCCATGAGATTTTTAATGACCACAGAGAGTCAGGACCTTGGTTTAACATCTCATCAAAAAGACGGTGCTCTTTTTACAGTATAGTGTCCCCGTCACTATACTGGGGCATTAGGACCCACACAGACCACAGGGTGAGCACCCCCTGCTGGCCTCAGTGTTTGTATCGTTCATCACCTGGAAAAAATCCTTCTGGAAGTGATTCCAACGATATTGTTTATTGTTATAGCTGTGGTGTGGTTAATACTAAGAATGGTTGTTAGAGCTAAATCTTTATTGTTATCTTTATAGTTATCGTCCTTGGTGTCCTTGGTAAAGCCCTGGGCTTTAAGCTGATGTTTTCTTAGCAAATCCCAACAATTGGTCTATAACAGCAGTTCCCTGATCACAATATATATTCATGATAAACTGTATCTTTTTGACAGGCACTAGGTGTCTGCAGTTCCTTTGTTGTCAACCTGTAACAAGAGTTTAGAAGCAACATTCTTCGCTTTGCAAAAGCATCTCAGACAGGAAACCAAAAGTCATGCAAGTGCAACTTCTAAAAGACACCAAGAGACAGAGAAAGACAAGCTGGAAGTGACAAACGAGACCCAACCAGGCTTACAGGATCACTGCCCTTCCAACCTCTTTTACAAGGTGACAAACGCTGTCTCTGAGAGGAAGAAAACAAGAAAGAAAGAAGTAGCCATCTCACCGGTAGACTTTTATAAATGACAGGTGGCGACTGCCAGGATACACTAATCCTATCCTCACTGTGAGGCGGTTCAGAGGGCATGCTGGGAATGCTGACAGGGGTTGTAGCCTGAAAAACATAGTGTGTGTAAGAAGCGGTATTAGCAAAGCCAGCAGAGAGAGAAAGAGAAAACACTGTTAAGTACAACCGCAACCCACCGAGAGCCAAGAAGAGCTGCCTCAAAGACGAGCCAGTGACCTCAGTCACATTAGAGAAGGTTAAAAACAGACTGTCTGAGCAGTAAAGGGCAGATACGGCTCCTGAAATCACGGCCTTTGCTGACCTCGTCACCCCGACCCATAAATACTTCAACAAAATGGACCCCAGCAATTAAAGAGACATGTGTATGCAGCAGTCTGGCTTTGATATTTAACAGAACCCTCAATCTGGTGAAGCCTCAGTGTACATCTCTGGCCGGTTTGAACGTTTTTACAAAGGTCAATCATTTCATTTGGGACACACATTCTCAAGCAACTCCAAATGTAGTCAGTCGGCAAATTCTTGCTCTTCAGTAAAATATCTAAACATCCTTAACACACACACAAGCACAAAATATATAATAAATATATATCATTTATATAGATAAACAATATATATTTACAGTGGTGGCCAAAATGATTCGAACACTAGTATTTTCAGCAGCTAAGAATGGTTTTAAGTCAGTTATTTCTATCTTTTGCTGTAGTGTGTCAGTATCTTCTTCTGTTCTTCTGTTGTCAAACAAAAATCTCACTGGATTATTACAATTAACGGCAAAATGAATGTTTGGAGATGTAAACTATGTTCTGCTTACACACTTCAGAAAAAGATAGAAATAATTGACTCAACACCATTTTTAGCTGCTGAAAATACTAGTGTTCGAATCATTTTGGCCACCACTGTAAATATAAATATAGATATAAATAAGACATTGTAGTTTCATTTTAAGAAAATGAAACTAGATTTTAGGACCATAATATTTTTTCTTTTTCAAATTGATATTATTGGCAGACAATTAAGCACATTCACTTGCAAAATTGTCATTAGTATTGCCACAAATGATATATTTTTAAAATAGCAAAGTATTTATGTAACTTGGTGGTATTTGTTTATCCTTTAGTATATATGGTATTATTTGTATTCTTAATTTGACTTTTTAAATTGAAAATTCCACTATTTGTTCCAGAAGAATGTATTTGTTACAGTAGTGAAAATCTAATAAGAATCATTGAGAATGAGAATTACAGTTAAAATGCCATTCTTAAACATGAAAATACTTTTTATATTCTCTTATAATTTTGCTCATTCATCTCAAGTCCACACAATCATAATTTGCATGCTTTATATATGACAAATGTTCATTATACAGTGATATGGATTAGATTTTATTGGATTGTCTTAAAATGTTAATTTTGGTTGCATGTGAATGAATGTTTTAGGGAGTGATGAGAGAATATTAAACATAATTTTACTAGTCTTCCAAAGATGAGGTCTTATTGGTTTGGAATGACATAAGGGTATATAAATAATGACAAAAGTTAAATTTTGGGGGTAAACTATTCTGTTAATACACATTATGCTAGTGAGAATGTAGGAGGAACTGCAATTAACAAAAATGAGATTTCTGTCACCCTCAAGTTGTTCCAAACCTGTCTGAGTTTCTTTCTTCTGCTGAACCCAAAAAAACTATATTTTGAAGAATGTTGGTAACCAAACAGTTGATGGTCCCCATTTTTTCCCCATTCTATTGGAGTCACATCATGACCTTCATAAATATATTCATGTAGGTTTGGAACATGAACAGCAACTTGGATGAACTATCTGTTGAGACTGAAAGAGAGAGATTAGAGTTGCATTAATAACTAAAACAGAGCCTTGCGTGGGAGATTTGAAAGAATCTGATGTTTCCAAAGTAAAAGCACCCACCCACACACACACACTGATAAAAGCACTGCTGAAAAGTGTCCATGAAGACTTCATCGCTACACCTCAAACCCATGATATGATAAGAGCACTCCACCGTCTGCACAGAGACGCAGCCAAAACTGAACCTGCGGACTGAATAATGCACTGAAGCGTGACTTTACCTGGTAAGCGTGGTCAGTGCGGATATGGCACAGCGCCGACGGTGCTGATTGGCTGAGTGGGGTGTGGATCACGTGGGCGGGCTCAGATCGAGACGCATCACAAGTCAAGACGGGGAAGATGGGGGCCGGGCCGGACGTAGTAGGTGATGTGGGCGTGAGGTTGGACAGCCCTTCCGAAAGCGTGTCCATGTTCACCTCGATTTCAGAGTAGTAGAAATCCTCCTCGCCATCGCTGTAGTCAGAATCTCCATTTCGCCTGAAAACACACAATACTAAACTTACACAGGCCTGAGTGTGCACATCAACCGGCGGCCTGCAGGGGGCAGCAGTGCCAGCACTATTAACAGAGGCTTGCGTTTATATGGGAAGTTCAGGTAGCAACAAGAGGCTATAAAAACCCTCTTACTACTTCCATCAGAATGTGCTTCCCTCGTTACCTCCTGTTATGGTGCTCAGAAGGGAAGAGCTCCCTGAGCTGCCCCATCTTTAGAGACTGGCAGACTATCTGGGCCCTTCAGATTCATCTCAGTTCAAAAGCAAAGTGTGAAACTTCCATTGAAAGTTAACAGCATACTTCTCTTTAAAAAAGAGAGCCGGACTGTCTACATGTAGTAAGACTACATGTTCAAACTGCAGAATGAACGTGTGCACCTGTCCCAGGTGATGCTTACCCCAGGTGGACAGTGCGGATGTGGCGCTGGATCCCTGAGGAAGTGCTGAGGACTTTTTCACAGTTCTTCCACAGACACTTAAACATCACCTTCATGGAGTTCTGGAACAAACAAACACAACATTTACATGTGAAGGACATATGAGCAAGTTGCATAGAATAGAGCTCAGAGAAGTTTAGATTTCAGGTTTTGGTTCAGTTTTTGGACTGTAAAGGCGGCAAAACATGAATCAATCAGAACATTTTACAATGAAAGATCTGTAAGATTGAGATTTTTGAGTATTTTATCAATTCAGTGGGTCAATATTTAATCTGACTTTTTTTAAGTATAAAGCTTCGAAAAATAGACAGCACACCTAAGGCTACAAACTCTGAATGTTGTCTTCATGCAAAATTATTTGGCAAAACATTTTAATTTGGGGGGGACAAAAAAAACAACAGAATGCCTAAATAAATATAAGTATAGTTCTGCCTTATTGCTATAAATATAAAAACACACTTCAAAGATGAATTATGAGAGAATAATATTAGTATGTGCAAGTGTTCTAAAAATACATTTTGTAGCAATGATATTTTAGTATTATTTATACAATTATAGTACACTTAGTATTTGTATTTTTTATTATTTTAGCTTACATTTTAGTTTTTTTGTTTCTGTTTAGCTTTTATTTCTTTTTTATTTCAGATTTAGTTTTAGTAATCAATATAGTCCTGCCTTATTGCTGTAAATATAAAACCCATTTTAAAGATGAATTATGAGAATAGTAATTATTAAATGCATCTTTAAGTGTTCTGAATATCTGAGATATTTGTAGCAATGTTATTTTAGTATTATTTATAAAGTATTGTGCTATTTATATTTTGAATTAGCATTTATTCGTTATTTATTTATTTTTTCAATTTTGGTTATTATTTATGTTCTTTTGTCATTTTTATTAATGTTATTTTATTTATCTTTATTTCAGTTTTAGTGTTAGTAATTTTAGTACTAAAGCTTAAACTTGTTTTATTTCAGCTAGCTGTTCAAATTTGCATTTAGTTTTTCATCTTATAGTTTTATATATAATATTTATATTTTATTTCAGCTTTATATAACCAAAACACTTTAGAATAATAATTATTAAGTGCATCTTTAAGTGTTCTGAATATCTGAGATATTTTGTAGCAATTTAGCAAAATTTCAAATGTGCATTTTTAAGTTTTTTATCTAATAGTTATATTTAATTTAATTTTATGTTCAGCTTATTTTCCAAAAACGAAAGTAAACCCTTGGAGAGCCAAATATAATGTGCAGGGAAGTGATAGATCAAATCAGAGTGACAGCCAGGTCTATCAGGAGGTCTGTATTTGCAGTCAAGGCCGTGATCAGCAGTGATTCAGAGGTCTGATTGCATAAGTCTCTTGTGTATGTGCAGCAGAAATTCCCTTCAGCCCACTGCTGCCCCGAAGGCACAAAGGCTCTTCACTGCTGCAGTGACACAAGTCTTAAAACCGTTCAAAACAACAGTGACACTGCCAGGGTGACGACATGTGTGGGAGATTCACACCTCCTGCGCTCTTCTGTCACTTTCACCAGCGCTCGTTCCCCCTCTTGCTCTAAATCTCATCTGTTTACCTAACATGCTTGATTCCTGAGTTTCAATAGGTGACTCAAACTATGAATCAGCCTCTCACATACTGCAATACACTGCTTGTGTACAGCCAATTAACACTCATGAGAACATTAAATTAAATTACTCACCAGTTACATTATTTGTGCTTGATCAAAAATAAAAAACAGTAATATGGAATATTACAACAATGTAAAATGCATTCTTGGTAATTTTTTTTTTTATATATATATATATATATATATATATATATACTGAAAATGTGATATTTCGGACTATAGTAATATAACTGCACAGTGCACACAAAAGTGTTTTGTACATTTTAGAAATGTATTTCTGTGATACAAAGCTGAATTTTCAGCATCATTACTCCAGTCTGCAGTGTCACATAATCCTTCAGAAATCATTGTAATATGCTGATTTGCTGCTAAAAAAAACGAATGAATCTATTATGATTTTTTTTGATGCATAGGAAATGCAGCATTTGAAAAAGAAATAATTTGCAACATTCATGTATTTACTGTCACTATCAATTGAATCCTACTTTAACTTGTCAAAAAACAAAACATCTTACTGACATCAAACTGTTTTATTTATTTATTTAAAATAAAGTAAAAAATAAATATTTAGAAAAATTACAATAATTTAAAATTATATTTAGTAAAATGGAATGTAAAAACAATGCCATTGAGATGTATTTATCGGAAGCTAGTTTTCTCAAGTTAAATTTGAACCCTGGTTATAGTTGATATCCTGGAGAGTGTGTGTAAATGTTTAATAGGTTACATAATGCGTCATATTCCCAGAGTTCAGACTGAGAACAGTGTACGTGAATGACACTCCAGAACAAACCAAGATTATATTATCATTAGAATCATAACATCATCATTTCTTCTGATATCCAGGAACTTATTTTGTAAGAAACATGAAGCACATTAACTCTGAAACGTGAGACATGTCCAGACCTGTTCACTGCTCTCATCAGAGTCAATAGAGTGGGTGTGTGTCTGCTCACACATACAAAAACAAGCAAATACTCCTGCTGTTCTCAAGGCCGGTGATATTAACCCTTTCACAGATCACACAAGCCTACGAAACATTTCCCATCAAAGCCTTGTCAGAGATGATGTGATAACCATTGATCAAAACAAACTCAGAAAGCTAGCCAGGTAACTGGCGGAGCGGGTCTGGAAGTGTATTTTTCCATCTGTCTTTATGAATGAACAGCCAGTCCTCTTGAGTTACACTTCACCCAGCTGCTCAGCATTTGGCTTGGTTCACTTCGAAGAATTGTCTTTTTCTCGTCTCCTTTATTCAAAGTGGTTTTTATTGGCTATTGCACGACGCATAGGTATGCAGGGAGGACTCTGGTGAGCTGAAATAATAGAGGAGGTAGCCAGCACTGTTGCTTAAGACAAGCACTAGCAGTATGGGACACATCCATCTGTCTCTGTACTCACACAGAAGAGCCAAAAAATCAGCCCAAATAATATTGAACATTATGTAATGCGCACCAGCGTGAAACAAACAACTATGCAACTCTTCAACATTTCGACTAAATATCTAGTTGTGTACAAAATGGCTAATGGAGTTTCTAACATAATCTGAACCGATCCTAATGGGATCAAATACGGATCCTTTTACATTTACATTTACATTTATCAGACGCTTTTATCCAAAGCGACTAACAATTGCATTCAGGTTATACATTTTCATTAGTACATGTGTTCCCTGGGAATCGAACCCACAACCTTTTGCGCAACAGACGCAATGCTCTACCACTGAGCCACACAGGAACACTTTTAAAATTAAACTGAAATAAATGTAAGAGCTTTATTATTGCGACAGAATCTATTAAGAGATAGATTTTTTTTATTCAAAGTAGAGCTTAGTATTGACAGCTAGTGGTTAAAAAAGGTACTGCAGACCAAATAAAAAATATTAATATGAGTTTTTCTACCATCCCTCCTCCTTAGACTTGATGCTCACTCAGGTTGCCAGATTGAGGACATACAACAGGAACATGTGCAACTGACCCTTTGCAAAGACCCGCCCCCTTCATTACTGTTGCTATGTCCGACAAGCCATGGCACTCTCACACTGCACATCACGTTCTCACGCAGTGAAATGTACATCGCGGGGCAAATAGAAAACTGACAATGCGCTGACAGACAAAACAGAGCAGGTTACTTTTGGCATGAAAAAGCCTCAGCTTTCAAATTTTGTATTTTTTAAGAAATTCAAACAATAATTAGGGATTTATGGCTCTTAAATGTGTCGTGACAGATCGCTGTAGCACCTCAGTTCAAGCGGCACATGAACCGATCGTATCTTCCTCTTTGCTAGTTAAATCACAAAATAAACTTGAATGAACATCTAGAGGTATCTTATATCAACCGCAGAAAGACATAAGTACACACCATCTTTCAAATTCAAGTCCACCGACGTTAATCTACTCTCCTGTTTGGTTTGTTTGTCGAACAAAAATGGCAGATTCGGCATTGATTGGTCATATCGCCAGTCAATCAATCTCCCTGTGAAGGGTCAACTGACAGTGGAAGGCAACAAGCATTACACTGTAAGTTGATGAGTTGATTTATCTGCATTTTAATATCATACAGATTTTTAGGATACCGAGGCTGTTTAGGTGTGATCTCTGACCCAGTTTGTTTTCTGGTGTCCATGGCTGCAGTATGCTGTTTTCTACCAACTGGCAACCCAGGGTATTGAAATACTATTGGGTAAACTGGCAGTAGGCGGAGTCACAGAATAAAACCAAAACAGACAGTCCGACACAGAAAGCACATTTCAAAGCAGAATAACTGGCTGTAGCATTGTTTTTCAGAGAAGTATGTGAACTTGACATGTTTCATATAATCATTGCTGTTAATAGTGTTCATCATCTGTTTGATTACATCAATAATCGATTTTACCGTACATTTCTGCCATATGTACATCAACTTGACAGTCACCACAGATAATCTACTACTAAATATATTGAAGAAACTTACATTTTTGTGAAGCTGCTTTGCAACGATTTGTATCGTGAAAAGCGCTATACAAATAAACTTTAATTAAATTTAATTGAATACAATGCTGTGCTTTATTGATTACCATAGTAAATGCCTTGCTGTAAATTATATTTTTGTACACTACAGTTACAAAAATTTGGGGTCGATACACTTTTTTTATATATATATAAATAATACTTTTTTCAGTAAAAAAAAAAAAAAACCAAAAAAATAAACAGAGTAAACATATTTAACTTTTCTACTTTCTTCAGGAAGAGGCATGTAGTCGTGACAGGATCCGTGTATACAATATTGTGCAAGAAAGGATAGGCCCGAGTGGATCCACGGATCCCCCCGCCCTCATCCACACACACACACACACACACACACACACACACACACACACACACACACACACACACACACACACACACACACACACACACACACACACACACACACATCCTTGGCCTCTCCTAAAACAAGGTGAATGAGCAGAAAATCTAATGGCTTCCTGACATTGAAACCACATTCACATTCTGGAGTGATTCCACACTACAAAAAAAAAAAGAAAATAAACTAAAGAGGGGACAACGAAATAGAGAGAGCAAAAACATGCCATCATTTTCTGAGTTGCGAGAGTGACAAGCCTCATTGGGCCAGAGTCGCACTGATGTGCTTATCAGAGCTCTTCAATTATTGAAGGCAGAGATCTGCAAAAAAAAAGAGTCAAGCCACTTTTGTGCACAAAAACTAACTAGCTGAACTGCTTTCTCATATACCGTGACTTGACACCCTACCTTTCTTTTTCGGGGGATGGGGTCCTCAAACAGGAAGTGTGTACTCTCGGTTTCCTCAGTGTTGTCATCACTCTGGGAGGAAAGCAGGAAGCTCTTGCAGGCATCGTTGGAGAGGGGCGGGGACGGAGTGGAAGGCACCGATTGGTCGCTGGCATCCCAGCTCCAGTTCCCACTGGTAGAGCTGCTGTAGCTGGCAGACAGGCTCTCCTTCCAGCTCTTACCAGCCAAATCTGCACCTGAACACAGAACACACAGAGACCTTTGAACTATTGCCTGGAGGATGTACTATTACCTATTCCAGAACCTGTGCATGAAGTCACAGATTAAAAATCTAATCCATGGATCAAAAAAACAACAAAAAAACAAAAGACATAACAAAAACAAAACAGAACAAAAAACAAATGAAAAAAGACAACAAAAAATAAAACAAAAAGACAGCAAAACAAAAATAAAGAAATAAAATAAAATAAAAATAAAGACAACACAACAAAAACAGAGCAAAACAAAATACAAAAAACAAAGCAAAATAAAAAAACTGAACAAAACAAAAGGCATAAAATGAAACAAAGAAAAAAAGCAAAATAAAAACCGTAAAAGACAACTACTTAAACAAAATAAGTAGTTCCAGGAGCTGGTATCTTACCAAACCCAAAATATCAACACATGTCAATACATTCATGTGCTACTATGACTGATCAATTGATGCACAAGTGAGGCCAACTTCAGTCCTGGAGAGCCACGGTCCTGCAGAGTTTTGCTCCAACTTTGACAAAACTCTCTTAACTGTATCTTTCTAGTAACCCTAAGACCTTGCTTGATTAGCTTGTTCGGGTGTGTTTGACTAGGGTTGGGGGGACTGTGGCTCTCCAGGACTCAAGTTGGCCACCCCTGCTCTGTTCTAAACCAATTTTCAGTATAAATAGTGTGATTAGTGTGTTCTCACTGAAAATTAAAAAGTGCACTTCAAATGCCCGGATGATGCCCTTCACTGAAAAATGAAGTGTAGAATGTTGGACACTTGAACTCTACTGTGACAGCTTTAATACATAGGCTATTGGAGGATGAGGGGGCATCAGACTCTGATGGTAAAATGACAAAATAACCCCATACACTAGACGGTTGAGTGCATAGAATAAGTGCAAAGTGTAGGGGTCACCAAACTTGTTCCTGGAGTGCCGGTGTCCTGCAGAGTTTAGCTTCAACCCTAATCAAACTCACCTGAAGCAGCTAATCAAGGTCTTGCTTGTATACTTGAAACTTCAAGCCAGGTGTGTTGAGGCAAGTTGGAGCTAAACTCTGCAGGACCGAGTGTGGTGATCCCTGGTATAGTGTATAGTCATTTGGAACACAAGATTTGTTATTCGGAGCTAGGTCAATTTCTGTGAAAGTGCGCATGCTAAAATAATTCATTCAGAATCAAACATCCTTTTCTTTCACAGAATGAAAATCATTGATTTGTTTGTGCATATTTTACACTTGTTTATAACACGGCTCTCTGAAATACTTTATTCTGATTGGTCAGTCACAACATTCCAAGTTGTTTTATTCTCCAATATCATCCGTCGTAATTAGCAATGCCGAATAACACACCACTTATCCGGCTTCTCTCACATCTTTCCTTTCACCACCTATCGCACTCTCGCTCAGTTCATTCAAACACAGCTGCCATCTTGCACCTCAGCCATTGACTGCATTTACTGTAAAATTAAACCATCATCTAGACTCAATGCTGTTTGTAAGGAACGTTTAAAGAGCTAATAAAATATTCCAACTCAAATCAATATTGGTGTCTAATTATTTACTTATGTGGCAAGTCGCCCGGAATAAGCAGGATAATAAACATTCAGTCGGTTGTTATCACAGGATATGCAGGTGATACAAGATCCTGATCCCTCTTTCAGAGTTATTATTCCCTATACTGTTAAGTCACATTGGAGTTGGTGTGAACTCACACACAAATATCCCTGATGGCACGAAACATTGGGTGAAGATAAAATAACACAGCAGCACTCAAACCTGTAAAGACATTGTATTATTTCATTAATGTGTAATAGAAATGTATTTCACACCTCATTTCGTCGCCTGTGGCATTTTTAGGCAAATTAATGGTTTATAAATTGCAACACATGACCTAGTGTGCACTCTAATAGATGCAGAATGTAACAACTTCAGTAACGGCTTCAGTAAATGTGTTTATATGATATTTATTTGTCGATAGATCTATAAAAAAGTAATAGTTTAAATCTACACAAATGGAGTGTTTACAAGGATTCATATTAACAAAAAGAAAATAAATAAAACTGCGTTAAATGATTCACAATCACATCACCACAAAAAGATTCACTTTTGCTCTATCATCAACTAACGATGACTAACATACACAGCATCTATTGATCTAGATTAAAGTTAATTTATAAATACACTGTAGTTCATTATTTTATGTTGTTCATAAAACATACATTAATGTTAACCACTTAATGTAAAAAATGTATTAGTGATTGCCGAAATTAACATGAACCTAGAATAATAAATGATTGGCTGATGTTAAATAAAAATTGAACCATATTGAATAATGTTGCCAAAATCTCAATATTCAAGAAAAACCTAAATGTTAGCGAAGGACTGAAATTTCAGCCACCAAATATATTTGCATTTTAAACATTTTTAGATTACAGCCACTGTTTATAATTATATAATTAAAAAGTCCATTTAAAAAACAACCTTATGTGCAATTTAAATGCTTATATTGATTGATTGACTGATAAATCTGTTTTTATTTGATTGATTGATTGATTGATTGATCGATTGTTTAATTAATAATATATATATTTTCTTTGCTTTTGGCTAAATAAAAAAAATATTTTCCGTTTCAAAAATAATTTTGGCGCATTATGTTCAATACCATATTGGTGCCATAACTGTACTTCTAAAATAATTATACAGCAAAACAACAAAGGTTGTAAACCCAAATCTGCAGATATTCCATACAGCTATGTAAGCTGTTGAGCTATGAGAATAGAACACACTTGAGCAACAGCATAAACTGTGCTGAAATTACATGACCCCAAACAGGAAAATCACCCCCATTTCATGACACTTGACCTCTTAGAATTATGGTCTGGGTTCTTGCAGCATGTGTGCTCTTGCCATTTAGCAGATGTTTTTCATTCAAAGTGACTTACAGTACACTAATTACAGGAGCACACTCCCTGGAGTGGCATGATTTAGAGGTTAAGTGCTCGGCTCAAGGGCACAATAGCATCAGGACAGAATTGTAATCTAAGTAATCCTACATGAAGATTGTCGCACAGTTTGATTCTTTCCTCACACCAGTGTTTTATTTGTGATAAAATCTATTTCAGATAAACCCAGACTGTGGTTGGTTACTTTACATAACAGTATCTTCCTCTCAAAGTGGGCGGTTCTTGGCAAGAATAAACTGCAATGAAGACCAGACCTCATGCCGTTAGTCATTAGACTAACGAAACTACTGAAATACCAGCAGCCCATATTTATTCTATCTTTATCTATTTTCTAGTGGGGAGGAGTCACTGATACAGCACAATAAGTCTCTAATTTCCCAGAAGGGCAATGTATTTGCATTAAAGATATTAAAAAAGTCAATGTACAAATGAAAAACACATAAAATCCAATCCCAAGGCTAATGTCCTAGATTAAATAGTAATAGAGAGTGGAGAAAGCTGTGCCACTTTTTACTTAAGTTGTCCTCTAGGCAAGAGTAATGAAATATAATATTATTTCAGGATGTCTGCTATCAAATGAAAACATCTATACCGAAGGGATATTGAAAAATGACTTATACAAATGTGAACCAGAGAAAAACAATTTACTAATGCGCTATGCAATTTCAAAGATTTATCTTGCTGCATATTCACTTTTCTGTAACCCATCCAGGAAAAGGTTTAATATTCAGAATATATCAATTTAAATAACCAGTTTTTCTATCATTTTCTAACAGTATTTGCAGTAGTATTTAGTTCCAGTTGACCACGCTATGCAGAAAACTAGTTTTGCAACATTTTTATTAAATGTATAAGAAGTTGTTTCTGCTCACCAAGACTGCATTTGTTTAATCAGAAACATTTTGCACATTTTAGAGTGGCCTTTTATTGTGGTCAGCCTAAGGCGCACCTCTACAATAATCATGCTGTCTAATCAGCATCTTGATATGGCACACCTGTGAGGTGGATGGATTATCTCGGGAAAGGAGAAGTGCTCACTAACACAGATTTAGACAGATTCGTGAACAATATTTGAGAGAAATAGGCCTTTTGTGTACATAGAAAAAGTCTTAGATCTTTGAGTTCAGCTCATGAAAAATGGGGGCAAAAAGTGTTGCGTTTATAATTTTGTTCAGTGTCTTAAAATGTAATTTATTCCTTTGATGCTAAGCTGAATTTTCACTCTCACTTTTCATTTTGTTCAAGAATTTCTGAAAGGTCAGAACAAATGCAACACAAGTACGGTTTCACCACAGTTCAGTTAACATTAAAAATCCTGCTCTTTAAGAACAATCTTTGGTTACACTTTTTAAAGGAATAGTTCGGTTCAATGAATCAGTCGATCCAGTTGACAAAAATTAATCTGATTAGATTCTCGAGTTTGATTCACTGACACTTTAGGACCATTTATTGTAATTGCATGGAAAATAGCAACCACTGCATTACTCAAAATATCTTCTTCGGGCTTGGAATGACATGAGAGTCAGTGATGACAGAATCGGTTTCATTTTTGGGTAAGCTATTCATTTAAGGGCGAAATCTGTGTTTGATTCAAAGTCTAAAAAAACATCAATGAGAGAGTTCAACCACAATGTCTATTGTATTTTCTTCTGAAACTCAGTGAACATACTTTTGGTTTTGGAAGCTGTGAACTGAAGGAAGGACAGTCACTGCACTTACAAACCCATAGTCTGGTTTTCCTCTCATCATGCTAAAGGGGACATAAAAATGGAAAACTCTTTTGAAATAATGACCATGTGCTGATATTTATACAAAACCACACTGTATGTCTACAGAAAATATTGTGAAACCAATCTGCAGAAACTGTTCAGAAATCATGGTGACTATGACATCACAACCATAAGCTCATTAACATATGACCACTGGTATGCTGAGATTAGCCAATCATAACTGAGGTCATTTACATCTAGATACAATCCAAAAAACAGCCTATTTAATTGTACAGGGTAAAGTGTAATATATATATATATATATATATATATATATTGGTGCAGGAAACCTTAACTAACTTTATAGATAATAACATTTTATTTTTTATTATATATATATATATATATATTTTTTTTTATACCAATATGTTAAAAAGTAGTTTATTTATTCCTGTGATGCAAAGCTGAATTTTCCAGTCTTCAGTGTAACATAATTCTTCAGAAATAATTATAATATGCTGATTTAACATTTCTTATTATCAATGATGAAAACCGTTGTTCTGGTTCATATTTTTGTGGAAACAGTTTTTTCTATTAGGATTCTATGATGATTAAAAAATCCAAAAATACAGCATTTATTTGAAATATAAATCTTTTGTAATCTTATAAATGTCTTTACTGTCACTTTTAATTAATTTAATGCATCCTTGTTGAATAAAAGCATCAATTTAATTAATTTCTTCCCAAAAAAATTTATAAATAAATAATTGACTGATCTCAACTTTAGGTGATAGTGTAAGCAATTTGACTCCCTTGTTTAAACATTGTAGCCCAATCATACAAAACGCTTGTTTGAACAACTTTACCAGCAACACTGGCTCAACCAATGGCGTGAGTTTGGGGCGGAACTATCTCTTTGAAACAGAACGAACTGTGTTCGAAAACAACCATTATATTTGCAACTCTGTTTGGCGGCACAGAAATTACACACTTCATTAATGCCAAAATGGAGAAAGCAGGGGTCCTTTTGGGCACTTATAGCCTGTTTGACAAGCCGTCATTCAAGCTGAGCGCTCTGGGATCTATCAGGTAACAGGGAAGCGAGAAGTAGAGCGATGTTTAACCTGAGACACTGGAGGAAGGGTTGAGCACCAATGGGCTGGTGGACAGTATGGTTAGGACGGTAGCGGCCATCACTTCTTTATCAGCAAGACCAGAAGGCCTCCTGTTAAAAGAGAAAGAGAGAAATTAGTTTACAAATCATTGACATCTTCAGACCTGCAGCAACTAAAACCAATTACGTCAAGCAGAGCCAGATGTTAAGAGCACTCTCACATCAACATAAAACAGCACACATATGTTAGGTGGGCCTTTCTCTCTCTCTCTCTCTCTCTCTCTCTCTCGTCCTGAGTGCCCGTTTTCTCTGTACGGCAGGCCGAGTCCCACAGTAAACACTTATCTAGGCCGTATTGCAGCTCCCTACTGTGCTGAACTCATCACGGGTAATGGAAAATTCCAGTGCAGTAATGAAAACTAGTGCTCTGCCTCTGGTGTATGCCCACACGGCACAGCTCGATTATAAACTGTATTTATTCAGCATGTGTGTGGGAGAAAGTTTACTCGTGTTTGTAAATCAACACCAGGATTTAGTGTGCGGCTAAATCAAACGCTCTGTTAACTGTTTAGGGTCTTGCTCACAGGTGAGATTCAGCTTCGAGCTGTGTATGTAAACTGCGTGCACATGATTGATGGCTGTTATATTGGATTGCAGTGAAAGAGAGGGAAAGGGGAGGGATTGTGATAGATCAGAGAGAGAGGAGAGTGAGTGAGTGTTAACAGACATTATATTTAAATATTTATGCAAATTAGAAATGTTTAAATAAGATTACTGTACAAGATGGGACTGATGCGAATGCGATCAGTGGTATGTTGATTCAACAAACACAGCTACACAATATCAAACAAATGTTATGTTATAAATTAATCTCTTGTCAAATGGAAATTATTTTACTTCAAGTCCAAACGGACCAACAAAAAAAACAAACACATTTTTTTGTCATTTCAATGAATTTATTTGTACATTTGCATATAATTAAAATGTGTCATGACAGGTTTGATGTCAACTGCGATCATTATGGAACCATGTTGTTAAGTAAAATGAAAACAAACTAAAACTATTAAAAATAATTGTTGTTAATTAAAATAAAGATACAAATATAAATAGTTGATAAAAAATGTATGAAAAAAGTTTATTTAGCAAATAAACTGAAATAAGCTGAAGTACTAAAATTTAATTAAATGAAAAAATACACTGTAAAATACATTTCGTAAAATTTACGGTAAAAATCTGACAGCTGTGGTTGCCGGAATTCTACCATAAAAAAATACGGTGACATCATTTTAGGTTTTACGGTTTTAAATAAAATGTACATTTAAATACCGTAATTTCATCAACTGATATTGTGTTAGTATACCAACCTATTGAAGTACTGAAATATGTTTTGCACCTTTGAAATACACTGATAACCACCAAATACAGGTGGTGATAAGAAAGTCACATGATGAACCAAAGCCCATCAAAAGCAGCTTTTAAAAAATAACACATATACATGTATATATATATATATATATATATATAGAAGGTGTACAGTCATTCACACAAACACCATCATGGTAACACACACAAAACTGAAATTATGCAATAAACATTAATTTAACAACATTAGAAGTAACATATAGCCCTAATAAAAATAACTGATAAGAAAAAAACTAAGAAGAAACAGTTATTTCAAAGAAAAAAACATCAAATTCAAACAAAATTTGTAATGCAACGCAGAGAATTCTGGAAACGTCAGTTTACGCTTTTTCTCTGTAAATTTTACAGGAACTTTCCATTAACCATTTAACAGGTTTTTTTACCGTTAAAATCAATGTCCTTTTTTACAGTAAATTTTTTTTTAAAAATAAACAAAAAAATTAAAAAATTACAACACATAACAAAACCACTAAAATGTGCTTATTTAAAACATAAACAAATAATACAATAGTATACAAATAATACTAAAATAACACTGGTATGGAAGCAATGGGAAAAATGAAGGCCATATCTAATTATCAGTGAATAATTAATTCAATTTTGGTCTGTTTATTACACAACGTTATTGTATGAGTATCTCAAAAGAAATATAGACCACTTTTATGTCTTTAAAAAAAATTAATTTGACAACCCTTGTGCCCATTAATTTCTATTGTATGGAAAAGTGCAGCCTGAATGTTCTGCTAAACTTCTTTTTTTGTCCAACAGAAAAACAATGTCTTAAGGATTTGGACTGACATGAGAGTGAAAGAAGGACATTTTTGATGGTGAACTACTCATTAAAAGTTAATTACCTATTTCAACATTAGTAATTATGTAATTTTTGAGCCAAGCTAGAGATTCGGACGAGAATCAGATTCTTCCCAGAATCTGATCTTCTCCAGCTTGAACACAGCAGCACTGATCTAAGCACAGAAACCGACACAATGCTAAACTGTGTCTCTGTGTTATATAATCAAAAAATCCCACGCACTCCCTCATGTTCCCTCATAATTTCATGAAATATGCTCCCTCAGCCCAACACACACACACACACACAAACACACACGGCGGGTTTCACACACACATGCACCCCCCACCCCCCACACCCACCCCGCCCCGCCAACCCAACCAGAGCGAACCGGTTGGGAGTCACTTTGAAAGCCAAGCCCAGAGACTTGGCAGGGCTATCAAACTTTTTGCCTTTATCTGGGTCAACTTCCAAAAATCTTTCTATCGTTGCAAAAGAAAAGGAGAGCAAGTAGTGGATTAGAAGCAGACAGACTAAGGAACATAAATAAAATATGAAGTTCTGACTCATTTTTAGAGAGAAGAGAGACAGATTCATGCAAAGAGAATACCGCACAGTTTTGAAAAAAAGAAGAGAGGAGAGGAGAGAATAGTGAGGCAGAAGAGAGAGAGGAGAGAATAGTTGAGGAGAGAAGAGAATAGTAGGAGAGGAGAGAGGAGAGAATAGTTGAGGGAGAGAGCTGAGGAGAGGAGATAGGTGCGTTGCGGCGGGACTCGGCGTTGCGCGTCGTTCGCGGCTCGGCTCTCTCTTTCGTCGCGGTGCGGGATGTCGCCTCGTTGACGCGCGCGCCTCGTTCCGGCGCGGCGCGGCGGGCCTCGTTGCGGGCGGCGCGGCTCGTTGCGCGCGGCGCGGCGCTTCCGCCGGCGCGCGCGGCTCGGCGGGCCTCGTTTGGGCGCGCTCGGCTCGTTGCGGCGCGGCGCGCTCGCGGCGCGGCGCGTTGCGGCGCGCCGCCCTCGTTGCCGCGGCTCGCGCGCCTCGTTGCCGCCGCCGCGCCTCGTTCCGGCGCGGCGCGGCTCGTTGCGCCGGCGCGGCTCGTTGCGGCGCGGCTCGTTGCGGCGCGGCGCGGCGCGGCTCGTTGCGGCGCGCCGCTCCTCGTTCCGGCGGCGCGGCGGCCTCGTTGCGGCGCGCCGCGCCTCGTTCGGCGCGGCGCGGCCGCCTCGTTGCGGCGCGCCGCGCCTCGTTCCGCCCGCGGCGCGCGCGGCCTCGTTGCGGCGCGCGGCTCGTTGCGGCGCGGCGCGGCTCGTTGCCGCGGCGCGGCTCGTTGCGGCGCGCCGCGCCTCGTTCCGGCGCGGCGCTCGGGCCTCGTTGCGGCGGCGCGGCTCGTTGCGCGCGCGGGCTCGCCCGCGCGGCGCGGCGGGCCTCGTTGCGCGCGGCGCGGCTCGTTGCGGCGCGGCGCGGCTCGTTGCGGCGCGTCGCGGCTCGTTCCCGCGCGCGGCGCGCGGCCTCTTCGGCGCGGCGCGCTCGTTGCGGCGCGGCGCGCTCGTTGCGGCGCGGCGCGCTCGTTGCGGCGCGGCGGGCCTCGTTGCGGCGCGGCGGCCTCGTTGCGGCGCGGCGCGGCTCGTTGCGGCGCGGCTCTTTGCGCGGCGCGGCTCGTTGCGGCGCGGCTCGTTCCCGCCGCGGCCGGCGGCCTCGTTGCGGCGCGGCGCGGCTCGTTGCGGCGCGGCGCGGCTCGTTGCGGCGCGGCGGGCCTCGTTGCGGCGCGGCGGGCCTCGTTGCGGCGCGGCGCGGCTCGTTGCGCGCGGCTCTTTGCGGCGCGGCGCGGCTGGTTGCGGCGCGGCTCGTTCCCGCGCCGGCGCGGCCGGGCATAGTTGAGGAGCGGAGGGCTAAAGTTGCGGAGCGAGCGGATATTTGATTCTTTGTTCTGCTTTAATGTGAGCAGAACAACATAATCTAGCGTCTAC
This sequence comes from Oxygymnocypris stewartii, assembly GCA_003573665.1. Lineage (NCBI taxonomy): Eukaryota > Metazoa > Chordata > Actinopteri > Cypriniformes > Cyprinidae > Oxygymnocypris > Oxygymnocypris stewartii. The sequence continues at coordinate 2,493,709 of QVTF01020812.1, forward strand.
ACTTGTTGATTATAATGGGTCTAATCCGTCTGGCCGCAGGGCTCATTTGTACTCCTGTCAGAAATAAACGTACACATCTACACTCACATTCCTCCAAATCTGAGGAAATGAAGAAAAGATTATGATTGAAGAGCATCTCTGTTTGGGTTTTTCTCTCGGTTAGCTCTAGGTTATATTAGCTGAGAGTAAACAGCTGTGGTTTATGTTGTGTTACAGTTATGGGCCATTGTTACGACGCTGTGGTGACAGTTTTGTGGTGGCTTGTTGGAAATAGATTTTTTTTTTTGCGTATTCTGGAGAGAGGCGTCTGGAAACACAACCGAAGGTTTATGTTTGGTCCAGAAGCAAAACTAACTGAAAGTAGCACTTTTTCTTAATCGTGACCATCACATTTCTTACACTTACTACGACTGTAGGACAGTTCAACACATATGTGAATAGCTTTTACTCATCCTCATGTCATTCCAAACCTGTGGGACTTTTCTTCTGTGGGACAAAAAAGAATATCCAAACTGTTATTTTCATTATAATGAAAGTAAATGAGGAATGAAGCTTTCAAGCTTCAAAAAGGAAGCAAAGGTATCATAATAGTGGTTCTTACAACGCATGTGCTATATTTCCAAGTCCTTCGCAGTCATATGATAGCTTTGCTTGTAAAAAGAGACGGAAATCGTATAGACCAGGGGTTTTCAAACTGTGGGTTGCGCGACCCTCTTGTGGGTCGCAGGGTGGGACAAGGTGGGTCGCACAAAGTCACTTGGCTGCATCTAAATTTGCATTTCAATGACACACACACTCCCACAGTTCAGTTTAGGACTGCATGAGGCAGCCTACCAGTAATTATTACGAATTACAATACTCGTGTTCTGAATGAGTTGTAATAACTGTGTCTATGTTTAAATGGAGATCAGTAATTCATTATTTACCTTATTCTGAAGACAATATTATAATTAAGATGTTTACATGAGATGCTTTTAGTATATTACTTTTATGTTTCCGTTTTACATGTTATAGTACATAGCTTGATTAAGGGCACACGTCATTACGTTATCTGACGTCCCCTCCAGAATTTCACGTATAAACATGTAGTTCATCTTCGTGATGATGCCATATACAGTTTTAGGTGTTTCATATTTAATTTTTTATGAAAGCTTGTGCAGTTAATCGTTTGTACGTGCATACAGACGACGGCGGTGTTGAAGCTCTTTTGTTAGCGTCAAACGGTTGATCACTGCCGCAAAATGCGGGCGAAAAGTCCCACACGACGGTAATAATGTAATATAAGGTGTGTACATGTCTGTACTGCACTTTAATAATGCGACTAAAATAGGAATACTCCACGTCTTAATCCGCTTTGTGTTTACTTCAATTATGACTTTAGCCGGATTAATGTAATCAAAAATCTCTGTTTACATGGTAGAGTCTCAATCAGAGTATTGTCTTAATCGAATTAAAATCGGAGTATTGATGTACATGTAAACATAGTCAGTGAGGGTCTCAGAGAGACGGTTCATTATTAAAAGGCTTGATTGGTCCACTTTATTAATGAGAATAAACTCGCTCCCTTCAATTTGCTGTATTCTGCATGTGATTCCATACACAGAAAAATTCAAATGTTACGAAAACTGTTTCAGCTAGGCTATGTTCATTCAATTCTATCGTCAGTTTGAACTTGGTGCTGTTTTCATTCCTTCATATTCATTTGGCTACCTAGCAATAAGGAAACGGTCTGTAAACAGCATTTCACATGTATGGGTTGTAACACTACAAGATTTAAATCAAACATTTCCACATAATACAATTTACGAAATCTCGTATTTTTCCTTGCCATATCATCTCTAAATAGAGAAAAAAATGTGCCAAAGTTCAAAAATCTTTTGAGGATATTGCTAAACATTTATTTAACCATTGCAAAAGTTATTTTCCGACCCGGTTTTTAGTATTTATTTATAGAGACATAAATGTATTATTTTTACCTATTTCACAATTACTTTAATCTCCTAACTATTTTAGATCTGCTTCGTTTCTTATACTTCTGCTTATTGCACTTCTGGTTAGATGCTAACTGCATTTCATTGCCTTGCATTTTACACATGAATTGACAATAAAGTTTAATCTAATCTAATTTAATCTAATCTTTGCTAAAAAACACATAGGGTTGTGCTCCGCTCTCCCCTACGCACACACACGGATCATGAATGCATTTTCCAACGCTATCTCACGACCAGATTCGTATTAATTCGTACAACCGCACAATTGCCGCGAGATCCGGCTGCCTTTTCTGTGCGGAAGCCCGCAATGAGTTGAACAACATGATTACAGTTCACACAGTTACATTACAGTTCACCAGAGTGAGCGGTTTCGAGTTTTAATGGACGTTTCATATTTTAACATCTGTAAACAAAGATATTAAAACTGAAATATTAGTGAAACTTTTACAGTTGTAACCTAATATAAAATAAAATGGGTTGTTTTTATTAAATACTTAATTTCTGCCATTTTAATTTTTTTATTAAGATTAAGCTTAAAGTAATGTCAATTGTTTTTCATCTCAAATATTTATGTGGGTCGTGAAATAGATTATACTTGTCTAGGTGGGTCGTGGAATGGAAAAGTTTGGGAACCCGTGGTATAGACCACCTTACAGCACTAGTCTTTATTCACTTTAATTATAAAGAAAGTGACCAGGATATTCTTCAAAAAATCACCATGGAAGAAAATAAGAAAATGAGAGTGAGTAAATGCTGACTAATCTATCTATCTATCTGTCTGTCTATCTATCTATCTAAAAAATATTTGAAAACAACTTTAAGACAAGTTATGCATTATGCAAAATTTCACACTGGGCATTTAAACAGCAATTCAAAAAGTTCTAACTCCCAATATAAGATGTATTTCAGTTTTTTTTTCATTAATTGATTTCTTTATTCGTTTTCTTGTTTGCCATACTGCTTTCCAACCTAATACAAAGTGAAGTTGTGCTATCAAGGCAGATAAAAATGCATGTGCGAGTCTGCAGACCAACTCTTAACGGTCAGAGTTATCAATGACTCCATGTGACTTAATCAGGTTTGGATGAAGCTTATTAAGAGGACCTCACTGAGAACCGTGTGTGGTCATACAGATCAGTCTGAGAGTAAAGATATTATATTTGAATATGTCTTTGAATGTGTAAAGTTGTGTGTGTGTGTGTGTGTGTGTGTGTGTGTGTGTGTGCAGGATGGAACAGGCAGTGAGAAGCACAGCTATAACTCCCACACCTCCGAGCTTCAATCTCCGCCCTGCTGGCCTGCTCTGAGTGTGTGTTTGTGTGTGTGTGTGTGTGCGTGTGTGTGTGTGTGTGTGTGTGTGTGTTTTCTCCTCCTCTCTAACCAGGGCCTGGCTGCACATGTTCACTGATAGAAGCTCAAGTAAACAGAACCAGCCCTGCCTGATAGCACGAACAGCCGCTATTGGCTGGAGTGAAGCCAGCATCTCACTAAGAGAGAGAGAGAGAGAGAGAGAGAGAGAGAGAGAGAGAGAGAGAGAGAGAGAGAGAGAGAGAGAGAGAGAGAGAGAGAGCTAGATCTCTGTTCCATCATGTTATAAGATAATTAATAATTTCAGTTACATTAATAAATCGGACTAAATTATTATTAACAAGAACAACATGTTTTACATTTTCTAAAGTAAATATTATGTATGAGGAAAAAAGATTGGTTATTTTTTAATGATCAAAAAGTAAAATATTTGATACATTCAGTAATAGAGTAATATATTTGAACATGTAAATTATTCTTGTAATGCAAAGCTGAATTCTGAAGGGGCCTACAAGAAACACCCAAAACCTGCTCATCTGTGTAGCATGAAGGAAGAGCAAAACAATTCAAAGGAACAAATGAGAGAAATATGAAGTGAATGAGTCTTCTGTGTTTGCGGTTAGATAGTAAACAGATAATATTTATCTGGGAGGACTGTCATACACTCTCTGAGTGTCTGTTTACAGGACTGTGTGGATGTGGGTCACCTCACTATTTATAACCAACCTGTGTGTGTGTGTGTGTGTGTGTGTGTGTGTGTGTGTGTGTGTGTGTGTGTGTGTGTGTGTGTGTGTGTGTGTGTGTGTGTGTGTGTGTGTTGGTGTGTGTAAATAAGGTAAGCGCTGTCACCCCGCATGACACACACACGTCACACACACCTGATCCTTGTCTTCAAATTGCTCGAAAGAGTTTTGACTCTGGAGGTTTAATATAAACATAAACGTCTTTACTGTCACTCTTGCTTAATTTTATGCACCCTTGCTGGATAAAAGTATTAATTAACTTTCCTCAAATTGTACTTACCCATTTAAACTTTTCCTCAAATTGTTGTGACTTTAATGTGTTATTATGTTTTTATTTTTAAAGTAAAAAATGCAAAAACGCAGCATTTTCACTAGTGGTCAGACTTTGGTGCCGTCCTGCAGTCCATGCTTTCATTGCGCTGCCTCATGCATTGGTTTGGTTTGGTTTTGTCTCTGTTTGGTTCAGTGTATTTTTCAGGAAGCAGATATGTCACGCCAGTTGGCAGAGATCCAAACAGAGGAAAGCTATCTGGCCTGCAGAAAAGCGCACAATAAGCACTGAACATTGGGAGCGGTAAGCTAAAGTTAACAGCACACACACATATCATTCTTCTGTGGTGTGTTGAAGACACTCAACCCCTTGTGTGACAGAGAAGTGCAATTTTCTTCATTATTTTGTCCTGACTGCTGATTCAGGACGCTTGTATGAAAAGATTTAGCCTACTTAAAAATTATTTTGACTTGCACGTCAGTTTGTAAATACAAACTAAACTCACATTTAGGCAGATCTGAAGTCATTTGTAAGGAATGAGTAGGGTTTAAGTAGTAGACTAAACGATTGGATAAATCCAGCAAACATCACCAAAAGATCCTGATTTTGTTTTTATCCAAATGAAACACGCATGGATGAAGTGTTCATAATAAGATCAATAGAATACATTTAGAAAGTCGATAAGGTAAATTTTTATTTAATGACAACTTCGGATAAATCTGTCAGTGTTTTTTTAAGAAATTTCTGATTACTAAACCTCTGATTATTTTTCAGATCATCCAAATATATTAACATTAATCATATCTCAAATTGTAAGCCTTATTAAATGGAGGTGTGCTGTTTTATATATATATATGTATAGAAATAGAAAACAGTTCTTAAAATTTTATTTTAATTTGTATTTTGGTTTTTAGTCGCATCAAAATTTACTGTAAAATTTGGTAAAATATCTTCGATAAATCAAAACAAAACCGATATCACTTTGAGAATGAAATACAAAAATATTAGTAATTTTACAGTTAAATATAATTATTTTTATTACAAATTTTTATTTTAATGTTTTTATTTTACTGTATTATTACAATACATTTCTCTTTTCTATAATATAATTTCATAATATCTCAATATTATAATCAATAAATCACAATAAAATCAAGACAATTTTTATTTTACACTTATAGTGAATTGATCAATACGACTATAAAAAGGTTTGAACTGTTTCTTGCAAAAATTCAAACTAGTATGAAAAATCTAATTTTTCTTCCAACCCTGAAAGGATTTAATACTCCAATGTTTTTTTCTCCAGCATTTTTGTTTTTTGATTATGTTTTATTTATGTAGATGCCCCCCAACAAAATCAGAACTCTAAATACATTTTCCAAATAAAGCTATTAACCTCCTGACTACCAGAAAAACAAAACGTTTTGTGAATGTTGTATTTTGTCATGTCATTACATTGTGTAGACTAGAGCATAAGAAAAACATTTTAAATAACATTTTTGAAAAGTGATATTTTATAATGTTATGCCAGGGGTTCCCAAACACATTCTTGGAGCCTCTCCAACACTGCACATTTTGCATGTCTCCTTTATCTGACACACCCATTTCAGGTCTTGGAGTTGCTACTAATGAGATGATGAGTTGAATCAGGTGTGATTGATAAAGGAGACATGAAAAATGTGTAGTGTTGGGGAAGCTCCAGGAACGAGTTTGGGAACCCCTGTGTTATGCTATGTCCTCTGTAGAGGACGTTGGTACTTATCCTGGGGAAAATTCCTGTTTAAAAAAAATAAGGGTCTATTCACATCAGGAAAGTCCACTAGTGCATTTGCTTTGGTCCGGACCAAATACAATGTTGATTTTTTTTTTGGTTTTTGTTTGGTGCAGTTCGCTTTCACACTGCCCTTTGTGCAAGTGAACAAGAAATTGTAAACAGAACTACATGTGTGCTAAGTAGATGTCGACCGATATATCGATCGGCCGATATATCGGGCCGATATTTGTAAATTTTGTATATACCGGCATTGGCCGATATCCGTGTTTAGTAGCGCCTATTTAAAGTCAGGCACGTCCGCGGGCATCCCCGTGTTATTGGTGCGGTGGTAGTGCTGCTGTTGCTGCGTGTGAAGGACCCCAAGCCAAAACATTTGGAAGATTCGACAACAGTCCTGGGAGATAAAGGCAAGGCTTAAATTTTGATATTCGTTTTAATATCAGAAATTCTGATATTTCTGATAAGTCCTATGGCCATATATTTACTATATATTACTAGTAAACTATGAAGTGTTGCTGAAAGAAAAAACAAATAGCATAGAGCCGTCGGGAACTGGCATAATGCTACAGCTGGTTGAAGGTTCGCTTACTTGCAGTTAACTTAAAGGACTGTAGTCGAAATCTATCAGCAGCTTGTTTGCTAACATATTAGCCCCAATGTTATAAGTTCGGTTTTATTTTTCCTGTATCTGAGTCGGAGAATTTCACTCTGTGCGTGGGGTGGAGAAGGCGGCAGCTCTCACAAACACTGCAGGGCTACGGGCTACGTTACTCCGCCCGGCTCACAGACAGCACCGTGCTCGGAGACACAGAGCTGTCCTGGAGCAGCCCAGAACGGTGTATGACATTTGTTCAGAAGCATGCTTTGATGTAAACAAAATTCAGCTCAAGAATATGCGCATCTGCGTGTGTTTACATCAACTGCGTAATGCGAATTAAAATGGACATCAGCCTAATAAAGTGACATGTTCCAACCAACGACTATATGTATATATACGTCGCACAGTTATTATCCTCATTAAACATGACAAAGATTTTCTTTTCTTTTGTGTGATTACTAGATTATAGTAATTTGGTTTGTAACTTGTAAGCAATCTGATAACAACAAAAACAACACATTAGTGAATGGTTTTGGTTAGGCATGCATCGGATCGTAGATAATCCGTACGAACCAGTCCCCACGGTTCGGCACGCATGTGATTTGCGGATTAACTGATAAATTTAACCACCATAGAGTGAAGTGTATAATTTGCACGTGTTTCGGGACCATTTTCTGCGCTCAGCTGCTGCCGCACACACTGAAGTGCGCGCATGCAGAGAGAGAGAGGGGCGCGATTCAGACACCGCGTTTCAGACGACGCCTCAACGGACGGATGCACACACACAAAGTTATGTTAAAATACAATTTTTGGCAAGTATTCTGGTAAACAGTCGGTTATGTCGTAAGTTAACGTATACAGCTGAGAAAGAACGTGCAGAACAGTTGTGTTTCCTGCATGACAACCTGCCGTTCTTAAACTGGGAGGACTGAGAACTGTCAGTGAAAGATGAGTATAGTGAGGAAGACTATGGGACTGCAATTGACCCTTCGCTAAGCTACGCCTGAAAATCGCTACAGACCAATCGTGGCTTAGCAACCGTAACTAGGCGCGGCAGGTCTGGCAAGCTTTCGAGCGAGGGAAACATGCCGAAGCGTTGTGCGTATGGATTGTGCAAATCTGCATCTGCCAAATCCCATAACTATTAACCATAAACATAATTTTCAACTTGTCTGCTTTCTGCATACCGGTGTTCTGACGATTCAGGTGCTACCTGCTCAGATTGTGCTACCTCCCATTAAAAAAAATAGGTAGCACAAATCGATAGCGAAAAATGCTACCGATCAGATTGTGCTACCAGCATCTTATTCATGCGGTTTGAGGATTTTTTTAATGTCCATACCTACCCTAAACCTACCCGTCCACACTTACCCTTATCCTAAACTTACCCTTAAACCAATGCAAATATATTACTAGTAGCACAATCTGAAAGGTAGCACGTTTCGTTTCGGTAGCATACGGTTTTCATTGGCTTTAGCGACAACTACCGATGATATTGGCACTGCCCTTATTTTGTTACCCCTTGGTTTCTGCCACTGCTGTGGCAGACTCGTGCAGGAGGACTTTGTTTGTGTTGTTGATGATGTATGGCTCAGCTCAGCATCTCTGGCTCTTGCCAGGTCCAAGGCGTAACGTTAGATTAGACCCACGACGCGTGAGCAGTAACGTTAGCCTGGCGCGCTAAAAATATGAGCGGGAGAATGTTATCATTGCAAAGTGGTCAGGCTAATGTCTTGTGTTTATTCCACAAGATTTATGGATAAGCTGTTTGATTTATAATTATTCGATTATTTTCAAATTTCACTTAGCCTGCTGTGCATGAACATAGCTGTTCCTCAATTTGTGTGTTTCCCATTTGAATGGCCTGCTGCTTGCGCTGGGACCTAACGTTATAGGCTTTAGCTTAAATTTTTATGAAATGATTCTCTAATCGGTTGCATATTATGTCGTGGATATATCCCTCGAATGCACACTGCAGTCCCTTTTGTTTTGCTCTCTCAGATATTTCACCTGTTTGCCAAAAATTACTAATTATTTCCTTGGGAATGTCTGACACCGGTGCATACATACTGTAATAGATGTGCCAGGCGCGAAAGCTTGACAGGCGTAGCAACAGTAACTAAGGAGGGCGGGGCTTAGCGAAGGGTCAATTGAGTTCAAATTAAAGCACATTGCTTTATATTGTTCTGTAATGTTTACATAATATCCTTCACTCAAAAATGAGGGGTTTGCTGCTATTTTATTTGCACTAAATTAGATTTTTGGTGCTGCTAAGTCAAGTGCACGAAAACCTTTAAGTTTTTATTCACAGTTGGTTAATTGAGGACTTTCTTTTATATAAAAATGCAGAAAGTGGCAAAAAGCAGAAAGTTCGAATGCACTTTAGATGTTCTGTGTCATTTATACCAAACAAAAATGTTGCTGGTTGCTAGTGTGTTTGCAGCACTATTATTTATTTTTTATATTTTTCAGTTTAATTGATTTTTTTTTATAAAGATGTATTTATTTTTATTTAAATGTATATTTAAGTTTACATTTATGTTCCAACAAACTTGAAAAATTCTGCTTGATAAATGCTCTAAAACTTTTATGTAAATGATTGAAAGTTTTTTTTTTATATTACCTGTTTTATATATTTAATACTTGGTCAGTTTATTGATTTCTTTGGATAAATATTTAATTTGAATACAGTGCAGTGCACAAAATTAAGAGTCAAGAGATGGTTGAAGTCAGTGTTCAATAAATGATGTTAAATTTAGAAATGTTGTGCATCCACTTATTATTAGTGTGACGTTTTAGCATGCAAATGAAGGGGAAAACTTCAAGATATCGGTAGCACATATCGGCTATCAGCTGACCCTTAACTCTAAATATCGGCATCGGTTATAGAAAAACCCATATCGGTTGATCTCAAGTGCTAAGGTCATCCATTCATTGGACAGAAATTCTCAAGTGGGGAAAATAGGAAGAGCAAACACAAGCTAATCATGGAGATCTTTCGTAGTGCAATTTTTATTCTTTAACTGATTTGGTGTTATAAGATACTAACACAATATGAAGAAACTTGTGAGCATAATATGAGACAATGTCATACGATGTTGTAGGCCTAATTACGACTTGCCGAAAATAAAATCTATAAAATACTTCAATCATATCACAATGTTAGTTAAAAAATTTACCCTAAATAAATGTGCGCCATTAGGCGCATATCCAATAGTTTGTGCAGAGAGTGGAAGCTGAAGCACGCTTCAGAACATCAATGGGAACAAATTAAATATGCTGTCATTTTTGCTCATAAAAGGTAAGAATAATACATAGTTGGGAACTGTAAAGCAGCTATTTTTATTTGTGAGCACTCATAATATCAACAAAACGTTGAGCTTTTGTAAAATAAAGAAAACAAAAGGATACGCTTGCTGCTTCGGTCTTGAGCAGGAAACCGAAAATTAGCTAATATTTTCCTTACAGAGATGAAAAAATGAAATAATTCAAATCCAATACAAAAACTCTTTCATTATGTAATCCAATATGCATTTCTTTCTAAAGGCACGTCCAGATAATCAATTTAGTCTTTGCAACACTGGCTCAGAAAACACAAGTTTATTAATAAATAATTCAAATATCTCCTTAATATTTCCCCCCAACATATACATTGAAACTTTTGCGGCAAGCTTTAGCCTATTTAGTACGCTCACGTCACATTGGTGTGCACCATGGTCATGATAACTCATCATTTTGCATGCATTTTTAAGCATTGTTGTTTATAAAACAAGAGATTGAAACGCAAAAAAAACAGCACTACATGTGTAAGCTGTCTGTTTCTGAATGTGATTTCTGTAATTGGGTCGGATCGAGGTCGGGTTTGGAAGTGGACCGAGACCACCTCTTCAGCTGGGTCTCGGTGCGGTTATTTGGTTTGCACCCGAGTGCGATTGCTGTATTCACACCTGCCCAAATGATCCGCACCAAGAGGGGAAACGAACTTGAGTTCGAACTTCAGTTGAACGAAACAAGACAGGTGTGAATACACTCTAAAAAGACATTAATACACATGAAAAGGTAAAACAGTGGAATTTTTTTCTAATCACAAATCAATTTGAATTTTTATACCAAACTTTATATAAAGATGATTCTCAACTATATTATGAAAGATATTTTTAAAGACCATTTTTCTTTATGCAAAATGTGTGTAAAATGGCCATAAATTAGTTTCCCCATTATATACACAATACATCTATAAACTGTCTCTAATTTGCATATTAATGTGTTTTTGGGGCAACATAGAATGAAAACATAAGTGCAATAATGGGAGTACTAATTGGCAATATTTTAATAATAATAATATCTAATATTTCATAGGAATATTGATATATAATTTTTCTCTATTCATTTGTTGTGTCTCCCAATATGTGTACTAAACATACTTTAAGTCCTGGTGTCCTCTACAGTGGACATGTATGAAATTATCATATTTTCATATATTCAGGCCATATTTTGATTTTAAACCCCATAACATTTTTCTGAGATGTTGATTTATGACAAACAATTTGAAAATTAGTCCGAATTAAACGATAATTACAAAATATTATCAGATTTCCATAAGGGGTAACATTTGATCACTAAAATTAATGTCAGCCATTTTTAAAGACCAAGGAGAGGAAGTGGTCAAGTTGAAACATCCAATCATTTGGCATTTCTGAAAAGCCCTGAATGTGCTCTGTACAGGAAATCCAGACTTATGACTTACAAAATTATGTCCACAACAGAGGACAAAACTCCATAGGAGGTAGTCAGTAAATGCATCTCTTGCAGAAACATAAAATAACTAAATATATATATATATATAATCTTAAAATCTATATCAATTAAAAAGATTGATTAATAAATAAAATAAATTGCAATATGATACAGCCCGATATCTCCAATGTCATGTTTTGAGCATTTATTTGTGGTTGGGGTCACATTTAACAAACTGAAGGATGGTTTGACATTACTGCTAATGGTAACCAACAGCATACCAAAGATGCCATCCACCATGCTCGCTTGTAAATAACCCATAATATTCCTTATACACACTGCTCCAGGCACGTCCACTCTTGGTAATCAGAAACAGTTCAAAGCTGCTGTGAGAAGAGCACATAAGGGTCAAAGCTGCAGTCCCACGGCCGGACATCATATCAAACTAAGCATGAGAAAACAACAGCATGCATGACAGAACCAGTCATCTGAGCTAGTTATTAAAGTAGCATGCCAGGATACATCTGAATGCCCTTTCTTCTACATTTCTGTGTTTATATGTGCAATTTTTCTCAGATGTTTTACACATGTCGGCCAACCGTCCTTGTTGTGTCAACCAGAGAAGGCCTTTGAATATAGTGTGTGGGAAGCATGTTTGCTTCTTGCTCTAAAGTCCACCGTGTGTGACCTTGGCAGAGTTAGCACGTACGGCATTCCTCCCTCTAGCTGGCCATTGTTTTCTTTTATTCACTTCTTGAGCACTTCTTGAGGTCTGAAACGTTTGCAGTTCCAGTCCTTTTTGCAGTCCTTGTTGTGTCAACCAGAGAAGGCCTTTGAATATAGTGTGTGGGAAGCATGTTTGCTTCTTGCTCTAAAGTCCACCGCGTGTGACCTTGGCAGAGTTAGAGAGCGTATGGCATTCATCCCTCTAGCTGGCCAGTGTTTTTTTTTATTCACTTCTTGAGGTCTGAAACGTTTGCAGTTCCACGTGAGTGTTTCATTCATACATGATCTTTCTCTCTCTCTCAGACATGTGTTTTCATTTGTCTCCCTCCCCCACGACCCTTCTCTCTCATTCCTCGCTTTCGCCCAAGAGCGGAGCGGCGCTACATCTCCCCATCCTCTCTTGCTCAATGCTGATGGACGGATAGTCACGGATGAGATCCAACAGTGTGTTATGATCCATTAAGATCCACTTAAACACAATAAGATGTTGCAGGACTTATGCGTAAACCAGAGCTGTACTATTAATTTGTCATTGTCACCTACACCTCTTTTCTGTGTAACTATGGGTATACTAAGAGCTGTTTTTCAAGTAATTAATTATTTACGCCAATACCTTAATTCTCTCCAAGCTATGGCCAATAAATTTGCAATAATACTATTTAAAAGTTTTGCATCTTTTTTTAAGACTTTTATTCAGTAAGGAAGCATTAAAATGAGCAAAAGTGACAGTAAAGACAGATTTGTATTTGAAATAAATGCTGTTCTTATGAGTTGTCTATTCATTAAATAACTCTAAATAATGTATTGCAGTATTCCAGAATAATGTTTTTTACCTTTTTTTCTGAAGGATCATGTGAAACTGAAGACTGGAGTAATGATGCTGAAAAATTGGCTTTATATCTCAGAAATAATGTAATACTTCACATTATCACTCTTTTTGCTGTATTTTTGATCAAATAAATGCCCAAATCCAACTTCTGAAAAATTTAAAATAAATTAAATTAATATTTTTTACAAGTTTTAAATGCAACAAGTAAATTTAGGCATCACATCATTATAATGTACAGATTGATTGATTGCAATTAATAGTGTTATTAAATTATTAGTGATTAAAAAATTAAGTGAGAGTCAGATTATTATCATTTGTAATAGCTACAAATTATTTAATATCCATTACTGGCCAATATACATAGATCCAATATCAATCAACACTATAGTAATAATAAAAACACACATATACACACATATATATATATATATATATATATATATATATGTGTACATTCCTTATTTATTTATTTATTGTTTGTTTGTTAATTTTGAGGCTGCAGCACAGCGGACTGTGCAAAATACCCAAAAATTAAATGAAAAAGCGATTATAAAAATGAATAAAATTAAATAATCTTTATTCAAGGGGCTTTTCTCAAAAATAATGATATTACTCTGATTGATTTTTCACTTTGCAGCTGAACAACTCTGTTTCCTCATTTCTGTTTCAGCTGTTCCCCATGTCTCCTGTTGGCTCCTGTGTGATGTATATCAGCTGTTATCTCTTTTTCCCATCTATATTTCCATCTCTCTTTCTCTCTCTGTGCAGTTCTCTAATTATAGCCATCTCCACCCCCTCCAGCACCCCCAGTTAGTCTCCGCCTGTTTTCCACCACACGGTTATGTAATGCCCCGTTCCACTCCAGATCCACACACCCACACTGGCAGGTGGGACAGTGTCCATGTTTACCAGAGTATAAAGCTACAATACAGCAATAGAAGGATAGATGACTTGACTTTAATAGCACACAACATTGTGATATATATAAAAGCCCTTCTTATGCAAGTTACTGTGTGTCTGACAAACTGCACTGCTTTTAAACCAGAGCTCAGTGCCAAACTCTCTCTCTCTCTCTCTAAATGCACATGGTCTCTCACACAGACTTATGTAAGTTACTTCATAATAATGTAATACTATATAATAATTAAAACTGCTCTCTGCATAATTCCACTATACTTTTCTCAAACAAAAAGCTGGGTAAAAAAAACACATGAGTATCTGCCAATATCTGTTCACATCTGATTTATTAAAAATAACTTTGGTTTATACCATTCAAGTTTAGCGTCAATACATTTTGTAATGTTTTCGTCTCTTCAACTCATCAATTATTTGATCAAAAATACAGTAAAAACATTAATGTTGTGAAATATTATTACATATCATATTTACTCTTCTGTGTCACATAATCCTTCAGATATCATTCTAATATGCTGATTTGCTTCTCAAGAAACCTTTGTTTATATATTTTCATGCAAACCGTGATACTTTTTCAGGATTCTTTGATGCAACTACACAGTAACATCCTGACAACAATAATTTCTGCTGACATTTTCTACAAAAATGTAAAAAACTAGTCTGTGCATTGTAAATTCCCATGAAGCGTGTGATATTTGTTTGAATATAAGTTAGTCAGGCTGAGAGACCAGACAGCTGACCAACTAAACCACAGAGCAGTTAAACCAACAAAGTGCAGCAAACCACGTTAGTTTTCAGTACACAACAACAGACAAACAGATACACCAAGAGAAAGAACTTCACACCTGCATGACAAAACACCACTTCCTCACACGTCCAAATTTAGTTTGAAGAGTCTGAAGGGAAACATCCTCACAAGCTTCAACTTGAGAAGCCTCTGAAATGCAGTGGTAAAAGAGTGTAAAACTAAACTTTTAAATAAAAAAAATGTCAATTTTTAATCAGCAGGCTGACTGAGCACAATGAAGCAGAGGAGACACACTTTGCATTTAAGTGTTGAAGCAAACCATACAAAATGGAGGCTATCAAGTTGCGTAAACAAAGTCTGAGAGCAGTCCGCTGAGGGCCGATTAAAGGAGTGTTTGAGTGGACGCGGTACATAGAAAGGTTTTTCATTCGAATCTGAATAGCAAAGGAAAAGCCCTTGATAACACACACTACGGGGCAAAAACAAGCCTCGTTTAATACCTCTGAGAGGAGACGCGCTTACACTAACATACCTACCTGACAACTCAGATGACGTTCAGAACAACATTAATGTTGTAAAAGTCCTGGGGATTTAAGCGCACACACACACACACACACACACACACACACACACACACACACAGACACACAGACACACACACATATATATATATATATATATATATATATATATATACATACACAGAGCAGTAAGACTGTGATAATTAAGTGCAGTTCATGTACTGTAGCTCATCTGACTGCAGTACACAGGACTTCACAGCTTGGTGACCTTAAACACAGTTTCTGTGATGTTGTTGTCATTATGCTGCTCTAACTCTCCGCTGCGGCTTTAGCAACATATTTGATTGCCTCAGAGGCAACTGTGTAATAAGCCATCTCTGAGTTTTTCATTTCCATCTGAGGGCGAGGGGAAACCCCACATCGGCTGTTGATTCATTTCCCCACTACCTGTGAGGGCCAAATGAAGGGACTAAGTCGTTGTAATTATGGCAAGTTTATGGTTGGGTTAGTTTATGGTTGGATTATATCAATTTAACGTCAATATGAGTGTTGAGATACAGTTTCTAAGCTGTTCCAAGTTGTGAGTGTTGCTAATTTGTTCATACGCTGCCCGGCTGTTGTGGGCAAACGTGAGTTGCTAAGGTGTTCCAAGTCATTGTTATCATGTTGCTAGGGTGTTTTGGAGGGTGACAGTGTTGCTATACAGTTGCTAAGGTGTTCCAAGGTTTTGTTTTCACGTTGCTCGGATATTGTTGGAGGCTGTGAATGTTACTAGGCAGTTGCTAATGTGATCCAAGTCGTTATCATGTTGCTAGGATGTTGTTGGAGGCTGTGAGCGTTACCATGCAGTTGCTAAGAAGTGTTTGTTTGAATGTTTCTAGGGCGTACTGAGTGGTTATGTGTTGTTCTAACTTAATGTTGTTCTGGTGTTCGGACAAATGTGTTTTTTATGGAGTTGCTAAGGTGTTCAAAGTCATTGTTATCATGTTAGGATGTTTTGGAGGCCAAGAGTATTGCTATGCGGTTGCTAAGGTGTTCCAAGTCATTATCATGTTGCTAGGGTGTTGTGGGAGGCTGAGAGATTTGCTATGCAGTTGCTAAGGTGTTCCAAGTGGTTAGAATGTTGCTAGGGTGTGTTGGGTTGCTAATAAGTGTCGCTGTGCAGGTAGGGTGTGTTGGAGTCTGAGTATTGCTTTGCAGTTTAAGTGGTTGTTAATGTACTGTTAGGCTGTTGTAGCCAGTTGTGACTGTTTCTATGTGGTTGCTAAGGTGTTCCGAGTAGCTGTTAACATGTTGTTAGGGTTCTGCAAGTGTTGCGAGTCAAAAGAGCCCAACCCACCATTTTTTGTGCATGTTTTATAATTTGTCCAACAAAAATAAGACCCTTGATTGTTTAAAAAACTAACAGTACATTACTCCTTTGTGTTCTGGTCCTCAAGTTATGAACTATATCAACAATGATAAACATACGTAAACATATCAAGTTGGTTTTCATCTTCGCTGGTGGGACATGTGTCACTATGCATCAAAAACAGTCACGACTGACTTTAAAAATGGGAGAATATGGACCAAAATACATCTGCTCATACTAAGGAACACAGTTGTGTTCTGTGTTACAGTTTTAGTATCTGACCACAATCAAAATGTCCTGTTTTAATCCACCCATATGGGAATAATGTCTAATTCTACATTTAAATGTGTATTTGGGGCCCCACTCAGCATCCCCAGCCGACACTGCTCAAGTGTATAAACACAGTACAGGAATAAATAGTGATGAAAATATCTGAGAAGAAACAGCTGAACTAATCAAACAAACAGGCCTTAAGCAAACCTCATAGACCACATCCCACAGAGAGAGAGAGACAGAGAGAGAGAGACAGACCCGAACAAACATGTCTGTTTGAAGAGAGCACTTTGTTTCTTTGTCTAAACGCTTTCACAACTCTAAAAACTTTCTGTCAAGAGTAAAATTTGAATTTCAGTGCCAGATTTTCAGTCTAGTGTCAGAGACTCTTTGAACTCTGTATACTGAGCTGTTCTTAAAGAAACAGGGATCCACAGGGGACACATTTGATAAAGAGATGGGCAGAGATTTAGTAAATACAGCAAATAATAATGCATAGTAATGTAATAAATTGTGTACATATGTATGTATGTGTACATACACGTACAATATTATTGGGATTTTAAGTATTTTTAGCCAGCTGAGTATGGCATAACATATATTCAAAACTTTGTTTACATCTGTTTTATCTAATACGATACATTTCTCAGTCTGTTTATCTTAGATCTTAATATCCATCTCCATATCCATCCATTCCTTGTTAAAAATTCCCCTTCCCCATATGTTATTTTTTTAAATAAAACAACCTTACAAACACCTCGAGGAAAACAAAGGTGACATTATTTATTTAGCACTTTGTTCATATAGCTTTCTCAGACTGATCCAAGATCAGATGAGAATCTGCATGAGAATGTGCTTTCTTTACACACCGCTCAGAGAGAAAGAGAGTGAGAAAGACGTGGTAAAGTTTGACAGAAAGATTTCAAATGATTGATTTAATCTGTTTTCCTGCATTATACACGCTGAGCTTGCAGAAATGTTAACTACCTCCATGAAGTTGGCACACCATAAAAATAAATAATCACCAACACTATGGGATTCGTT
The DNA here is from genome assembly GCA_003573665.1 of Oxygymnocypris stewartii. NCBI lineage: Eukaryota > Metazoa > Chordata > Actinopteri > Cypriniformes > Cyprinidae > Oxygymnocypris > Oxygymnocypris stewartii. The sequence continues at coordinate 2,511,538 of QVTF01020812.1, forward strand.
TGTGCTGATTTGGCCTGCAAAAACGAACGTTTGTGCTGGTTAGCACAAATCGAGCACAAACGAATGACACCAGTTTTGTGCGATTTAGACGAACTGGGGTGGAGAGTGACGTCAGCTCCCGAAAATATTTAGGTTATATCTAAGTTAGGAAAATAGATACAATGTTTGTTTTACGGCACAAACCAGCACAAACGAACTGCGCTGGTTTGGAGTGATTTGGGCAACATGGGGTGGAGAGTGACGTTACACGGTCAAAAAAATAATGTTTAATATCTCAAAAACCTAACCAGCACAAACGTTCGTTTTTGCGGCACAAATCAGCACAAACGTAGCAAAAATGAATGGCATAGTTTTGGTGATTATTTTAATGAGGTGCCAACTTCACGGAGGTACGATAACTATGTGCAATACTCTTAATTCCTTGCCGAAATTAAGGCCCTGATATAACATCAATACTTGGCGTCCATGTCTTGATACAACATTGCCAGTTAAATTATTGTAATGCTGTAATGCTATAATGCTATGCCGTAATGATTTTTCCCCACCACTTAATTTATGATAATATTATAATACAGCTGGAAAGTACATTTATATTGTGTAAAATTACAATGTCTAAGTCTGCAGCCAAAACTGACTTAAATGAGGCATCAGCAACAAAATCAGATCCAGTATAAGGATTTTAATGTTTTCTTTATGAAAGTGTATAATATGAATATAATCATGATGCACTCTATAAAGACCAAAAAGTCAGATGAAGCATTACAATATGAGTCTTCAGAAGCACTAATTATTAAAATCCTGTACATTAACCACAATACACATGAGTAGTAATGAGTCAGATATATAAATCACTGCTCATCACCTCCTACTCTCCAATATTACTTCATGTAAACTCATCATGTAAGCGGTTTATTTTTGTCAGTGCATGGCATATGCTAATTTACGTAGAGAATTTTAGGGGAAATTGTATTTAACTAGTTAGATCCTATTAATTTACCAATCCAAGTTTCCTATCATCACTTTTCAGTGTGTGATATGTCAACCCTGACGTTATAAAATCTAAGGTCTAACACTTAGTTCGCTTACATGGACAACAATGTCTTATTCAGAATAAGGTAAATAATTGGATTACTGATGTCCATGTAAACATAGTCAGTGTGTCTTAAATAGGTGTGACATAGTTTTCACAACTTACGACTTGAAATATACAGCATGTGCATGGACTACTTTTATGTCACTGTTTACTGTGTGTGTGGGGGGGTGTTATTGCAGTATAACCAATGATGTGTATTACAGCTGCACAGAAATGTGTTCAACAGCGTGAACACCTATTGTGTGAACTGTTCCTCTGAGATACACACGTTAGTGGTAAATGTACAGCCATGTGTGAATCAAATTTAAAAAATGAATAACCTCACGCTGAACTGTTTAAAAAAATGACACAAAAATAAAAAAGCACCTTAAAAATTTAGAGACCTGTGGCAGTAGGCCTAAGTACCAAAGACAAGTTTCCTAGAAACCACTGCTTGGTTTTTCTAGTGGGAATTGTCATTTTTTTATTTTCCAATGAATGTAATATGTGGATTTTTTCCCTCTTTCTTTCCCTTCCCTTCCCTTCCCTCACTATATCCCTTGCTTCCTTGAGCTACACAATTATGCTGAACTGTACACACAGTAAATACAGCTTTGCACTAAATATGAGCTCCAAAAACATCAACATGAATGGCTTTTGTATGCACACAAAACACACAGCTGAGCTTTTCTGCTAATTGCTCGTTTGGTTTCAGTTGACTGCAGAAAATTATTGCTTTAAATACTCGCAGATACACCAATAAGCATCCGTGTGGATTTTTGTGGATTTTGCACTCAGAGCTCATTCATTCTATTTATTCAAGACAAAAGGGAATATTAGGCAGTCTTAATTACTACTCAATGAAGAAAAGCACATAATTCATAGAGCTATTCATGACGAAGTCATACGAAGCTGCATTGAATGAATATATTTCATTTAATGAGCAGCATATGCAAACATTTAAAAGCGTCGTGTTCATGAAGTTTATGTATAGTGCCAGTAGGGCTGTTTGGCTCATTTCACACAGCTGGAGCGATAAACTTCTCTCTCATCGAGATGAATTCTGACCGACTGGCAGTATGATTTAGATCAGTGCTCAGTTTGGGGACGTGCAGTGGAAATCAAATCTGTGGAAGACTTGATGACAGAAACATGGACTAGCTGAAAACACAGGACATCTGAATATTGAGTGATTCATTTCATGATGAAACTATGCTTCTAGAGGGAAAGTCATGTGGATTTTCTTTAGTATTACAGTCATTACATTCCAGAATCTGGGGACTTTTTTCCCAATGAAAAGCTACAGTATATGTAACGTTTACAAAGTACTGAATACAAATCCCCACATTCACAGTGGATCACAGTGAAAAGTCCCAAGTGCTATGCAAACATTTCCCAAAAAGATTTCGCAACAACATAACAGCATTATTTGCACCGCAAATTCATTAGTAATGCTGTAAACTAGAACAAACTTTACCTAGAAAACCAAAAGATCAGTAGTCTATACCAACACAAATGAACAATTTATACTTCTCTGGACCAATTTTATCACAACTAAAAATTCTACATTTAAAAACTTGAACATCATTATAAATATTAACCCATTAAATTAGCAAAACTGTGTTCAATTACTGTATTTAGCAGTTAAGTAGTATTGCCAAGTTTTCAAGAAACTAATAAAGTAAACAGTACTAAACTGAAAAACAAAGATACAGGAAAGAACAAAGTAAATAAGTAAAATAAAATTTCTTGCAAATAAATTTTTGTTACATTCTGGCACATATTCAGTTTTTAAAACTTGAAACTGAAAGAAGTAAAGCAGCTTTAAAGCTATTTTTTAATAGTATAAAGTGCTATATAAATAAAATTGACCATTTGATTACATTCACTTATGACATAACTGGCTATGACATAACATCCTGCCAAGACAAGCATTTTGACCGAGAAGTGCATTTGACCGTTCATGCACACAGTGACATTACCGCTCTCACATGCAAGCAAGTACTCATGGGAGCTTAAAAGCAGTGGCTTGAAGTAGACTGTAAAAAACTATTTTTCAAAATCGCAAATAAAAAGATTATTAAAGAACATTTTACAAGACAATTCTGAAAAAAGTGTCACTTGCTGTTTGTTTGTAATTATTTGATTTATTTACTAGCAATTTATAAACGGTTTCAAAGTAAATCCTACACCAAAGTGAGCTGATAATACTACCAGTATTTTAAATTTAGTACCAAAGTACCAGTACTTTTGACATCTTAGTAAGCTCAATGGCGATGTTTGGATCTGACCATGGTTGTGCTTGGCCCATACACTGATCTCCTGGAGTTGGGTCAATGATTATTGCTCACTGACTATATGTAAATCCAGACTGCCCTCTTACGCATTGTAATCCCATAATACTGTGGCAAATCAGATTATGGGGGCAAGTAATCAAAGTGAGTAGCCAAACCCTGCTGAATCAACAGTTCAGAGAAACCACGCTATTGTAATCTAATTTGCAGCAGAGACATGTTTCTTTGATTTTTGCATGGTGTAATTTCACAATATCACACAGATGTGAAGTTGTAGCTGAAATGCTAATTCATGTCATATTGGTATGAAACGGTCTAGTTTCGATATGAATAATAGCACAATAGACAGCAAAATTGAAGTGGCCAATCCACAAGTGAGCTTGTAGGTGTTAGTAAACACTAGATGATTTCAAGTATTTCATTCATGGTTTGGTTCACCTACACAGTAGACCTCGACCCTCAATCCAAGGCCCTGGCGCGCAAGTCATGCTACAGTCTAGTTTTGCTTCAAGGTTTTTTTGGACCCTGTGGTTCAGACGAAGCGGCCGCGACTCAGCTTCTCTAAAGCCACCACTCTGGGTGTGGCTGTAAATACCGCTAACGTTTTCTAGGGACTCAGCAGAGAGCTAGAGTGTGTATTTAAGTGTGTTTGTGTGCATAATGTAGTTTGCCGGGATCACAAGACAGCAGCCTAATATTTAGAGCAAATGTGAACAGGCAGGAGATAAAGCAAACAGTGGAAGCGGAAACCAGCAAAACCACCCTGACTTGTTCCAAACTCGACAATGGACCACTGTCTTTAAAGGTGAGGTGGTCAGTGCTGAGTTAGCGCAACAATGCATGTTCAATGCTAGCAGATACAACGTGAAGGAATATTCCAGCTTCAGTACAAGTCAAGCTCAACCAGCAGGATGTGTGGCATAAATACCACAAAAAATTATTTACACTTGTAAATATGAATAACTGTGAGGTACTTACAATGGAAGTGAATAGGGCAAATTCATACATGTCAAAACACTCAATATGCATGTTAGTAGGATGGGCGATATGGCAAAAATATCATAGCACGATTTTTTTTTTTTGTGATCCATGATCTGATCACCATTCATTTTCATGTTGATTTTAAAGGGAATTTCATGAGTTAAACGAATTTCCCTGTTCCTTGTGAGAAAAAATGCTTATTAACCTTTTTTGTGTGAAGTTAAATCCAATTATACATCTTTGTTGCATGAAAACATAATGCTATAACCCTAAAACGACAGTGAGAAAATTACATTTAAACAGATTTACAAATCAAATATTACAAGAAATAATGTGTTATTGCATAAAATTCTAAGTTTTATATTAATGCTTGTAAATCTTCCAAAAATGTATCATATTGATTTGATTTGATTCTATTTGTGTGCTAATGATGTCCGATACTGTCAACCCAGCTTTAGTAAAAAACAAAGCAGAATAACGACTACAAGAAAGTTTACATCAACTATTACTCAAGATAAAACTCAATCCTGGATAAATTTTAAGCACTTGCTAAAACTCATCATGCTAAAACTGTTTCAGAGTAGATCTGAAACCATAAGAGAACAGAAAATGGAGCAACACCTAAAATAAATGCTCTGTTATTTTCTCTGCTTTATGTTGACGTGACTTACTGTAAAAAAATATTTGAAAGCAGAAATTATTTTACAAGGATTAAAGTAATCTTGGTGTGAGTGTGAGGGTTTGAATGAATGAGAGTGGTCTAAAACAGCGAAGCGGCCTTGATCCTGGAACATGGCTCTCATATTGTAGGGATTTAGAGCTGGATCTGGTGCCATGACCCGGAGCAAAGAGTATAGGCCACTGGGTCACTGCAGAGTTGAGGATAAAGAATAAAAATACTAAGATCTCATCAATTTTCTACAATATTTGCCCAAGACTAAAAATATCAAAGAGCACATGATTTCCTGAGCATCATGGAAAACCAAACTCAAATTGGCCGGGTTCTTATGACACTGCAGAGGTTTTGGAGAAGCTGCTGGAAGCATGACAGGATTCAGAGGAAAAGGGGGAACTGAGAGAAAAAAGGGAGAGATCTAGCTGTTTAGAAGTCAGAGTAGGCTGCACTTTATTCCCAAGAAGAAGTCGGGAATTCTTCTAATGATTATGTAAGATGTGGGTGTGTGAATGGTAAAGAAGAGAAAGAGCCTCAACGGTGCTTTCCTCCAGTTCCTGACTTTCTATTGAATCTATAAAGAACTGAAAGGCCAAGAATCATCATGAAATGACAATTTACAGCTGAGCCGGGAGCAGTAAAATCTGTAAACTTATCCACACATGCACATAATAGACTCATTTAATAAGAATAAATATCAGTAAAACATATTCTTTGCACCTCTTGATCAGAAAGATCTCATAAGAAAGGCTCATAAACAACTTCCATAAAATAATGATCAACATGCCCCGGAGCAAAATTCACACAAGCTGTTGGATACAAAAGGAGGCTGAATTTCTTCACTTGGTGCAGCACACCACAATCTGCGAAGGAGCTATAATGACGAGCAAAATATGAGCAAAATAACAAATGAAAACTATAATCAAGACAGTAAACAGCATAGCTTAGGACAATCGAGGCAGTACAGCCAGTAAAAACATTTGATTAACTGGCTCTTCGTCTCCCTACAGACAAACAACGAGTCCACCACCAGCATTCCTCAACAAGACTTCAGGTCGGGTAGAAAAAACAAACTTGTTTTTGGTTCTGTCGTTATTTCTTGCACACCCGCTGTCCGAGTGCACTGGACAAACCATGCTGATGTCTGAGGTCAGAGCCGGCGTCTGGTGCTGAATTTATGTCTGCCAGAAATTTCACAATTGTGGCCACAGTCTCATTTGTGACCATGAAAGCTTCAAAGCTGCATTTGGTAAATCCGATACCAGAAAACACTGCTTTAAAAGTACTGAGCAATTCCCTCAGGCACCATTACTTGTGTAAGTATCTGCTATTATAAAGAAACAAAACTGGCAATCCAAAGTAACAGAATAATAGTGATTTTTCAGATGGTCCAGCTGAATGGCAGCAGTTATAAAGCTCATACTGCAGAACTTTCTTTTTTAGTGTGTGTAGCGCAGGCATACAAACAGGCCATTAAATCACTTTTGTTGAACTGACATGCCTTATTTGACTGAACATTAAAGGGATAGTTCACCCCAAAATGAACATTATGTCATTAATTACTCACCCTCAAGTAGTTCTAAACCCGTAAGACCTTTCTTTTATCTTCAAAACAAATTAAGATATTTTTGGGTGAAATCCGAGAGTTTTGAGTGCGCGACAAATACTGACATGGAAGAGAAGATATTTTTGAATTAAGTCATTATTTTTGTTTTCTTTGCATACAAAAAGTATTCTCATAGCTTCATAAAATTGCAGTTGAACCACCGATGTCACATGGACTATTCTAACGATGTCCTTACTACCTTTCTGGGGCTTGCACATGGTAGTTGTGTTGCTGACTATGCAAGGTCTCAAAGCTCTCATATTTCATAAAAAATATCTTAATTTGTGTTCCGTCTTATGGTTTGAAATGACTGTAATTCATGACAGCATTTTCAATTTTAGGTGAACAATCCCTTTGAAATCTGCTTGTTCTGATCCCTATTTTACTAAGGTTCAGACATTTTCTATATTAAATTAAATTGCGCCACTAACTTTAAAATTATTTTTTACAAGTAAAACTGTTGAAGAATAATTTACTATAAAATTTACTGTAAAATACTATAAGGATTCTGATCAATACCAATAAGCAGATAATCATTTAATTTTATGGAATTAGAACCAATAAACACCTGGTATTAAATTTCTATACTATTTTGTCTAAATAAATACAGAGAACACCACTAAAAACCCCAAAAATATATTTTTAATCGTATACATTTTGGTATAACACTTTTTTGATTATAAGTGTTATTAAATTATTAGTCTATTTAAAGATTTACTTTAAGTGGATATTAGATGATGGCAAAGGTGATTGTGCGACTAAAAAAAAGCCTACGGTACAAAAAGAAAAACACACATATACATATATGCTATAGACACAGTAAGTAGTCATGAATTTGTCCCTTCCCTAGAAAATCATGATGAAATACAATCATGTGGTGAGGCATGTGATGAGTCAGTTTGGTATGACTGACCATTTATGATCAGATCATGATATGGATGATAAGGTCAATGTGAAAAGCTTCTCGCAACTCATTCCATATGTGACATTTTATCCAAGCTAATCAAGAAACACCACATTTTTTCCCCTGTGATAAGCAGAACGAATTCTTAGCTATCTGGTGGTTGGTTAACATTATCCAATAGCCCAAGATACTTGATGTCAGAGGTTAAGGAAAGATATTTCAGAGTAAGATCAAGTAGTGTATTTTTAATAAAGTTCACAAAAATTAAATAAAAAACAAGTCACACAAACAAAGAATCACAAAGATTAAGAAAGTAAAAAAGGCTGAATTCAAACTTCAAACCCAGGTGTACATGAGGCCTAAATGTGGTACTTTCTCAGTACCCTTCATAACATCATGTCAGGAAAAAGAACAAAAAATACGATGAGTCCTAAATCTTCTGTTTCTCTTTTTCATATGCGAAACAAAGCAGCCAATTAAACTGCAAGCATCTGAAGTGCGTCCCCTCAAATATCATCTGAAAGTTTTGGTTCCTCTCTTCAGTTTCGTAGACACTCATCCTCTGCTACATAAGATGAGGCATGGTTATAGGATGTGGCTTCTGATAATATCAACACAACAAGTCATAAATTACAGCAAACGTATCAAATTGAGGCACAAGGGCGTCTGTCGTTCTCAAGCGGTCAATTTCACCCTATGCTTGTGTGCTTGGGCAAGCCAAAGGAACGCTGTAGGTGAGTTATAGATGGACGAAGGAATGCCTCCCACTCACCCTTCAGATTAATAGCTTGCTGGCTGGCCAGACGTGAGCTACGTGCTGGTTGACATGAACACATGAGTCATTCCTGTGGCTCTTATATGAGACCTTTGACCCCATAGATTCTGAGAGCAGAGGTCGTGACCCACTGAGAGGTTTCATTGTGACAAAGTCAGTCAGCTGGAACTACGGATGCTGTAACCTCTTCTGTAAACACAACCCAAGTCAGTTTAACGTGGCTATTAGTGTGATTAATTATAAAGAAAGTATCATAATTCACATGAAAACACAACTCTCAATTGCGCTCTGTTACAGACTTTAGTCTACAGTCTTTAGTCCAAGTATACTTGACACAATGCGTAATCAAATATTTTAATAATTAAATACATGAGATTTATTACATTAGTATATTAGTTATACACAGATGTGATCATAAGTTTATACACCCCTTGCCGAATATGCAAATATGTTAATAATTTTAACAAGTAAGCGAGCTCAGGAAAACTGCATGTTTTTTTTATTTAGTACTGTCCTGAATGAGCTATTTCACATAACAGATGTTTATATTAGGGATCTGCAACAGAAATCGAGTACTCGGCCATGACAGTGATGATCGATCATGAAAACGATGATTGTGGAAAAAAGTTTGGGGATTTTTACGAAGAACAGGAGGCAGTTTAACTGCTCAGGACCAACGCAGGACTCATGAACAGCTATTACAAAACCGAAAAATAGTCGTGGACCATCCAGGAAACAACACGAAGTATTAAGATTCAAGGGTATGTAAACTTTTGAATGGGGTCCTTTTTATAAATTCAGTTATTATTTATTAAAATTCAGTCAGTGTGGAAGAACTGAACTGGTCTGCAGAAAGTCCTGATCCCAGCTGAACACCTCTGGTGTGACTTTAAATGCAGACCTTGAGCCAAAAATTTATCACCAAACACCAATGACTTGTACATTCATTATATGGACAAAATTACTGGGACACCACCCTATTTAGAAGAGAAAAAGGCATTTCCAAACTGAGGCAACAATGATGGAAACATAATTAATGTACTTAAAATGTGTATTTCCACCTCTGTTGCGATTAGTTTTGAAGTGTTTGAAATTACTATACCCATAAGTCATTTGTGTTTGGTGATGAATTTTTGGCTCAAGGTCTGCATTGAAAGTAACACCAGAGGTGTTCAGCATGGATTAGGACTTGTCTTTCTGCAGACCAGTCAAGTTCTTTCACACTGACTCAATCATCATTTCTATTTGATCCTTGCCTTATACACATATACACTGTCATGTTAGAATAGAAAAGGGTCCTGTCCAAACTGTTGCTATAAAATTATATATGCTAAAACATTAAAATTTGTACTCATGGAAATTACTAAAGTAGTCAAACCTTTCATTAGAAGGGGGTGACCCAATACTTTTGGCAATATAATGTATGTGTGTGTGTGAAGAGTTTATTTGCAAAAAAAGACAACATTAACCAAGTCAAAATAAACCAACTGCAGTTTGATTGAGATGAATTGGAAAGCACAATGAAAAAACAATGATTTTTGAGAAGTTATCTGTTTTTGCAAATTAACTCATATATATATTATTTACATTTTATTTCATGTTGACATAATACATTCATTTAAATTTATACATATTTTTTAATAGACTCATTTATAACATTTTAAACATTTTATAAATATACTCATTTATAACATTAAATGAAACGTCAGAGAAAATTAAGTAAATTACATATTTTGTTTGGTTGTCTAATGTTTCGTTTTCAAAATTGTGGGAGAATTATAGCTTAGAACATACTGCCACATACTAACAAAAAATGTATAACCTAAATGCACTGTAAGTCACTTTGGATAAAAGCGTCTGCTAAATGCATAAATGTAAATGTAGAAATACATACAGTGCTCAGCGTAAATGAGTACACCCCCTTTGAAAAGTAATATTTTAAACAATATCTCAATGAACACAAAAACATTTTCCAAAATGTTGACACGACTAAGTTTTATATAACATCTGTTTAACTTATAACATGAAAGTAAGGTTAATAATATAACTTAGAGAACAACATTTTCAGTTTTACTCAAATTAGGGTGATGCAAAAATCCCCACTAAAAGTCTCTGGAGCAAAGCTACATTTTAGACTACAAATGTCTAATTTAACAAGAATTCAACCACAGGTGAGTCTAATTATTCATTACACAGGTGACAGTTGACTATAAAAGGGTGTTACTTAAAGAAAACCCCTTTCCATTTCATGCTGTCAGCAATGGCACCACATGGAAGAGAAATGTCACAAGACCTGAGAAAGAAAATAATTCCTTTACACAAGAAAGGAGAAGGCTACAAGAAGATCAGCAAAGCTTTACTTATCAGTCAGAATACTGTAGCAAAAGTGGTACAAACATTTAAAAAAGATGGAACTGCAACCATCTCACAGAGACGTCCAGGTCGTCCACGGAAGTTAACACCTCGTCAGGAGCGTCTTCTGATGAGAAGGGTTGAAGAAAATCGACATGCAAGTTCACTGCAGTTATCTACAGAAGTAGAAAGCCAAACTGGGGTGACTATTTCCCATGACACAATATGGCGTACACTGCAGAGAAATGGCATGCATGGGTGCCGTCCACGAAAGAAGCCTCTCCTAAAGCCCAGGCACACAAAAGCCCGCCTAGAGTTTGCCAGGGCCCATGCTGACAAAGATGAAGACTACTGGGACTCTATACTCTGGAGTGATGAGACCAAGATAAATGTTTTTGGAACTGATGGCTTCAAAACTGTATGGTGTCGCAAAGGTGAGGAATACAAAGAAAAATGCATGGTGCCTACAGTGAAACATGGTGGTGGCAGTGTCCTTATGTGGGGCTGCATGAGTGCTGCTGGTGTCGGGGAGCTGCATTTCATTGATGGCATCATGAATTCACAAATGTACTGCTCTATACTGAAAGAGAAGTTGCTACCATCACTCCGTACCCTTGGTCGTCGTGCACTTTTCCAACATGACAATGATCCTAAACACACAGCTAAGGCCACTGTTGGATTTCTGAAGAAGAACAGGGTGAAAGTGATTCAGTGGCCAAGTATGCCTCCTGATCTGAACCCAATCGAACACCTATGGGGAATTCTGAAGAGACAAGTTGAGCATCACTCTCCATCCAGCATCCAATCTCTAAAAGAGGTCATTCTTGAAGAATGGAAAAAGATAGATCTGGAAAAATGTCGCCAACTTGTTCATTCCATGCCTAGAAGACTTGGTGCTGTCATTAAAAATCATGGAGGCCATACAAAGTACTAGATTTAGTAGTTTTTGTTGTGGGGTGTACTCATTTTTGCATCACCCTAATTTGAGTAAAACTGAAAAATGTGTAATCTAAGTTATATTATTAACCTTACTTTCATGTTAGAGGTTAAACAGATGTTATATTAAACAGTTTTGTCAACATTTTGGAAAATGTTTTTGTGTTCATTGAGATATTGTTTAAAATGTTACTTTTCAAAGGGGGTGTACTCATTTACGCTGAGCACTGTAGGCTATCTGAGGGTAGCATATGGAGACCCCTGCTTTGGAGCAAGTAATAAGTTGATGAATGGGAACATGTCGATTTGTTTAGAGACACTTATGTTGCTTATTATTTGTAACATTTTCCATTGACAGCCGAGAATGTGATTGTTACACTATAATAAAAATACAGAAAATGTGAAGTTGCACTTCAGATTATGTGACTTTAGTGAAATTGCTAAACCTAAATTAAATGGCCCAATTTGATCCTACAGTGTTGTTACTCTGCACATGCTTTTTTATCATTACAAATAATAATGCAAAATGATTATCTTAGAATAGAAGGTATGCTGTCTCTTGCTTCACATAAATTATCAATAGTTAAATACGTGGTCTTTGTAATGTTTTTTTGTTTTTTTTTGTCATTTGGACTTGGACTTGAACCTCTTTGGACTCGGTCTTGAATCGGACGTGATAGTCTTGGTCTTGGACTCGACAAAGGTGGACTTGACTACAGCCCTAGTACACATACATATAGTACGTAAACATAAACTTTTATTTTGAATGCGATTAATCATTTTGCAGCCCTACAGCATTTTTCTGTGAATTCCTTCTGTATACAGGTTGAAGACTATACTGATTTATACTTTAAAACCCACAAAAAAAAGGTAAAGCAGCATCAAATTATTTTCATCAAACTCAGACTTGTGAATTGTGAGCGAATTGTGAGTTTCTTCTGCTATAAAGGAATTATGCAACAACGGATGTAAAGGAAGTTTATAAAGCCTTGTTCTCTCTGAATGCTGTAAGATCAAGATGACCACATGACTGGACTTGTTCATATGAAACCTCAATTTTGCTGACTTCACCTTTTTATTGAAGATTATTTCAAAAGCTTGCACAAGCAGATACAAGACAAACTCAAAAAAGCAAGGGCTTCAACCTACTGGACTTTCTACCTTCCACCTTGGCTTTTGTCTTTGAGTTTACATTAGATGAATGCAGATAAGAGAAGAATAGATTCAAGCGTAGACTTGCTGCCAGTGTGACCTATCAGCCACAGTGTAAAGCAGTGACTTTTTACTGATTTGTCAGGCAAGCCTGGACACGTCAATGAAAGACTAATGTGTGTAGAGCTACTCAAGAAGTGTATGGCCACCAGTCCTTATCTCCTGATCACATGTAAGTGCAAACACATTAAATTATTGAAGTATTTTCTTAGTGTACAACATACGGTCATGTGTGAATCAATAAGGCTCATCGGGCATAATTTCTCCCACTCATTTCAAATGCAAGCTTGCCTGTATGACCGAGAATCTAAAGGCAGGACTAAGAATCAACCGTGTTTAGTTATTCAAGTACTAGTCTGAATGGCATCACATTTGCAAGAAGGTGTTGCAGTTGTTAAAAAAAATTACTTGGCATGAGTACAATACATATGACTGCACTCTGTGTACAATACAATAGAGCCTATAACAATTTACAACTGGGTGTAACTAATAGAGACGTATTTCAATGGCCAAAAAAGCTGTTAATTACATTAATGGGCAAATGCCTCATACATAAAATTAAAGAACTGGCTCCAAAACCAATATATTATATTTCATGAATGATTCTGCTTTGCTGTAGCGTTTTGTATTTATTATTATTTATATTGCTTTATTATTTTTATTCTTACTAATGCATGATATTGATGGATAAGTGGCAGTTTTTACCTCTTTTTATACTAAATTTGTTTTCTTTGTTGTTTGCTTAATTAAAATCATTGTAGACAATGAATTGAACATTTAATATTAATACTATGTATACAATAATTGTACTGTTATGCACAGTCATTTCTTCTTTGGACCTTAAAAGCTTGAGATGCTTGCCAAGCACATATAAACACACATAAAAGACGGCAATGTGACAGATGTATAGCAGTAAAAGAGTGCCGCAGGTGAAAATAAGAGTTATGGAGCGGTCATAAAATACGACAGGTAGAGCTTGTTTTGGATTTATCTGACAAACATCAGCTTTTCTCACTGTAACACTGCAGTGAAGGGACAAGCCATTTGCCTGCGTATCTGAGAGTTGTGCATACATTTACAAACCCTTAGAAAGAATGAGATCCAGCTATCATTTAAAATTAAGATCTAGGCCACATTGATGATGTAGAAACACAAAGCCACAACTGTAGCTTCACAGTTATTGCTGCAATTCTTTCTATTGACAGAATAATAAGTGGCACAATAAATCCCATTAAATTAATTTTACAAATATAAAATGTCAATTAAAGCTAACAAGTATCATGATTTGTTTTAAAGTACTTCTATTCTAGTTAATATGCAGGGTTTGTGGTGCTATCAAAACATTTCTCTGTTTGTTTAACTATCTTGATCAGTCTGACACAGCAACAGCTCAACCAATGGTGTAAGTTTGGGGCGGGGCTATCTGTTTAGCTAACCAATGGCAGACAGGGGGAGTGTTCAGGAAACTTGCTCAGAATAGACTAAATCAACATGTACAGAGTCATAAATTCAATGAGCATCATAAAAGTCTTATTGTAAATAATGTCAAAGTAATTTGCCTGAACTTGCTATAGCAGCATATTTAGTTAAACACTCAAATACATTGTCAATTCACACTCTGAAAAGCATCCCACACACCCACATCAATTTAAATTCAAAACTGACCTATTTGTCAATGCTGATGATGGTTTGTGCACATACAAAAACAGATTACATATCTCTTAAACACCTTTCAGCCCCAAGCTTCAGTCCCCTTTAATAATCAACCTGGTCTGGATTGGGAATGTGTCCTTGAACAGGTTTAGATCACCCAAAAATCCTGTTTGACTTTCTTTTGAACTCAACATTTTGAATCGTTTGCTTGAGTCTCTATATTTTACTCATATGAGGGTGAGTAAATGATGACAGGGTTATTAGATATATTTCTGATGAAATATGATTTAAGAAAGAAACAAACGATGAGAAAGAAAACAACAGAGAAACAGTGACAATGACAAAAACAAACGGAATGCTACATTTGATCAGACATTCCTCATAAACACGCCAAAAATGAAGGTTGCATAAACACTGACTGAACACTGACCAAGCAGCCCGTCTGTCTCCTCCACGCCATCCTGTGCCATTACATTACTATCAGCCTCTGGTATGCTGAGGATCGTGTTAGCAGTGAAAACGCCACTGGCTACAAGACACTCAATGAAACGGTTGTCTTAAGAATAATTTAAGAACTGAAGTTAATCAAGTTCACCATAAAGGCTTGTAAGCAACTGAATGCAAGCGAGCGGAACAACAGATTAAAACATGTCTGATCAAGCAACACTTCATTCCACTTTTAAATAGACTGAGCGATTAAACCTAGAAAGTAGCTACTTGACAATCAAATCAATAGAGGTACACGTGAGATCTATGACTCAAGGCATGTCTTTAATGTTTCCCTCAGGCCTGGTTTGCATGAATTCAACACAGCTTAACTTATTCTACAGAATTAACTAGTTAATAACTATAACAATCTTTACTGCCATTCAAAAGTTTGGACACACCTACTCATTATTGCATTAGTGCCTGCCCACTTTTTCAGTCTTCGTTAAAGCGTTACAATAAACTAAAGGTAAAACACAACATTTCAAATTTCCTCTGAATCAAAAATGTATTTGAAAATCAAATAAAAAGACAAAGGCACAAGACTGTGTACTTAACAGCTTTAGTGAGGGAAAGAACTACAATCCCATGAAGCATTGCATATAACAATCAATTTAAAAATTATGAAATAGAAACATTTTCATTTAAAGGTCTTGATTATACATATAGAAAATATATTATATATACTTATATATACAGTATACTAATATTTAAGTGTATACGACAGACAGCATAGCTTTTCCCTGCAAAGCTTTTTTGGTGCAATCTGCTCGTCAAGACTCTGATTGGTGGAATTTCTGTACAGCATCATGGGTAATGTAGTTTTTCACCACAAATTCAGCTGTTAAACACAAATAATGCAAATGAATGAACAAATTCAACAAAGGCATTTACCATCAATTAACGACCGTGGACTCGCAGCAGGTCTGTCTCATAAGCTTTATGAGTTATTGCTAAAAATCTCTATGGAGTTTCTCCATAGTTTCTCTATGGAGAAGATTAAATGAGTTTTTACTTCCAGAATTATGTATGAATTTGTTATGTCTTTATAGGTATTTTCTTTAGTTTTAGTTTTAATAAATCGGAGTTATTTTAGTAACGTTACTTCAACATACTACATGAAAATGAAATAACATATATATATATATATATATGGGTGTTTGACTTAGTGTCATGTTAGAACCATTTTTATACTCATACCTTTTGTTGTTTTAATATTTTGAAATGTTTTTAGCTTTTCTTTTTTATTTAAATGTTTAGTTTTGAAATGTTGTATGCATTTGTCATTTTATTTAATTTCTCCATTTTCTTAAATGTGTATATATAATATTTATATATTATAGTTATAGAGTTATAGTTTTAGTTACGTTTTCTTATTTGTAAGTCGCTTTGGATAAAAGCATCTGCTAAATGACTAAAAAGTAAAGTAAAGTAAAGAATCCAGCTGCTTCAAATTTTATGAAATAATAGAAAACTACTAAAAAAACACAAATACATTTTTGAAAGTAAAGTTATTTACTAACTTCACAAGGTACAATCTGAGAACGAGTTTAAGAAAATAAACTATAGATTAAACTGTTTAAAAGTTCATGAAAAACAAACTTTTGACGAGTAGTGTTTTTGCATAAACACACACTGAATGCTATAAATGCATTAATATCATTACTAATATCACCCAATCTGTGCCAGAGTACGCAGTTCTCTCTGTGGTGATGGGATGAGTTCAGAGACAACTATCAGAACTGACCTGTCATGTGGGACGGGGATGATGGAGGACGTGTGTGGGTACGGTGTCTCTGGGGATGGCAGGCGACATCCTGGCTCCCCAGGCCCTCTCCCAGGGCTCCGGGCCTCCATGTGGGTTTGGTCTTGTAGCTTGATGCCATTCAGGATCAGGCGATGAGCAGGGCAGCCATGTTTAAGGACCCCACCTGAGCTATGTTCGTCCTCCTCTCTGCCACATGCAAACTGAGAATAAAAATGTACCAATTATGTCATGTGTTCAAAGGAAATGAATCAATTCAATTCTGTTAGTAATTGTTAGTAACAGCATAGTAATATTATTTATGATGGGTTTTGAGGATGTTAAAGACTATGTTTGACAAGCATAATTTTCTCTCCATGTTGACTCTTATAACAGAAAGTTGGAACGGGACATGTTGAAGGACCTGTCCCCTCTTAAAAAAGCCAAACGTGAATCATGATTTGCTACTGCTCTTCAGTAAGAGGTGGTATTAGGGACACTCTCTTTCTGGAGAGCATTTCAAACTTTGGTTAGTCTGAGATGAGTCATCGATCATGTTGATCCATTTTCCTGGAAAGGAAAGACTGCATTTGAAATGCACTTAAGACAGTGGATCTTAAGCCAGGGTTATTGCAGTTAAGTAAAACTAAATCCATTAAAAAACATTTCTGTTCATTTAAACTTATTCATTTATTTCTGCTATTGCCAAGGAACTATTTCTCATATTTATTTAGTTTAACTTATATAAAATAACTAAACTAATAATTAAAATTAATAAAACCTATATAGACATTACAAAAATGTATAAACATGACAAAAACACATAAAAATGACTAAAACTGAACTAAAATTTAAGTGAAAACAGGGATGATCTATGGCAGGGGGTCCCAGCAAACTTCCAAGGGAGGTACAAACTTCCATTTCAATTAATACATTATTCTTAATATATCAACATAATCTAGCTATTATCTACATTGACAGACATTGACTAAAAGCAACAAAACTTACTGATTGTTCTTTATCTAAAAACTAGGGGCGAAGATTACATTTGAGAATGAATCAGAATGAGCTTTATTGGCCAGATATATTTACACATACAGGGAATTTGTTATAGAGTCAGAAGCTCTACAGTGCAACAGAATGACAGTGACAGGACAAGACACAGATAATAAAGAAAAATATACAAATAGGCAATGTACAAAAAACAAAAACACAATATATAATATAGACAATTATGTGTGTACAGGTCTGACATGTGCAAATTTGAAATGAAAAATAAGTATGTGTGGTGAATATATAACTGTATAATAGTGTTAACTTGTGTGATCCACGTTTAATGTCAAGTATTCATGAGATGTATTGCTTGGGGAAAGAAACTGTTTCTCTGACTGGTCGTTCTGGTGCTCAGAGCTCTGTAGCGTTGACCAGTTCAACAGTTCAAAGAGGGAGTGTGCTGGATGTGAGGGGTCCAGAGTGATTGATATGTATTTCTCAATTAACGAAGCATCCTATCAGTTGGTAATATAACTGCCAGTAGCCTCCCCATTCCTGATGTGCCATATTAAATAATGAGTTATTACTCAATTTAACTGCATACCTCTAACACTTTTATTAAAGAAAAACACCAGCAATCTTAAAAAATAACATAGGTTATACTTCCTGATAGCTTAAAATCGATTGAATTAAATGCACACACGCCCCAAAACATTGCACTCATGCATGAGCTGCATTACAGGAAGTGTTGCTTTGAGTTCACAGCACAGCTCGTATCGGTCAAGTGCACGCTCACATCAGACCAGATACATTATTCTGTGACGCATCCTCATGGAAGGGGGCGTGTCACGCACTCCTGCGCGCTACACGGCCAAATTAAACGCACTTCCAAAGTGAACGCTCGTGCTTTTAAAAGAACTTGACGACGCATATGGATACTTCACCCATTTACGGTGCATAAACCAACTGTTAACATAATAATGCAACTTTTTTCCAAACCACAACGTAAGTTACACATGGAAACACGCGTTTTTAATCAATAAATATCCTCGAAAGCCATCACTCGCCGCTGAGAGGAAAAACTAAACGGTGTTCCTGTGAAAACAAACCCTTTCACCGGCTTCAGCTCGCTTAGAGACACTGTGGGGGAGGGGTGAATCGGTTAAATGTACCAACCCCCTGCTTTTTTTCCGTTTAAACTTTGAACATGCAAGTTAAGTCGCCATCTTAAACTACGTGCAAAACTGTTACCGCCTTGCTACATTAACGTAGACAACAGCATAACTGCAACGATTAAATTAGATTGCATTCACTCCACAAACTATTTATCCATGCAAACTTGAGTTTTAATCGAAAAGCAGAGCTGCCATCGTACAACTGCACCGTAACTGTCTGTAAACGCAGCGAACTGTCAAAAACCAAAAAAGTGAGCGTATGCAAAACTTAAATGAGTATGCATCACTTACTTTCTTATGAATGTAGTGCCTCTCTCTCGTTGAGGTATAATAATGTTCATTTGGAGAGATTTCCTTGCCAAAGTTCCTTAAAGCTCCTTCATGCAGCGCGATTGTTTTAAACGCTTTTCCAGTGACAGGCTCGCCCCCCTCGTGTGTGCTGTCGCCGGCTCGAGGCTGATCGAGAAGCCGCTTGGAAGTCATTCTCAACCTGGATCAAATATAACTAAAGCAAAATCACCAGCTTTCGGTCGATTTTAGTGCTGAGCGGGATAAGATGCATTTAACAGTATTGTGTGGACTACGACTCCCTGTCGAGAGTGTATTTCACTACGGACCCTAAAAGCAGCCGGTAAAAGGGGATAAAAATGATTGTTTTGCTTTTCTCTCTCGCAGAGCCTGACGCCACGCCCACTCTATCCTGCGCGTGCAGCCAGGCGAAATTCGCTCGGCCCCGCCCTTCATTGATTCTGATTGGCTCTCGGCGTACATAAACATTTCATTTAGGCACGCGGCCATCGCAGATCTGCAGCTGATTGGTCGCTCGGGAAACGTCAGAATGTTTTTTTTCTCGAGTTTAGGAGGTGTGTCTCCATGGTTTGCCGGCCGGTACAGAGAGAGGAAGAGAAAAAAACGCCGGTAAAAATTGACGCACTAAAAAATAATTGTTTAATTGTCAAACTCTGTTTGAACGGCGAAACAAATCATGAAATAACTCACTCGTCGAACGCACAAGAACACAAACACGAGAGATAAATACTTTTAATGAGTATTTATGCGAGCTTAGCTAAGCTTGCTGAAAAAAACCCCATCTCAAACCAGCCTAAACTGGTTTGCTGGTTTAAGTTGGCCTGTCCGTCCGATCACGCTGTTTTAAAGAGGTTTCAGACGGTTAGACTGGGAAATCAGGTAAACCAGGTGAGCAATAGCTGCCCAGACTGGGAGACCATACGAAACCAGCCTTTTATCAGCCTTCTTTAAGCATAGATCTGAAAAACAACCAGCCTATATGCAGTTCTCACATAAAACGTTAATATATCGAGCAAAGTGCTTGACGTTTGATTTGATGCATATTTTGTGGACCTTCTAGACATGTATGTATTTGTGCAATAAATAATAATTTAACAGCAATTTTCAAAAACGTAATAATGTAGGCTATTCTCCTACCTTATAAACTGATTACTATTGAAGCCTGTTTCCAGAGAATAATAGAAAAATAAAAGAGGTTATTGCGACTAAATCTCATAATTCTGATCTTTCCACACACAATTCTCAGTTTATATCTCACAATTGAGACTTTTTTTTAACAGTTCTGGAAAAAAAGTCATACAGACTTTATTCTCTCATTTTTTCTCAGTATTCCACCACAAAAAATAATTAATGTTTGAGTTTATTTTACATTTCTGAGTTTAAATGCTGAATTGTGAGATAAAAAGTCACCTTTTATTTAAAGGTTTATTTCCATGGCTGAAAAGGGCTTTGACAAAAGCCTTTTCAAATCTATTTTTTGTAATAATCATAAACATTCATGATATGTTGCAACAGAATAATCAATGCACAACCAGTCATAAGGTGCAACTTTATTAAAAAAGTAAAAACAAATATTTATATGAATGATTTTTTTATAGAAAACATTACAATCTTATTTTGCACAGAATACTGCTTAACAGGTTTTTTTTTATACACCATACTCTGTGTTAAACTTTAGGTGGACCACACATAAACTCACTTAAGCCAAGGACATATGCTGGGGAAGCAGTGTTACTATGTACACACTTCACAACATATAACCTAAAGAGCAGAAGTAGAAACCTTTCATTGCTTTCTAAAACATCAATACCAGAGCTTTCTTTTATAATATAGTTATGTTGCATTGCAGTATGCTCTATATACATGCGATTTGGTTTTGTTATGCTAGAATGTCTATTTCTGTTTAACCACATATGGTTGAGTGAATAAGAAGCATCACGTCAGTCGATACGTCTGTTGAATGCAAGCAGATGGATTTTTTATAGATATTTTATTTACATACTTGCCAATAAATATCATACTTTGGGCATGTAATTTCTCGGCCTCTTTTAAGAACAAACATGATTGAAAAAACAATAAACCCTTGTGCAACCTGTACAAATCACACCCTGAAAGATCTCGTTTTCATCAAAAACAATGCGCAGCCAGACGATCGGGTCTCCCAGCCTCTCTTAGAAGTGACAACATCAAAAGCACCGATCCGCCCCGCTATACAGAGCGAGTCCTGTGCTAGAAAGACAGATTCAGGATTGGAAGGAACCGCCGAGCCAAAGCTAAATTGGAGCACACTTCCTCCCTCAATATGGCAAACGTCAAATCTGAAGGACACATGTTAATAACGGCAGGGAAGGCCTACAGTTGCTTTGAGACCAGATCCCCAGCGTTTTGGACGAGTCCTGGACCAGATTTGTGCTTTGTGCTCCCTAAGAAGATCCATAACCTCTCAGAAGCAGTTGCCTGTGGTGTCTCCACTTCCCATTTGGTGACTGGTGTTCTGTTTTTTGGCACTATGTCTTATAGTGAGAGGCACGGAAATGAATCATACATTATATCTGATGCACCAGAGAGGAGAAAGAAAGAAAGAAAAAGCGAGAGCTTTTGTTTCCAGAAGCATGCATTGCGAGCAAAGAAATAGTTGCAGTCTATACTTGAACAGAACAGTGGAACACGTGAATGGCAGTGATAGTAGCTTTCTCAACATAATGCTACAAGTGGAAACTAATTAACCAATACAATTTTATAAGAAAATAGAGTGCCGTAAAAATCTTTCATCTTAGTATATATTAAAACTGACATGACAAACCCAACATTTCTCACCAGAGGTTGCATGTGACATGGATGAGGACAGTATATTGGTTATTTATCCTCAATTAACTCTATCTATCCATCCCTGAGCTGATAATTTGGCCCTCTCGAATCCCAAAATCCCTTTCCTCTGGACCTTTTCTGTAACCCTCCAATAGACTTCGATGATCTGAATTTGCATGGTGTAGTAAAATCACCAACCATGCATTGGAGATGTTTTATTTCATGCCGATGGCCCTCGGAAGTCTTCGGGGGATCATCTCGAATGGTTTCCCCTTGCAAAGGTTGCTCCATTGTGCAATTATTTTCCCCGATCCTAATCTAAGCTCTTGTAATGCATGTGGGAAAGGCATTGTTTACAATAGGATCAAGTCACACAGACAACCCAGAATATGAGACGTCCTTCCCAAAGACATACTAGCAACCATAAGCCTTGTGCTGTGTTTTCCTTGGACACTGTCTCCATGAAATGCTGCTGACGGCTAAGCCAGCCGGAGGCCCAGTGAGCCGGGGAGCAGTGCTGGCACACACTGACCTGAGAACAGTGGATCGAGAGTGGCCCCGGCCAAACTAGAAGCCTTTATTGCCCTCTGTACGCACACACCGCAACGTTCCAGCACACTGACTCTACAAGCCTCATAAACTCGCATGTTAACAATGGCCATTGAAAATGACATGTTAACTAGCTAGGCAGAGGCATCCCGAAAAATCTTGTTTTGCTTCTCTTCCTACTTTCCATTCCGTTAATATTGCAAAAATGTCAAATCTTGTGAGAAACGAGTGGCATATCACTAAAACTACCTGACATGTCCAAAGATTGGGCAGAAGTGGCATGCTATAGAATAGACGAAAAAAACAAAAATCGAAAGAAATTTAGAGCTAATGTATACACAGCCATAAAGTGACCCTTAAGCAGGCCCACATGGAATCTGCATCCGCAAAACTCCACTGAAAGCTCAGCAAATTTGTTTATTGATTATTTTGCAGGTTTATTTCTTAAATATTTGTATGAATAAATAATGTATTATTTAAATAGAGCGACAACCACACTACAGTTCAAATGTTTGGGGTCAGTAAGATATATTTTTTAAGAAAATTAATAATTGTATTAATCTGATATAATGTTTCAAATAAATGCTGTTCTTTTATTTTATCCAACAAAAAATCCTTAAAAAAATGACTAATGTTTTCACAAAATTATTAAGCAGCACAGTTATTTTCAACATTGATAATAATAATAACTGTTTATTGAAAATTCAGCTTTTTCAAAACAGGAATAAATTATATTGTAAAACATATTCAAATAGAAATTAGTAATTTTAAACTGCAATAATATTTAACAATATTGCTGTTTTGACTATGTTTGATTAAATAAATGCATCCTTGGTGAACTTAAAGACTTAAAAACAATAAAAAGAATCATACAGACCCTAAACTTTTGAGCATTAATGCATATAAAAAATATAATTTTATATGCACTAATTATATTATGTGTAAATTATATTATATAATACATATTATATGAATTTTATTATAAAGTAATAATAATGGAATCTAATGCATTCAGATAACCAGGTAGCTTCATTAAACCCATTATAACACCCTTTTCTTCTGCAGATTCCACTTGAGCCTGACTGCAAGTTACATGCGTATTGAAAAATGACCAGACACACTTTATGTACACCACCTAAACTGTCACACCGCATACATAATGTTTAAGGTGGAAAACAATAGAAGTTAACTCTGTATTCTGATGTTTCAGCTAAACTAACACTGTGGTGGTGGCTGGCCATCTCATGCTGAGAGAACCAGTCAGGTGTGTTTTCAGAGCGGGAGGGGAGGGGGGTTAAGCTGACGTCTCATGTGATCTGTGTTAATGTGCAGGTAGTGCTCACACGGCAGTGGGATTGACCAACAGTGTGTACATTGTGATTTTACACAACCAATCAAATGCTTGGAATAATTAAGATTTTAGAAGTTTCTTAAATTCACCCAGGCTGTATTTTTGATCAATACAGAAATATTACTACAAAATAATTAGTGCTGGGCAACGATTAATCGTGATTAATCGCATCGAGAATTTTTTTTGTGTGTGAACATAATATATGTGTGTACTGTGTATATTTAGTATGTATATATAAAGATACACACATACAGTATATTTTTTAGGAAAGAATTACATGTATTTACATATATATTTTCATATGATTTATTTTATATATAAATATATTTAATAAATATTTTTTTCTTAAATATATACATGCATGTGTGTGTATTATATATACATAATCAATATACACAGTACACAAACATATATTATGTACATGAATCTTTTATTTTGGATGCGATTAATCGTTGCCCAGCACAAAAAACAATATTATTAAAATTGTAAATATTTTCTATTTGAACATATCGTAAAATGTCATTTATTTCTGTGATGCAAAGCTATATTTTCAGCATTATTACTTCTGAAGGATCATATGACACTAAAGACTGATGCTGAAAATTCAGCTTTGCATCACAGGAATAAATTACATATTAAAATATATACATATAGAAAACTGTTATTTTAAATTGTAATAATATTAAACAGTTTTACAGAATTTATGGTGTTTTTGGTTAAATAATTGCAGTCTAATTGAGAGACTTCTTACAAAAACATAAAAAATCTTAATTACTCCAAATGTTCGGTTGGCAGTGAATATATTCAGATGCATACTCCCCTGTGCTACAGTGAGTCTTAAAGTCATATTGATCTGAACCCTGCAGTGAACTAACATTAGCAACTGTAGCATGGTGGAAAAAGCTGTTTAGATCCATGGATTTGGTGAGCAAGCCTGTCAGCTAAAAACAGCCCAGCTGCAGGCCTGGTTCAGCCAATTCATTGTTGTTTTGTCTGCATGAGTGTTGCAGCTGATTGTGCCCTCCTATGGTAAGAATAAATATACATTGGTTGTGTGGTTATGTAGGTTGAAGTGTGTTTGGCAGCTGTACGCTGTTTATCTTTTAATTTTTCAGAGGGCTGCAGTTAGTTTTTTTCCCTCTGTAGGTGTTTAATTTGACGGGTTAAGTCAGGCTTTTTTATAGCCCCGTAACGTACATTTCCATGCCATCATTAAAGGTAAAGATAGTGGTGGTGCTCGCTGGGTTTTCTCCCTGCTTCACGTCGCCGATAGTCTCGTAAAAGTTCTCGCAGGTCATGGCTCTGCCCGGAGCCTGCACGGGTTTCTTTTTAGGTTTCAGTGTGTTGCTGGCCAGCTTCTCCCGTTTCCGGTGGGAATCGATTGTGGCGTAGGCCGGGTCTGACTCTTGTGCCAGGCCCCGGGTCCACGTCTTCTCGCCCACAGGCTCATAGCAGGGCTCCTCCTGGAGGCCACTCCTCCCACACGGTTCTTCCCCTGCAGCACCGGCGGACGGCCAGCCCAGGCCCCCCTGGTCCATCGCTGGGGACACAGCAGAGGCAGTCGGCCTGCTATCCTCCTGGCTTTGACCCTGCTGGTGTCTCCTCTTCAGGGTCTTACAAACGGTAGAGTACATGTCAGAGATCTGAGGACAGACAGAGAGAGAGAACCGCAGAATCAGAAACACTTAAGACCCTGCCAAAGATCAGCTTTGCCAAAGAGGATTTCGTAATAATAACCGTCCTGGGGCGCATTCTTAAGTTACAGTTATAGTGCTGAAGGAGTTGCAAAAACACACTGATTTCAGAATTTGCAAATTTCCTTTCCACCAGCAAATGCAATCTACAACTTGGCTGTGCAGTTGCTAGGCTGTTATGAGTGGATTGTTGTTCTTGATTGTTGCTATGGTGTTTTGAATGGTTGCTAGGTTTTTCTTGGTCATTGCTAGGATGTTTTAGGTAGTCGCTAGGCTGTTCTGACTGGTTGTTTTTTCTTGGTGGTTTCTAGGGTGTTCTGACTGGCTGCTAGGTTTTTATTGGTCATTGCTAGGTTGTTGTAGGTAGTTGTTAGGCTGTTATGAGTGGTTGTTTTTTCTTGGTGGTTTCTAGGGTCCTTTGGATGGTTGCCAGGTTTTATCTTTGTCGTTGCTAGATTGTTTTAGGTAGTTACTAGGCTGTTATGAGTGGTTGGTTATTCTTGGTGGTTGCTAGGGTGTTCTGACTGGCTGCTAGGTTTTTATTGGTCATTGCTAGGTTGTTGTAGGTAGTTGTTAGATTGTTATGAGTGGTTGGTTGTTCTTGGTGGTTGCTAGGGTGTTTTGGATGGTTGCTAGGTTGTTTTAGGTAGTTGCTAGGCTGTTATGAGTTGTTGGTTGTTCTTGGTGGTTGCTGGGGTGTTCTTGATGGTTGCTAGGTTTTTATTGGTCATTGCTAGGTTGTTGTAGGTAGTTGTTAGGCTGTTATGAATGGTTGTTTATTCTTGGTGGTTGCTAGGGTGTTTTTGCTCGTTGCTAGGTTGTTTTGGGAAGTTGCTAGGCTGTTATGAGTGGTTGGTTATTCTTGGTGGTTGCTAGGGTGATCTGGATGGTTGTTAGGTTTTTTAGGTAGCTGCTAAGTTTTATGAGTGGTTGGTTGTTATTAGTGGTAACTAGGATGTTCTGGATGGTTGCTAGGGTTTTATAGTTGTTGCGATGTTGTTTTAGGTAGATGCTGGGCTGTTATTAGTGGTTGGTTGTTTTTGGTGGTTGCTAAGTTGTTTTACATAGTTGCTAGGCTTTTATAAGTGGTTGGTTGTTTTTGGTGGTTGCTAGGGTATGCTGGAGGGTTGTTTGGTTTATCTTGGTCATTGCTATGATGTTTTTGTTGGTTGCTAGGCTGATATGAGTGGTTGATTGTTCTTTGAGGTTGCTAGGGTTTTCTGGGTGGTTGCTAGGTTATTGTTGGTGGTTACATGCTTGCTAGGTTGTTTTTGGTAGTTGCTAGTATGTTCTGTATGGATGCCTGAGTAATGCTTTATGGTTACTGGGGTATTCTAGGTGGTTAATATGATGTTTTGAATGGTTGTTAAGGTGTTCTGTATGGTTGCTTGGTTATTCTTTGTGGTTGCATGGAAGTTCCACGTGGGTGCTGTTGTGTGTTTATTAGGGTGTTCTATGTGGTTAGTTGTATTCTTGTAAGGTTGTTCTTGTGGTTGCTAGGGTATTCTAGGTAGTGTTCTGAGTCTGACTTGTTACTAAGGTGTACTAAGTGGTTACTATGTTGTTCTGGATGGTTGTTAGGCTGTTATTGGTGATTTTGTTGTTTTTTTGGTGGTTGTAAGGGTGTTCTGGGTGGTTAGTAAGTTGTGCTTGGGGGAAGCTAGGGTGTTTTAAGTGATTGCTGAGCTGTTCTGGGTGGTTGCTAAGGTTGTTAAAGTGGTTGTTAGGCTGGTTTTGTGGTTCCTTGGCAGTTATGTGTGCTAGGTTGTACTAAGGAATTGCTAAGTTGTACCTGGTGGTTGGTATGATGTTCCAGGTCATTGCTATGATACTCCAAGTGTTTGCTGGGGTATTCCAGATGGTTGCTAGGGTGTTCTAAGTGGTTGCTACAGTGTTCTGTGTGGCTACTAGTTGGTTGCTTACGTGCCTCATCTTTTTTATATTTTATTATCTCCATACATTTAATTGTTATTGTTTATGATTGTTTTAATCAGGTGAACTGTTTAAGTTTTATCACTTATAAAAGTAACAGCATACCTCTTCTCAACAAGACCATAATTTGAAGTATCATTCAGGATACATAAAAAATGTATCAGGTTTAGTGGTTTGATCAATAGTAATAGTGACAACTGGCTTAACAAGGTAAAAGTAAAAAGGCAACAGGACAGATACGAGTTAACACAACATAACCTCTAATATGCCTGAAGCTGTAGTATACGCACTACACTGATGCCTACAGCGCCGAGTGTTTGACTCGTGTGTCATAGTGTGTGTGGTAACAGGAGTCTGCTTGCACACAGCAGAAACATGACCCACTTTAGCTGTGATCGACAGAGCCAGTGTAAACGCTCTTATCTGTTACCTAACCTGCAGATAAGACTGTTAAACTTTCACCACAGCAGCCCACCGAGAAGCCATTAACCCCGCTAACCAGACAAGAGCTATTAGGGTAGGAAGATTTCCCACAATCCTCCTCTAATGTCCAAGTGTGTTCTATTACGAATATGTGATACAAGAAAACATATAATGCACACTATTTAGGGCTGTGCGATATTTATCATCTACGATAATATTGTAATTGTTGTTTTAACGATGTGTGAGCTGACATTAAGCACGTTTCCATTACCCTTCAAATTGCGCAAATTGAAATTGCGAATTGAAAATACGACTAACGTGTCAATATTGCAAAAACGCCCATATATCACAAAACAGTTTTTACGCTGACATGAGGTGGTTTTTCAGGCAATGCGAAAAATAAATAATTCACAAAACTGCAATGGATTTTTTTTTCGCATTTAGAGTTCACACAGTGTATGTAAAATGTCATATGATCATTCTTCAATGTACTATAACCTCCAATAAACACTTAATATGTGGCCGCTCTCACGTATAAGGGGCTTTGCCTGCCATTAATGCTTAGACAATTTACACTGCACACATCTGCGGCGCAGTGTGGCTCTGATAAGGCCGCCGGAGTTGATCTTAGCCACTCTAGTATATGCTTGTGTTTATATACGTTATATACGTTGTGTTTATATACGTTATATACGTTCAAAAGCAGCTATCTGCGCTGCTTTTGTAAAGATACATGCACACGCCTCCTTCGATTAAATATAGCCAAAACCCATCAAAATCCCACCAAAATCCGTTGCCATGACTTATCGCAAGAGGAAAAAAATACGTTTTTGTCGCATAACATCGATTAATGGAAACGCCGTCATTTCGCAATACTTTTTTATTGACATTTATAAAATATCACCAAAGTTTTGCGCAAATCTGTAATGCAAACACGCCTAGTATGCCACTCACTTTGCATACAACAAAAGTCCAAAAGCATTCACTGCGTGATGAAGCCTGTTAGAATGCCCTTATAATTCAAGTAATGAGCCCAAAAAATATTCCTATATGGGTTTAAAAACAAAAATTATGAGATATGATATTGTTACATAATATCACACAAAAAATGCCAGAATATCAGAATGCGAGCGTCAGCGCAAATGTGATTGATTCTATACAACAGTTCAACAAACAATAAGTTAATTTGGAGCAAGTTACATTATAGAGAGAACAGTGTCTGGTTTTTTTTCTGTTTTTCCAATGAAAATTGGCAAACAAAGTTGGAGTAGAACATTTGTGCAACTCAAAGCAACACTGTTGGGTTTAGTTCCTGAACTAATAATTTGATTCAATGATTAATTCATAAAGACAGTCACTTGCTTTCTTTCTAAATCAATCAGTTCAGATTTTGAACATATCATTTGAATGAATGAGTCAATGAATCACTCATTAAAACAGGTGCTGTGTCTGAAATTGAATACTTCCCTACTATATTGTATGTGAAAAAATAGTTTGCCAAAAAATTCACAGTATTCATAAAACAGTAGGCGAAAAGTGCCCAGATGACCTAGGCTACTACCTCCGCCTAGGATCCACGGGAGAGAATTTATGAATGACATGACCATACCAACATTGCGGTATGTCTGAATTTCCCTCATACTACTCATATTCATACTTATACCATATAACTGTCGCAAAGTATGTTATAAATTCAAATGACACCACCTACTGGTGGTTTTAGCATCATATTTATCCACAACAGGCTTAAAGCAGATCAAAAACACATTAAAATATCATGTAATTATTGTTATTGAAAAAATCCCCCAAAATATTAAGATATTGTCAATATTGCACACCCCAGAGGTGGAAAGAGTACAAAAATATTCTACTCAAGTGAAAGTACCATTACATTACTGAAATTTTACTTAAGTACAAGTAAAAGTACCGGTCTAAAAATATACTCAAGTAAAAGTAAAAAGTAGCTCATTTAAAATGTACTCTGAGTAAAAATTACTTAGTTACATTTTAACAATGGGAGGGAGGAAAACATGGGATAGACCAAAGGTGTCAAACTCAGTACCTGGAGGGCCACAGCCCTACACAGTGTAGATATAACCCTAATTAAACACATCTGATACAGATAAACTAATCATTCAGGCTTATTTGAAAACTACATGGTGTGTGTGTTGGAGCAGGGTTGGAAATAAACTCTTTAGGGCTGTGGCCCTCCAGGAACTGAGTTTGACACACCTGGGATATGGGCCTATAAATCTCAAACTAGGAGTTTTTAATTAAAGTAATCGGTTAATTCGAATAATAACACATTTAGGCTGTTACCAGGCAAATTAAATCAGTATCAACAAAATTCATCTTTGCAATGCAGAGGAAACACAGAAGCTTCATCTGAAGTGGCATAGATGTATTTTCACACTGACATGAATGCATTTAGCCTGCAGTTACAAATGCAGAAATAATGTTTTGATAAATAAGACATAAAATGTGACCCTGAACCACAAAACCATAAAGGTCCATTTTCCTAAATTGCGATTTATACATCATCTGAAAGCTAAATAAATCATATTTCCATTGATGTATGGTTTGTTATGATAGGACAATATTTGTAAATCTGGAATCTGAGGGTGCAAAAAATCCAAATATTGAGAAAATCTCCTTTAAAGTTGTTCAAATTAAGCTCTTAGTTTTGATATATTTACAGTAGGAAATTTACAAAATATATTAATGGAACATGATCTTTACTTAATATGCTAATGATTTTTGGCATAAAAGAAAAATGTATAATTTTAATCCATACAATGTATTGTTGGCTATTGCTACAAATATACTCCAGCAACTTAAGACTGGTTTTGTGCTCCAGGCCAGGGTCACAAATGTTAAATAGTCATTTGAAATTAAAAAATAAATAAATAAAAAGATACTTTAAATGTTAAATTAGAACCACCAGTAGGTGTCAGCAAGTCACTCATAAGTGAATCATTGCGATTGAACAGAATCATTTAAACGGTTAATTCATTCAGGAACAAAACACGTCATTGCTCAGAGTCAGAGACGCAAAACTGTGTATGGAATTATTTTTGTTGTCGAAATAGAGCAAAAACAGGTAATATGGTGCCTAAAACGTAAGTCTCTTAATTAACTTCTTGTTTTTTGAACTGTGTAAAAAGAAAAACTACAGGCCTATGTAATCATGGTGATTTTTGGAGAAAAACGGTATTCTTCATGTGATGTTGACTTACTATATTAAATTATATAAATTTTCTGCTTCTATATCTTCAATTTTGTGATCATTCTAAACGCATTTTAACAGACTGAATCACGCAGTGAAAGAAAGCACTCCAGATGCACGCGGATTAGTCTAATCTAACGTTACTAGATTTCACGGCACACTGTTTAGAGTGTTTGGTTTGGTTTTTAGCAAAATACTGATAATGTCAAATCGCACATCGTTTAAACCACAATTATTATATTATCGCAGACAATATTGCACACCCTGCACCACTGTCTTTTTGGCTCATTTGTGCAAAACCTTTCGCTAAACCGTCAAAGCTTCATTTTAACCACTAATGCAACGAAGTATTTACGTTACCTCTACATGCTTGCGAAGGGTTGATGTCGATATATTTATAAGCTGCTAGTTCGGTCTCCCGAGGCTAACACTGCATAATAGAGGATGGATATATGACCAGGGGTTCACTTCATTCCTTTGAGTTCAACTTCAGCAGAATATGACGGGGTTTGGTTTTCAGCTGGGTCTGCACCATTAACGCCTGTCTTGTCCGTCTGCATCTGCATCTGCATCTTGTGATTTTAGCGCCAGTTTCTTCTTCTGCCCATTACTTACTGCAGTTGTTTCCACGGAGCGATTTTTTTTTTACTCAGTAATTCATGTGTTCTAAAATGTAGCGAAGTACAATACTTCCCACAAAACATACTTAAGTAAAAGTAAAATTACAGATTTCAAAAATTACTTAAAAAAGTACAAGTACACAAAAAAGCTACTCAATTACAGTAACGCGAGTAAATGTAATTCGTTACTTTCCACCTCTGGCACACCCCTAACACTGATGTGTGTGTGTGTGTGTGTGCGCATGAGTATTTGTGTGTGCATGTGTGTGTGTGTGTGTGTGTGTGTGTGTGTGTGTGTGTGTGTGCGCCTGTGTATGTGTGTGTGTGTGTGTGTATGCACGTGTTTGTGTGTGTGTGTGTGTGTGTGTGTGTGTGTGTGTATGTATGTGTGTGCGCATGTTAACCTCACATTCCCTCTCTGTAGTAGATGACATTTAGCACTCCCAGCTCAATGGCATGTGTAAAATCTCAGTCAAGAATTCAACTCAGCTCTCCAACTCACGCCATTCATGTGTACAGGCTGAGAAGATATTATGACATGAATCAAGCTGCTGATACAATTGCGTTTGTCATGTTAACACCTCTAACCGGTTTGGAAAACAGCGTTCAGTATTTTAGCCTGCACTGTAATCTGCAGGCCACGGCATGACGCATAGCATGCGTCTGAACACAGGCATGACTGAACCAGCCGATTTTAAGGAAACCGCTGAGTTTCATGCTGTTTGAAACTCCCAAGTGTGTGTGTGTGTGTGTGTGTGTGTGTGTGTGTGTGTGTGTGTGTGTGTGTGTGTGTGTGTGTGTGTGTGTGTGTGTGTGTGTGTGTGTGTGTGTGTGTGTGTGTGTGTGTGTGTGTGTGTGTGTGTGTGTGTGTGTGTGTGTGCGCGCGCCCTTCTGATCTCTCTTCCTCCATGTTGAGCATTGTTTACTGTGCTGTGCAGCGCTTTGCAGAGCGAGAGGAAATCACAATGACGGGGGTTTTAAAACTCTCTGCAGCTGTCGAGAAAGGTTTTTTCTCCTTCCTCTTGCACTGTCTTTTCTTTCCCCTTCATATTGCTCTCTCTTTCTCATTCCCTTGTAATATTCCCCCTGCACACACATACACACACAAACGTTTTAGTTTTTTCTCATTTCTCTTCTTACAAATGCAGTCTTCTGAGGCAATTCAATCTTACATAAGTTGCAGCATGTGTGCGTGTCACAAAAGCAGTGGGAATTGAACTGTTTGGAGATTTCTAATTAAGATTATATTAGGTCCTTACATTCAGACAGAATGACAGAAAACCATTCCAACTGTAAATTAATTATGTAGTAATATAATAAATTGCATGCAGTTTTTGTGAGCTCACAAAGAAACCACAGGGTTTGAAATAAACCAACCATTGAAAAACTGCAAAACTTTAATTTTTTTATGTTTTTTCCCATGTTGAGTATAATGTGTTAAGTGGAGCAGAGGGCCATGCAGTGTCACGCCCACACAACTCATAACATGAAACTGGGTGTGTCTGGACAAGAGAAGGAATGAGCAGAGAAGTGAGAGAGACCGAGCGTGGAGAAGTGTATTCAGCTCACCGGTTACAACAGCTAACACTTCCATCTGAGCCAAAGACGCTCAGCTTACTCTTACACTGCTATCCAACAAAACAAGCGTAGAATGTCATTTTCAAGTACTTCAATGCCACCCGAGGTGCTCATTTTAAAATCAGAGAACATGATAGTTGTGTTA
This sequence comes from Oxygymnocypris stewartii, assembly GCA_003573665.1. NCBI lineage: Eukaryota > Metazoa > Chordata > Actinopteri > Cypriniformes > Cyprinidae > Oxygymnocypris > Oxygymnocypris stewartii. The sequence goes on from QVTF01020812.1 coordinate 2,545,029, forward strand.
GTATCAATTTATTTTTTAATATACACTTATAGCAAATGCATATAAATCTATTGCATTATTAGATTTTATTTAAAGAAACATTTTTAAATTGCATTTCTTCAAATTTCTTATAATTAATTTATGTTAAAATTACATTTAGTCAGGAGCAAACAATAATACATTAATAAAAATGTATAACAAATTTAATTTATTGATAATAAATGTATAAACCTGGTTATTGTGATAAATGATAAAGGTACTTGCAGTGTCCAATCTATACAGACTGTGTCTGTTCCCCGAATAGTGAGTTCAAAATATAAATTTAATGCAGGATCTAGAACAAATCTGATCGTGATTAAACCAGAAAAATGCTAAATAAATAAACAAAAACAATTTTTAAAACTTGGGCTCCTAAATATCCGATCACTCACACCGAAAGCAGTTATTGTAAATGAAATGATCACAGATAATAGTTTTGATGTACTCTGTCTGACTGAAACCTGGCTTAAAACAAATGATTATTTTGGTCTAAATGAATCTACTCCACCAAGCTACTGTTATAAGCATGAGCCTCGTGAGACTGGTCGTGGCGGCGGTGTTGCAACAATATATAGTGATATTCTCAATGTTACTCAGAAAACAGGATACAGGTTTGACTCATTCGAAATACTTATGCTCAATGTTAAACTGTCAGATAAGCAAAATAAATCTGTCCTATCTCTTGCTCTGGCTACTGTGTATAGACCGCCAGGGCTATATACAGATTTTTTAAAATAATTTGCAGATTTCCTCTCAGACCTATTGGTTAATGTTGATAAAGCACTAATTGTTGGAGATTTTAACATTCACATTGATAATACAAATGATGCGTTAGGACTTGCGTTTACTGACCTAATAAACTCTTTTGGTCTCAAGCAAAATGTCACAGGGCCGACACATCGTTTTAATCATACGCTAGATTTAATAATATTGCATGGAATTGATCTAACCGATATAGATATCATACCTCAAAGTGATGATGTTACTGACCATTTCCTACTATCATGCATGCTGCATATTACTGATATTAACTATATGGCTCCGCGTTATCGTCCAGGCAGAACTATTGTTCCAGCCACTAAAGACAGATTCACCAATAACCTGCCTGATTTATCTCAACTGCTCTGTGTACCCATAAATACAGATGAACTGGACACAATTACTAGCAACATGGGAACTATTTTCTCTAATACGTTAGAAACTGTTGCCCCCATCAAATTAAAAAAGGTTAGAGAAAAAAGTGCTGCGCCATGGTACAACAGTTATACCCGTTCTCTTAAGAAAGAAACTTGTAATCTTGAGCGCAAATGGAGAAAAACTAATTTGGAAGTCTTTAGAATTGCGTGGAAAAACAGTATGTCCAGCTATAGACAGGCTCTAAAAACTGCCAGGACCGAGTATATCTGCAAACTCATAGATAATCACCAAAACAATCCAAGGTTTTTATTTAGCACAGTGGCTAGATTAACAAATAAACAGATGTCACCCGATCTAAATATTCCCTCACAGTTTAATAATAATGACTTTATGAATTTCTTTACTGATAAAATAGATAATATCAGAAATACAATAACAAATGTAGATACTACAGCGTCTAGTACTTCAGCTTCATTCATCGCACCCAAAGAAAAACTTCATTGCTTTACAACTATAGGACAGGATGAGCTAAATAAACTTATAACTACATCTAAACCAACAACATGTTTATTAGATCCTGTACCCACTAAACTATTGAAAGAGTTGTTACCTGTAGCAGAAGAACCGCTTCTCAATATTATTAACTCCTCGTTATCTTTAGGTCACGTCCCAAAACCATTTAAGCTGGCAGTTATTAAGCTTCTTATTAAGAAACCAAAATTAGATCCTTGTGAACTGGCAAATTACAGGCCCATCTCAAATCTTCCGTTTATGTCGAAAATATTAGAAAAAGTAGTGTCTGCTCAACTGCTCCTTTTTGCTAAAAAATGATATCTATGAAGAATTTCAGTCAGGTTTCAGGCCCCGCCATAGCACAGAAACTGCACTTGTTAAAATTACAAATGACTTGCTTCTTGCGTCAGACCAAGGCTGCATCTCGTTGTTAGTTTTACTTGATCTTAGAGCTGCGTTCGACACTATAGATCATGACATATTGATAGATCGATTACAAAACTATACAAGTATTCAAGGGCAGGCTCTAAGATGGTTTAGATCCTGCCTGTCCGATCGCTACCACTTTGTTTATTTAAACGGGGAGTCATCTCATTTATCACCAGTAAAGTATGGAGTACCACAAGGATCTGTCCTAGGTCCTCTATTATTTTCATTATATATGTTGCCCCTTGGTAATATTATTAGAAATTTAAGATCTAAATATACTTTTTTTTAGTGTATCTTGAAATAATACTGATTGCACTTACTCTACAAGTTTCCTTGTTTTAACCAACTACGTTTAGTGAGCTTTAAATGTAAAACAACAAAACTATTTCAACTTTATTTGACATGTACTATTGTTCAAAAGTCAAGTATATATTATTTAACAGCATGACTGTTTTATACATTGATAATAATAAATATTTCTCGAGCAGCAAATTGTCATATGTGACCATGGACCACAAAACAAGTCGCTGGGGTATATTTTTAGCAATAGCCAACAATACATTGTATGGGTCCAAATTATTGATTTTCTTTTATGCCAGCCCAGAAATCATTAGGACATTAAGTAAAGATCATGTTCCATGATGATATTTTGTAAATTTCCTATCGTAAATATATCAAAACTTCATTTTTGATTTAGTAATATGCATTGCTAAGAACTTCATTTGGACAACTTTAAAGGAGATTTTCTCAATATTTAGATATTTCTGCACCCTCAGATTCCAGATTTTCACATAGTTGTATCTTGAGCAAAATATTGTCTTATCATAACAAACCATACATCAATGGGAAGCTTTTAGAAAATTGACCCTTATGACTGGTTTTGTGGTGACGTGGTCCAGGGTCACATATTTCTTGAGCAATATATTAGAATGATTTCTGAAGGATCACATGACATTGAAGACAGGAGTTATGATGCTGAAAATTCAGATTTGCATCACATGAATAAAATATATTTTTTAATATATTCAAATAGAAATTTGTAAATTTGTAAATATTAAAAACATAAAATAAATATTTAGGACTCCAAACTATTAGTCTATTCTTAGTCTTAAATAATTATATCACACGAATTTGCCATTCTATTACACCTTGATAATATTTAGGGTATTTTACCTCAAAAGGAGACAACATTGATTAAGAAAATATTTTTTGCAGTGATAATCGTACATGTAACTTCCTGTTAGAATCTGTATATCTTCTACAAACATAATCTACACTACAAATCTTGGCTCTAAATGTTTTTATCTGAATCCAAGTTGTAAGTATTGATTGGCCACAGGAAGTTGATTAAACACAAGTTGACCCAGAGTGCCTGTCTGTCCTGACCTATCCCCACTTCTCAGATTCCTTCCCTCCTTCCCTCACACCAACCCTGAACTGACAGTCAACAAGCACAGTCTACAGACCTTTGACCTGCCTGTTAGTCAAGCCCTTCCAAGAACGCCATAGAGAGAGAGAGAGCAGGAAGTGAGACGAGAGGGGGAGGGAGTAAAGAAGGCACAAACTTTCTCTCTCACTTTCAAGCCATAATTTATCCAACTGCAGCCATCATTCCACTCACTTCCTGTCCCAGAAAACACTCTTTATTGACACAAGGGACAGACCAAAGAGATCCAAAATGAACGCAAGTGGTCCTGAGATTTAGAGGTCAAAGGTCAAAGTCTGAAACCTGATCCCTTCGTGCAAACAGACAAATGTCATGACCCCATCTGCAGTGATGGGATAGCGAGGGAGACGTTACCTCCACGGCGGTGGGATGGTTGTGTCCGTTCTCCAGCTGAGGAGCCCCTGGCATGATCATCTCATCCTCTTCTGGTGGTTTCCAAATGTACTGCTCTCCGTTGCCCATGAAGACCGCCTCCTGTTGGACACATGAGGAACATGCAGGCCGATCAGACCTCCTCAGGCACTGCTAATGCAAACAGACTGATTTTTGTGTCGTCTGAATTCTAGCTCTCCATGTTCGTGAGTTTATGAGAGAAGCAACATCTGTTTTGTAAACGTATCAATTTTGTGTCCAATATTTGCAATGAATCAGCAACTCTTATTCACAACAACATTCTGAATCATTCATCCCGTCAAATTGATAACAAATTGCTGGAAATGTACACACCCTCAGGACATCAAAGATATATAGATGAGTTTGTTTCTGAACAGATTTGGAGAAATGTAGCATTACATCACTTGCTCACCAATGGATCCTCTGCAGTGAATGGGTGCCGTCAGAATGAGAGTCCAAACAGATGACAAAAATATAGCAATAATCCACACCACTACAGTCTATCAGTAATGTCCTTGTGAAAAGCTGTGTGTTTGTAGGAAACAAATACAGGCAGGAAGTGTTATTATGGATAGAGGTATTTTGTATTTTGTCCAGAAATGACGGTTTAATGTTAAAAAATCTTAATGGTGGATTTGTTTCTTGTGACTTGTGATGTTTTACATTTATGCATTTAGGAGACGCTCTTATCCAAAGCGACTTACAGTGCACACAGTGCATTCAGGTTATACATTTTTTATCAGTATGTGTTTCCTGGGAATTGAAACCACAACCTTTGCACTGTCTGACACAATGCTCTACCACTGAGCCACAGGAACATCAGCTGTTTTAACAGCTGTTTGAACTCTCATTCTGACGGCACCCATTTGGGGTGAGTACATCTTTAGCAAATGTTCAATTTTAGTGAAATATTCCTTCAACAACAGGGATATTATTGTTAACTAAAACACAAACATTGTTGGTAACTGAAATAAATTTGAAATACAATTAAATATTAATAGTAAATTAAATATTTTGACTTGGTAACTAAGTAAAATAAGGTGAAGCACTAAAATGACTGACTGGAGATAAATAAATTCAACAGAAATCGTAATATAATTTTTTTTACTTATTTTAAAACTTAAATAACATGAATTCTAAATGTTTTAAATAAAAGCTAAATACTAATGAAGACTATAATAGTGTACACAAAAATCTAAAATAACATAGTTAACAGCTCACTGCCCTATGAAAAATAAATACAGTAAAATATATTTGAAATATATATGTCATGCTACGTATACTAAAAATGCATGTGCATATTTAATGTACTTAATGAAAACAACCTACAGCAGTACTTTTGGTACACTAAACTGGTATACTTAGTTTGCTAAATTGGAACAACTAATTTTATACTTAATGCACTTTAATTGTGCAGAAGTAGTTCTATAGTCCAATTAAAGATATACTCAAAGTATATTTGATTGTGCTAAAGTGGAACTATTGCAAGAATACTTCAGGTACACTTTAAATATCTAGCATTTAAAGACCAGTATTAATCCTCATCAATAGTGACATTAAAACACATTTTAGGCTACAAAAGGAAGGCTTTGTGCACAAGTAGCACTCCGAATAAGGTTTACTAGTAATATTTATATCAGTAAGTCTTGAGCGATTTGTCAGTATGTTAATAGATTTGAACTATACTTAGTATGAAATATATGTTTTAAATATATTACTTTTTTACTCGGGGGAAGGGGAATTCGGACATATGTTTTGGTCCGTTTGTCACTGGAAGCTATTATATTATCTCAGAATTTTTTTGTTTTTGCAAAAATCATATGAACCACTTTTATGATAATATTTTTGTCATTTTGAAGATCATCAGCACCAGTCCTCATTCACTTTCATTATAAAAGAAACAGTGGCCAGTGCATTTATCTAAAATTACATTTTTGTACCGCAGAACAATGAAAGAAAGTCATGCTGGTCTGGAACGACATGAACTGTTCCTTTCATTTAGGACTGATTGGTGTTTGTTTCTACAATGGACATTTTCTGGGAGTTAATCATTACAGGAGCAGATATGTATGCCGTATAGAGAGTCGATGATTAAAGAGGGAAAGAAACACACCTCCTGTATGAATGATTAATACCAGCAGATGAATGGCTACAGTGTTCGCTGCTATTTATTTCCCTGGCTGAAGCAACTACCTGCTCTGTGGTTCCTCCCTCATGCCTTTAACAAAAAAACACATGGTGTGGCAGGCAGCCTGTCAACAGACCTTACATAATCCAGCACAGTGCACTGGAGTGACACATGTGCCACACAACCATACTGCATGCTCGCTTTCACCTAAACTCTAACAATATTTGCTCTAGATGCAGGCTTAGATATAATGCAGGTCAAAGACACACACAAACACATTGTTTAGCCTTGCTTAAACACCAAATGGCACACTGTAAGTCAGATTTAGAAAGACAAGTATGCACTGATACAATACCGTGCCTGGGTAAACAAGCCATCAATCAATAAACCTGTGATAAAGATTTTTATCTCCACGTGTGGCAAATAACTTGCACAAACACACACATCAAGACAAAGTAGAGCAGAGGTGGAGTTAACAGGAAGACTGGATCATTATCCGATCATTGTCTGTGTGTTTTCCATTTTAAAGGTACCATCATTCCACATGGCTGTTCTGCTCTCTGCAAGTCTTATCTGTCCTTCAAAGCCGAACACAACATAAAAGGGTATCATCTGACAGACGGACAGGAATATGGGTGAAATGCAAACAGACACATAAACTCACACACACACACACACACACACACACACACACACACACACACACACACACACACACACGTTGTTTTTTATGGTTTACGGGGACTCTCCATAGGCGTAATGGTTTTTATACTGTACAAACTGTATGTGCTATTGCCCTACACCTACGCTACACCTAAACTTAGCCCTCACAGGAGACGGTGCATTTCTATTTCCCCCCAAAAAAACTTACTCTGTATGATTTATAAGCATTTTGAATTATGGGGACACTGAAAATGTCCTCATAAATCACCTTCTCCTTGTAATACCTATGTCATACCTATGTCATTATACAAATGTGTGTCCTCATAAACCACATAAACATGCACACACTCTCTCTCTCTCTCACACACTCTCACACACACACACACACACACACACACACTCTCTCTCACACACACACACAAACACAGAATCAGCTAAAAAACTGACAATGCATAACTTCAGTTTATTTTTAACTCATCAATAGAATGTTTTATCATTTTAAATGAGTAAGATTCTGGGCAAGGCAACATTTTAACACTTGGTAATGTTTATTTCTTGAACCCTTTTTAATCAAAAACATTTAACACTTAAAAATATTTACCATGTAAATTTCATCAGTCATATTCATATCAGTCATGAAGATTTTAGATAATGCTTCAGGTTGGTGAATCTAGGGGATATATTTATATCTATATATATTTGTTATAGGAAACAGCACCATCTAGTGGTTCAAACGTATAACTGCACTACCAGGCCCTGCATTTAACTGCTTGCAAGTTGCTATTTACATCAGTGCAAATGGCAGAAAATTATTACTATTTTTTTTCAATTGCCTGGAAATCAAATGCAATAACTTGGCATTGCTAAAAATGGGTCCTCGTCTAATAGGCCCATCTTTAGCAATGCCAACTTCTTGAATTTGTTTTTCTGAAGATAATGAGAGTGTTGCAAAATATACCATAATGATGCTGGAATGATCTGAGTAGTTTCCATGGCATTGTTATGCCATGCTAAGCCATTCTGAGTGTTTAGTGTAATACTATGTGGTTGCTAGGGTGTTCTATGTGGTTGCTATGGCATAGCTATGCAGTTACTAAGTTGTTCGAAGGTTTAAGTGAGTTATGGATTTTCTGGTCTTCTGGGTGGGTAGTTGATAGGAAGTTGCTATGCCTGCCATAGTTGTATGCGGTTGCTGGGGTGTTCTGGATGGCTGCTATGGTGTTGCTATACAGTTGCTATGTTGTTCTATAGTTTAAGTAAATTATGCTGGGGTGTTTTGAGTGTTTGCTATTATGCGTTGCTATGTGACTCCGAAGTTGTTCGGAGTGTTTAGTGAATTACTATGTGGTTGCTGGGGTGTTCTGGATGGTTGCTATGGTGTTGCTATGCAGTTACTATGTTGTGTGGTTTAAGTAAATTATTCTGGATGGTAGCTAGGGTGTTGTAGGGTAAGTTGTTCTGAAAGATTTTTACTGCATTAGTATATTGCTAGGGTGTCGTAGATGGTTACTTGAAAGAGTCTACAGTATGACATTCTGTTCTCTAAACATATCCAATCTATTCTTTAAGGTTTCTGTGAGATTATGTCACAGATTTTTGCCCCTGAAGTATGAGTTATGAGATTTCTATAACTATTGTGAACCTGTGTGGCTGATCTGTGTCATGGTCACCTTTGGGAAATTGGGTAGGTGAAATGGTTCTCCTGTTTTCCTAGGCAAAGTGCTGCTAGATGACTCGCTGCTGGACACACTCTGGTGCTCCCTTTCTCCATCCTCCACCACTTCCTCCCTCCTGCCGCGCTCCAGCTTCTTCACCTTCCGTATGGAGGCATACTCTGCCGTCACTTCGTCTTGACTCACGCCGTTCACGCCTCGGCCGTTCCCGTTGAGCGTTGGGCTGTGGGCAGGGCGCTGAGGGGGCATGTTGGTTGATTTTGGGGCAGGGGCAGCTGGTGGGACTGCTTTATCAGGCCCCGCCCCTTTGATCCCTACACTCTCGTACAGGCCATCATCTGGCGGGTGGGATGTGGGGGAGGAGCGGAGGCAAACTTCAGAGTAGGTGTGGTCGCGTTCCTCTTTCTCATTTTTGTTGGGAGCACGAGGCAGCTGGCAGCCTGAGCTGGGCCGGAGGTCAGAATTGGAGCGGCGGGTATGCAGGAGCAGAAGATCCATGCTGGCCGGCCGGCTCTTAGGGGCGCCTGTCAATCAGAATAACACAGATTAATATGAGAGAGATGGGGAAAAGGATTAAGAGATTAAGATTAAATTTTGGTATTTTAATGTCATATTGGATAAAAAAACAAACACGTACATAGTACAAAGGGTCAATAAAATCAAAAGTGTCATTAAAAATGTCACATTTAACATTACTCCAGGCAAACACAAGAGGGCAGACCATTACTATTTGATTATCTCACATTTTGACCACACTTTCACAATCTTACATGTGTTTAAATCTGCTTACAGACAGTACAATGAGTTTAAAGCCAACATGAAACTACACTGGCAACAAAAAAGTGAATTTTGATTTCTAAACTATGTATCAGATGATACTTCCAAATCTAAAAATAGTCAAATTAAGCATTTATAATTTGCAGATTAGCCTAGCCTATTTAGCAAGCTAATAGATTTGCTGACTAGCATAGCATAACAAGGAGCGTTCTCACAACATGCAATAACATTTTAAAAAGTGATATACTTTTCAGGACAAAACACAAAACACAAATCACTTCTTTAATATTTGATATACGGTCTGATAACGCTGAGAAAAAACATTCTTAGAATGTCTTCGTGATGTTTTTACTTTATGAATGTTCTTAAAACAGAGAGAAAATATACTGATATCGACATTCTGAGAACATCCTTATAATGATATTTGTACTCGTTCTCAACCTTGAGAGAAAATGTTCTCAACCTTGAGAGAAAATGTTCTCTTAGAATAACCATTCAAATAACGTTACATAGATAGATGGGTAGAAACTAAATGAGTACATTTTTTTGTAATCTTTAAATAACATTCTAATCATGGCAAGAAAACATTTAAACATTTTTAGAACATAAAAATGAATGTTGAATGTATATCTTGGGTGAAAATAAAGTTAGAACATTTTAGGAACATTTAAGTAACGTTCTAATCACAAAAACATTCTAAGAATATTAAAAATAAACATTCAAATAATATTTCAGTTGAAAAAGTTAGTAGAACGTTGTAAGAAATGTCTTTGTAATCATTAAATAACATTCTAAATAACATGGAGCATGGGGGTAAGACAATCAATACCGGACATTAGACACGAAAAGCCAAGGCTTATAAATACATACAAACTAAGGAGCAAACGAGATAATTAACACAAGACCGGTGAAAAGAATAAACGAAGATTAACTAATGACAGGAAACAAACCAAAAAAAGGACAAACAGGAACTCAAACACGTGAAAATATCTTGAGTAAAAATAAAGTTAGTAGAACATCGTATGAATCATTTTAGAAAACTTTAAGTAATATTCTAATCACAAAAAGAACACTGGACATTTTGAAGTTTATCAAACATTTAAAAATAAACGTTCAAATAAAATGTTGAGTGAAAATAAAGTTAGTGGAACATTGTAAGAAATGTTTTTGTAACCTTTAAATAGCGTTATAATTATGACAAGAAAACTAGGCATATGAATGTTTTAGAAACATTTCAAACAATGTTACCACAATATTCTTTATAACTGTGTTGAAACGTGGGATCCTGGTAACATCAGCAGAAAAAGCTGTTTTATAGACTGATGATTCGTGGATATTTCGACCAGGAGCATATTTTACAAAAGTAAATAGGGTCAATCTTGATTTCACGTTGATAAGAATTGGGAATTGTTATCCTTCTTGTGTATTTTGTGTTGTCTCCATTAGTATGGATTTAAAAGATTAGAAGCCAATGCATATAAGGCTTTGGGATGTGTGTGATTCTCAGCCTCACAGATCACACGTCTGTGGCAGTGGAAACATGAGCTAGTAAACATCTTATTATGACAAGTCTCTGGAGACGTCAGCCTTGGCACGCACGTGCGTCAGCCAGTGCATATGTACGTATGTGTGGTAAATGAGTCGTGTGTATGTATGTCATTAAGACCAGTTACATCTGTCTGTCTCTCTCACCATTGGCGTTGCAGGACAGCCTGTGCATGTCATGCAGGCGGGTGTCAGATTTACTCATTGAGTTCAGCTTGGACTGGCGCAGAGAAGCCTGAAATATGAAACATTTTCATGTATATGTACAGTATGTACATCCATGTCCATTTTTACACTGTGTGTATGGGTTCATATATACGGTACTTTTTTTGCACTCACTGTTTCCTTTTTCTGAGCTCCTCCGTTGACGTGGCCATGTTTGCTCTTGCTTTTTCTGCAGACAAATTGAGAGACACTCTTTGTGAGGAAAACATAAAATACAGGAAATAATTTAATGACTGGAACATCCAATAAGTAAATCACAATATTAGCTATTCCAAAATCTAGTGAGCTACCTACCTAGATAGTAGTTTAAGGCAACATAGGCAACATTTAGACTTAATGTTAATGATAAAGGACAAATCTAGAGTAAAATGATTACAAATATAGATTATAAATATATTTCATTTAACAATTGGAAAGTATGTTATGTAACCCGATATTTGTGTGTGCTGTGCTTCATTCAATTTTTTTGTGGGCGGAGCCTATCTGGTGGCAGAAAATGACAGTTTTCAAGTGGCGTTTAATGGAAACCGTGGAATAAAAGAATAAGAGTTTATATTTCAAAATTCGAACTTTATTCTCGCAATTCTGAGATTATATCTCACAATTCTGATAAGAAAGATCAACTCGTCATTCTCTCTTTTGAGTTTATATCCTACATTTCTGGCTTTTGTCCCCCTCAGAATGGACAAACTCGAGGTAAATCGAGTTATAATGTCCGAAATACGAGATAGAAAGTTGAATTTGCGAGAATAAAAGTCTCAAGAGAGAGAGACAAAATAGGTAACGTTACATGTAAAATATTATAGGTTTAAATATATTTCATACTGTAACTGTAGTGCAAATATAATATGTTTCCTATGAACTGCACATGTGAATATTATGTAGACCAATTGTTTAAATCAAACTTATGCTTTAAAGGTAGAGTAATCATAGCAGGTTTCATGCATTGGTCTGTCTGGTTAAACGTCTGCGTTTAGTTTCAAATTGCGTTTTTGACGACAGTATTCAATAAAAATGATTTGCAATCTGATTCTGAAATCCAAAGGCACAACAATAAATGCTTTATCTTATTTCATGGATTTTTCCCCTTTCCCTCCACTTGTTACCATGTGTTTCTGCCACCGCAATGCGCACGCAGCTGCGAGTGACGTAACAGTGATGTCTACACGACATTGGTCTATATATATATATTTTTTTATGTATACACTATTCTAACAAATTTTGGGTTCAGTAAGATTTGTATTTCTTTGTATTTATTTTTTTATAAATTACTTTTATTCAGCAAGGATGCATTAAAATGATCAAAAGTAACAGTAAAGTGACAAATAAATGTTATTTTGAAATCAATTTGAATCAAATTATCATTAAGCAATTGTGGTTTCCAAAAATGTTTAAGCTGCACTGCTTTCAATATTGATAATGTTTCTGAAGCACCAAAGCAGCATATTAGAATGATTTCTGAAGAAACATGTGACACTGAAGTAATGATGCGGAAAATTCAGCTTTGATCACATACACGTAAATAAATTACATTTTAAGATATATTCACATAGCTATTTTAAACTGTAATAATATTTTACAGTATTACTATTTTTACTGTATTAAATAAATGCAGTCTTGGTGAATATTACAAAACATTAATTTTATTCCAAAATCTTATTGTTATTCTAATATGAGTTGTTTGAGTGTAGTGAGAATAATTTAATTATGTAATTTGCCTATTCATTTCAGTTCGTGGAACTGGATGTTGTTGTGAATTTTCATTTCCATTAAGAGTGACCATTTGAATTGGTGCCTCTTCTTTAAGGATTATGGGAAATGCAGTTCTTCACCTTGAACTCAGCATTTAAACACTGAAATTACACTTGATTGTGGCTTATACAGTAGAATATATCACCACTTTAATGTTTTATCAAAAGAGATTTCCCATTTATTATGGAGACAAATGAAGGGAAACAGTGGACACCGACTACTGGAATCATGAGTAAGAAACTCAAGTATGCAGTGTTCCAAACCAGTCCCCTATGAGATTACATTTGGTTTAGAATGCCGCCTTAGAAAGCTGCAGCCTTTGTAGACACTAGACATGCAGCTCTCTGGGTTTTGCACCAGAGCTATTGTGTAATGCTGAATAGGACAGGAAGTAAAATTCCACAACAGCGAGTGTTTGTAATGGCTCTCTGTGGGATTGCCAGGGTCTGGTTTTATCTAGGGACGGCGTAATCATGAGGGACGAGATGTGTTGCAGGTGTACTGGAGGAAGAGAGAGCGAGAGGATGGAGAGGTAACCCTGACGATCCCTCCTCCCTTGCTTTTCTTCTCCTCTCATTCCCTACACACACCTGGTGTGACATCAGTTATAACTTCTCTCTTTCTCCGCCAATCTAACAGCCTGTGAAATACACACATTTTTTCACACACGTCTTTTTGTTCCTCTCACTCTCACCCCATTTTTAACATCCGCAGCATCTCTCACACTCACGCGAATCTGTGAAACAGAGGATTTTCTCTTCTCTCTCTCTCCTTTACTCCCTAAACTAGATAAATATGGCTTTTATGGATGAATTGATAAGATATTTATAAAGTAGAATCATATAATGCATAACATCATGATGTCTCCGGTTCGTTTGTAGTTGTGAAGGCTGTATCGCTCTTGTTCCTCTGTGAAGGTCAGAAACTAAGGAGGCCAGAGGGACATGTTTGCACCTGGGTATTAGTGACCCTGTGTCTACACACATGACATGCAGAATGCACTGTACACACTGCAAAACCTCACACAGCAAAATAACAGCTGCACTCTGGTACTGATGCGCAATCATGAATGCAGCATTAGCATAGCCATGTTTTAAAGGAATATTCTAGGTTCAGTACAAGATACAATAATCCACACGGCTCCAGTCCATCAGTTAACGTCTGGTGAAGTGAAAAGCTGTGTGTTTGTCAATCATTAAGATGTTTTTAACTCTCGTCTGAATCAAGAGAAACATGCACACTGTTTATAACAGTCTAAAATTAGATCTAAACAAATATGTTTAAAATGCCTTAATGATGGATTTGTGTCTTACAAGCAAGCAGATTTTAATTTACAAGATATTAATTGATGGAATGAAGTGTTGTGGATTACTTGTGGATTATTGTGATGTTTTTATCAGCTATTTGGACTCTCATTCTGACGGCACCCATTCAATGCAGAGGATCCATTGGTGAGCAAGTGATATAATGCTACATTTCTGATGAAGAAACAAAATCATCTGCATCTTGACTGGCCTGAGGGAATTTTCAACTAATTTTGGCTAAACTATACCTAAAGTTAATAATTGTATTTATTTATTTTTCAAAATAAAATCATATTTAACACATACACTCTTAAAAATAAAGGTGCTTCACGATGCCACATGAGAACTTTTTTGTTTAAATGATTCCATAAAGAACCTTTAACATCTGAAGAACCATTCCGTTTCACAAAAGGTTCTTTGTGGTGAAAGAAGGTTCTTCAGATTATCAAAAGATAAGAAAGAGATGATTCTTTAAATAACCTTTGACTGAATGGTTCTTTGTGGAACCAAAAATGCTTTTTCAATGGCATCGCTTTGAAGAACCTTTTAAGCACCTTTATTTTTAAGAGTTAATTGGGCCTCATTAATAAAATGCTGTGCTGAAAATATCTCTCAAATATGTGTACGTGTGTTTCATAGAATGAAGGTACGTACAGAAAACGCACGTACACGTCTTTCAGATGTGAATATGAATCGCAAAAAATCTTGAACTTGCGTGCAAATTAATGGTTTCAGCTCTCTGCCCTGTAAGTGACTCCTGATTAATGTCATTAACATATAAAATATGACCGGTCATCATCCAAATTCTTTCATTTAGAATTTTCAAAAACCTGCAGTATTCGAACAAGAAAGTGTGTACGTCTGCTCAGACCCTGACGTGATGCTAAGCACTTTTCAATGTCAAAGGCATTTTTTACAAATACGAGCGTTGGTGTGGATTTAAGCGTACGCACACTCATACACACACACACACACGTTATAAACGAAAACGAGGCCCAATATGTCTATACTGCTAAAACAGTAAGTATTTCAATGTTTACAGATTTGCCCCGATCACTTACACTATAAGTGCCTCATTAACTCAGGTTTGTAGCTTTTTTCAAAGAAAAGGAAAGTCAATTAATTTTTGTAATAATTAACATTATGCCACAAATGCTGGCAACTAAAATTGTACCGAATCCAGAAAGTTTCATCACAAGTCTCATCCAGTCAAATCTTCTGAATACGTTTTATTT
Source organism: Oxygymnocypris stewartii (assembly GCA_003573665.1). Taxonomy (NCBI): domain Eukaryota; kingdom Metazoa; phylum Chordata; class Actinopteri; order Cypriniformes; family Cyprinidae; genus Oxygymnocypris; species Oxygymnocypris stewartii. The sequence continues at coordinate 2,560,268 of QVTF01020812.1, forward strand.
TGGTATTATTTATAGTATTTATCATTAATAATTTGAATTAGCTTTTATTTAATATTTTCATTTTTCCACCTATTATTTAATTTATGCAAGCTTTATTTCAATTAACAAATGATTGAATAGTTTAAGTAACAAGTAACAAGTCATTGCATTGAAGCATGGACATTCTTTGAAGTTTCTCTTTTTATGTCCCACAGAAGGAAGTCATACTTGTTTGGAATACATGAGGGTGAGTACATTTTCATTTTCTGCGATGGAAATGAGACGGAACATTTTAATTCTGAAACAGGGGTTTTACTCAATCATAATTTGTGTATCTCAGAACAATGAGCTCAGTGTGTGTTTTCCTTTAGGCATCTGGTGAATTTGCAGCAACGCCAACCTGCTCTCTGAGCACTAAATATCAGTCTTATTTACAGTGTTTTTACCATTATAGTGACATTAAAACACAAACACATTCGGCTTCTGTACAGCAGTCTTGTAAAACATTCAGAGCAAGTTGTTTTGCAGTACAGCAAAAACATGACTTTGTGGTGAGTATGCAACAAACGAGTATAGTCCCTATTCATCTTTTCTGTGAAACGTTAGGTAAAACAGAAATAGAACAATGCCTGAGAGTATGTGAAACTGATTTGTTGGAGGGTTTCGGTCCTTGTAATATCTCAAAAGTCTTTGTCACAAATGAGCATCCGACGCAGAGCTTAACTTAAGGCATTTCCCAGCTCCAACAGAGGGCACGCAATCTGCTGAAGGAATGATATTAGCATTCATCAAGTCGCTCCGCAGCAGGGAAGGAGAGATAGAGACGGAAAGAGAGAAAGAACTAAAGAAAAAGAGGAGGTGCACTGACACGAGAGTGGGGGAGAAAGAGTTTTTACGAAGCCGACGCATTCTTTCGACATATGAGTGGGGTGCGTCTGTGCACAAAGACTTTTATGTGCAAGTGTACAAACATCAGGAATAAAGCATTAGATGTGGATGGGAACCGTAAGGAATTAACCATCCTGCTTTTGATTCTGATTGCTCTCAACGATTCTGGTTCCTTAACGATTCAGTTAATGATTCTTTCAGTATTAGATAACATCAGTTCCCACATGTTGAGATCATTTCAGAATTTAAAGATAAAACAAATATAAATGAAATGTAATACTTTGATGCAACATAATTAACCAGTCATAATTAAACTTAAATAAGACATTTTTTGAATAAGAAAACTCTTTAGCGGCAGTTTACACACACACACACACACACACACACACATATATATATATACAGTATATATATTAGTGGTGGGCCGTTATCGGCGTTAACGTGCTGCGTTAACGCGAGACTCTTATCGGCGATAAAAAAAATATCGCCGTTAATCTATTCTCAAAGTTGGGTTGGGAGCTGGGTCTATACTACGCAAGCTATGATGACTTTCACCCTGATATTTTAGCGCGGATGTATACCTAGCCGAATTGCACTGTAGGGGGCGAGAACGAGTCTTCGAACTAGAGGCTCGCAGTCCGTGATGGACAGATTGTTAACAGGCTGGTCTATGTGGTAATACAATCGGGCAGGACATCCAAACGCTCACCTATCATTCATCAACCTCAAATATGGCTTTTCATCTGAAAGATGTATGTAGTAGTAACTTTACATGGCCGCTCAATATGATGTTAACCTAGAGAAACGTGCGCTATTGAAGTGTTTGTGTGGAAGCGCGTTTGCTGCAGGACAGGCTCCGGTGCGTTCACTTGCTCTTAAAATCTCCGTCATTCTTGGTCATACAGATAAAAGTAGCCTAATACATCTTTCGAATCTGTAAAGACTCTACGTTTATTTGTGTGCACTCAGAATAACAACGAAACGTTGCGCTTTTAAGCAAACAGGATGCGCTTTAGGTCTCATGTGAACTTGAGCGAGAAACTCCGTCTTTGAAAAATATATCTATAGTGAAATGTCTAAAAAATAAAAATAGAAGACGTGTGTGTTAGCATGGATGATTTACATGAAATTTAATCTGTGCAACACTGTGCATAAAATGGCTTTCAGTTCAATATAATAACAAAAAACGACATTTTGGGTTTTTATTCAACTAATAAGGTGGGCACGCTGTGATCTGTACTATATTTTTACTGTAATTGACAGTTATCGGCAAAAAAACAAAAAAAACAACAACACGGGAGTGGGAGGGAATGGGAGTCATTCTTCCGGGAGTGGAACGGGATTTTCCCCCAGTTTTTTCGTGGGATTGGGACGGGAAGAGATTAAAGTTTGTGATGCATTTTGGAAACAGGAGATGAGCCCCTGGTCTAATGCGCCACCTGGCTTGAGAAACCCGTTCTCAAAGACTTACTTTTAGTCATTATTTGGGTAGCACACATATTCTGAATGCCTTCGGCAGAATTCAAATGAGCCATTTTAATCTAGATTAATCTAGATTAATTCCAAAATTAATCTAGATTAATCTAGATTAAAAAAATTAATCTATGCCCACCTCTAATATATATATATATATAACCCTAACCCATACTATATATTAACTACATGTTATTAATTAATATTACTCAGTGCTTAATTGTAACACTGTAAGAAGGACACCTTAAAATATTGCAACCTTTTTTATTTTATTATTATGGATTAAATAGGAATATAAAAATATATATTTCTAAATATATGGAATATGGTGAATAACTTGTTCTTGGCCCTGGTATTATAGATAAAATATGTCTACAGTCTGTCTGTCTGTGTGTGTGTGTGTGTGTGTGTGTGTGTGTGTGTGTGTGTGTGTGTGTGTGTGTGTGTGTGTGTGTGTGTGTGTGTGTGTGTGTGTGTGTGTGTGTGTGTGTGTTCTGGTGTATTATACAGTTTATGGAGATGCAAATGTGTATAATGACATGGGTATTACAACGTAAACATGGTTTATGAGGACATGTCCTGTATCCCATAAACCAAATGTCTTTAAACATACTAAACATTGTTTTTGGAAATTCAAAAATTGCTTTGAGGTGTAGGTTTATGTGTAGGGTTAGGGCATGTAAAATACAGTATATACTGTTTGTACAGAATAAAAACCATTATGCCTATGGAGAGTTCCTGTAAACCACATGTGTGTGTGTTCACTTACCTCTGACATCCCACACACACCAAGACAATAAGGATGGTGACCACAAAGGAAGAGGCGGCGGAGATGGCCCCCAGTATCAGCACCTTGGGGAGATCTGAAATCATTCCACTGAGCTGTAGACACACACACAGACACACACACACATACAGGTCCTGCCGTACGGCTCGTTCGGCGCACCTACACACACAGATAACACAGACAAGATCAGATCAGAAGCTATGACTAGGCCCACAACACACAGAACTGATTTAACTATAAATGAATGACAACACAGGAAAATGGATATAAATGAATGAACAAGTTACACTGAAGTACTGAATTATGCTAATAATTATTGACTTATAATATAATAATGATTAGATGCCTGCCGGAAGGATGATGCGGTGTGATTGAAATGATTAATTAAAGAGGTTACGGCATGTCATGATGTTTCATATCAATATTGAGAGGAAACTTTGTGAGCAAGAAACTTATTTTTTGACATATTGGACTGGCAACCAAATGAATGAATATTTAAAGGTGTCTCACATAATACGAAACTGTTAAATGAAAATTCACATCTACAAATAAATATTTAACATATAAACAAGGTTGTTTTTGGTGCTTTAGAAGTTTATGGTTTGGAGCAAGCATTAATTATTCATGTTTTATTTAATTTTGCTGTGCATCCTTTCATTTGTTTTACCCCATCCGACTCAAGTGATTTGACCATTATACCTACAGCAAGAAGAAAAGTGAGCTTAAGAAATGTTTTTATTTTAAAACCAGTCTTCTGACTCAAATTAAAAAGTGTTTTAAAAAGTAGCCTACCTCTGCCAGTTGCTTTTAATGCTAACTAAAGTGTCTCAAATCACCTGTTATATTGCTTGCACACATGAGTGACAGTCGTGGCTGGCGTTTAATCTCTCTCTCTGTGTGCAGTAATGCCTGGGATTAAATCTGAAGTTTAATATTTCTGCTGAGCCATGTCTGTGGGGTAAATATGAAAACTGGCTAGGCTAAGCGGCTAAGCTAAAGTCTCAGTCAACATTCAGTCATTAAGATAAACACATGTACAAATACAAGTCACTGTGTTATCAGGTAAAATGGGTCAAATGAGGTTGTAGCATAATATCTCTTAAACATTTTACAGAAAATCACAATAACTAATGTTGCATTGTTGCTTCAACACTAGTTGACATGTAACAATCATTTTTATTGGTCTGTGTTTTTTAATGCGGGCAGGGCAGAGTTTCACATGAAGCTTGTCAGAGAAATGTTAAGGTAATTGAGCATGACATAGAAAATGTCATTAATCACTAATAAGGGTACTAAAGCAATTATAAGCTTAACAACAAAGCAAAGATTTATTATGAAATGCTCCTTCAAATAAAAAAAAAATAATTTATAAAAGAAACTATGATTTTTGTGAAAAAGGTCATTTTAGGTAGAAATGGGTGGTTAAGATAAAATGGGCCACACACACACACACACACGGTTTGTAGGCCTAGATATGTATCCATTCAAAATCTTAACGGTCTTTAAAAAAAATTGCATTGCAGACAGTATGGCAGGAGGACAAGCAAAGAAAGGAAAAAGAGACGAAAAAGGAAGATGTCAGTAAATTGGCTGCAAACACACACACACACACACACACACTTTTACACAGAAATAGAAAATAGGTTTATAGGCCTACTGTAGATATGCATCCATACAAAATCTTAAAATACAAGCATACACACATACATCCACACAAAAGACACCAATGCATAGAAACACATACAACATGATCAGTTCATTTTTAATTGCATTGTTTAATTAAATATTCATTTACCTTTTTATTTAATTAAATATTCATTCACATTTTTATTTAATGAAATACATTTATGGTGTTGCTTTGGCACACTAAAGACAATAGTGTGAATTTACTGATAAAAATAAAATCATTTAAGCTGAAATTACCCGAGTTGTTCTCTTTTTATAGTGTCCCATTTTACCTGAATGCTGTGCCGTGGCTCAAGAGGGTACCTGCTGATACTCTAACTCTCATCATTTTAAAACTTTTATGATTTTTGACATTTAAAAAATAGAATATATTTAAGAGACCTATGGTAATTTATAAGAATATCATTAGATCTCATGCTGTCACACTCAAAAAATTATATTGTCACTGAGATTTTAAAATAAATGGTGTTCTTTTGAACTTTCTATTAAACAGAATCCTGAATCACAGTGTTTTCAACATAATATAATAATCATAAATGTTTCTTGATCAGCAAATCAGTATATTAGAATGATTTCTGAAGGATCATGTGACACTGAAGACTGGAGTAATGATGTTGAAAATTCAGTTTTGATCACAGGAATGAATTAATTTTTAAAATACATTCAAATAAAAAACAGTTATTTGAAATTGAACGAATATTTCAAAATATTGCTGTTTGTACTTTATTTTCAAACAAAGAATGCAGCCTAGGAGAGCATTTATACGTAAATAAACATAATGTACAAAATGTCCAATCAGATTTCAGTGAAACTTCACAGTGGGCGGGGCTGTCCAGCATGACAATGTAGTCATTTTTGCAAAGTACAGCTATCATTTCTCTCAAATACATCAAGATGATGAACTACTAAAATGTTTTTACTGTATGGTCCTGACATTTTTCATCATGCCATTAAAAATGCCAGCCTGGCACATGAAGAAATCCATCATACATCACAGACTAAAGAGAGCAGTGTTGATGTTTGGTGTGAAGCTAACTGGACTCATTCCAGTCCTTTACACATGGGATAAAATATCAATTTTTCAAGATGGCCTGAGCTTCCCCTCTAAACAAACTCACACACACACAACACAAAATGACACACATGCAGCCAGAGGAGAAATGTGGCCAAAGCTCAGGATTAGACTGAGAAACAGAGAGAGAGAGAGAGAGAGAGAGAGAGAGAGAGAGAGAGAGAGAGAGAGAGAGAGAGAGAGAGAGAGAGAGAGAGAGAGAGAGAGAGAAAGAGAGAGACAGAGAGACAGAGAGAGAGAGAGAGAGAGAGAGGAGAGAGAGAGAGAGAGAGAGAGAGAGATGACAAAAGACCGACTCGGGAAAGGAGGTCATGGAAACCCAAAAGCATTCACCGTTTTAATGATTGTGGGTGTGAATCGCACGCGCACGCGTGTGTGTGTGTGTGTGTGTGTGTGTGTGGATGGTTGATAAAACAAGAATCTGTGTGAGATAACACTGTTTTTGCGTTCTCAAAGATATTATTGCATCCTTCTACCACCCCAGAAAAATTCAAAACCATCCTCCCTCCCTCTCTCCTCCATCTGATGCTGTTGTCAGCACATTTCCTAAACATTCAGTCGGAATGGACCGAGGAGAATCTGCAGCTAAACAACGAAAGAAAAGAAACGAGGAGAGTACTGATATAAATGGAGGTATAGAAACCAGACAGACAGTATCAAGCTTTAAACAGGGCAAGTATTTGTTGGAGTGTGTTGCTCAGTGCTTCCCCATGGGAAGGTTACTCTAGCAACAATTCGTACGTCTCTGTTGTTTCCACCTCTCACCATAGCAGCTCTGATGAACGCACAAACGCAACACATATATATATATATATATATATATATATATATATACATGCGCACACACACACTTTAATCTGAGTGTGTGTGATTAAGCTTGCATATCTTTGCACAGAGGAAATGGCAAGTTTGCAGTCTGTAGCAGGGCTATGTGCATTTTCTCTGAATTACCACAGAAGAAAATGCTTTCTTTATGCTTCAATCTGCACTTTCAGTGCATTAAATAAGTCATCTAAAGAAATACAACCACAAAAAAGGTGGTCTGAACTCTGAACAACGACCCTACTTAGATGGAAATCAACTACAATGTTTCTCGATGACAAAAGTCTCCATTACTGTAAATGTACATTGTTTCTGAGGCAAACTTCACTACTAAATAAAGTACGCACTGCCATTGTGCCAAGTCGATCTAAATCCCATCATACGAATATATGCACACGCTCACGCTGCATCATTGTAATCACATTTGGAAGTAGACGAGTTGTTCCCTACCTTCCCAAACCTGACCTCCCATCATCCTCTAATGGCCCGCGGAACAACCCAAAGCTTCTTTCAGCTCTCGCCGCAGGATTACAGACCTGCTACAATTTCTCTAATTGAATGTGATGAGTTTGTCCCAATCCACGTGCAATCACACAATACTGTAAACATTCAATTTTTCACATTATTTGGGGGGAACAGCAGGTTTTATGCACAATATTTATGTCAGAGAAGTAATCAGGACTGATGCAGGTGTCTGTTCGTGTTTATTCGTGTAACCTGTGTTAAAGCCAGTATTAGAAAAAATAGCAGTGTTGTGATTTCACACATTTGGATCTGCCGATACTATGTTTGAACCTGTTGCTATGTGTTTGATGCTAAAATTAAAATCTTGCTATTTTGACAACAGCATGTGAGTCAGTACAGTTGCAAGAAGTAGACAAGAAGATGAATGAGGTATGTAAAATCTTTCAAATAATTATCTTAAAATTATTTGTTAATTAAAAATAAATGATTAGAAATGATTGTAAAAAACAAAACTATGAATACATTAAAATTGTATATAATTTTTTCTTATTCTTTTATATATATATATATATATATTAGTGCTGTCAAACTATTAATCCAAAATAAAAGTTTTTGTTTACATATTATATGTGTGCACTGTGTATATTTATTATTTGTAGTTAGCAAAAATCGTAAGAATTTGTACGAATGAGGTCGTACGAATTCAATACAAATTAGCCACCTCATAAAATATGTATGAATATTAAAAAATAAACAACCAAATAATGATATATGTTCGGTAAAAGTAAAGTTAGTAGAATGTTGTAAGAAAACCTTTAAATAACATTCTAATCATGATAAAAAAATTATGTTTTAACATTCTCAGAATATTAAAATAAACGTTGAAATAACGTTATATTTGGGTAAAAATAACATTAGTGGAACCGTTTTTGTCTTCTTTAAATAACATAATAATCACAACAAGAAAACTGGACATTTCAAGGTTTTAAAACATTTCAAAACGTTTTAACCTGAACATGTTACCTGGGATTGTATTTGGCCTCTATAAACAGTGAAGCATCAAATTAGACTCTGTAACAGAGCTGTAGTGTTTGCAATCTTTTAGCTGTGACACGAAACGTTCCACAGTGTCACAAAGCTCTTTCCATCTCTATTCTACTTCAAAGCCGCTGTTGTTTTGTGTGGAATCACATGCGCTCGGCACCCTGCTAATATGACAGCTAAACTCCATCTGCGGCCATCATAACAGCCTCTCGTGAGAATGAGGGAGTTCAGCCTCCCGCTGCTCCTCATACTTCCCTCAACCCTCAACCCATCTTTCCGCTCACCATGCGGATAAATCCCATTATGAGAGCGGAAAACCCCTCAATCCATATCCTCAGAGAAACTGCAGAACAAGTCCCCGACTGACCCCGACATTTCAGAACTGGGTGAGCCGTTGCTGTTGGCTATTTCGCAGACAGTAGAGCATTTAACACCTCCCCACCGTGACCTGTGGGTTTACACTGTGGACTGTTTAACAAAGAGGACCATCTGGACACTTCATAACACAGTGGTTGATGGGTGGACAGGATGACTTTTGACCAGTGCAGTATGACGGTTTTTATGGTTAGACCAAGACCATGTGTGTGTGTGTGTTTACACTTACTGTATCAACAGATTTCATCATGCTGGCAGCAGTTATAAGTCATGGTTTCTCTTGCCAGCAAGCTTCATATAACTATCGCTTAGTGTTAGTGATGCAAACAAACCCATATTATACATTAACTAATGTTTCCTAGATTTAAATTATTAATAATTATTATGAATTTACAACTTTCGCAATGCAGATGATAAAACAGGTGAAAAAATCCCGGACTTACACTGAAGGAGTGAATTGAGCCTTATTAAAGGTCAGAATATTAGTCTAGGTTTGGTTGCTCCGTCGAATGCTGTAGTGGTTGCTCATTCATTTTCTCATTAGGATTAAAAAAAGTCTTCATTAAAGAGTTCATTTATAAGTCTTGAATCAAATCAACAAGCAACGAGATGAATCAAAACTTTACAAAAATACTTAACGGCTTTAAAGAGGGAAATAACTACAATCCCATGAAGCATTTCGAATGACATAATCAAAATAAAAACACAGATGAATATAAAACTATTGAGTTAAAGATATAAAGAGTTAAAGATAGGTATATATATAAACTACATATTTTATGATTATTGCAAAATATGCATAGAAATAGTGTTTTCATGGTAGCAGATGGGTTCTAAAGTGTGTGTTGGTGCGATTTGTTTGTTCTTTGCAGAATCATGGGTAATGTAGTTTATCACCATGAATTCCACTGTTGAACACTATTATTTTAAAAATAAGTCGATAAATACAGATTGACAACTTTAACAACAGCACAGCATCTATTAACAACCTCAAAAAGCACAATAGGTCTGACTACGGTTTATAAGTTTAAAAACATTTCCACTATGAAGAAAATGATTAGGTATTTACTTCCAGAACTTCCTGACTGAAATAGCAAGCAACCACCTAGAACCATAGATATATATTATACACAGATTCCTCAATAAAGACTGTTGCTGTCGGCCATATTGAAATGCTCAAAGCTGGTCCATGAACTATCTGCAATAGACTTCAGAAGCTGATTCTCACAGAATTATGTTTATTATTAAAAATATGAGAAAATATTGCATATCTAGTTACATAGTATGAGTGATCATTCCAAGATAGTGGAAGTGTTTATGCATCTGAAGTAGTCGAAAGCGCTATCTCCATATACATATCTATGCCTAAAACCTAGACACTTCTAACGTTTTTTCACTAGCATGCCAGCAACGCTGCTGTTTTCATATGCAACATATCTACTTGTGTGATAAAATGCTACATTGTAGTTTGAACCGAGTGTTTTAGTTAAACACTGCTGTTTACACTATGTTTCTGACTCAGTTATATCTGTGTAAATTCAGTCCATCACAAAACTAATCAAAATCACCATAGTTTTTGAGTCAGATGAACTCTGATTTAGTAATAGGCCTATAATATGATATACAATTATATTACTACAATTATCAGCTTCAATGGTAGTTTTTGTTTGTAGCTTATAGCTACTTTTTTAAAGCAGGTTACTAGTATAGTCTCAATCTGTAATTAAAATCCCATTCATTTTATCCATACATGCAGGAATCTGTTTTTAACAATAACTTAAAAACAATTAAAGACACACTTACTGGGCTGCTAATCAATGCTTTGTTGAACCCTTAAAATCAAATTATTTCAGCTTATTATTAAATAATTGTGCTTAACAGTGGAATTCATGAGAAACTATGATTCTGCAAAAAATTCACCCAACATATAACTGAGACAAGATAATCACGCTATATATACACACATATACACTCACTGGCCACTTTTTTAGATACACCTTGCTAGTAATGGGTTGGACACCCTTTTGCCTTCAGAACTTTAATTAATCATGGCATAGATTCAACAAGGATTTGGAAACATTCCTTAGAGATTTTGGTTCATATTGACATGATAGCATCACACAGTTGCTGCAGATTTGTCGGCTGCACATCCATGATGCAAATCTCCCGTTCCACCACATCCCAAAGGTGCTCTATTGGATTGAGATCTGGTGACTGTGGAGGCCATTTGAGTAAAGTGAACTCATTGTCATATTCAAGAAACCAGTCTGAGATGATTTGAGCTTTGTGACATGGTGCAGTATCCTGCTGGAAGTAGCCATCAGAAGATGGGTACACTGTAGTCATAAAGGGATGGACATGGTCAGCAACAATACTCAGGTAGGCTGTGGTGTTTGAACGATGCTCAATTGGTACTAAAGGGCTCAAAGTGTGCCAAGAAAATATCCCTCACACCATTACACCATCACCAACCTGAACCGTTGAGACAAGGCAGGATGGATCCATGCTTTCATGTTCTTTACGCCAAATTCTGACCCTACTATCTGAATGTTGCAGCAGAAATCGAGACTCATCAGACCAGGCAATGTTTATCCAATCTTCTATTGTCCAATTTTGGTGAGTCTGTGTGAATTGTATCCTTCGTTTCCTGTTCTTAGCTGACAGGAGCGGCACCGGTGTGGTCTTCTGCTGCTGTAGCCCATCTGCTTCAGGGTTCGACGTGTTGTGTGTTCAGAGACGGTGTTCTGCATACCTTGGTTGTAACGAGTGGTTATTTGAGTTACTGTTGTCTTTCTATCATCTCTAACCAGTCTGCCCATTCTCCTCTAACCTCTGACATCAACAAGGCATTTTCGTCCACACAACTGCTGCTCACTGGATATTTTCTCTTTTTCTGACCATTCTCTGTAAACCCTAGAGATGGTTGTGTGTGAAAATCCCAGTAGATCAGCAGTTTTTTAAATACTCAGACCAGCTCGTCTGACACCAACAACCATTCCACGTTCAGTCACTTAAATCCCCTTTCTTCCCCATTCTGATGCTCGGTTTGAACTTCAGCAAGTCGTCTTCACCAGATGCCGTCTAGATGCCTAAATGCATTGAGTTGCTGCCATGTGATTGGCTGATTAGTAGTTTGTGTTACCAAGCAATTGAACAGGTGTACTTAATAAAGTGGCCAATGAGTGTACATCTCTTGCAATAAATTTACATTGTCAATTGTTTTATTTTGAATTTGATTATGTCATTCACAGTGCTTCATGGGACTGTGGTTATTTTCTTCATTAAAGCTGTGACCCTATGGGTGGATGTATCTTGGCAAACTGAAACGTTAAAGGAACGTCCCAAACACTGACTAAACACCCATGACTGTTATCTAGTCATTAAAAAGTTTAATACTATACCTCTGTTGGAAGTTTTCAGCTCTCCAGCTATTTGAAGTGTACAGTCAATGTAGACTTCATCAATAAACACTTAGGTCTTCTCATAACCGTTTGAAGACGGTCTAAACGCCTCAAGTACACTGTAAAAACACCCAAATGGGATTTTTACGTCCCAGACAGAATTTGTCTCCAAATGTCCTAAAGTATCAAACAGCTGCTCAAAGCAGATTAAAATGATTTCAGCGCTTAACTTCTCATAAAGCGTCTTAACTCTAAACTAGTCAGGCCTGCTTCTGCTGAGGGTTCAGCACACTTCTCCATAACACTATTTGAGCATGGAAATGTTCTTTCTCTCTATCACAGCCATCGTCTGAAGCATGTTGAGCGTGAGAGTGACAAATCCTTCCCTATGCTTCAGCGTGAGTGATGCAGAAGCGTGTGAGGGCTCACTTTGATCCGTGAGTAATCCCTGATTGTCTGTCCCAGCAGTCCTGTTTGGAATCATTACAGCAGCACTCGGAGTAACAGCCACAGGGAGTGTGTGTTTGCACTTTATAAGAGTAGATCAATCATAAATAAGTAATAAAAATGGCCATCAGTAGTTTAAATTACATCCATCAACACATGCTATGTATGTGTTTTAGAGTGGAAAAGAAATAGTTTTAGTCAAAAACTGTATAGAAAAGAATCATTAGGAGATGTGCTGCGGTAGATGAACCATGAGACTGACAAAGGTTCAAATCCAAAACCTATGTGCCACTCTCACGAGCAATCATTTTCTGTTCACTCTTTAAAAGTATATCTTTATAAGAATAAGAAAGTAAATAAGTAGAAAAAGCAAATGGAAACTGAACTCAATGTTACAATTCAAAGTTTCCTAATTAAAACGCAGAGAATAAATGACATTTTAAACATCACATTTAAATGAATACATTTTAAAATAATTTTAAAATAATAAAAACTATTTAAATATATAATAAATAAAATAATACAATAATATAATAATAATCTAAAATAATACAATAATATATAATAATTAAAATAAAATAATAATACAATATGAAAATGTTTTAATATATATACATTAATATGTAAAAAATATAAATTACAAATAAATGAGAGAATTTGGAAATGTAATAAAAATGAGAAATCAAAAGAGAAAAATTCTGTCTCTCTCTAATCAAAAGCAGTAAATTATTTTTTAGATTTCAGAAATAAAAGCAAAAATATAATTTTAAGCTTAACATTGTAAAACAAGAAAGAATAAATTAATTTACATTATTCGTTTTATAATTAATTGAAATTCCTTTAAATTCAGGCAAAAATGTATTTTGTAAAAATAAAATGTACAAAATATATATTGTTTTAAATAAAATAAATGTAAATAAAATTGTAACATTAAAAGTGTAAAGATTACATTTAAAAATGAAATAATAAATGTTTTATGAAAGAATTTAATGTTTTTTAAAGTAAAAAACTAATTTAAAAAATCATAAGATAAATAATGTAAAATATATATGAGTAATAATTTATTTACATTTTAGTTTTAAGATTTTTAGTGAAAAAAGAACCTAAACTAAAGAATAGCATTTTTATCAATAAATAAATAAAATATTGATGATATGCATATGTTAAACTTCAGATTTAATCACAATATTATGGATGGATGGATTATTGTCAAGAACCTTTTCACAAGCCCCTATTGTAGATTATCAGCAAAGTTTCTTTCATTCAAAACAATGCATCCATTTCCTTGTTGATGACCAAATATTATCACACTTCTGAAGGAAGGTTTCTATTTTCGCTCAATCACAGCACATTTAATAATTCATGCTTCTCCTCTGTACTCACAACTGCTGTGAAACAAGAACTACTCCGCTCTCAGACAATGGGTAAGACAAGCAGGAAGCTAAATAGATTTTGGACTACATCATCCATCATGCTCAGATCTAACTCACTGCTAGCTTCCGGGTCGGGAAGTTACAGGATTGGGATTATCAGAAGCACATTACTCCAGAATACAGTGTTTTAAGCACCTGTACCAAACGGCACAAAAGGATTTTTATGTTTGATAACATAAAAGCTGTATAAACCAAATAAGATGCGAGAAATAAGGAATATGTAAGCACTAAATGTGCATTTGGTCACATTATGCCAAATCTGACCTAGTTTTGGCCTCAGATGGCACGTCCAGGCCGCTCACAAACCATTCGCTGACAGGCTGCAGATTGCACACATCAGAGGCAAGAGCAGGTTCTGATCTGACTGACTGCTTTATGCAATTTCCAGGAGTCAGGGAGCACAGGTTTTTATCAGTCCACCGGGAAATAAACTTCTGTTTACAAGGTGGCAGAGGCTACTACATTTAGCGCTTCAAAAGAAGATCTAGTCGCTGAATTTGGCAATGTTTGCAAGGTTCATCATCCCATCAAAGTTTTGCAGGATAGTTGAGCGAGTATAAATAAACACATCATTACACTTTTTGAAAGAAGTATCTTATACTCAATTATTAATTTGATCAAAAATACAGTAATATTGTGAAATAATATTTTAATTTGAAATAAGTGTTTTCTATTTGAATACATTTTAACATGTGATTTATTCCTGTGATGTCAAAGCCGAATCTTTACTTCAGTCTTCAGTGTCAAGTGATCCTTCAGAAATCAATTTAATATGCTGATTAGCTGCTCAGGAAACATTTATTATTATCATCAATGTTAAAAAAGTTGTGCTGCTTCATATTTTTGTGGAAACAGTGATTCTTTGATGAAGTTGAACAGAACAGCATTTATTTTAAATATAAATATTTTGTCACATTTGAAATGTCTTTACTGTCGCTACTGAATAAATCTATACATTTCTTTAGATAAATAAAAAAGCACTGATCTAAAACTTTGATTTTAGAATTATACCAATACCTGTCTGTAAACTTGACATTAAAAATGTGAACTGTTGCAGTTTGTCAAATAGCAACAATGGTATTATTTAATATTGATCAAATTCTTTTTCCAAGAGAAAGGCTCTTTTATCCAGACACACGTATGAGACAGATGTCCTAGAAAACCTATGATTGGTAGCGTTACTCAAGAGAATAGAGGTGATAAAACTGTTGCGATCGTTTTCCTGCTACTGGATTGGTCCTTCTCAGAGGTGGAAAGAGTACAAAAATATTGTACTCAAGTAAAAGTACCATTACATTACTGAAATTTTACTTAAGTACAAGTAAAAGTACCAGTCTAAAAATATACTCAAGTAAAAGTAAAAAGTAGCTCATTTAAAATTTACTCAGAGTAAAAAGTACTTAGTTACATTTTAACAATGGGAGGGAGGGAAAAATGGGATCGACCAAAGGTGTCAAACTCAGTACCTGGAGGGCCACAGCCCTACACAGTGTAGATATAACCCTAATTAAACACATCTGATCCAGCTAAACTAATCATATAGGCTTATTTGAAAACTACATGGTGTGTGTGTTGGAGCAGGGTTGGAGCTAAACTCTTTAGTGCTGTGGCCCTCCAGGAACTGAGTTTGACACATCTGGGATATGGGCCTATAAATCTCAAACTAGGTGTTTTTAATTAAAGGAATCAGTTATTTAGAATAATAAGACATTTAGGCTGTTACCAGGGAAATTAAATCAGTATCAACAAAATTCATCTTTGCAATGCAGAGGAAACGCAGAAGCTTCATCTGAAGTGGCATAGATGTATTTACACTGACATGAATGCATTTAGCCTGCAGTTACACATGCAGAAATAATGTTTTGATAAATAAGACATAAAATGTGACCCTGAACCACAAAACCCTAAGGGTCCATTTTCCTAAATTGCGATTTATACATCATCTGAAAGCTGAATCAATAATATGTCCATTGATGTATGGTGTGTTATGATCGGACAATATTTGTAAATCTGGAATCTGAGGGTGCAAACAATCCAAATATTGAGAAAATCTCCTTTAAAGTTGTTCAAATTAAGCTCTTAGTTTTGATATATTTACAGTAGGAAATGTACAAAATATATTAATGGAACATGATCTTTACTTAATATGCTAATGATTTTTGGCATAAAAGAAAAATGTATAATTTTGACCCATACAATGTATTGTTGGCTATTGCTACAAATATACCCCAGCGACTTAAGACTGGTTTTGTGCTCCAGGCCAGGGTCACAAATGTTAAATAGTCATTTGAAATAAAAACATTCAAAGATACTTTAAATGTTAAATTAGAACCACCAGTAGGTGTCAGCAAGTCACTGATAAGAGAGTCATTGCGATTGAACAGAATCATTTAAACGGTTAATTCAAGGAATGAATCACGTCATTGCTCAGAGTCAGAGACGCAAAACTTTGTATGGAGGCTGTGTTTGGTATTATTTTTGTTGTCGAAATAGAGCAAAAACAGGCAATATGGTGACTAAAACGCAAGTCTCTTAATTAACTTCTTGTTTTTTGAACTGTTGTAAAAAGCAAAACTACAGGCCTATGTAATCATGGTGATTTTTTGAGAAAAACGGCATTCTTCATTTGATGTTGACTTACTATATTAAGTTATATAAATATATACATTTTCTGCTTCTATATCTTCAATGTTGTGATCATTCTAAACGCATTTTAACAGACTGAATCACGCAGTGAAAGAAAGCAGTCCAGATGCACGCGGATTAGTCTAATCTAACGTTACTAGATTTCACGGCACACTGTTTAGAGTGATTTGTTTGGTTTTGGGCAAAATACTGATAATGTCAAATCGCACATCGTTAAAACAACAATTACTATATTATCTCAGACGATATCGCACACCCTGCACCACTGTCTTTTTGGCTCATTTGTGCAAAACCGTCAAAGCTTCATTTTAACCACCAATGCAATGATGCAAGTATTTACGTTACCTCTACATGCTTGCGAAGGGCGATGTCGAGATGTTATAAGCTGCTAGTTCGGTCTCCCGAGGCAAACACAGCTTACACTGCATAATAGAGCATGAATATATGGCCAGGGGTTTACTTCATTTCCTTCGAGTTCAACTTCAGCAGAATACGACAGGGTTTGGTTTTCAGCTGGGTCTGCACCATTAACGCCTGTCTTGTCCGTCTGCATCTTTCTTGTGATTTTAACGCCAGTTTCTTCTTCTGCCCATTATTTGCTGCAGTTGTTTCCACGGAGCGATTTTTTTTTTTACTCAGTAACGAATGTGTTTTAAAATGTAGCGAAGTACAATACTTCACACAAAATATACTTAAGTAAAAGTAAAATTACAGATTAAAAAAATTACTTAAAAAAGTACAAGTACACAAAAAAGCTACTCAATTACAGTAACGCGAGTAAATGTAATTCGTTACTTTCCACCTCTGGTCCTTCTCGAGGTTAGACACGCAACCCAGATCCCAAACCACCACCCTTCCCCACCCTCATCTGATCTCCTCTCTAACCCTCCATCCTATTTCACAAGCTCCAAGCAAGTAGTCTTTCTATCAGTCTTTCTTTTTTATGCAATTACAATAGGTGCGTCCAAAATTGTGCACTTATGCGCTATTCTCGGATGTTTTGTAGTATAAATAGTGTGAGTAGTGCATTCACACTGAACTTTCCAAAAAGAACAAGTGCACTTTAAATACCCAAATGATGCACTTAAATAAGCAGAAAACGAAGTGTGTAATGCAGAAAACTTCATGCAGTCAACTGTCACAGCTTTATTTAGTTAGCATAGGGGGGTGGGGTGCTATCAGACTTTTTATGAATGACAAGATAACCTTATATAATTCATACACTACATGGGTGAGTACATAGTGCATAAGTACAGACTGAGCATATAAGTACATTAGAAGTGTTTACTGTGTCATTTGGGACGCAGCTAATAAACAGGTACTGAAGCTTTCAGGCTTCAAAGAGGATTCCAAATCACCATAAAATGTCAAAAAACACCTGAGCGCTATATTCCAGGTCATCTGAAATCACATGAAAGTTTCTGTGAGGAACCAACCAAAATTGCACTGATATTAGAAAATCATTCATGTTATGAAAGAATCACTCTGTTGAGTCAGGGTTTGTCAAATAATTATTTGATTCGTTTACTTCAGTTCACAAAATCAGTCTGAATCATTCAAGTGAATCAACTCATGGACTCAATATGATAGCAATTAACGGATCGCTCATTTTCAGGGAACGACGACTTAAACGGATAGTCCATCAAAAAAAATCCTCATTTACTCACCCTTATGTTGATCCGAACCCATAAACCTTTAAATCTCACATGTTTGGACTTCTGTGAAATCTCAGAGAAAAGGTACAAAAGCTGTCACTGGGGCAGTACAGTCTCAGGAAAAGGTACAAAAGCTGTCACTGGGGCAGTATCTTTTCAAAAGGTACTTCTATATTTCAATTAGGTACTAATATGTAGGCCTACTTTTAAAGTGCTAATATGTACCTGCAAGTTACTAATAAACAACTTTAGAGGAAAATAAGGTACAGACGTGTATCTTTAAAAGAGACAGCTTTTGTACCTGTTTTCTTATAGTGTTACCCTTTCGGAAAGTACTAATGTGTACCATTTAGATACTAATATTTACTCTTTATGTATTAATATGTACCTTTAAGGTACTAATGAAGCATCTTTTAGGGGTAAGTAAGGTACAAAAGTGTACCCTTTTTCTGAGTATGTTTACCATATTTGATGAGCTCTATGTGCATGCACCGATATTAATCCATGAATAAAAGGCTAATTTAAATCATAAAAAGTAATCAGATAACTTGTGATTAAACTCGATTCATGTAGATTACTGTTAAGATGTCTTTATAAAGTTTTAGAAGTATCAAAGATTTGGTGGAACTGCCTTTCAATGAAGAGACAGAAACCTCTCATGTTTAATTAAAATATCTTCATTTGTGTTTCAAACATGAATAGAAGTCATGTGGGTTTGGGACAACGTAACAACAAAACGTAAGTTATAAGTAAACCAATCCTTTAAGCTGAGAGACAAGAATCTGCTGGTCTCACTAGTGCGCTTGCCACTAATGGCATTTTTCACAGCCTGACAGCACCTCTGGGGTTTCACAAACTCATATTGCTTTATAAACGGCTTCACGCACATCCCCCTTCAGAGAAAAAAGAGACAGTGAGACACATCTCACAAGCCAATCCATCAGACCAGTGTCCGCTCTCCTTCATACGCTGATTCTGCGTCCCTATATTTCCCTGAGGAGAGCTCAGACGGCGGAAAGCAATTTGACTGTTAAAACAGCCATCCACGCAGGCAGAAAGAACCAATCCCATGCTACAAATGCTCTTTTACTCATTTCATCTCTCTTTCTGTCTCATGCCCTGTATTTCAGACGGAGAAACACACCCTGCTCTCTTCCACTGGGCGACACTTCTGTTGATCAGAGCACAAGCCAACAGCAGCCGCTGACAGACACGTCTTCTGTTCTATGACTTTAACAGGGTCACCTCAGAAGCTGACCGTCTTTCCTCTACTCTCAGCTCTGCCATATGACAGATGATAAGACGTCCTGTGAGGAACAAGAATCTGACGATGGTAAACGATTCAACGTTTCTCAAAGCGTTGATTAAAAACCCTGCTAACTGATCGACACCGATCCTACACAGGAACATTTCACATAATGAATCGTTAGTGTTTTATATCAAATAAAATAAAATATTTAATTTAATTGAACTAATATTTTAAAATAACAATATTAAAAACCACTATTTTTATGGTTTTTATAATTTGAAAATCATAAAACCTAAATATATATATACATTTTTTAAATATATTTATATTATAGTTTTTAATATAATATAAATATAATTTATATATATATATATATATATATATATAAAAAGTAAAATAAAAATATAAAAATAATTGTATATATATAAAAATGATTATATATATATACAATTAACATATATATATATATTAATATATACATATTGTTATTTTAAATTGTAAATGTTTATTGCATGAAAAGTATACATTAAAATATTTTTGTGTATATATTTATACATTAATTTAACCAACTTTGTATATATATATATATATATATATATATATATATATATAATGTTTAATAAAACAATTTTCTATAATCATTTATATTAATGTCATCTGATGTTTTTAGAATGTTGAATGTTTATGTGTATGTATGTATATATATATATATGTGTATATATATACAGTAATAACCTAATTATACATTTCAATATTTATGCTTTCTGTTTCTATTTCTTACCTGTTTGAAAACTTTATTTGTCTCACTTGAGAACATTATTCTTCAAAAGAATTACTGAATCAGTCAGCTGCACTTTAATCCAAACTGAATTGTTCTGAATAAAACATTGCTTTTGAATCAAATCAAAATAGGAATAAATAGTGAATCAATCGATTTTACACTATTGGTTTGAATGAACATGGTTTAGTTGGACAGTCATCTGACCAGTTTTATGATTATGAACTTCTTAATTTAGGTAAACGGTATTTCATTATTGCATAAAATGGGCAGGTTAATCATTAATTAACCTGCATTATCAGGTGTGTGAGTGTGTGTGCAGCCCCAGAGCGCACACGTCTGCTCTTGCTCTTGCGTTTGTGGTTTAGTTTTGGATGACTCACCCACTTTCCACCTTCTTCTGCAAAGGTGCAGGCAACCTCAACATCAGCACACGAACCCACGCCCACACACCACTGCAACCGGGACACATCGTGATCAAACACAGCTTTCTCCAGCGGGAGAACAAAGCAGAATGATGCTTGATTGTCTATGGCAGTATAAAGTGTAACGGTCTTTTCCATCCACCATCAGATCTGTGAACCAAACTCTTCTGAATCTTCTGTGACATTTCACAACAGTTACATAATTCTCACATGAATAATATATAACAGCCGTGTGAGACGTTTGAAGTGTACAGTACGCAGCAAAAGACAAAGGGAGCTCCTTTAATAATCCCCCACTAAACATCTATCGAGCCTCAAAAAGATTGTGATTTTTATAATAAAGCCTTGTTCTTAAAAGCATATTCCGTTTCATTTTCAACCTCGTGTTTATCCAACCAAAAGTTTCTCAGAGTAGGAAAAGATGATTTAGACAACTTTACAGCTCAAATAACACTTCATTAATAACTGATTCATATAAGAGTGAGAGGATTGTCATGTCTACATCTAAACCTCCAAAGCCATAGACTAACATTGTAAGTGCATTATTTCAGAGATAATTTGTCTTAAAGGAATATGTAGGGCTCAATTACAAGTTCAGTTCAGTTGACAGCATTTGACACAAAGGTTATCAAAAATATAATATATGAATAATATATTAATTTTGGCTCGTCCACTGTTTTCAAGAACAATAAATGGTTAAGTTCTTACAATGGAAATAATAGTAGTAGATAAGGTAGAGAAGATTATCATATATTGTATGCATACTTATTTTTGACATTTTGTTTAAAAATATTAAATCAAATTAAATAAATCACATACAAAATCTATAATTTTATACATATATTTTATTAATTTAATTTACATTAAATTAAAAGTAAAAATGTGTTTTTATATATATATATAAAATCATATAATGTTATATACATATTTTTTTTTCTTTTGTAAAATGAATTTATAAATATTAATTTCTGATATATTTTGTAATATAAAACTGCATAATATATTTTAGACATTAAATAACAATCTATAATTGTATACATATATTTATAAATTTAATAAAAATATATACATTTTATGTTTCTGTGTACATTTTCTAAATTTTTTATACTGTATTTATCACCTAAAAAAATTTATTTTAAGAAATCCTATAAGTATTTTTAGAAGTAAACCTAAGTATTTTAAGAAAACCTTTTTTTTAAGAACTTTTAATAATGGAATAAATCAGTTTGCTGTAGTGTTTCAAACTGTATCATTCTGGATTAAAATTAAAATCTGTTTTATTTTTACCATTGTTTTAGGGCTTTATTTTGTTGTGTCAACAAAATAAGTAGTAAGCATTTTCTTCAACATTAAAATTGTGTTAACATACACACTCTTCCCCCCGGTTTCACAGACAAGGCTTAAGCCTAGTCCCAGACTAAAGTATAAGTCTGAGCTGTTTTAACTGAAAGAAACTTGCACAGACTGATCCTAAAATATATCAGTGCATTTGTTTTGTCTCAAGATGCACACTAGTAACACTTTTTTCTAAGCATGTTTATACAAATTTACTTAAATGTCCTAATTTAATTATTGGCCTAATCCTAGCTTAATCTAAACCCTGTCTGTGAAACCGGGCCTAAATATCTTTTGGCCACACTAGTGCTAAAAGTGAACATTTGATCATTTACAGATTGCCACCATTTACTTCCACTGTAAATACCTCACTGTTTTTATACATTTTTAATTAATATAAATATATATATATATATATATATTTTTAAAGAAAACGAGACAAGTCAAAACTTCAATCAACATCATGCTACAAGTGCTGTCGACTGAGCTCTACTTGAACTCAACCCGTCCTCCGAGCAACATGAAAAACGCTGTACATTGAAGTTTATATTTAAGACCCTGAAGCTGTAAATTGCCCAGAATATTCCTCTAAGATCTATTTTCAGTGTAATGTAGGATTTGAAAGCAGAAATTATTCCGTTTCACAGCAGCAATCAGTAAACATGCAGAATATTTATAGTTCTAAGACATTTCTAAAGCTATATGTGTGTTTCTCTGATTTTCTTCTACATTTGTTGGATCTGTTTGTGTTTTTCGCATGCGGTCATGAACTATGGGGGGGGGGGGGGCAGCGGTGGAGTGAACCGGTGCAATCGTAGGTTAATGGTGCACTCATTGATTTTATGCAGCTTGAAAGCCGGAGCAGGTTTACGCCTGACAGAGTTATGAAAAATGCAGTCCCAGTCGAATTTGACCAACCGCTCATCTGTCCATCCATCTTTTCTCACTCTCAGCTGAATGCACTAAACAGTTGCACGACCTCATTTTATTCACTAACCAAATACTTTTATATATGAAAAGTCAGGTCTATTTCAAATAAAAGTGTCTATCAATTTGATAAATCATTTCTCTCCTTACAAGTGATGTAAAGTCATTGATTAGACAGACTTAATTGATTGTTTACATCAAAATACGATGAAGGTCGAGCCGCATTCGAAGTCATAATCTAATAATGAAGACCTTGCTCACCACTAATCAGGTTGATAATAATGTGTTTATTTTACTTTGATATGGCAGCCAAGCACATCGGCTTGCATAATTCATAAGCTGTTTTTTGCAGCTAATTGGGTTACTAACAATCTCATTAGAGTCCTCTGTAGTTCTCCGAACACTCTACCTATTGATCAGAGCAATCGATACGACACGAATCTATTCGTCACGTTCAATAAAGCGCAATCGCGCTGGGAATAAACACTTTAGTGACCTTTCCATTCATCTGCAAAGAAAGAAAGAAGGAAAAATGGGTAGAAAGAACAGAAGATGTGAGGGAAGTGAATCAGTGAGCAAGAAAGAAAGAGCTAAAACTCCTCTCATTCCACAACTCATCCGTTCCACTAGAGACCGCGGGATGCTTTCATGTGGAGGCGCATGCATAAATAAGCACAATTAATTCAACAAAGAAAACTCCCGAAATAGAGCTCTCTCGTCCTCCAATCACTTCAGCACAAGCCTCACCTGCTGTACTGGGAATAAAAGAGCATTCTTTGAGAGTCAATACCTATATTAGGCTCTTTCCATGAGTAGGGTGTAAAATATGACTGCAAAAAAACAAACAACTAAATACTTAAAAAAGTTGCTGAGATTGTCAACCGCAGGTGGTCATGCTAAATAACTTATTAGTTACATTTTTTTATTCAATATTAAAATTCATTATTTTACTTGGGATACAATTTGAATCCCTGGTTTATGATATGATTTGTTGTGATTCTGTCATTTTCTAGCAGTAAACATTAAATATACATTACAATTAAAATGGACACTATTTAAAAAAAAAATATGGAAGAATGAGTAACGGTTACCAATGTAGCCGATTAAGTTTGGAATAAAGACGATATTTGCATGATAAATGTTTTACTATTACTATAATAGCGGGGTTGAATGGTTGAGCAGTGTTGCAGTCAACAATGCAATATTTGTAAAAAATAAAAAAGATAACATAAAATAATCTTCCCACCAAGATGAATTAGCTTATGTCACTTCTTGGGTTCCACAATTTTAAATGTTACTTTTTTTTCTTTTTTCTTTTTGGTAATGGTGGGAAATCATGAGGTAAGAGTTGAATAGAGAAAATGTGGGTCACAACTAAATATTAGGCTACTGGTACCTACAATTATCTAATATTTATTTAATATTCATTTAGTTTTTTTAGTTCGTTCGTTTTTAGTTTGTTTTTACATTGCATCGCATTGCATCAGTGTTGTTATTGTTAACTAAAACTAAACCAGTAGTTTCCATTTTTCAGTCATTAAAATAAAGCTGGAATGAAATATAAATAAAAAAATACTTAAAACATAAACGAAAAATACATATTAAATATTACCTTGGCAACTAACTGAAATAAATGCATTTAAACTGAAGTAAAATATACAATGAAAACTGAAATAATATAAAACAATATACAGTGTGTATATATTACAAAATATATATTATTTATTAATAGAGAGCAGAGCTCATTAGCATTTAAAGCAACATGGACTAGAACAGCGTGCTGAAGACAGAGCTGATTTTAACAGGGTAAAGAAGGTGTTTTTTACACTACCATTGAGAAATTTTAACCAATGTATGTTATATACTTTACAATAAGACCATAAAGTATCATATCCATTTGTGGAAAATGGGCAACCGATGACCCCTTATTAATAGATTATACACTAATATGATTTTAAACTAATAAACATGACAAAAGCACATTAACTGATTTAATTACAATTAACTGAAAATATTAAAATAAAAGCTAATATTATAAATACTATAATAAACAGTATAAAATATTTGTTTATAATTGTAATAATTTGTAACACCTGTAAATAAAACAAAGATTATTGGTATATTTTATTTTATTCAGTCTTTCTAAAAATGTCAAGTTTAAATTCAGTGTTAATTGCCTTTTTTATTGTTATAATTTGTAAAAAAAAAAAAAACAATTACTAGCAATTTCTGAGTGGAATATGTTTCTTACTCCATTTTTGTCAGTCCAGTATATAAGCAATATTAAAATAACGCGACACTGCATAACAATACAGCTTTGGCATTTATTTTATTTGATGGATACAGTTCAAGATTTCTGGGAGCCAAAATAACCATTTTACCTTAATACTGAAATTGAATGTGTTTAACATTTATAGTTCACACTAGCTGTTAGACAGCATTTTTTCTACCATGTCTAATAGCTATTACAAAAAAAGAAAAGTACTTGTAATGCTTATTAGAAAAGTAACAGGACACCAGTTTTACAGTATTCATGAAAAAAATCACACACTAGCAGCATAGCTAAGTCAGGCCCTCCAGTCTGCACATTCTGCAAGTGCATAAAAACATGCACATTTCATACAAAACGTTCCTACTATGATTCAAAACATTGCCCTATATGTTACATTCATGTCTCGTTTATGATAATGCAACATGATGCAAAGATAGCTAACATTGCTATTCCACTGAGCGGCATTTAACATATATGTGCTTGCGTCTTGCAGCCACTTGCTAAAAATAGACTTGCACTGGTGTCTGCCGTTGCTTCACATGACACACTGGTAAAAGGGGACAGCACAGCAAGGGTGCGCGCGCATGTGTGTGAGCGTGTGTTTCTTCATATGTAAGACCACAAATTCTTTGAACTACCACAACTGATTTCCTACTGCTCTCCGTCACACTCTTTCACCTCCTGGCAAACTGCTGCGACTCGCAACAACATGTAGGTGTTGTTTTGATAAGGATTCTGTTGCCGTTTGCCAAGGCGAATAGTACAGAGATTGTGATTGTAAGTTAACTATAAATAGACAATGCAACGTCTTGATCTCGGTCTCCACGGTTCCATTCAACCGCATTTTCATTACAAATAGAAACCAGACACTTGATTTATTCATAGCCTGTTTCTATGAATATAAGTTACAAGTCATACATCCTGTTGTTTTGCATGATATGGTGAGCGGAACATCTTATATTAGTAATACAGTGCTTAAATGTAAGTGGTCGACATAATCGACAGAATCTGCAAAAATGATCAAGCTGATCTAATAAATCTGTCAATGTAGAAAAGTATATCTTGCTTCGACCAAACTGCCTTGAATACTTCCCAACTCTTATATACGAACTCATATTCGCGACACAGAAAACGGAAAACGTTTAATGCATTTGGCCATTCATTTATACGACAACAGTGTTTTGGGGGCCTGAAAAGTGCAAGTTTTTGAAAACGATACCGTTATCCATGTAAACTACCAAAATGCTAATTTGTGAAAACGTCATACTCATTACGTGTTCAGGCTCTAGGCCTACGTGTGTAGGTGCGTAGTGTTTCTTTACAAAGTGATATCGCCATCTACTGGACCGGTGTTCTGTCGATTTGTCCTACCCTGTCAGATTTTGCTACCTCTCTTTAAAACAATGGGTAGTACAATTCGACAAAAATTATACCTGTCAATCTATGTTTTATTAATGTGTACACTTACCACAACTCTAAACTTGCCCCTTACAGTAATGCACATACAGTAATGTTGTGTAATATTCATGGTTGTGGATAGATGGGATACAGCTACCGGAAACCAAAAAAAAAATTTGTTCTACCTATAAGATTGTGTTTTATTAATGTCTACACCTAATCCAACCCTAAACCTGCCCTTACAGTAATACAGATGCATTACATATTGTTGTTCAGCATGAGAAAAAGGATGTAATATTGACGTGTGCATGCGCAGTGAGCCGAGGTAGGAAAATCTGACAGGTAGGATAAAATGTCAGGACACCGGCATGAATGATCGCATTATCAGTCATTTTGTGGATCTGTGTGAACGGGATTGTTTCGGCGACATTGTCATCTGTATGTGAAATTAGTGGATTAGGATTCTGGTGGTTTCACGGTTTATCACAGCTTTGTCCCTGATTGGCCATTTATATGAATCAAAATGCATTAAACAGAACCACTGCACTTTCATCAACGATCCAAACAAATTGCTACATTATAGTATGAGCAGTTTTGATGGAAATTAGATTAGCATCATTTCAAAATGCAAAGCAAAACAGGGCTGAATGAGATGCAAATTCACTCTCTGCCAGCAGGGGGCGCTTCTGGAGCAGCAGCGATAGAATGTTTCCTTGGTTACATTCTCTTTGCATTCATCTTCAGCGTCTCTTGCGTCTGTTAATGGCCGTTTACAGTTGGTTTAATTGCACAGTTAAAGAATTTGCGGTGTGTTATTACTAGTTCTGTAACCATTCGTCAGAAGTGTACGCAGTTAACAGGGATCTCCTCTTAATTCACGACGCTGTCTGTGGTAGTCAGTCATTTGAGCCAGTTTTTTTAAAGTTCATACCATGTGTGTAATTCAAACCGGTTTACCGTTTGAACCGGTCTATTGCCCAGCACTGTCAAACTTTTCAAAAGAAGGAAACTTTTCTTTTTTTAGTGCATTGCTGTTATAAACATACACTAGGTCAGCGGTTCTCAATTCCAGTCCTCGTGCCCCTCCGCTCTGCCTATTTCGTATGTTACTCTTATCACTTCAAATGTTTGTTCTATTCGAACGTAAGTGCCCTGCGACATCACAGGATATTCCGCCATGATTCCAGTTTGAAGCGAACGTATACATTCCATTCAAAGTGCATTGAAGTGTGCAAGACGTGAATTAAAATTGTATATATTTACAGACGTATATGATGTCACACTCGTCCGTGCGTGAAGACGTTGCGCAGCGCAAATCCATGAATGAATGTTCCGAAATGAAGTAAACTTCAGCGGATTTGCCCTGCTCAGGGAGTAGGGAGCCATGGACCCTGTGTAGGGAGCATGTCAATCGGAGCGCACTTCTAACAAGCTGATTATCTGAATCAGGTGTGTTAACAAAGAGAGACATGCAAAATATGCAGAGCGGGGGGGCGCGAGGACTGGAATTGAGAACCTCTGCACTAAGTTACTTAAAATGTCAATGTGCCCTCTATCGCCCCCTAGAGTACTGAGCTTTGTTGCTGCCACAGAAAAACAAAAACGTGCTTTTGCAATACATTGGCAAAAACATTTGCATAAATGTTTAAAGCAAGTGTATTATAATTTTTTAAAATATTTAATTCTTAATTTTACTTAATATTTATTGTAATATTTAGCTATTGTTTTTATTTATTTTACATACTAATACTGCATTATTATTATCAACCCATTGCAATGCAATTTCTGACATTTTGGTTTATATTTTGTGTGCTGAACAATTTTGGTATTGTGTTGGTTCGCCACTTGAAGAATCTTGGCCCAAAAGCAAGACCAGTTGAGAACAAGCTTTAGGGCTAATCAACTATGTTCCACAGCCACCAAAATCTCTTCCTCTCTTTCACTTTAACCTCTCTCTCAGATCTGCGGCTGTGTTTGTTGCGTTTTCTAGGCGGATGCTCTGCAGCTCACAGGCATGCTGCACTTTTCCTGTTGCGCACTACCATAGTGAGCTACAGAAACCAGGACTCAGCGTGGGCCAAAAGAGGACAAGGAAAGCTGATCTCAGAGCATCTTCAGAAAAAATAGGCCAATACGCATTAGCTGTGACCACTTACAAAAGTTCCTTCAGTCAGACGGGGAAAACCCACTGTCCTCTCTGTCTCTACACAAGTCCACCGTTTCCTCTTCTGGTTAATAGTCATCACATGAAGCATCACGACAACAGACGTCTGATTCAGAAGTAGGAACTATCAATTGTGACCCTCTCTGTGAAATCCAGGCTAAAGTCTCAGAATCTAATTATGAGATAACGAGCCTCAAAGTTTGATTTCTTCCATTAATTTAACTATAATTTGAAACTTTGGCATGACCTTACTCAGTCAATATTGAATATATAAAGGTTATATTTTCACAGAATGTTCTTTACCATATGAAGGATGATTGTTTTGTAGAAAACAGCAAATCACAAAAAAATGACTTTAGCTGGGTTTTCACAGAGAGGATCACAATTATAATCGCAAATAGGTGACTTCAATGACCTCTTTCAGGTCATTAAATCCATGTCGCTGTTACATCAACAACGTCGTATACACACCACAAATGCTTTATCCCTATACTGAGAGTTTTTCTACCCTTCTGAGATTATGGTGTTGGCATTTTAAGCACTTTAATGGCAGCAAACAGTCAAAGTGATTAGGCAACAAGGGCGATAAGGAGTGAAAATAGATAAAGGCTATTATGCCCTTAGCCCTGAGGAAATGAATCAATATTGTGTAGTGTTATGGATGAAGCCTGTTAGTCTAATGCGTATCACAACAGGCCCCGAAATACTCCTAAGTGCTTAAATGCCTATTGCGTTTGGTGCAGCCCACTCCTATTTCCTGACCATATGATAGCCAGTGATGAGAAATCGAGAGCGAGGGGGGGTTCCTGTCTGCCTGGATGAGAGGAATAGCAACATGAATCTCACTTTCTGTCACCCTCGATGTAACGAGGGGCTGTTTCTCGGGTCACCGCCTCTCCACACAGTAGACAGAAGATAATGTCAGTGAGCCAAACGCATGCAGGTCGCTCTTGTTCAGCTGTGAATAACAACACTTTACAAACGCTCCTTTAGATCCAGAAGAGTTTTTCGGCCTGATACCACAGAACTTTTTCAAAAGTTTCAGAAAGTGTATCCATCTGTGTACTGGTGCTCTAAAAACCCAGAAACCAATAGACTTTTATGAAAAATGGATTCTAAATGGCACCATATAAGGCTTTGTTTTGCTTGTGGGATAATTTTTCGATCTGAAACCTGTTTTTTGAAAAACAAGAGTAAAGAAGCATTAAACACATTTTACTCCCAAACCACTTCAGGTCTATGTTTTATGAAGACATTTTCTTTTTAAAATACTGTCTTCAATTATTATAATAAGAACAGAGATGTGCATAAAGAAAGTAAATATGGTCATTTTTGATTTAATGTTGACTATAAACCGTAAAACAAGTAGAATTTTAGCATCAAATGGTTTTATAATGGTTCTGAATTATTAATAGCCAAGCCATAACCGCCTTAGACAATAGATGGGACACGCCACTAAGGCCCTTTTCAATGCTTTATTGATAAACTACTACATTAGGACATCTAAAATCATAAATACATGATTGCTGCCTTTTTAATAAACATTATTATAAATCATTTAAAGGGATAGTTTGCCCAAAGAAATTTACATTTTGTCATAATTTACCCCAGGGCTATTATAGTTAACCAAAACTAAAACCATACAAAATGTATATACAGTATATATATGAAAATTACTGAAAATGATATATGTTATATATACATTTTCATCCTCAGCATTTCTCATTTTAATTTAGTTTAAGCTGCAGTCAGTAAGTTTTGTCTCCTTGTCACATCTCTGTTTGAAAACCTGGAATTGCTGTCTGTCACGCTTGTTCTGACCAACTGAGGAAAAAAGTAATACAATAAATTGCGCTACCGTTGGTGATTAAATCTAACGATCGGTTAGCTCATATCACATCAAACCGTGCACATTAGTATTATTGTTATACTTTATTCTCAAATTATTAATATGACTATGAGTATAGTGTGTATTAGCATGTAGATTTCAATTTCTGTACAGTCTAATCTAATTTTCATACCATTCGAATTTCATATTAAGAAATAATTTTACCCCAAAAAGCGAATTATCCTTCCTTCGAACTGGTTTTCTTTCAAATCCAAATCTTGCGTAAACTCAGGCTATCTGTAATCAGGAGCATGTTTAAAATTCATTCTGGATTACAGTCGAAAATGTGAAAATGATGCATTTAATTATTCCAGGCAGCTGCTATAAATGATCCTCCACCTGCGGGATCCTCACGTGTGATATAGCCTACGAGCCGGGACAACTTCTCTATGTTTACAGACATGATGTAATGATGCAGTGCCATGCTCGAATCTCCTGCGAAAACCTACCTGTACCACTCAAATTACAAAACATTATTATAAGCTTAATTATTATAATCAGGCTAAAGTAAGGAGATAGTTTTGAACACTGGCTGGTTATGTACTTGCTCAAATATTGATTTCAGATCATTTTTAACCAAAAAAAACTTATAAAAACTAACACTAAAACTGTTCATAAAAACTACAGATATATTTCTAAAAACAAATACCAATAACTAATAAATATGATAGAATTATGAAATATAATGGCAATGGCAGAATGAAAAAATGAGAAAAAACTAATGAAAAAAAACAAACTAAATCAAAATTAAAAAACTTGCATTAAAAAGAAGATGAAAAAATAAAACTAATTTAAACCAGACGCGATTTCTTTAAGACTGCAAGGGAAGCTCAGCTTCCCCTATAATTGTCAAAAAATGAATGGTCAAATATATGTACTATTATGTTAACATTTTATTGACTAAAAATGCGTTAAACACGTTCATCTCGAACGAAAACAATTTCGTTCAGAATCAGCTACTTAGGTCGGCTGACTCGATTTCCTTCTCATTCATTCCCGTAGCGTACAGTGCATTACTCTGTTGAAGCCCAGCGTCCATTGACTTCAATGGGGCTGCTTTAAACAGTTTTTTCAGTGCTTAGAAACAAGACGGTCATTGGATAATGCTGCGATTATGTCCCGCCCACGGACGCTCAGCGTCTCTGGGATGAATGGAGGAGTGGGCTGGCCCGGACTCCGAGCGTCTGCGTGATGATTGGAGGGTCTGTCGAAAGACTGCATCTCCTTTTGATTGACAGCGATTTTGTACTATAAAAGTCACTGACACTGAAGCTATTCGAGCTCAGTCGCATCGCGGAAGTGTAGTCGAAAGACAAACTGCTGCAACCTATTTCTTGGTATTTGCTTGGTGAAATTGCTAGCCAATTTTCATCATACATTTCACCCAGATTCCTTGTTTCAGTTCAACCTAATTCTCATATTTCGAGTTTAATATCTTTTTTTAGATCGTTTGTTCATTCATTCATTCATTCATACATACAGTAGGCTAGAAAATTTTCTTGAAAAGGAATTTTGGGCAGAATTTAGGTATAAATAAATGGTAAATTTTTATGATGTTGGCCAAAAATGAGCTTCCCCTCTTTGAAAGAACAGCAGCCGCCACTGACTTTAAACTATTACAAAAATATACATACTATCTCAGTGATAGTCATCATGTCATTTTAAACCTTTATGACTTTATTCTATGAAACAAAAGAAGATATTTTGAAAATAGTGTATCCCAAAACAGCTGGCATAATCTTGAGAGCTTCAGAACATCTTAACATTTTCTGCATATAAGTGAAATAAGTGTACATACATTTTTTTCAGAGTGTGCATCTGAAGAGACTGAAATCAAGAACGTGTTTCCACTACACGGAGCCTTTTGTGCTTTGGATGCTGAAGGTCCTTCATGGTTCAACGCACCGCAAACTCAACAGTGTAAGTCCACTCAAGAACTCAAAAGAATAAAAGAGTTAAAACCTCATGTCATTCCAAACCTGTATGGCTTGCTTTCTTCTGTGTAACACTAAAAAATGATATATATATATATTTTAGGAATGTTAACCAAACTGTTTTGCTGACCGTTTAACTTCCACGTGAAAAAACTAAAATGTCAAATTTCTCAAAATATATGTTTTATGTTTGACAGAATAATGTTAATCATACAGGTTTAGAACAACATGAAGTTTTCATTTTTGGTGTACCATCTCTTTAACGTGACACACTGACGAGCTTCATGTTTCATTCATTTTGGGAGATCCCCCAACACTTCTCAGTAGAATTCATTCGTTCTAGTTAACATGTTGACCACTCTGAGTAATTGTCACGTACTCTGTGGTTTTCCATCCGTTTGTACCCTTCCTCTATCCTCGTGCCCTGTGTAGTGTTAATTATTATGGGATTTTCATACACTCAGCGTGTCTGGTGCCCTAAACCCTCCTTCACACATATTCCACTCTAATCCATAGGGACTATTCACCCCCCCCCCCCCCCCCCTCTCAGCTCATGTCTGTCGTAAGATTCAGAAGCGTATGTGAGTGTTACTTGATCCTGAATCTACTTTGACATCGACGGTGGCAGGATTGCACGGCGTGCATATTAAACCCTGTCTGTGCACAGCACATGTGGGAGAGCATCTGCACCGAATGCGTATATTGCGTACAAACTGACCCGTTCGTTCACCTTTCAAACACTTAACTGAACCCACAGTGAGCCGGTTTCTGCATCCTGCTGTGACAGCATGACGGTCTGTCACGTCGCACAACACAGACTCTGGTCATGTGGTTAAAAATGCAGCCACTGTAGCCTGTCTGTAAGGATATGGCATGTTTAATATATTAGAGTCAAGCAAGCAACAAAATATATTAGAGTCATGCCATTTTTGCAGTTTACATGTGGGCTTGATTGCATTGAGGCAGTCCTAGTCTACGTGATGCCCTATGTGTTGCAAAAATATGATTAAAGAAAATTATTTTTTAACAACTTACTAGTTTTTTAATACTAGTATCTAGTATTTGATTTGAGAGCACCTAACATGACCTAATGACCTAACATAACAATATTAATATTAATAATTTTTAGTGAATAATAATTACAACCACAAGGTAAAATATATATGTGTGTGTGTGTGTGTGTGTGTGTGTGTGTGTGTGTGTGTGTGTGTGTGTGTGTGTGTGTGTGTGTGTGTGTGTGTGTGTGTGTGTGTGTGTGTGTGTGTGTGCGTGTTTGCATAATTGATTTATTCAATAAATTATGATTTCTTGTGAAATACAAAAAACTATATAATAATTATTATTATTATTAACATATTGTTGGTATGTCATGAGACAACAATACAAAATACAATAATAATTACAATAATTTCATTTATTAAAGAAATTACAATGTCTTTGTAATGTATTATCTAATTTATTAATTGTAATATATTATTATTATTTTTAATAGTAGTAGTAGTATTAGTTGTAATTTTTATTATTATTGTATATTGTTGTTTGTATTTCACAAGATAACGATACAAACTACCATTATTATTGTTGTTGTTGTGTTGTTTATATTTCACAACAAATCATTATTTAATAAATCAAAAATACTGTGCAGCTTAACTTGAAAATCAGTGATGATCAGCAGCTTTGATAATTCTTTGTGTTTTTGAGTTTTGAGTGACATATAAGGGGGGGACGGATGAAGAAAAGTTTAAAGTAAATTATCTGAACAAGCTGTGACTCGAATAAACTGACCAAAATTAGATGCGAATGGGTGACTTCTGTCCTAGCGCTTTAGACAAGCATGTTTTAATCTATAATCCTACAACATAATGATCAAATGTACATTTTTTTTCTGCTGATGACATTAGACTCAACACAGTTAACACAATAAGGTGCAAAAGACAGTGATCAGTCACTAAGCCCTCAGAATAGCGCATATCTCTCTCTCTCTCACACACACACACACACACACACACACACACACACACACACACTCACACACAGTGAGTTTGAACTGCAGTGTAAGAGGATTTCATTCATCCATATTCACTGTATCGGACAGACTCGTGCAGTTTCTCGGTCAGCGTGCACTGGGGGGCATAAGCTCTCGGTGTTAAGTCACTTTCTTGCTTGAATAAAGTCTATCCCGCTGGGCCAGGAGGAATAACTTAACACTCAGAGATCACACCATTAGTTGTGCTCCCAAACTGCAGACACTACGAAAGGTGCTGCTTTATCACAGGTGCAAAACAAATTAATGACATACACAGGAACAATATTAACCCCATTAAATAATATCCCTTACAAAAACAGTACTTTGGTGCACTAATACCAAGATAATAAATGACCACCAATATGTCCAAAAATACATAACTTGCAAAAAATGAGCGCTGTCAAACGATTAATTGCATCCAAGAGAAAAGTTTTTGTTTACATAATATACGAGTGTGATATTATATTTTATATTATATATAAATATATTTAATACATGTGTTTGTATTTATATATACATAATAAATATACATAGCACACTCGTATATTATGTAAACAAATACTTTTCTCTTGGATGCAATTAATCGTTTGACAGCGCTCATTTTTTGCAAGTTATGTATTTTTGGACATATTGGTGGTCATTTATTATCGTATATACACATGTAATATACACATTTATTATCATGTATACACATGTAAATATTTTCTACATATATACTGAATGTGTGTGTGTATTTATATATACATAATAAACACAGTACACACATATATATATATATATATATATATATATATTATGTAAACCAAAACTTTGATTTTTGATGCGATTAATCGTTTGACAGCACTACAAAGAATGTTTTTGTGCATTCTTGGATGTACTGTGGATACCATTATATATAATGAAATAAGTATAAATATTTCAAAGTACCATAGTATTACAATCACTGTACCATGTTACTGCCACAGTACTTTTAGTAAGAGATGGTATTTGAACAGATTCAAGATACCATGGTAAATATACATAAAACATCCCAAAAACATGGAAGCACCATGCAGCATATCCAACAAATTATGATGTTGTACCAAAAATGGCTTGATAGAACCATAGTATCCCGAAAAAAAATAGGTTGTACCATGGTAGTTTTGGTAGTTTTTCATCAGTAGCAGAGGACAAGCAAAATTTCACCTCAAAACACTCATTCAGGACACACTTTAAAGCATCTTTACCTTATTAATTTACTCTCAGTACTGTATCTTCCTCTTCACCACCACTCTCAAGAAAATACAGAATCAATAAGAACATCAATATGAGCTCAGAATACCCATTCAATGATCTCAGTCTGCTGAAGAAGATACAGCACAGCCCTAATCGTGTTTTAGACTGACTCGGGCTGCTATTGTCTGTGAAACGTCTAGAGTCTGAAACCGAACCGCATATTTAGGCTTTACAGTTATATAAAGCGACAAAGCTAATAAGAGTCTCATAAAGTTCTGATCAACACCCCACCGAGCCGAACAGGTAAAACGCCTCCAAATGCCAGAGAAAATAGCTCAAAGTTCAAAATCTGAAGACATGGTTTACCGTGTTTCACAGAGCCAGAGAGAGTGACGCGGCGCGCAGCATCCCTGCCGTCCTCATGAGAAGACTTCTACTGCGCGCTCTTCTCCAGCATGACCGCGGCTCCTCAGCTCTCCTCCGGTGCACACCGCTGCAGGCTGAGCATCATGGCAGGTCTGGTGCTCTCAGTTCATCTGCTGTGGAGCGCGCTCAATGCCGCCTACTCTGATTGAGTTTCGAGAGCGCAGAGGCTGCGATGATCACTCACTTTCTCCGGGCATATGGACCATGTGATGAGACTCATCCCTCCATCTGCGCGAGCCCGATCAGCGCCACCCAGTGGACAAATTATGCTATTCATCACTAACGCGATTGGGCCGCCCATTGGAGAATAACATCGACCCAGTTCTGAAAGATTTAAGCTGTTTTACTGCGTTCAAATATTAGTTGGTGCGGGGCTAGTTGTCACAGGAGCGGTAGCTCAATATGGTTTGGTGTTGAAACTCTAATTACACAAATGTGTTTCTGGTTCTGGTTATGTTTATTTCAAGTAGTTCAAAACAAACCTTTAAAGGTTAAACCTTCAAACGTAAATTGCAGTATGATTTTTTTTTCCAGTAGCCTACCTATTAAACAATAAATAAACAAACAAATATTCAGGCAAAATCTGACTAATAATTTAACCTAAAGATTGAACTGCACACTTTGAGAACGAAATGTTTCATAAATGTCAAGTTGTCACCCGTTTCATAGTTTATAGGCTTTCATAACACTAATTAGGCTATATACAATATGTTGGCTAAACAAATATGCTATCAATTATTTGATATTCTGTACCAAACCACGTTTATGAATTAATTCATAAACGGTTCCAATTGTGGCCATATAGACTTTACATCAACATCATGGCCCGGTCTCCTTACTTACATTTTATATTAAAAATGAAGTTTATGTCTAGCATTGACGATGGGCTTTTCTAAGAAATTACTTGAGTCATAAGGAGGCAGCATGATTGTACTGGTTTACAACGGTTCATTAAACTAGAAGTTAATTTTGAGTGACTTATATTTTAGACTAAAATATTAGGGTACAACGGGGCTAAAGGCACACCTTAAGAAAAAATGACCATTCCTTGGACATAAAATGTATAATTATAGAACAAAAATATGTTTGTATTGAACATTAATGAAGCAAAATATTTTGTGTGAAAATAAATCATACAAGTTCTTTATTTTGTTTACAAATATTTAAAAAAAATAAGTTTTTAATAATGTCTACGTTAATACTTACGTGAATTACACGTTATTACTAGTTAAATAATACGTTTTTGTTCAATAAATATACTGTCATCAAAATAGGCCCATGTTAACATAAAATATATTTTAAAATACAGAAACAAAATCCTTTCAAAAAGTTTTTGATTATTTAAAAACTGTTGCTTTAATTATCTTAAACACAACTAAAAATCATTAAGAAGACATTTTTCTCAAAATATATGCATTCATTTT
The DNA here is from genome assembly GCA_003573665.1 of Oxygymnocypris stewartii. NCBI lineage: Eukaryota > Metazoa > Chordata > Actinopteri > Cypriniformes > Cyprinidae > Oxygymnocypris > Oxygymnocypris stewartii. The sequence goes on from QVTF01020812.1 coordinate 2,597,902, forward strand.
AGCAATTATCATTTGCTACTTAAATCTACAATATAAAAAAAAAAACATAAAATATTAGATCAAGTAAGCACAGAATCAACTTTGCTGTGTTGAGCGCAATGGAGTCAAGGATCAGACAAATATACAGGTTTATCTTGAAAAGCAGATGTTTTGGAAAGTGCTATGCCACGTTTTTGTGCCATCTAGTGGTTTAGAGGAAATGAATATCAACGGTGCCTTTTACCCCGGGGGCCTTTAGCCTCTTGTAGCTGTTAAGTTTGTTTTAGTACAGGTGTTTTGTTGAAGAATTCTGTGTTTTGAAAGAAATGATTTAATGAATCATTCAGTGAGATTCGAATACTAAATAAATCTGTGTTTTTCAAATCGGTTGAATAAATGATTCAATGATTAAGTCACTCCATATCTCATTAACACTGTATATTTCATAGAACATTATTTTATTTATAATAAATTATTTATCTTACTCTCACCATGTGGCTTTTAACTCTTCACTTGCGTGTTTCAGTGTCTGCTTGTGTTATGCCTGAAACTAAATTGCACCTCTGGGATTAATAAAGTTGTATTGTAGTGTACTGAATATAACCTTTTCTTGTCATGTGCACTGTAGAAATCAATAGTTTAATCAAATAATAGCTGCCGCACTTTACATAAGTGTTCATGCACCAATGTAATTAATCAGTACAGCATTAATCAGTACAAGTAAGTGGGTAAGACTAATGAACAGTGTGCTTATTTTTTGAAGAAGCTCGTAACTTAAAATTTTTATTGCTATTATAATATATTGAATTTAGCATAAATAACATGGTTAATTCGAATGTAAAGTTTTACCTAAATAGCTCTAAAATATGTATAATTAATTGTATTTTATTTCTTTATGATCTAATTTATTTCATTTAGATTCTCTTCTTTACTTAAAATCATTTATTAAAATAAATACATTTTAAACAAGTACATACCGTGGTGATTCATACAGTATTTGGGCAACATTCACTAAAATAGACATGGCTGTGTTTAAAGTTGGCCTAAATATTCTTACTGTATTACAGCTCTTTTATGACTGTGGGTCTTCACCAAAACAATCAATGAGGAACTCACTTCCTCTGAGTGCTCTTGTGCTTGTGTGTGGGCAGGTTTTGTGCTCCTCCGTCTTTGTTGGAGTCTGATTGTGGTCCTTATTTACGTCTGGCTCACAGCACAGGTCTCGTCTGCTAACTGGCCTGTCAGTCTGCATTAGGTCTTGCGGTTTGAAAAGTGTACAATAGAAAGGCCCGAGCCCCCTTTTAGAAGAGCACACATCAACACACTTTAACTGGAGGGAGGTGATGAGCAGTGGACCCCTAGGATCCCATCAGGTGCTCTTATTGATATAGCCCAGTGTGACCTTCTCTCCATTGCTGGTGTTTGCGTGGGTCATGTTTTACCAGCAGAGCAAGCAAGCAAAAGACTGTGCAGAGAACGCTGAGGTGTTTGAAAGTAAAGCTAACAAATCACTTCATAAAAGAATGAAAAAACATACAAAAACAAACCAAAAATGAATGAATAAGATGTCAATAAATAAAAATGAACGCCTTATCAGATTTGCAAGTCATTGTTGATATTTGTTTTTAAATCTTTGTACTTTACAATTAATGGTAACACTTTACCTAAGACTTTAAATATAATGCATTTTAACATTTTAATGCATTATTTATGCCTAGTAATGCACCTTATAATGCATTGTATGATCTCATGAATAATTGTAACTACAGTTATAATACATTATAATACTTTAATATTCGTTGTTACACCTTTAAAAAGTATAATGCATTAAAACACATTAAAAAAATCCTACTAATATTCTAATGCATTTTAATTTTGGTTACAATTATTTATGAAAAGATATAATGCATTACATTGTACATTATGAAAACATTTGTAATGCATTATGCATAAAAGCTTTAAGTTACGCATTACTAAATATTAAAAAGAGTAATGTTTTTCAAAGAAAACAAACTAAAACAAATAAACAAATAAAGATAGAAATAAACAATAATACAAATATAACAAACAAACTAATACATAAATGAATAAAGCACAAATATCTCCTCAAATTTTGCAAGCCATTGTTAATATTAAAAATAAACTTTGTACATTAAAATGTATTATTTATAAAGGAATTTGTAACAAACTAAATTAAAACAAAAATGAATTAATGAAATAAATACAACATCATAACAAACAAAAAACAGTTAAAACAAACAAATAAAGTGTATAAATATATCATCAATTGAAGCAAAACATTGTTAATTTTATTAACTAATAAACTAACAATTAACTATTAAATAATATATTTACCAAATAACATTCTTCAATGAAAACATACTAAAACAAACAAACAAACAAACAAATGAACAAATGGTGTACATTACTGTAAGTTAGTTAATATTCTTAAACAATCTTTAATATTAAAATGTAACATTTACAAGAGAATAATGTTTTCAGTAAAAATAAATACAAAATAAACCAATAAAAACGGAAATAAATAAAAGATGATAACAAACAAACAAACAAAGTGTAGAAATGTCTCATAACATTTTGCTAACCAAAATTATTAGGTAATTACTTAAATTATTAGTACATTACTAGAAAATCTTCATACAAACTAAATATTTAAAAAAGAAAAATATTCTTCTAAGAACAGTATCTGCAGTTTTCTCATCTAAAAATAGCACCAAAAACTATTTATAGCAGTATGTGTTTGAGCATGTGTGTGTGTGTGTGTGTGTGTGTGAGAGTGTGTGTGTGTGTGTGTGTGTGTGTGTGTGAGTGACAGGGAGGAGGGAAGCTTTTAAGAGAGGAAGCAGAGACTACAGTAATGTAATGAGAAGTGAAGTGTTCCATGGCAATATAGGCTCAACCTGTAAAAGATTCATCACTCTTCTCCATGCTCAGAGAGGAAAGAGCAGAGCGGCACGGGGGAGGAACCGCTTTTAACGACTTTACTATAATGGATCAGCACAGACAGAGCCGCAGCTGTCATAGATAGAAGACAAGGGTTAGCAAAAACAAGTGATATAATTAAGATTAACTCCATCATTAATGTGTGTTATTTACAGAGGTTTGGCGATGAAGGATATAAAGGGGAAAAGAGCAATATACCTTTAGGCTGTTGAAGTATCAGTACAGTCAGTGCAGTGTCTCTTGAACAGACTGAACATTTATAATAGTTATATAAAAATGATATGCTTATTATTGTGTATATTGCTCCATAGTCTTCCATTGTTTGTGTGTAACTGCAACAGAAAATTAGACCAGTCAAATCAGCAAAGAATAAATCCTGCATTGTGCTCTGCACTGACTGCATTCCTCAGTAACTCATTTGCATACAGTAGATTTAAATGTCAGCCAAAAACAAAAGCTAACTGCTAACAAGTTACTGTGGTGAAATATGATAACTGTGTTTGTGACAAATTGACAAATTGGCAAAAGTGACAAATAACACCATGTTAACCCAGCTTTCGTCTTAAAAATTCAGTAGGATGTAGTTGTGATACTCGACCAGCAGATGACGCCGTGGATTTGATAATAAGACTTCAATGAGGCGAACATTAGCTCCTTAAAACGAAAAAAAATCCCAGTCCACACCTTAAAGCATAGTAACTGTAGATACAGACTACAGTTGCTGTCCAACATTCGTGATAATAAAATATCTCAGCCAATGGCATTTATCACTCCACACACGATAATAATAAAAAAATAATCAAAGGTATACTTCAGTGTAAATCCTGTAGTGACTGTGAGAACCTGGCGTTCACCATCACTGTCAAATAAATGAACAAACAAATAAATAAAGATAAAGATCACATCAAATATCTTCACTCATAATACGAATCTAAAAATGTTCTGTAACCCCCTGCTTAAGCCTAATACTGTTTTTGTTAGATTACAACTGACAACCATTATGTGTTGACTTGGTTAAAAAAATAAAAACTAGTTTACTAGTCTTAGCTGTCTCAAGTGGGACCAGTTGGTGTTACTCATTATTTGTTAGCTGGATAGCCTGGGAAACCATCTTAAACCATCTAAGACCAGTATAACGTCTTAGGATGGTTTACATTTTTGTTTGTTTGTATTGCAGGGATGTGGGCTCTAGATGTGGTTTCTAAGCTTGTTTCCTGGTCTTAAGTGGTCTCCCAGTATGGTTATGTATGCTAAATTGAGAGGATTTTAGGCACTTTCAGCTTCTTAACCTGGGAGACCATCTTAAACCATTCAGGACCAGCACACTATCTTAGGCGGCTTTACATTTTAGTTTTTTTGTTTTATTGCAAGGATGTGTTCTCTAGACATGGCTTCTATGCTTGTTTGCTGGTCTTATGTGGTCTCCAGGGCTGATTGTGAAGGCTGGTTTTAGAGGGGTTTTGGGGCACTTTCAGCTTCTTAGCATTGGAGACCATCTTAAACTAGATAAAACCAGCACACCACTGTAAGCTTTGTAGTGCTTGTTTGCTAGTCTAAGGTGGTCTCCCAGCGTGCTGGTTTTAGAGGGGTGTGGGCACTTTCCAGTTGGTCAGGCAAAGATATCAGTTGGTCAAAAAGCTAGCTGACTGGCCAGTCTGTGGGACCAGAATAAACCAGACAGCCAGCCCTTGCTTGGTTTAAGTTGGTATTTTCATGAATGCTGTGGGTCTTGGGTATTTTTTCTGCTTTTTTCTTGGGTTCGAATCAGCACACACACACACACACACACACACACACACACACACACACACACACACACACACACACACACACAGACACAGACACAGACACAGACACACACACACACACAAACTCTCTCTCTCACACACACACACGCGCACAAACTCTCTCTCTCTCTCTCACACACACACACACACACACACACACAGACACACACACACACTCTCTCTCACACACACACACACACACACACACAACACACACACACACACACACACACACACACAGAGAGAGAGAGAGAGAGAGAGAGAGAGAGGTTTATTCACACAGCCTGTGCCCGTGTATGTGAAACCAAGCCATTGTGATTTACATACACCCCCTCTGCCTACTACCCCCGCCCCTTACCCCGTCTGCCCCCTTGTTCTTCTTCCTCCCCCTCTTTCTTCACACTTCACTGTCTCACACACTCCTCCCGCTACAGTAGTGAGCAGCTCCACACTTCCACGCGTGTTTCACTGAGCGCCGCTGGAAACAATGGCAACGGAGACGCTTTGTGTCGGATAGAGACTGACTCGCTTCTCTGTGTTTGTTTAGGACTTTCTGCTGATAGTCTCATATATTCAGGATCTCATTATCGCGTTTAACACAATGGGCTGCTGCAGCGGACGGTGCACCCTTATATTTCTGTGCACGTTTCAGTTGGTGAGTTTGTTTTCTGATAAAAGTGAATTTCACACCGATACTCATCATGACTGCTCAACGTGTATGTCAGCTGGTTGGTTTATAACCTAATATGTTGCCTTTTGGTTTGTTGCCTTTTGTTTATGTTGCTGGATACACAATGAGTACGTTGTTTAACATTGCGTGTGCTTGAACTCTTTTGTCTTGATCTGAGTTAAGGTTGAACATGTGTTTTAGTAGTTGACCCCTCCATAAAATAACCCAGAGTTGTAAAAGACTTTTATGGGCAGTTTAATGCTTTTTCTTTTGCTCTGCTTAAGTCAACCCAGATGAACTTTTCTCATACCGTTAAACTGATTTTTCACTGGGACAGAACAGAAATCAAGGCTAAAACAACTTCAAATTGTTTTTGTTTAATCTATTAAACAGGTTTTCCTTTTCTCACAAATGTATCAACACATTTAATGTAATGTTAAAAGTGTAGTAAATACATATTATAGCATACTATTAAATATATTAAAATAGAAAAATGTAGTCATTTTAAAATATTGTTAAATTGTACATTATTATTGTTATTATTATTAAAAAAGAATTATTTAAAATAAAAAAATATTTTCAACTCCATCTGTTGACTTGTCACCACCATTAGACAAGAAAATCAGCTGACAGTATTGATGATAAAACTATATTTCCCACATCAAATATGAATTAAATGTAGAAGCCATTTTGTTTTTCTGGTGTTTCTAATTAAATTATCTAAATTTTTTGTTTGCAATTTGTCTTGCTTGTGACATCAAAATATATGCACCACTACTCAAATTTATTTTCTACACGCATGTTATAGGTCTAACGAATGCTTAAATTGTATTTGACCTCATACTTTTTAATCAAAATCACAAAATTAAATCTTCCAGTGAAATGACAGACATGTCTATGACGTATGTTGGATTTCTCCATTCATTTATTCCACTTAAACTTTCTTACAATCGACTGCGGGCTGGCATTCAGATCTGCTCTTTGTGGCCTTGAACTCATAACATAACAGGTGAAAAACATCATAATAAAGTTTCCATTAATATCTGACTGTGCTGACACAGTGTGTTTACATGCTTTTGAACAATAGTTTAGTATGTTAAAGTGCATATTGAGGACCCCTCGGCATTAAATTGATCTGTTTACACTCTGGAAAGAGTTGGCAGGAGCTTTCAGTGGTTAGTCATTAGTTAGATCTACCCATGTTCCTGTCAAAGAGAGAGATGTTCTTCTCTCCAAGAAGCTATTATACTGTAATTGTCGCTTAATCTTTATTGCAGCTCGCTTTGGTTCATCGGATACTCCATCCTAGCTTAAGTGTTCATAGAAGTTGTTTGTCAGTGAAATGTTATATTGGCTTTGAAATCTGCAATCATCATTCTGCAGTGAGTTGCTGGCTTCCTCATTTCCATGTGGAAAATCTTGCAGCTGCTTTTTGCATTGTTTCAGTCAGCCTCCCCCATCCGCAATCCCAGTCTCAAAAACTAAACTGATCCCACGGCAACGTAAACAGGCGTTGTATGCCTACACCGCTAAACAGCTGCTGGAGACTGATAGCACCTTATCCAAATATGACACTGTAGCCGCCTCTTTTATTTCTGGTACCTGTGGCAGTGCTTGTGCAATGCCGTCCATTCTTCCCACAATCCTCTCTGATAGGGGCATAAAAAAAAGGCTGACACCTGCTGCCCCCTAAAGACAGAAGTGTTATACACCTCGGCCCACATGCATGTTTGCACGTCGGCTACTGTCAGACCTCCGGCCCCCCCTGGGCTTGACAGAGTCCGTCTTCTTTTCATTTTAGGCACCTCAGGGAAACATTCCTGCGCATTGATGTAGTTCTGTTCTCTGAGATCTTATTATCTTGATGTCACCGAGTTTGCCTAAGGAGTCTGCAGTTACTACTGTTCCCATGCATGCTGTTCTCAGTGGAAAGATCATGTCACAAAACTCTCTAAGGCTAACTGGGAATATTAATAATTTATTGGATGGCTGGTGGATTGATGCTATTATTTATTAGTGCTGCTTAAGACAAACTTCTGTATTATTTTTGCTCATACTTAATTTTAGAGGTTTGTTGAGGAGATTTGTGGCATTACTTTCAAGTGATCAGATGAATTTTGCCTGGCAGATTATAAAACAGATGAAAAATGTCATAGATTTTCACTGAAGGAAGCACATGACTTGTAGCTGTTGAGGAACATCTGGTTTGGTTCCTCCTCCTCCATATCTCTGCTCTAGCAGTAATGGACAAGGAGTTTGTTTAAAAGCACATGAAACTATCAGCAGCTAATTTAAAGACTCCCTGGTGGTGAGTTAATCTGGCTTTTTCATACAGACATTCTCCACATAGACTTGGAAATCACTATGCTTGGAATGAATTGGTAATTCTGAGACATTCTCCTCCATGAACCATCTCTCATTTTCTCCTCTCGCATGATCGGCCCGTGCAGCGATTCATGGTTAACCTGGGAGGAATTTAATTTGTATCCAGGCAAAGCCTAATAATAAAGTTTTCTTGATTAAAAGTCTTTCTTTTGTTAACAAGCAGCTTGAATTTTTATCTTTGACTTAAAGGAGTAATTCACCAAAGAATGAAACTCTTGTTATTTCTTTTGAGAAAAAAAAGCTTTTTCTTTTTTTACATTGAAGAAAGTAAGTCGTGGATTTGCAATGACATGAGTGTGAGTAAATTTCATTTTTGTGTGAAGCAATCCTTTAAGTATGTTAGAGGTGGAGATTACAAAACACTGCCTCATGCAATACATTTCCTCTACAGTATCTCTTTCCTTAAGAGATGAGTCAAACTAGGACAGAAATCGAGAGACGCTTTGAAGTGAACCAGAAAAGGAGGACTAATCAGTTGGAGAAATAGCGTTGTACTTGCGGTGTTGTACACACTGTTGACTAGAGAGAAAAAAACACACTTAATGGTGTGTTTGACAACCCCTGAATAGAGAAAGTGACGGATGGACTGTGGGTAGTAAATGTCAGTGTCTTTGACCTCTTTATGGCAGAGAGGCTTGTGGAGAGCTACGGTAATGAGGTCAGGAGGAGGATGATCTCTGACTGCTTACTCGTAAACGCTCACACACGTCAAATCCAGGCCTGAATGATGAATTGATACCGTGCATATGATCTTTTGTGACCTCTTTACATACAGATTAAAGGAACGTACTCCATTCAAAAGCTTATATTGATGGCATGATTTGTCCAAACACTGTTTACATTGATAACATTCGTAGTCTATGGGGTATGGCATTACGAAGAGGTTTAGACCACAAATAAATACTTTTGTGGTCTTCTATATTATCTTTAGTGGTGGCACTACTGTTCTTGGTAGATAACATCTGATTACTGTATCGTATTTTCATAATTATTATTTTTAGATGTATCTTTCCTGTGTGAGTTTCTTTCTTCTGCATGCATCAGTGTTAGGGGTAATGCATTACAAGTAACGCGAGATATGTAATCCGATTACTTTTTTCATGTAAAGTAACACATTACTTTTAAATGTACAAAAAGAGTACATTTTTCATCCTGAGGCTTATTAATTTCACGCTTCGTGTGAAAGGTCTTTTACAGCTGCCAAAAATATAACTTATTTTGTTGTTATTAAAACAAAAACAAATAAGCAAGCCCAGCCCACATTACGTAAAGTAACACAAAATTATCATAACACATTACTTTCCATAAAAAGTAACTAAGTAATGCTATTAGTCACTTTTTTTATGGAGTCACACAATATTGTAATGTATTAATTTTCAAAGTAACTTTTCCCAACACTAGCTTGCATTTATTGTGCAAAAGTTGTAGATTTGACTTGCTTACATGGTCATGATAGGAGTTGAAAGAGTGAGTATAACTTTGCACAGATAATGTTTAAGTCGTATGGCTAGGCATGGACATAATTTAAAAACAGAATGCTTCCAGATCAACCATGGTCCATTTATGCACATAATCTAAACTTTTGAATGTGTTTTTATACATTTGTTTTGTTAGATATTTGAGTATGTTGAAAACCAGTTACCCATTTCAAACTGTAATCTTGTCTTTTATAAAAAAATAAAACCTGTTGTAACCGGTGCACAATGATTCTTGGGATTGTCTGGGCTGCAAAGGGTCCTTTAGTTGTATCCTGATTCCTGCATGGCCTGGGAATCAAAGGACACATTTCGAGGCCACATTTGATGGAGTCTTTGAAATGGGACAGTATTCGGTGCGTGTTTGTGGCACATTTTCTCTTCAGATGCAGGCTCTGAAGGATAGAGCCACTGAATTGGGACATCTAAAAATGAGCCAACATTGAGCACCTGTTGGCTTGATGTGTCACATGACTTAATAGTCATGTGGGTTTTACCATCGGTGTTGTGTCTCCTTTGAAAACAGTGCAGGAAATATTTAGTATTATTTCATATTTATATGTAAATATTTCAGTACGGTGTTCCATTGGAATGTCATTTGATTCTAGAACTTTTATTGTTTACAAAATGGAAAAATGTCTTAGTTCTAAACCCTCCTTATGGTTATACTGTTAAAACAATGTGTATCTAGCCAGGAGCCTTGCCTTATAGCCATACTATATAAGTGCATTGCTGTAAATGCACTTTGCTTGGTTTTACAAACTGACAGAGATTAAATGATTTTCTGAGGTAATCGACAGCATGTCACAGATTCTGTCACAAGAGCTCAACTCATATTGAGCCCACACTGAAATCTACACACATGCTTAATATTATAGGTCCAGCCAGCATGCCTTTCCTCTTGGTCCATCTGTAAGAAGTAAAGTTGACATGTCATGTGTTTTTACTCTTAACTCCCAACTGAGAGCCAGATTATCTAAACAAACAGCGCTCCCTATGGAAGCAAGAAGCCACGGAAACATGCACCAACTGACTCCACAAAGTCAAAGACCCTTACGGGAGGGCAGAAAAAATGTTAGGACGGGGTAATTTGTGGTTTAATTTGCTCGCGAGGTGTCATTATGGGGCTACAGGGGTTCACTGGTTATGTTGATGGAACCTTTTGCCCTCCTGTAAAGGTTAATTTGCCCCTGTTGGCTGTTTCAGGACAGCTAGGGGAGACAGAAACACCCAACGGTTTTACGAGACCTGGCGGCAGCCTCTATCTCCCAGACAAATGAAGGCAGGGATAAGCAGCGCTGTTTATCAACTGATTTGCATATGAGTCAGCCCAAAACACCCAAATGTGCATCCCCAGCCAGACAAGCAGATGAATATTTATAAAACAAAGGAAGCCACCACCTCTTTTCTCTCTCACTTGCTTGCACCGTCTATGTACTGTGAATTAACAACTTTTCATTAATGCACTCAGGCTGTTATTAAGGGTAATTAGTGAAATGAATCAGAAAAAGACAGAAACACACACACACACACACACAAGCACATTGCCACCTAATGCTTCTGCTTCACTCAGGAAGGCCTGGTGCGTGCGGATTGATGGAGAACATGCCTGATGAGGGATCCAGCAGAGATCTAGAGCAAAAGAATTTCATCATAGTACCAGGGGTATTATACTTGACTAAACTGAAGCCCTTAACTAAAAAGTAACTTGAAAAACAATAAACGCTGAAATAAAATACATATTTGCAATATAAAAAATTACTGAAAAATTAAAAGGAATAAAATAAAAAATAAAAAGTATTAAAATAAAAGCTAATTCTAATTTTTACAACGAAACTAATACTATGTAATAGTATCTTAAGTTAGTAGATTGGGTAACACTTTAGTTAACAGACCAATTCTCACTAATAACAGCCTGCAATATTATATTATCATGCATAATATTAATATATTGTGTGTTTATTAGTGCTAATAAAACATGTATTCTGCATGACCATATTATACATTCCTAATCCTAACCAATACCTAAACTTAACAACTGCCTCATTAACTATTCATAAGCAGAAATTTGTAATTAATTAGTAAGAACTGGACATTAAAATAAAATGTGGCCAGACTGGTTATTAGAACTGTGCAACAATTGAAGTGAACAATATTTTATACATTAATCCAGTGATGTTCAGCTATTGAATTGAACCTATTGAATTGCATACACGAGAACTATCTTCTAAAACCTGAAGAATACTTCAGTTTTTACAAATGCTCTAGGATATGCTTACACTACATATGACATAAATTGCGTCATTAGCATAGTACACACATGTGTGACACGCGTGTGATTTACGCAGCCTGATAAAAAATAAACAAACGATTTTACCTTAATTAGTTGGTCCACAAAATGGAAACACAGGTCCGAATCATTGTTTCACCGTCGGAAAATAAACTGAAGCAACGGAACGACAACAAAAAGAAAACTACTGGAGACGCTATAGTTTAAACAAATACGGAAACATTTTATGATGATAAATTCTCAACAGATAAAGCGAAGGTTTCTAGTGTGCATGTACCGAGCACCTGTGCAAACAGAGTGTATTTTGAAAGGCTATGCATTCGGCTTTACGCATACGTTAAGCATTCCTGTCAAAACCGAAGAATAGTTTTGGCTTAAGGCCATGTAAGCTTGTAAGGGACTGAGTTGAAACGCTGAATCATTTAATAGTTCATATATAACTAAATATATGAAGTTGAGTGTGCTGTAACCATAAGCAGAAATTGTGGAGGGGAAGAACAAAGTTCTTCAGTAGTTGTAAGCAGGCTGTCAAGTCAAGGCTATTTTATTTACTTAAAACATCGTGATTATTTTCAATTTAATACAGATGATGCGGAGTCATTAATAAATTAGTCCTGATAAAAAATTATGATGACCAATGTATTTTCCTAAGAGTCCGCTACGTTAGCGATTATATTGTATCATGGCTTGTTTGGTAGCTTGGTTAAGTCACCCAATACAACTAACGTGACACTATGTGAACTGATATTAGGCTAATATTTTCGATGTAATGTTGTATTGGATTTTGCTCAATATGATGTTAAGTGATAGGTCAGTGTGGTTAAAACTGGCTTTGTTGAAGATTAATATCCAAGCAAGTACAATTTTGGCAGTAAAAATTGCTTTTGAGAAATTTTGTTTATTGTCCCCTCCCCCCAAATGGTTAGATGACATTTATGCCCATGCCATGACTGAAAGTTTCTTTGTGTATCAGTGCATATTAATCAACATGCTTTATCTACATCCCACCAGCAAGCAAACAAGCAACTGATCTCCTCGACCTCTGACCTCCTTACTGACATCCTTATCTCACATTGTGAGCTTCAGTGTTGAGTTACAGATTAAATGTTTTGTGCAGCACCTTAAGCTGGAGAAGAAGTGCTCTGTTTCTCTCTCTCAATCTTGACGTCTCATCAGACTGTGGCAAACTGATTGTGTCAGGCCTCTGACTGTGAAGATTGGCCAGTTGACAAACAAGAGTGTCGTCTTGGAGAACATTGACATTGATTGTAATGCCAACAAACAGCATCTTCAGGACAAGAGCAGCTGAATGAAAGTCTGAGTTAATCTAATGGCACCTAGAATAAAACACTGAAGTACAAACGAAAGGCCAGTCAAAGTCAGTCTATCGCAGTCAGCGATATAAAGCATCTATTTAGAATAGTTGAATCAGGTTAACTTTGTCTGCTTTGTGATTAATGCAATGTGGCTATGCTAGCAGGCTTCGCTAAGTGGTGCATTTGGTCTTTTTGGATCATTACTCAGCCATGACATCTGATTTAGACCCCCTGTGTGCAAAGTCCACAACAAGATGTTCCTGAATAGCGTCGATTGATGCCTTGAGTATGAATATTGACCGTGCTCTGAAAAACTGAAGCCCCTGTATTGAGTGCAACAGCAGGCCAGTCATTCACCCAGATGCTGATCAATAGCTCTGAGGGGAAAGGTGACTGATATGATACTCTACAAAAGTGAAGGAGATGGAGAAAACGAGAACACAAGGGAAAGTTACATCTATTTTGCAATTTCACACAATACATTGTGCTAGATGTATTTGTGTCTAGCAAAAGTCAAGCAGTTAGCTTAGCAACGTTAGCCACAAACCCAGGTGGAATCTGTCAATCATGACTATCAGTGAGTACATTTACATGGACATCAGTAAGATTTTTTTTTATCTTATTCTAAATAAGGAAATATTATAATTAAGGTGTTTACATGAGATGCTTTTAGAATATTCCTTTCATGTTCCTGTTTTACATGTATTGATCGATTAATGGTACACGTCATTACGTCCCCACACAACGTTATCTGACGTCTCCTCCAGAATTTAATGTATAAACATATATTTAATCTTTGTGATGATGCCATATACAGTTTTGGGTTTTAAATGTAAAATTTTATGAAAGCTTCAAGTGCAGTTAAATATTTGCCATGCTATACGTGCATACAGACGACGGCATTGTTGAAGCTCTTTTGTTTGTGTCAAATGGTTGATCACTGCCGCGTGTGTCCTGTCGCAAAATACGGCAAAAAGTCCCACAGGATGGTAATAATGTGATTTAAGGTGAGAACATGTCTGTACTGTACTTCAATAATGTGATTAAAATAGGAATACTCCACATGTCTTAATTCGATTTGTGTTTACCTCGAGAATGACTTTAGCCGGATTAAGCTAATCAAAAATTTTTGTTATGGTAGATTCTTAATCAGAGTATTGTCTTAATCATGTTAAAATTGGAATATCGTTGTCCATGTAAACATACTCCGTGATGATACCTTAAAGAACCCATTTCCACAAATATAACAGTAGTGGATAAGTACCCTGTTGACCAACTACTTCACTTAGATTCTGAAGTGCGCATCTAATAGACACTTTACCAATGAAGTGCCATAACTGACATTACAGGTCACATGACAAAGCCAACATGGTGGATATAGTATATACTGATTTCATTCATACTGCTAGGGTCCTGTGAAATCAATTGTCTTTTCCCCCAAATTCAGGTCAAGTTTTTTCCAAGTTCAACTCTCAATTATAATTCAGTTCAGTTCCCTTTGTTTCTTTTTTTAATTCTCTGTTTTCCATTAAATATATTTTTGATTAAATATATTTTTGAAGGTAAACAGCGAGGAAAGAAATTGAATGTTTATATTAAATCTGTGTATTAAATGACAGCAGCTTAATATACAGTACCTACTACTGCTACATGGTTAATATGACCCAAACAATAGAATATAAGCAGAAAATCACTCACTGCTCTGGACTGAATGACTTCTATAGCTGTAAAAAGAAGACATTTCTTACTCACTCAGGGCGGGGTCTCGGCTAATACAGCAATGTCAGTCAATAGTAGTGGTTGGGGCTGGTAAGGTGTGATGTCACATTTTACGGATTGTGATTGGTAAGCTCTGAGACACTGCTTATGATTTATGGTGATTAAAAAATATGGATTTGTATCATTATAGTATTTTTTTTTAAATGCATGAACAATTATTTCATCTTTAAAAATGTGATCTAGTGGAAATGTTTATTTTATTATTGCCACAGTTCAGGTTTACCATCTAAAAATGTTGATGTTGAAATGTGAGATTCCTTAAATAATAGTAATACACTTTATTATTATATTGAGAGTTACTTTCTGCTGTATAAAAGGAATATTTCAGAATCTCTTCAAGTAAATCCCAAATTTGTATTTTGGTGCATTATAGCGAAGACCTTTGAGTTTGTGTTTTCATCAAATGGTGAAAAGTGGTGAAGTGACTCTCAGAGCAGCTCTGGAGATGAAGTTTATGTGTTCATGTCCTCATACAGTGATACAGCAGACACTGAAAACCCCTTGAAAATCAGTTTATGATTTCAGTGCACCTATGTTTAACTGCTGTGATGAACTAAATCCTACTGGCTACTTTAAATAAGGTGTGCCCTTGGATATGCCTTGCTCAAACTTCCTGTTTGAAGTGCAAATGCCACAGATGGTTTTTAAACTGTAGAAGGTTCTTCAGAATAGAGATATCGAGAGACAGAGTTTTGAGTGGTTTTGCAGCTATGCTAGAATACTAAATACCCCCCCCCCCCAAAAAAAAAACACAAAAAAAACAAAAAAAAAAACAAACAAACACTTTTACCGTTCAAATGTAAGTGATATCCCTTAGTCACCATTGTCTCTCCACATGCTCCTGTCTTTATCTGAGTCTGTCTCTAATTGTCTCTTTGACTTCCCCCTCCTTGAGCATGTGTGAATTATTGATTGTAGAGTGTGATTTATCGTATGTGCCGGGGGGCTTAGAGAGGAACAGGGGGTGGAGTGTGCTGACTTTCCACTCCTCGCCTCACCTTCACTGTTAAAGGACCAATTATAAATATGAATGCAGAGATCAGAGTACTCTCTCTCCATATAAGCTCCTTTATGAACTGTCCAGTGGAGTGGTTCCCATAGCAACCCCCCAAAATTATGCAGCAGAAATCAAGCTATTGTGGGAAGGATATGGTTTTAAAATGCAAAACGCGGAGGAGGGGCATGCAGTTAAGGGAAGTGATGATGATAAATAAGAACATTCAGATCAGTGCAGATTTATCCCTCTGTATAGTTAAACTGCTGAAAAAACGTAAAAAAATTAATACATTCTGCTGCTTGTACTTATTAAACGTACTTATTTATAATGAGCTAATTCTAAAAATTGTATTTCATTGTGTGCAATTAGAGAGAGGACTTTATAACTTTAGGTAAACAGTTTTTTTTTGGACTGCTGCTTTTCAATATTTTTGTCAATGTAGCATTGTTGAAACTAGGGATGCAACGACACCATTTTTTCAGAACCGATCCAATACCGAAAATTCTGAGGATCGGCCTATACCGATTCAATCTGATACTAGGGCTGTGACGGTGGCAGATTTTTACAACCGCGGTACAACCAACTACCGCCGGTGGCGCGGTGTTGTGATATATATATATATGTATGATTCTGAAACGCAAAAATAAATAAATGAGACTCAATCATCTATTAACAAACATACGTGTTTATTTTAGCACTTACGTCAGTGAACACTCAGCCTGCAAAACACTAAAATAAATATCAAATAAATAATACAGTGAAATAGGAAAGTAGCCTTAAATGAGAAAGTTAAATACACCCGGTCTACCTCGCGCGAGCGGCGCGGCGAGAACCCATTATAATCAGTGATGCTGTCTACACCAGATGCGCGATACAACACGACAAATCGGTCGCAGTAAACTGTCTCGTCCTATTTATGATGAACTGAAACAAAGTTAAAATGTCCTGTGGACAGACTCAACCTGTTGTGTTGTGACGCGGCGTCCGGTTTAGACACGGTTCACTGTTCCGCCACCAAGCAAGCGGGTGCGTTAACTCCTCGTCTGCTGCACGCGCTCTCTGTGGATTAGGAATCGCGCCGTATGTTGCCACATTTCTTGTTAACATCTTCCATTTGCCGCTGTCTTATTCGTATTTGGCCAATTTGGAGAAATCCTCACCAATACACACCTGATCATCCGGGCGTTTGCGATGACGTGAACTTGAAGACATTTGTACAAACGCGGATGGGTGAAATGAATGGAGATGATTCCAGATCAGCGATTTAGTATTTGGTTTCCCAACAAGGTCCATCGCTCATCACGAAATAAATATGCTGAATGCAGAATAAACAGTATTTTCTTGCGCTCAAACCTGCCTATCTAAAGGAAGCGCCCTGTATGGCGTTTGAGGTAATTTGTGAATTAGCAGATTTATAGTCTAAATAAAACAATTTGCAACTGTTACTATTATTACACTTGTTTAAAAAACTTTGTATTATGCTTGTTATAGATAGAGTGTGTGACGTCACGTGCACTACCGCCGGTGGCAATACACAACCGCGGTGGCAACCGACTACCGCCGGTGACGCGGTTGTCACGGCCACCGTCACAGCCCTATCTGATACCAGTGCAGTTTTTAATATTTTAATCAATGTAGAATTTCTATACTTCTGTGTTGACCTGATCGTCACTCTTCTGTGTGTTAAACACAATCTATTACACTGTTTCTCAACTGGTGGGTCAAAAGTGCTGGGTATGCATCCCAAAATGTGGGTCGCGAGACCGTTCTGAGAGGGTCGCGGATTGTATAGTCAAAGAAACGACACCATCAACAAAAAACTTAATTCTAAATGCTTTTCTGTTGCAAGACTTTTATTTTAAAAGACGTGCATGAAAGCTGTTGACACTTCTGTCAGATGCAGTTTAAGTAAAGAAAAAATGCCTAAGAAAAGCGCTGTCCCGATTTAGTATATGCGGTCAGATAAGATGTTGACATGTTTAATGTCGGTGTCATTATTCTATTGTTATTTTCATAACTTGTTATGAAATAAAAAGTCTTTCACTTCAGAAAAAACTAACTATCCTGTCCGGTCAGATGTTGCTAGTAGCGCGCACTCTTCTATAGCACGCGTGAATGCGGTGCCGCGCTGTATATCGGTTCACTAAAGCGCAGAAACTACAAGCATGCAACAGTACAGTACAATAAACGTACAGTAACATACTGCGTGTGTTAGCTGGATAGGATTTGTATGAAGGAATGATATTCATTCTATTCAGGAGCAGTTTCCACATATCATTGGTCACCTTGGTTGTTTTCATAACCCAAAAATACCATGATATTTTCAGTTTGTATCATTTACTTTTAACAGTTTTAAACCTCAGTTACTGTGCGCTCTTGAAGAGAGTTTGACTGTAGTAACCGAACCCAACGCACAGTTTGAATGCTGAATGGAGGATGACAGACAGCCGCAGCGGAGAGAAGAGTTTATCTGAACTTGAATTTAACGACTTAAATATTCATCTGTACCTCAGATTAAACTATGGAACAGCTTAAGTACCCTTGAAATATAGTGCACGAACACTTTATGGTGCTTTATGATGTTTTTGTGGCTTTCGTGGGTCTTAACAACAACACAGAATATTATATGCACAACATCGGATTTGGATCGGTCTCGTCTGACTGATACCCGATCCGCAGAAAAGGTTCAAGGTTCAAGGTTTGTTTATTCGTCACATACTAAATTATCCAGGGTATAATCCGAAGTGAAATGTAAATCAAGTCAGAAAATGACTGGATCGGAGTTGATACCGATCCTTAGTATCGGATCGATGCATCCCTAGTTGAAACTGCAAAACTTTGTGTTTTGTCCATTCACTTACACAATATTTTGGTAGCCTGAAGACACCAACTTTTGAAAACTGGTTTCATCATGCAAGTTTTTGAAAATTATACGTTATCATGTCTGTGTGAACCACGAAAAATCATATTTGTAAAAATGGTGTCGGTATACGAATGATGTGTTCAATCTATAGTTATGTGCGCAGATGCATAGATTATTTTACATAGTGACATCGCCAACTACTGGCCTGGCATGCATAATAAAGGGGTTTTAGTTGTTTTCATGGATCTATGTGAACGGGGATAATTTAGATAATTTTGTCATCTGTACTCTGTACATGAACGTTTTCAAAAACTCAAGATGTACAATTGTGTGTGGAAAGTGAAAATAAAAATTCACCCCATCAATTTTCTAAACGTGCGATATTGATCTTATTGTGAACAATTCATTCATGCATGTAGTATGTCATTTTTACTCAATTTCCCAGTGTATTTGTTTTTGTTATTTTATTATTACTGTTTTTTTTACAATTGACTTCAAGCTCACATTCAAGTCTATAAAAACCATTCCAGCCAATCAGAATCCACTTTATTGAGCTCAAGCATTAAAGACTGCAGTGCGCTTATAATAAACAGATTGTTGTTGTCACTTGGTGTAGACGCCATAGATCGTTTTTGGTGTGAAAAAACCTTTGCGTGTCAGATTGTCTGTTTCTGTGTAAATGCACGGGTCTTGTCTGCAATGTGGACCAGACCTTATGCTGATAGTCGAAGGTCTGGTTATGTGAAACTAAACAGCCAGCTAGACATCTCCAGGCCTCCAGATGCACGTCCATTATCACATCAGCTCGTTCAGTTCTTCATTGATTTCCTGCTGACCCTGAGATCACTGAACTGTGTAAATCCTCCATGTGCTGGGGCTTGAAAGGGAGAGAGCGTGTTTGTATATGCAATGCACATCGTGGATAGATGGCTTTACTAACAGCAATAAACAAGCCCCCACTATGTTTCTGTTACTGGACGTATGTGTTAGTCTTTTATATGCAAAACTCATCAGTGCAGAGATGTCATTAATGTTCATTGGCTCAGAGTTCACAGGTCTGAACACAATTGACTGGATGAAAGCTGCTGACTGTGTTGTACAAGCTGTAATTGCACATTGTGATGTTCTAATTAACGGCTTTATCAACCGGACAGCTGACTGTGATTGGAGCAGTTAATTACTGCAAATAAAGACGAATTATGATGCATTTTACAATGATGAATGCCACAGGGACTTAATTACAACACACTTTGATGAAAAACATCCTGGCAGATGTTGCAGTTTTGCTGTGGCTTGGAGAAAAAAATGCAATTGTAGTTTTTAGTTTCAAAGGGAATGTATTACAATATATTTTGTCCAGTTTTATTATAGTCTGTGAAATAAATAATAATTGTCATTTTTCTTTGTGTTTGAAGTAATTCCCACAGATCTTGTTCAGAACAGCATTATTAGTGTATAAAATGAATGTGGCTACAAACGAAAGAATGAAACGCATTTGTCCGTGTTTACTCCATCTCTAATGACACTCGAGAAACCGCATCTCTTCTGCTGCTCGCTATACTTTCAACCCGTTTTTTTAGTCTCGAACAAGAAACTTTACAACATTCACATTACATGATTTGACTGTTTTTTACGTAGAAAGGGCAACAACACTGCATTACAATAAATTATCATTATGTTTTCATAGCCGCTGCCCAAATTCCAAAACTAAACTAAAATGAATTAATCTTTGAGAGCAAGGGGGCCCCCTGGTGTTTTGGGGGCCATACGCAGCATGCACATTCTGCATATAGGGAGGATCGACTCTGGACGCTCGCACGGGGTTTGCATACTTGCATAAAGGAAGTTAAATAAATGCAATATTTGTCAAAAACAGACGTTTCAGAAACGTTTTCATGAGCAACAGAAACACTTTTTATATAAAAAAGTAACAACTGTCAGCCAGCAACTGTTTGGTTACCAACATTCTTCAAAATCACCTTTTGTGTTCAACAGAAGAAAGAACCTCAAATATATTTGGAAAATGTTGATGGTAAGTAAACGATGACAGCATTTTCATTTTTGAGAGAACTATCCCTTTAAACTGTAGTTTGAACAAAATGTTAAAGCGACCAAATGCAGTTCATTAACTTTAAACATTTTGTTTTAAAATGTTCTGTTTATGGGTTGGCAGATGTTGCAAATTCAATACAGCAATATTTTTTGCCTGCACAATTCAGGGACCTTTTGCTGTTTGTGATTTTATTTTGTAATATTTTTATTAGCAATTTTTTTCTCTAAGCTTCTTTTGTTTTCTGACTCTGGTGCTCTTAATTCCACAAGATGTGTAAAACCATCCAATCAGATTGGAGCTGGTGATTTCAGCAAGCTCTTGCTATTTTTATGTGCAATATGCATCCATATGCGGTCTGAGGCAGCCCGAGACTAAGGTAGAAATGACTTAACGGGACATTTCTAGCCAGGGGAAAGTAAAAAAATGGATGGTCATGGAATGTCTGTGAATTGTTCAGATGTTCTGCTTTTATCTCTGTGTGAGTGATGTTTGTACAGCAGGCTTGTTATCAAGGATGGAAACCAGCCACCTCTTTATCAGTAGGAAGAATGGGGCAGAAAAATAGGTGACCTCCCCAAGGGTTTGGCTGATCTCTCTGATGTGGGTCAGGAAGTATGGAGAGGGGAATGAGTGGATAGATGGATGGAGTCATGGGCCAGAAATCACACCCTTGCTATTATCATTCAAAAACACAGGGAGGTGTGTGTGCATGAACAGCTTTGATTTGGAATAGTATACAACTATAATTCTCATATACTCCACTATTTTTGCAATGAAATGCGTTCAATCTCCATTTAGGCTGGGTCAAATGAAATGAAAGCAATATGTTGTTTTCTGTTTGAATATATTTTAAAATGTAATTTATTTCTGTGATGCAAAGCTGAATTTTCAGCGTAATTACTCCAGTCTTCAGTGTCACATGATCCTTCAGAAATCATTCTGATATGCTGATCTGCTGCTCAAGAAACATTTATTATTATTATTATTATCAATGCTGAAAACAGCTAATAATTTTGTGGAAACTTATACATTTTTCAGGATTCTTTGAATAGAAATTAAAAATAACTAGCATTTATTTGAAATAGAAATCTTTTATAGCCTTAAATTTCTTTACTGTCACTTTCGATCAATTTAATTAATCCTTGCTGTATAAAATAAGGTTACACAATAAAAAATTTCCCCCTATGTTTACTAGGTAGCTATGTGAATTTATTAGCGGGGAACAAAAGCTCTTTTGATTGTTACTTAGGCTTTAGAGAAATGGAAAACTTATTTCCTCCTCTTATAGAACTTTATTCCCAACTTCACCACCGTTGACATAACCGGAACATCTTCTCCAAATGATTTGAAGGATACACACACTTTATGGGATTAGCTCCAATTGAAACAGATGATTACCGCAGCGGATCCTGGCCTCATGGTAATCGATCAGGGACAAAAAAGGTGCATTACACAAGTTGATTTGTGGGCTAGCTGAAGCTAATCTAGGGGAAATGGCTGGTTTAATGAGCGGGAGTGAATTTGATATGATGGAGATCGGAATACTTTGCCAGGAACCTCTGCTTCATCTTTCAGCCTCTAAAAGCATTCAGTCATTCCTGCACGTGTTAATGAGTCCCACAAGTCTAGGAGAGAGAGTGTGTTCTCCTTCATCATTAGCTGTTTGCATGCGTGAAACACTAAATATGCCACCTCTCCGCTTCTATTGCTTTCACACTTTCTAGAGGTTTCTGTTCAGCCATTAAAGTTGGTTAGTGAGAACAAAAATATGTTCAGTTACAACTGTCATGTGTTATTGTTACAGCCCTTTGTATTATGTAATCTACTGTATACTTGTTAACATTTGCACACATCTGTGGAAGGCCATTTGTTTACTATAAAATTTAAATAAATCGCAAATACAATACAAATTCTAGATGAAAAATGTAAATGGGACATCAGATGTCCATTTTCCACAAGTTGGTAAACTCTTAAAAATAAAGGTGCTTAAAAGGTTCTTCAAGCGATGCCATAGAAAAAACATTTTTGGTTCCACAAAGAACCATTCAGTCAAAGGTTCTTTAAAGAATCATCTCTTTCTTATCTTTTTATAATCTGAAGAACCTTCTTTTGCCACAAAGAACCTTTTGTGAAACAGAATGGTTCTTCAGATCTTAAAGATTCTTTATGGAACAATTTAGACAAAAAAGGTTCTTCTATGGCATTATCAAGCACCTTTATTTTTAAGAGTGTATGATTCTTTAGGGCCTTCATGACTGTCTGACCAATGAAACACCCTTTTTACCTTGTCAAAAATAGTTTAGGAAATGCTTTTTCTGGGTGTTAAATAATGGTGCATTAAACTGACTATACTACAAACCTTATAATTCACCATGCGTGATTCATTTAAATACTGTCATTCTATAAATTTCGTCTCTGAAAGGGCAACTCCTTCAAATGCATATGCAATAAGATGAGCTGCAAAAATACCTGCTTTAAAAATTTATTCAGGAGACCTTTTACCACAACTTAATAATAAATGCATTGGTTGGAAGTTAGACATTTTGAGTTCAGTTGACATAATGTTTTTCATTACATTAACTTAATAATGTGTGTAATTTAAACTCAAATTTCAGTGTTAATTTAATTTCCTTAAGAATTTAAGTTGTAGTAACTCTTGTCTCGTTAACTTTGTAATTTAGGTCGTAGATTTCTAGTTCCCTATCTGTCGGTCACTACGAGTTATGTCGTGACAACATAGGGGATTTACCTGGAAGCCCCGAACATCTCTGACTAAGAGAAAACGCCAATGAAATTGGCTAGTGGATTTTGCATACCTGAGCCACTCCCCGTGCATACGGGTATAAAAGGGCGACAGGTGCATCCACTCATTAGATTTTTGCTTTCGGAGCCGAGTGGATGAGAAGAGTGCTGATCTCCACAAAGCCGTTCATCTTTGTTTTGTTCCCGGTTGGCGTAACGGTGCGATCAGCGGAGTCCCTGATACTTGGTGTTATTGGCACTTCCTCTGTATGTTTGCCTCTTCAAGATTAATCGCTTTATGTACTCCCCAATTGTAAGTCGCTTTGGATAAAAGCGTCTGCTAAATGACTAAAATGTAAATGTAAATGTCCCTCTCATCAGCGATTCCCCTGTGCACTTCAACTGAGAGGGCAAATTCTAAAAGAGCAAATCACGGACGATCGCGTCTTTTTCAAGATGCCGTTTCGTCCGTGTCCTTCTGGTTGCGGTCGTTTCCTGTCTGCGGATGACGGACACGATCGTTGTCTTCAGTGTCTGGGCCGCCGACACCCTGAAGCTGCGTTCGTGAATGACTCATGCGTCTGTTGTGGGCGTATGAGCATGATTTCGCTGCGATCTCACCTTTCCTTTATGAAAGGATTGGCACCCTCTGCCGCCACCCGTGCTGATCTCTCTGGCTCGAGCAGAGGATCGCCGGCTGACGCTCTGGGAGATCTGAGGGTTACTGTAACCCGGGCACGCCCCCACGGACCTCTTACTCCTCACGCAGCGAACATCCCGTCCGGTTCCCGGGGGATTTCGCTGGTCTGTCCCATGGGGCGCCCAGCATTTCATTCGGTGCGCCATCTGTAGATAGGATGTCGATCGCGGCATCGGGGGATGGGTTCATGTCCTCTGAGGATGAAGGTGCGGTGGGGCTGCCCCCCTCGGGTGTTGTCGCCACCGCCGCACCGGACCCAGAGCTGATGGCCATGCTTGCCCGGGCAGCCGTGAGCATCGGCTGGAGGTCAACAGAAGGTGGTACCCACCTTCTCAAAGAAAGAGCAATTTCCATTTCCTCCGGGCTCTCAGGTCCATGGGACGACAGTGTGCGACGCCCTGCCTCCTCACTCTCGCCCACGACCCATTTTGCCAGTAGCCAAGAGAGTACGGTTCGGGGATGACATTCCTCCCCACGCACCTCTGGCCAGTCCCGTTCGGGACCCAGGGAGTTCGGTGAGGATGCCTCAGAATGCACCGCCTTCTGTGCCATCCACCCCTACTCCCTTTCGCTGCACCACCACAGGTACGTCGATTGTGCCGTTGGAGCCGCTTGCACAGTGACTGGAGGCGTGGCTCACGCTGCCCAGCCTGTCTCGCTGGCTCACGCGCACAATTCGACTCGGTTACGCGATTCAGTTCGCCAGGCGACCTCCCAAGTTCAACGGCGTTCTCGAGACGTCGGTGGCAGTCCAGAACGCCCCTGTCTTGCGCGAGGAAATTGCTGTCCTCCTGGCAAAGGATGCAATCGAGCCGGTCCCTCCAGTCGAGATGAGGCAGGGGTTTTACAACCCTTACTTCATCGTACCCAAGAAAGGTGGTGGCCTTCGGCCAATCCTGGATCTGCGAGTCTTGAACCGGGCTTTGCACAAGCTCCCGTTCAAGATGCTGACGCACAAGCGCATGATCAAATGCATTCAGCCCCAGGATTGGTTTGCAGCGATCGACCTGAAGGACGCTTTCTTTCACGTTTCGATCCTTCCACGACACAGACCGTTTCTACGTTTTGCGTTCAAAGGTCGGGCATGGCAGTACAGGGTCCTCCCCTTCGGGCTCTCCCTGTCTCCCCGTGTGTTCACGAAGGTTGTAGAGGGCGCCCTTACCCCGTTATGGGAAGTGGGCGTCAGGATCCTCAACTACCTCGACGATTGGCTTATCCTGGCCCAATCCAGAGAGCAGTTGGGCAATCACAGGGACTTGGTGCTCCGGCACCTCAGCCACTTGGGGCTTCGGGTCAACTGGGAAAAGAGCAAGCTCTCCCCTGTGCAGAGAATCTCTTTTCTCGGTGTGGAGTTAGACTCGGTGAGTATGACGGCACGCCTCACGGAGGAACGTGCCCAAGCAGTGCTGAACTGCCTGAGTTCCTTCAGAGGCAGGAATGTGGTACCACTGAAACAGTTTCAGAGGCTCCTGGGGCATATGGCATCCGCAGCTGCAGTCACGCCGCTCGGATTGCTTCATATGAGACCACTTCAGCACTGACTACGCTCCCGGGTCCCGAGGTGGGCATGGCGCCGCGGTACACTGCGAGTAGGTATCTCTCAGCAGTGTCGCCGCTCCCTCAGCCCCTGGACAGACCTTGCCTTTCTACGGGCCGGGGTGCCCCTAGAACAAGTGTCCCGGCATACTGTTGTCACAACAGATGCCTTCAGCACGGGCTGGGGCGCTACATGCAACGGGCAGGCACCCTCGGGGCTCTGGACAGGGCCCCGACTGCTTTGGCACATCAACTGCCTGGAGCTGTGGGCAGTGCATTTAGCCTTGCGGCAGTTCCGGCCACTGCTGTTGGGCAAGCACGTGCTAGTCCGCACGGACAACACTGCGGCGGTCTCGTATATCAACCGGCTGGGGGGTATACGATCACACCGCATGTCACAGCTCGCCCGCCATCTCCTCCTCTGGAGTCACACGCAGTTCAAGTCACTGCGTGCTGTTCACATCCCGGGGCAGCTCAATCGTGCTGCCGACGCGCTCTCATGACAGCTTATGTTCCCCGGAGTGTGGCGACTCCATCCCGAGACGATCCGGCTGATCTGGAGTCGATTCGGGGAAGCTCAGGTAGACCTGTTTGCCTCCCCCGAGTCCTCCCACTGCCAGCTGTACTTCTCCCTGACCGAGGGCCCCCTCGGCACAGATGCACTGGCACACAGCTGGCCTCGGGCCTTACGCAAGTATGCGTTTCCCCCAGTGAGCCTACTCGCACAGACATTGTGCAAGCTCAGGGAGGACGAGGAGCAGGTCCTGCTGGTTGCGCCCCATTGGCCCACCTGGACCTGGTTTCCCGAACTCATTTCCCTTGCGACAGCACCTCCCTGGCGCATTCCTCTGAGGAAGGACCTCCTTTCTCAAGGGCTCGGCACCATATGGCACCCGCGTCCAGATCTATGGAACTTCCATGTGTGGCTCCTGGACGGGACACGGCAGACTTGAGTGGTCTACCACCAGCGGTGGTAGAAACCATCATTCAGGCTAGAGCTCCTTCAACAAGGCAAACCTACGCACTGAAATTGAGTCTGTTCGCGACCTGGTGTTCTTCTCGCCGAGAAGACCCCCGAAGATGCACGATTGGAGTAGTGCTTTCTTTCCTGCAAGAAAGGTTGGAGCGTAGGCTGTCACCCTCCACCTTGAAAGTGTATGTAGCCGCTATTGCGGCTCACCACGATGCAGTGGACGGCCGGTCCCTGGGAAAGCATGATCTCATCGTAAGGTTCCTGAAGGGGGCCAGGAGGATGAATCCCTCCAGGCCTCCCCTTGTGCCCTCTTGGGACCTCTCTATCGTCCTGGCTGGACTTCAGAGGGGCCCCTTTGAGCCGCTGGACTCAGTCGAGCTGAAGTTCCTGTCTCTTAAGACAGCGCTCCTGACCGCGCTCACTTCCATCAAACGGGTCGGGGACCTCCAGGCGTTTTCGGTAAGCGAAGAGTGCCTTGTGTTCGGGCCGGTCTACTCTCACGTTGTCTTGAGACCCCGGCCTGGATACGTGCCCAAGGTTCCCACCACGCCCTTCTGCGATCAGGTGGTGAACCTGCAAGCACTGCCCTCGGAGGAGGCAGATCCAGCCTTAGCGTTGCTGTGTCCCGTAAGAGCATTGCGCATATACGTGACCCGCACCCGGAGCGTCAGAAGCTCCGAGCAGCTCTTTGTCTGCCACGGAGGGCAGCAGAAAGGGAAGGCTGTCTCCAAACAGAGGTTGGCCCACTGGATAGTGGAGGCCATCGCCTTGGCGTACCAGTCGCAAGGTGAGCCGTGCCCCCTGGGGGTGAGGGCTCACTCCACCAGGAGTGTTGCCTCCTCCCATGCGTTGGCGCACGGCGCCTCTTTGGCAGGCATCTGCAGAGCTGCGTTATGTCCCCATGCCACGTTATGTCCCCATGCCACAATCTTGAACCATCGCTGGTTGCCAGGGACTCGTCTCAGCTCCTCAGCGTAAAACCTAATGAGTGGATGCATCTGTCGCCCTTTTATACCCGTATGCACGGGGAGTGGCTCAGGTATGCAAAATCCACTAGCCAATTTCATTGGCGTTTTCTCTTAGTCAGAGATGTTCGGGGCTTCCAGGTAAATCCCCTATGTCGTCACGACATAACGTCTCCGTTCCCTCTACGTACGTAACCTAGACGTTCCCAGCATGCTTTGCATAGGACTGGATAAGGAGAATACACGTTTTTGAAATGAAATCAAGTGTTATTCTGGGGCAGTTATGGCCTAATGGTTAGAGAGTTGAACTTGTAACCCAAAGTTCGCAGGTTTGAGTCTTAGTACCGGTATAGGTCCCCAATGGACTGTATGTATTTGTATGCTTATTAACATTTTGGTACAAAAAATATTTTGCACCTCCATGTTTCATTTAGTATCATATTTTGTGTGAACAGCCTTGAAATGGGTAATTCATCACTGGGCAAATACTGTAACTTGCTGTCTTTGCAGTAGAAATTTATTTATTTTTCTTCTGAAATTGGTGCTACATGACTAGAGAAAACAGAGAGAAGGACTGTGGCTTCCCTTTTGCCAAAAACTTCAACACCAATTATGCACTTCTGGTTTTGGCTCTCCACTGATCTGAATGTCTGGGTGGAATAAAAAGATGCAGAAGTTTTAAAAAAACAGTCCAAACTTGATAATAACGCTAAAAAATTGTTTTGTGTCCTGCAGCAGACTTATTTTCTGGGTGCAGGAAACAGAGTACACATTGTTTATTGACATATGCTACCAACACTGTAACAATACAAAGCTAGAAAAAAATGCCTTATCCTTTAAGACTGTGGTCTCACTATCAGCTGCATTGAGATCTTCATTTCATGATTTTGTCATGCAGTGAAGTCTAAACCCCTGCCTGAAGCTCTCCAGTCTGACATCTCAATTAGTTTGAGATCTGTACCCTTAGCCCCAGCTGACCTGACCACATTTTCTTCCATTAATCTGTTCATACTCCGCGACGACCCCAAATCCCAACCCAACACACTTCTCAACAGCCTGGACAGAAATCACACTCCAGCGCTGAAACCGTTCCAAAACGCCACACGCACAACCTGCCAAAGTCCTGATTAGCCTAATTCCAGCACTCACCAATAACAGTCTTTCCCAATTTTGGCTTCTCAAACGGTTACTAAAGCTATCAGTCGTCCTGTTGTGTTATCCTCCTGTGTGTCGTTAGAGTTGATTTGATATCTCTCTCTCTGGCGGGAAACTTGGACACCATTAGGTTGTGAATGTTACATTTGGAAAGTGGTCAGTATTCAGTGTTTCTCACTGGCGAGTGAGAGTCTGCTCATTAAAAATCTGTGCTAAATGTGCAATAGACTCATTGACTCTCCGTGGTCATTAAAAATCCCATGACACTCATCGTAAAAGAGTAGGGGTGCATCCCCGGTGTCCTGGCCAAATTCCCTCCACTGTCCTCCCAATAATCCCTATCTACTTGATTGGCTCTATGACCCTCTCTCCTCTCCACCTGTAGCTGGTGTGTGGTGAGTGCTCTGGCGTCGTCCTGTGGCAGCCGTCGCATCATCCAAGTGGATGCTGCACACTGGTGGTGGTTGAGGAGAGACCCCCCCCCACATGATTGTAAAGCGCTTTGGATGTATAGCAATTCACAATAAAAGCACTATATAAATGATTCATTCATTCATTCAATAGTGAAATGAAATTAAACTTGGATTGGGAAGATAGGGTTTTTGATTGCTTTAACAACTTGCTCCATATCTTAATTTATTTTTTTGGCTGAAGTCATTAAGGCTTTCAGCGGCCCAGTGGTGCTTGGTCTTTTGTACCTTTGTGTTATTAAAGGGCTTCAAATTACACTGTTAGACTTCTCAGGGTTTTTCCTAAATGCATTAAATATGTGCTAAAACATGGAGCTGGCCCAGAAACAGCTTGGTAATGTTGTAATGATGGAAGTGTGAGGTGATTGCTGAAATATCGATACTGTGTGACTGAACTTCTGCTTTTAATGGAACAAGACAAATCTTTGTAATGAATCATGTGAGGCAAATATGTGAAAACAAGTTTTTGTGTTATGCTGGCTATATTGGCTTATCTCATACAGATAAATTAAACAAAGACATGACATATTTCACCCCCAAAAGAAATGGAATAAAAAAGAATTGTGTTTGGCATAAAGAAAATGAAGACTGTTTTTTGGACTTAGAGAACTACTCATTTCCACTTACATTTTTTGTTGTTGTTACTGTACTAAAATACTGAAAATAATCCTCCAATAAAAATTGCTTTTTGGATATAGTAATATAATAATTTGTATTATATTAAATCATGACCGCATGCTTTTATGGCCACATTAATTGAGAAAATAAATGGCATATTTGTACTTATTTTGTAATAATTTAAATTATTTAATTTAAATTATTTTGCAACAGCAGTTGACTATTAAAATGCAAAAAGAGAAAATCTCAGTGTTCCTAAAAACAGGCCTAATGTTTCATATACACAAAAACATGGTGTGATTGCTTACTTTAATACAATTTTCACTCAAGAAGTGCTAGTTAATTTCACAAATAATTACCAAAATAAAACAAGAAATCAATATAATGAATTAAATAATACATGTCAAGTAACATTTGGAAGCAGAAAAACTGAAATAGTATTTTCTTGTAAAACACTCTAATAAACTTTTTTTAATGCAAGTATTATTTCTATATTTTCCCATAGACATACTGCATCTCAGTTGCTGATTCAAATGGGACAAAGTTCAGTTTTATCTGTCAGTTTCACTATACTCTTCTCCTTTATTCTCTCTCTCCCTCTCTCTTGTCATTCGTCACTTGTTTTCAATGACCTCCCACCCATCTTGTTTCCCCATCACTTCATCTTCCTCATTGTATCCTTTCTTCCACCCTCATCTGTACTCATTCTCCCCTCATCCATCACCCTCTCCCTTTATTTTTTGTCACAACCCGCCCTCACCACACTTTTCTCTCTCTCTTTCTCTGTGTGTGTGTGCGATCTCTCCTGCTGTCTGCTCCACACATTGTCCAAGATGTTCGCTCTGATCAAGCCGTCATGGCAGATGCTTAATTGTGTCTGCCAGGTCTGTGATGTGCCCACAGTCCCACAATCCCCTGGCACTCGTGCTCATATAGGGCGATGGTCTTTGTCAGGCAGGATGCTTTGTTTCCTGGCATTTAGCTCTGAAATGTCAGCAAGACAGACAGGATGTAAATAGAAGGGGACTTGTTTCTAAGTATAGAATCCAAGCTTTCAGGTTTATTTATTAAATTACTGACTTTGGACGGTGTCTCAGGACACAACTGTTTTGATAATTTTGTGCCACTTTACCTGAGGTTTCAATGAGCATTCGGTCATTATTTGCTCACTCTCACTCTCAAAGTTTCCAACGGGGGGTTTTAGCAGTGATGCCATAGAAGAACCATTTATGGTTCCCCAGGAAATATTTCTTAAAAGAACCCATCTTTCTTTGTGAGAAGAGTTTTATTAACCTAAAGAACCTCTTCCCACTATGAAGAACCTTTAGTTGAAACTATTGATGCCAATAAGTAATCTTTATTTTTATAAGACCTTTATAAGAGTGTAGAACACAGAATATTTTGAAGAATGTTCATGCTGCTTTTTTCCATATATTAAAAGCAGAAAGTGACCAAAAGTTTCAAAACATATCTTAAAATAGTCCGTATGGCTTGTACACTGTATATTCCATGTCTTGTGATATCAGACAATGGTTTTGTTTGAGTAATAGACTGAAATATAAATCGTACTGTTAGCTGGTAGTTCTTAAAGGTGTAGTTCACCCAAAATTGAACATTCTGTCATTAATTACTCACCCTCATTTAATTTCAAACCCATAAGACCTTTGTTCATCTACACAAATGTTGTAATGAAATCTGAGAGCTTTCGGACTCTGCATAGACAGCAACACAAAAAGTATTCTCGTAGTTTCAAAAAATTAAGAATGCACCACTGATGTCACATGGACTATTTTAATGATGTCCTTACTACCTTTCTGGGCCTTGAACCTGTCAGTTGTGTTGCTGTCTATGCAGAGTCAGAAAGCTCTCAGATTTCATCAAAAAATATCTTAATTTGTGTTCTAAAGATGTCTTGCGGGTTTGGAATGACATAGAAGTGACAGAATTTTCATTTTTGGGTGAACTACCCCTTTAAATCTCATTTACATTTTCACATATTCATCATACTTGGCACATCATGAAAGTTATAAGACAGCTTTATGTTATCTTCACACCATGTTTCAGTGTGCAAAGACACAAATGAGAGTCAAAAGTAAAAACAGGCCTTCTTTTCAGTCAACTCTGACTTACTGAACATTTTTGTGTCCCTTCTTCAAAACATCTCTGTTTGTATTCCACAAAAGAAAAGCAGGTTTAGAATGACATGAGGGTTAGTAAATGATGACAGCATTTTCATCTATGTGCGAATTATCCACTTAAACCCAAGAATAAAGCTTTTAAGTAGTTGGCAAACTCACTGACATTACTGTAGTCATCTCTATTTCTCCAACATTCTTAAAAGCCAAGATTACAAAAAGTGTGTTTCATAGCAAAAGCCATAGAAGAACCCGAATAACTTTGCAGTAAACAGTTCTTAAAAGATGAGTTTGTTTCTTAGTGTGAAGAACATTTGAATAATCTAAAGAACATTTTTTTTACACTATAAAGAACCTTTTTGGGGAATGGAAAGATTCCAAAAATGAAACCACATATGGCAAAAAAAAAGGTTTCAACAGTGTACATGATGAATTAGACAATATTTAATCTCCGCTGTTCTATTTGACATTTAATTGGCATTCATGAGTGCAGAAAGAGTGGAATTCAATAACATTTTGAAACCGGGTTGTTTAATTAGACCAACGTTAACGTTTCCATTTCATTACCATCTATCACACAACATTATTTCCTTTTGAAGCGTGGCAGGTTTCCATGTCTTTTCGTCTTTCATCATCTCACAGTATGCAGTCACCGGCCCGCCAGCTCACAACACGCGCCACACTCTCACTGAATTCTCATTAATCCTCCCTTTACAGCGAGTCTCACAGGAGGAGGCGGCGGGACACAGGGACCTGTCGGCGAATCGCCACCCTTCTGTTCCACACATTAGTGAACTATGTTGAGACACTCTTGAGTAAATCCATGCTAGAATGATAAAAGCAAGCTGTTTGATGTGTGAGGAGTTTTAAGAGCCACTTGAAGATGCTTGATGATAAAACAAGTGTTTTTTATTATTCAGAGGACATCCTTTAGAACCAGGTAAAGTGCGTTTGGAGAGAGTTCTCTTGAAATAGGCAATAATGAGAAAACGTGGTATTTCTGATTGTTAAAAAAAAACCTAAATCTCTTTTCTGAACCACTTTATGATGTGATTACACACTGTGTATTTGTTATCTTTGCATTAACAGGCTTATTTAAACAAAATCAATTCTGGCACCACAGCTACTGTAGATGTAAGTGTAGTTTCAGTAAAATCCTGTAAGATACAGATATAATTGTACCCATGTCATTTTTTATTAATCAGGTTTCTTTTTCACTGGCTATAAATGTGTGGTGATAATTGAAATTTTGAAAGGTGTTTGATGTTGCGTTTGAAGAGCTCCAGATGTTTCTACAGTATCATTATTTCACAGATCTTTTAAATTTGAAAGAATTATTACTGAGATGTTCTGTTGTTCTGGTTCTTGCTAAAAGTGTTTTGCAGTTTAAGAGTTTGACAAATAAAAATGTATTGTGTCAAAAATCCTTTGATAGTCCTCCAACTGAAATAATCAAAGAATAAAAGGAAAAATTATTATACAAATTAGTTGTCACAATTTGCTTTACACTTTTATTCCAAATCGTTCCTCATCTGAATCATTCATCTAAATATATGTCCTCCCGTCTCTTTCTCTCTCTCAGATGGTGGCATTAGAGAGGCAGGTGTTTGATTTCTTGGGCTACCAGTGGGCTCCTATCCTTGCAAACTTCTTCCACATCCTGGTTGTCATCCTGGGCTTGTTTGGCACCATTCAATATAGACCTCGCTACATTGTGGTGGTAAGTGCTGCTTTTAATTCATCTTTACTACGATGACCTTGTAAATCTCTCAAAAACTGTTTGGGTCACAGCTTAATCACCGAAATTAAAATGGAAGAAATTAAGTTTGGATATTTTACTTTTGACTTTGTCTTCAGTTTTGATTATTCTCAGTTCATTCTCATTAGATTATCACCTCATGAATATGGAAGCTTGTTTCATGGAATAAATTATTTAATTTTTTTCTCACAATTCATATTTTTTCTTACAAGGTTATATCTATGATTGTATCTCAGATGTGTTTCTTCAGAATTGTGCATATATAACTGGTAACCATGAGATATAAACTCACAATTGAGAGGAAAAAAACAGAATTGGGAAATAAAATGTCACAATTACCTTTTATTTTTTATTCTGTGGCAGGAAAAAAGAAATTAGAAAATAGTCACAATTGTGAGATGAAAAGTTGCAATTACCTTTTTTGTTATTATGTGGCAATTACAATAAATCTAGTAATGTAAATAAAATAAATAAAACATAAATTACAAAAAATAAATAAAAATAGAGTTGGTGTATTTTTTTCGTTAAGATAATAGGAATTGTCACAAAATAATCACAAAATGCAATAAAAAAATAAACAAAAATCCCTAAAATATATTTTAATTTTCATAAAAATGTAATTTTTCATTTTGACCTGAACATGTTCTTGACAGATTTTAATAAGTTTATTCAACATTTAAATTTTCTTCAACATTCTAGCTAAAAATGTGTTTAATAACAGCGTCATTTTGGATCTGTTTCTTTATGTCAGACTGTTTAAGAAATGCTTATATGCAAATAGTGTTTGCGGCACATGCAAATCTGCTTACTGTTGATCAAAGGCAGCAGGCCTCTGAAGCAGAGTTGAACACAGCCCTTTGCTGATAATGGACTCTGGCATGCGGCCCTGCAGACACTGGACTAGCCTTATACTTTGACACATTGTATGGCATTTGAATCCCCTAAATCTGCAACTAATTACCATGAATTAAATGATTAGAGTCCAGCTCCCTTCAGTTCCTCTCTGGGTCAATCCATGATGCAGCTTCACTTCAACTTCAACAGGATTATAAAGCCTTTACTTCAGTTGATGAGATGGGAAGCAAGCTAGTTTTGGAATTGTAATATTCATACACTTTTTTTTATAACCAATAGTCTTCAGTTTACATAATGGCTATGCTTGAAATAGCACAACAGACTATTCTTATTATTGCTACATTATGATTTATAATTCTGAATGTTTCATACTGTGAACTTTGCACATTTTCTGCATGCTTCAAAAAACGAGATGGCCTACTAAATTAGCCAAAATATGTATATTGTGTAGAAGAATGTAAATGAGCTAGAAGTAACACCAGCCACAGTAAAATATATATTTTGATTCATTATTTAATCAGACTGTCAGAAATCACATCATTTTTAAACAAAAGGTAATTAAATATGGTTATTTTTATTTATTCAAAGATGGTAAGTAGACGCTGTGAGAAACATAAAGTCTTGCGATATCAATGCAGAATTCTGTTGTTTATAACTTTCATCATTTCAATTTTTCCACTTACTATTGGAATATACATTGTATATTGCTCATTATACTCTAAAAACTAAGTTAGTATTCCAGTCTAATTATTATTTGCAATATTTCCTATGCATTTTGCTATAGTGTTTTGCTGATATTAGGGTAATTTTCATTCTTGATAGCATTGAAATTTATATAAAGATCATAAGATATAAAACGGAGAAGATGAGTTATTGATATAGAAAAGCTGTAAATATTAAATTGGGAATATTTATTTATTGGTAATATGCTAAATATGTATTTAGTAAACTTTTAGAAGTACATTAGGATATAAATCAACTTTTTTATCCAAAGTCACTTACATTTGCATTCAATGTAGACATTTTATTTACAAGCATGGCCTCAAAATATTTCACACATGGGTTACAATCCATATAATGAAGTCTTTAAGACATTAGTCTTCACAAAACTTTTAATAATTTTACCACTAATGTGTATAAAACTCTGAAGCCATTGAACGGGAGTACACAGTAACATCTTAATTATCAATTATTTTGCACTAAACTTTATCAATATACTTAATCAATATATTTAACAACACTGAGTTGCTCATTACACTTTAGATTCACACATTTGATTACACCAAATATGATGATAATTAAATTCAAACACAAAATTCTCACTCGGTGAGAGGAATTATCAAGTTAATCAAAGTGACAAAAAGTTGAGAAGCCAAGAATAGACAAAGGCGTGAGAAAGTGTTGAAGACCGATAGATGAGGCTGGAAACAAGACTTGCGGTGCTGAGACTCCTGGGAATGTATTGCTCAGGCTTGTGTCCCTGTCATGTGTTATAAAGACTCATTCTGTTTCACAACAGCTTAAAATGACACCAGTCACCATATAATGTGAATCATACTGTCTGAGGTGCATCATTTCCCTTCAAGACATTCATCTTCTGAGAGATAAATGTATTAGTGTTGCTAATGAGTCATAAATGGATACGGTGTCCTTTCAAACAAACAGCCAGTTTTAACTTTAAAGGAGTATTCAGAGTGAAGCACAACTTGACTTGTCCCTTAAATCGGAGACATATGTAATGTACTTACAATGGAAGTCAATAGGTTAATGGAGTCGGAGTTTATGAACAGAAATATGAAGCTCATATTGTTGTTAAAGCACTTAAATAAATGATATAGTTTAAAAGTTAATTATTTGATCTATAAAGTTTTCAGTTCATCTATGTGAGTGGATCTTAGTTTCTGTGGATGGAGTTTGCAACTTGTACAATTTTGCAACTTTACTTAATTTTTGACTTTGTGAGAAACTCAAGTAACCTATCCAAAATAGAAAATCATCAAACAAAGCAGTCTGCTGATCTTTGTATATGTGTGGAGGAAATCCCAGGGGAGGGCGTTTTGAAAACACTCTTTGGCAGTTTGGAGAAAATCGTTCTATAAAGTCGTCTCAAGCTGGTCTTCTGTTAGGGACTGACAGGAAACCTGAGATCCATTTTTACTACTGTGCAGCATAAACTTCTGTATTCTCTTTAAACTCCCCATGAGCACTATCTGCTTCGTGCTGTTGACAAAAATGAACGCTCATTTCTTTTTCCCTTTCTGGGAGTTTATATTCCAGCAGGCTCAGGTTAGAGCGCTAATTCAGATTAGCATTTCAATGGGATTTATAGGCCTAATTGATTGTGTTTGTGTGGTAAACAGTATAAACAACTAGGAAGACAAAAGGCTTGATGTTCAAATGAGATGTTCTGCTATAAAAACAAGATAAAATCAGAACAAAGATACAAATCTGGAGATTAAACATAAGATCCTGTTTAAAAGAAAGGTGCTTTTCTCAAGACTGAGCCCTAAATCCAAAAATGGTCACTGCGGAAGTTTTCAAGCATCTATTCGACTTCTGTTTCCCATATACAACAGCTCTAATGTTACTGCTACTGGAACGGGTTGAGTTTTAACTTGTTGTAGATGGGTAGTTGCCAGCTATCCCCTGAATACAGTGATAGTACCAGGTGGTAATAAAGTATATTATATACTATGGTACTGAATGGTTTTACTGAAATAATGTGATTTGATTTTAATATTTTGTCATTTACTCCTCTGTGGAGCACAAAAACGAGATGAAATGTTTTGTCTATACTGTGAAAGTCAGTGGGGTCCAAAAGTTGTTTTAGATCTCTTTCATTGTATGAACAAAAGCAGAAACAAAGAAAGTCTTATAGATTTGTAATGACATGATGGTGAGTAAATCATAACACAATTTATGTTTTTCAGTCAACTATCTCTTTTAAGGCTGTATGTTATGTATCATAAAAAATAAAAAAATCCATAGAAAAATGTATACTGTTTATAGGCATTTCCCTCAACCCTAAAACACAACACATTCAAAATACAGGTAAAATACCTGTGAAAAATCAATACAGATTTTTGTTTTACATTAACAAAGTGCATTTGTGTCGTTTCTTCAAAAGTTAATTATTTGATCTATAAAGTTTTCAGTTCATCTATGTGAGTGGATCTTAGTTTCTGTGGATGGAGTTTGCAACTTGTACAATTTTGCAACTTTACTTAATTTTTGACTTTGTGAGAAACTCAAGTAACCTATCCAAAATAGAAAATCATCAAACAAAGCAGTCTGCTGATCTTTGTATATGTGTGGAGGAAATCCCAGGGGAGGGCGTTTTGAAAACACTCTTTGGCAGTTTGGAGAAAATCGTTCTATAAAGTCGTCTCAAGCTGGTCTTCTGTTAGGGACTGACAGGAAACCTGAGATCCATTTTTACTACTGTGCAGCATAAACTTCTGTATTCTCTTTAAACTCCCCATGAGCACTATCTGCTTCGTGCTGTTGACAAAAATGAACGCTCATTTCTTTTTCCCTTTCTGGGAGTTTATATTCCAGCAGGCTCAGGTTAGAGCGCTAATTCAGATTAGCATTTCAATGGGATTTATAGGCCTAATTGATTGTGTTTGTGTGGTAAACAGTATAAACAACTAGGAAGACAAAAGGCTTGATGTTCAAATGAGATGTTCTGCTATAAAAACAAGATAAAATCAGAACAAAGATACAAATCTGGAGATTAAACATAAGATCCTGTTTAAAAGAAAGGTGCTTTTCTCAAGACTGAGCCCTAAATCCAAAAATGGTCACTGCGGAAGTTTTCAAGCATCTATTCGACTTCTGTTTCCCATATACAACAGCTCTAATGTTACTGCTACTGGAACGGGTTGAGTTTTAACTTGTTGTAGATGGGTAGTTGCCAGCTATCCCCTGAATACAGTGATAGTACCAGGTGGTAATAAAGTATATTATATACTATGGTTCTGAATGCTTTTAATATTTTGTCATTTACTCCTCTGTGGAGCACAAAAGAGAGATGAAATGTTTTGTCTATACTGTGAAAGTCAGTGGGGTCCAAAAGTTGTTTTAGATCTCTTTCATTGTATGAACAAAAGCAGAAACAAAGAAAGTCATATAGATTTGTAATGACATGATGGTGAGTAAATCATAACACAATTTATGTTTTTCAGTCAACTATCTCTTTTAAGGCTGTATGTTATGTATCGTAAAAAATAAAAAAATCCATAGAAAAATGTATACTGTTTATAGGCATTTCCCTCAACCCTAAAACACAACACATTCAAAATACAGGTAAAATACCTGTGAAAAATCAATACAGATTTTTGTTTTACATTAACAAAGTGCATTTGTGTCGTTTCTTATACTGTTGCCACATTAGAGATATTTCATTGAAATTTAGCCGGCAAACAAAATCCATTTTCAATTGTCAATAGTGTAAAGATGTAAAAAGTACAGCTCACACAGAGGTCACTTTCAAACAAATCAGCTTTCCGGTTGGTCAGCGCTGCAAATTCATGTGATCAACTTGAACATGAGCGAAATCTGCTTTGGGACGTTTTCACCCTCACACAAAATTGCCAAATGTGCAGATTCCTCTTGAAATGGGTGGATTTTGCCCGTAAAGTTTCTTTGAGCAACAGTAAATGTGACCATACCAGTGTAGCCTCTGTTTGAATGTTGGAATGAATTGTTGGAGTAATGAATTGTCCATATTTTTGACAGTATACTGTGTGGACAGCGCTGTGGGTGGCCTGGAATGTCTTTATCATCTGCTTCTACCTGGATGTTGGAGGTCTATCAAAGGTAAGAGAGATTCCCAGCTGAAGTTACACATGGGTCAGCTGTCAATGTTTAAGAGCACGAGGCATTTTAATGACCCTCTTTAACAGCTAAATGGGGCCATTTATGATGTTTTAACAGACTGTCTAAATCTAAAACCTTATTTAGAAGTGCCAGAGCTTTGTGTCTTACTCTTAGGTTTGCATTGAACACACCAGAAACTGGCTCATAAACCAACAGGGCTTCTTTGTAGAGGAAATGACTTCAGATGAAAGCATTTTTGAAAGCAGAAGTTATAGCTGTAGTTGTGTTATCCCCAACCCATCCCACGATACACTTCTGTCTACATGTGCTGACAGGTCATGGACTCAAACACCCCTAGTGTGTTAGCACAGTGAGAATCAAGCTTGCTGTATAATTAACACATTCTCCTCTCTCTGTGTGTGCTTGTTTATGACTCCTGCTTGGCCAGTTTCCTGGACTCAGATTTCTTGTTCCCACAATGAAAAGCTCTTATCCGCTTTCAGAAGGTGGAGTTAATCCAGCAAGGAAGCGTTAAATTGATCACAAGTGATCATAAAGACATTTGCAATGTTACAGAAGATTTCTGATTCAAATAAATGTTCTTATTTTAATTTATTTTAAACTAATTGAGTATAAGAAATGTTAAAATGATTTCTGAAGGATCTTGCGTCACCAAAGTTGGGAGTAATGATGCTGAAAATTCAGATTTGCATCACATAAATAAATTACATATTAAATCTATTCATATAGAAAAAGTATTGTTTTTAATTGCCGTAATATTTCACAATATTGTTGTTTTCACTTTATTTATGATCAAATAACTGCAACCTTAATGAATGTCTAGGTTACGTACGTAACCCCCGTTCCCTGATGGAGGGAACGGAGACGTTATGTCGTGACGACATAGGGATTTACTTGGAAGCCCCGATCATCTCTGACTTAAGAGAAAACGCCAATGAAATTGGCTTGTGGATTTTGCATACCTGAGCCACTCCCCGTGCACACTGGTATAAAAGGGCGACAGGTGCGTCCACTGATTAGGTTTTACGCTGAGGAGCCAAGACGAGTCCCTGGCAACCAGCGATGGTTCAAGATTGTGGCATGGGGACATAACGTCTCCGTTCCCTCCATCAGGGAACGGGGGTTACATACGTAACCTAGACGTTCCCTATCTGTCGGTCACTACGAATTATGTCGGAAATCGGAAGTGATTTCGACCGTCAGTGAAAGACGGCTTCAGGTCTTTCCTATTTGTTGTTACAGCTTGCCGTAATGGCAGGGAAGCGAGCCTTCCGTAGAAGGGCGCTACGGAGGCCACATCCTGCCCGAAGGGAGGTAACATGTGGAGACACTGATATGGACTGGCCCAGGCTTGGGGCAGTACTACATATGACTGGACTCTGGGGCAGATCCTACCTAGGAGTAGGGAGGAGGGCTGCCAGCAGAACCTGACAGAAGCTCTGTCAAGAGAAGACACGGGTTTACCGTGAGGGAAACCTTACCGTGGAAGAATACACATATGGGATTACCCGAAGGGGAATCAGGCCATACGGACACCTAGCCCAGTACAGGGGCTGGCCGGAGACCCGGGCGAGCTAACACCAGTACTGGGCCTGGCGTCAGACTGCTCCGCCCAGTCTGACTTGCCGGGGGTGCTTGGAGGATTCCACCAGAGTTCACCATCCGGGGAACTGAACTGGGGGAGAAAAAAGGCGCTCGTATCCCCGGGTGAGGGGGAATGGCGCAGCAAGCGTGACACCGGCCAGTTCTTCCCGCCCATTACCTGTTAACGCGGAGATTGTAGAATCTTGCGAAGGTGTTCGGTGTCGCCCAGCCCGCAGCTCTGCAGATGTCTGCCAAAGAGGCGCCGTGCGCCAAAGCATGGGAGGAGACAACACTCCGAGTGGAGTAAGCCCTCACTCCCAGGGGGCACGGCTCGCCTTGAGACTGGTGCGCCAAGGCGACGGCCTCCACTATCCAGTGGGCCAACCTCTATTTGGAGACAGCCTTCCCTTTCTGCTGACCTCCGTGGCAGACAAAGAGCTGCTCGGAGCTTCTAAAGCTCCGGGTGCGGTCCACATATATGCGCAATGCTCTTACGGGACACAGCAACGCTAAGGCCGGATCTGCCTCCTCCGAGGGCAGTACTTGCAGGTTCACGACCTGATCGCGGAAGGGCGTGGTGGGAACCATGGGCACGTATCCAGGGCGGGGTCTCAAGACAACGTGAGAGTAGACCGGCCCGAACACAAGGCACTCTTCGCTTACCGAAAACGCCTGGAGGTCCCCGACCTGTTTGATGGAAGTGAGCGTGGTCAGGAGCGCTGTCTTAAGAGACAGGAACTTCAGCTCGACTGAGTCCAGCCGCTCAAAGGGGCCCCTCTGAAGTCCAGCCAGGACGATAGAGAGGTCCCAAGAGGGAACAAGGGGTGACCTGGAGGGATTCATCCTCCTCGCCCACTTCAGGAACCTCACGATGAGATCATGCTTTCCCCGGGACTGGCCGTCGACTGCATCGTGGTGAGCCGCGATAGCGGCTACATACACTTTCAAGGTGGAGGGTGACAGCCTACGCTCCAACCTTTCTTCCAGGAAAGAAAGCACTACTCCAATCGTGCATCTTCGGGGGTCTTCACGGCGGAGAAGAACACCAGTTCGCGAACAGACTCCATTTCAGTGCGTAGGTTTACCTTGTTGAAGGAGCTCTAGCCTGAATGATGGTCTCTACCACTGCCGGTGGTAGGCCGCTCAAGTCTGCCGCGTCCCGTCTAGGAGCCACACATGGAGGTTCCTTAGATCTGGACGCGGGTGCCATATGGTGCCGAGCCCCTGAGAGAGGATGTCCTTCCTCAGAGGAATGTGCCAGGGAGGTGCTGTCGCGAGGCAAATGAGTTCGGGAAACCAGGTCCGGGTGGGCCAATGGGGCGCAACCAGCAGGACCTGCTCCTCGTCCTCCCTGAGCTTGCACAGTGTCTGTGCGAGTAGGCTCACTGGGGGAAACGCATACTTGCATAAGGCCTGAGGCACTCTGTGTGCCAGTGCGTCTGTGGCGAGGGGGCCCTCGGTCAGGGAAAAGTGCAGCTGGCAGTGGGAGGACTCGGGGGAAGCAAACAGGTCCACCTGAGCTTCCCCGAATCGACTCCAGATCAGCCGGATCGTCTTGGGATGGAGTCACCACTCTCCAGGGAATAACGATTGAGCTTCCCCAGGATGTGAACAGCGCGCAGTGACTTGAACTGCGTGTGACTCCAGAGGAGGAGATGGCGGGCGAGCTGTGACATGCGGTGTGACCATATACCTCCCAGCCAGTTGATGTGCGAGACAGCCGCAGTGTTGTCCGTGCGGACTAACACGTGCTTGCCCAACAGCAGTGGCCGGAACTGCTGTAAGGCTAAATGCACTGCCCACAGCTCTAGGCAGTTGATGTGCCAAAGCAGTCGGGGCCCTGTCCAGAGCCCCGAGGCTGCCTGCCCGTTGCATGTAGCGCCCCAGCCCGTGCTGGAGGCATCTGTTGTGGCAACCCCGGCCCGTAGAAAGGCAAGGTCCGTCCAGGGGCTGAGGGAGCTGCGACACTGCTGGGTGATACCCACTCACAGTGTACCGCGGTGCCATGCCCACCTCGGGACCCGGGAGTGTAGCCAGTGCTGAAGTGGTCTCATATGAAGCAATCCGAGTGGCGTGACTGCAGCTGCGGATGCCATATGCCCCAGGAGCCTCTGAAACTGTTTTAGTGGTACCACATTCCTGCCTCTGAAGGAACTCAGGCAGTTCAGCACTGCTTGGGCACGTTCCTCCGTGAGGCGTGCCTTTATACTCACCGAGTCTAACTCCACACCGAGAAAAGAGATTATCTGCACAGGGGAGAGCTTGCTCTTTTCCCAGTTGACCCGAAGCACCAAGTCCCTGTGATCGCCCAACTGCTCTCTGGATTGGGCTAGGATAAGCCAATCGTCGAGGAAGTTGAGGACCCTGATGCCCACTTCCCGTAACGGGGTAAGGGTGCCTTCTACGACCTTCATGAACACACGGGGAGACAGGGAGAGCCCGAAGGGGAGGAACGGTCTGTGTCGCAGAAGGACACAGGCAAACGGAAGCTTGTGTAAAGCCTTGGCTACACAAACGTGCCCAGGGGAATCGCTGATGAGAGGAACTCCGCTGATCGCACCGTTACGCCAACCAGGAACAAAACAAAGACGAAAGGCTTTGTGGAGATCAGCACTCTTCTCATCCACTTGGCTCCGAAGCAAAAATCTAATCAGTGGACGCACCTGTCACCCTTTTATACCGGTGTGCACGGGGAGTGGCTCAGGTATGCAAAATCCACTAGCCAATTTCATTGGCGTTTTTTCTTAAGTCAGAGATGATCGGGGCTTCCAAGTAAATCCCTATGTCATCACGACATAACTTGTAGTGACCGACAGATTGGGAACCGAAGATACTTCTTTCAAAAACATAAACAAATCTTACCAAATCAACAGTAAAAACAGTATTTATTTGTTTCTTATATATCTTACTTAGAAAAATCTCAACAGGCTTTTTCTTAGTTTGAGTGCTTGGTTTCTCAGTGTCTCTTGAATTTCAATAGCTTCAATGGCTTAGCAGCCAATAATTTATCCCACAACACATAATGTGTTCAGCACAATCCACGCTCATGTTTGTATCAGCTGTAT
This sequence comes from Oxygymnocypris stewartii, assembly GCA_003573665.1. Taxonomy (NCBI): domain Eukaryota; kingdom Metazoa; phylum Chordata; class Actinopteri; order Cypriniformes; family Cyprinidae; genus Oxygymnocypris; species Oxygymnocypris stewartii. The sequence goes on from QVTF01020812.1 coordinate 2,641,856, forward strand.
TTAATGTTGTTTGATTCATGTATTTATTTGAATCTTTTTAGTTTTGTTCTTTGCTCATAATAGAGTTGTGTAATTGGACTCATGGCCTTGGACGTTAACAACAAAAGCATTTGCTGCACTTATTTATTAATTTATTGTATGTTTATGTGCTCAGACACATTTAATCCTTCCTTGATTTTTGTTTTTTTGTATCTTTCATCCTCATCCTCTTCTTCCTCTGTCTCACACAGTCACGCTCCGTCACTCCCTCCCTTTTCTTTACCATGCTGTCACAGGTGGGATACCCTTCCCCCAAAACCCTCCTCACCTCTATAAAGTCAATGCATGAATTTTCATGAGCTCACTCAGACAGATCTGCTGTCCAGAAGCAGCGAGTTTGCGCATTGATCCTTTCTTTTCTATCTCTGTTTATGTGTGTGTGTGTGTGTGTGTGTTTTCTCCATTAGCCGCTTGTCCTCCTGCTGTCCATACGTAGCAGTGAGGGAGCGATTTGTGTCCATCTGTTGGGTTAATGCCTGAGTCCGACCCTCTGCCACCTGCTCCCCATTATTCAGCCTTTTTCATGCAACCCCTGCATTAACACGGCCCGAAACACCTCAAAATATGACTGGCTCACTGCTGTCTCTACTGTCATACAGACAATGACACACCATATGATAATATCATGCTGCACTGAGGACCCCCTACTGTAAGACTGATTATGATTAGACTGTGATGAGAAGAATGAGTCTGAATGAAACAGTCTGACATTAGATTCTATGTATCTGTATGTTTGTCTGTCTGTCTCTCTGTCTGCCGTCTCATAGTGTTTATAAAATCTGTCTATCTGTCTGTCTTGTAATTAGGGATGCAGCGATTAACCGGTTTTACTATTAACCGCGCTTTAAAACGTCACGGTTAATTAATCGTAAAGGTCCCGCTAAACCGAGCGTTTCTGTTGCACAGAGCGGAACTGTTGCAGCTTGCGTAAAACGAAAACAAAGTTACACGAGTGGTGCACCAGCTTAAAATGTCACGCTTATCAGAGACACAGAGGATACTACACACACTAGATTAACTATGACAGAGGATCCAAACAGCGATTCTTTATTTCCACCAGAGAATGTCTAAAGTTGATAGTGTGGGACCATTTTGGGTGCGCCAAGAATGTCCAGATCGTCATTTAAATATTGCCGTAAAAATTGCTGTTAAAGAGTATACATTTCGTTGTGAAATGTATGACGAGACAGATCTCGATCTCACAAACCAAAATAATAGACATGACTTTCTCAGGCCATATATAAAATCAGATGAATAAAGATTATTAAAATGAATAAGTATGGATGACAGTTGATTACAATAATAGTTCAGTTTATTCCCCTCATCAGTAACAGTGTACTCTGTGAGATAAATAGTTAATATTTGTAGTATTAATAATAACATTAAAAATACTTACTATAACAGGGATGATAAATCACAATGTTAATTGTTATAAGCCTTTTTTTCAACATCTTTCCTAGTTCTGTACCTCAGGTCCAAATAAATGTAGAAATTTAGAATATACAACATGAAAACACCAAATACTTTTGTGATCTCTTTCCATTTTTATTTTCAAAAGGGAAATACTGACATGGATGTTTACAAGAGCAGAGGTCACCTTTTTTAATTCCAATAGGAGAGATGGACTTTTTTTCTTTAGTATTATTATTTTGTGCTGTATTATTGGTTACGGTGTTATTTCTGTAACGCAGCAACAAATAACACTTTAATATCTAAAGATTGTTTATGTAATGTTGTGAAATGAATAAATGCATAATAATCGTGAAACCATGATTATTCCTCAGACTATAATCGTACCAACAAAATCTATAATCGTTGCATCCCTACTTGTAATGTTGATCATATCTGTCTGTCTGTCAGTCCGCCGATGTGTTTATAGTGTCTGTTTGTCTCTCTCTCTCTCACACACACAGTGTTTATCATGTTTTTCTGTCCGTCTCAGTGTGTTTATCATGTCTGTCTGTCTTCCAGTGTTTCTCATTCCTGTCTGTCTTTCTTTGTTTATCATGTATGTCGGTCTTCCAGTGTTTATCATGTCTTTCTGTCTTCCAGTGTTTATCATTTCTTTCTGTCTCCCATTGTTTATCATGTTTTTCTGTCTCCCATTGTTTATCATGTCTGTCTGTCTTCCAGTGTTTACATGTCTGTCTGTCTCCCATTGTTTATCATGTCTTTCTGTCTTTCAGTGTTTATCACGTTTTTCTGTCTCCTATTGTTTATCATGTCTGTCTGTTTCCCATTGTTTATCATGTCTTTCTGTCTTTCAGTGTGTATCAGGTCTTTCTGTCTTTCAGTGTTTATCATGTCTGTCTGTCTTTCAGTGTTTATCATGTCTTTCTGTCTTTCAGTGTTTATCATGTCTTTCTGTCTCTCATTGTTTGTCATGTCTTTCTGTCTCCCATTGTTTATCATGTTTTTCTGTCTCCCATTGTTTATCATGTCTGTCTGTCTTTCCGTGTTTATCATGTATTTCTGTCTCCCAGTGTTTATCATGTCTGTCTGTCTTAGTGTTTATAATGTCTGTCTTTCAGTGTTTATCATTCCTGTCTGTCTTGCATTGTTTATTATGTCTGTCTGTCTCCCAGTGTTTATCATGTCTGTCTGTCTTCCAGTGTTTATCATGTATTTCTGTCTCCCAGTGTTTATCATGTATGTCTGTCTTCCAGTGTTTATCATGTATGTCTGTCTCCCAGTGTTTATCATGTCTGTCTGTCTTCCAGTGTTTATCATGTATTTCTGTCTCCCAGTGTTTATCATGTCTGTATGTCTTGCATTGTTTATCATGTCTGTATGTCTTGCATTGTTTATCATGTCTGTATGTCTTGCATTGTTTATCATGTCCGTCTGTCTTGCATTGTTTATCATGTCTGTCTGTCTCCCAGTGTTTATCATGCCTGTCTGTCTTGCATTGTTTATCATGTCTGTCTGTCTCCCAGTGTTTATCATGCCTGTCTGTCTTGCATTGTTTTTCATATCTGTCTCCCAGTGTTTATCATGTCTGTCTGTCTGTCTGTCTTACAAAGTTTATCATGTCCGTCTGTCTCCGTTTATCATGTCTGTCTTTCTCACATTGTTTATCATGTCTATCTTTCTCACATTGTTTATCATGTCTTTCTTTCTCACATTGTTTATCATGTCTGTCTGTCTTGCATTGTTTATCATGTCTGTCTGTCTCGCATTGTTTATCATGTCTGTCTGTCTTGCATTGTTTATCATGTCTGTCTGTCTTGCATTGTTTATCATGTCTTTCTGTCTCCCATTGTTTATCATGTCTGTCTGTCTTGCATTGTTTATCATGTCTGTCTGTCTCCCAGTGTTTATCATGTCTGTCTGTCTCCCAGTGTTTGTCATGCCTGTCTGTCTTGCATTGTTTGTCATATCTGTCTCCCAGTGTTTATCATGTCTGTCTTACATTGTTTATTATGTCCGTCTGTCTCCCAGTTTATCATGTCTATCTCTTTCACAGTGTTTATCATGTCTGTCTGTCTGTTTGTCTTGCAGTGTTTATCATGTGGTTCACATGATAACTGTCTGCCAGTGTCTCACAATATTTATCATGTCTGTTTCTCTTGCCATGTTTGTCTGTCTGTCTTTCTGTCTGTCTCTTTTTGTTTATCTGCCTGTCTCGCAGTATGTATCATGTCTGTCTCTCGTTGTCTGTCTGTCTGGTAGTGTTTATTATATCTGTCTGTCTCAAACTATATTTATCATATTTGTCTGTCTCACAATATCTTTATTATATATGTCTGCCTGTCTGTCTGTCTGTCTCAAAATATTTGTCATGTGTGTATCTGTCTGTCTCTCAATGGGTAGGGGTATTTAACAACTTAGAATTTATTTAGCAAACATGAAATAAAATGTTAATTTATTTTTGGAATTGAGGTGTAATTTAAAAATTCTCAATTCTATTAATTATGTCAATATCAAACTAATACAAGCCTAAATAGAGAGGGAAAAACTCAACCTCACTGAAGATAAATAAACAGTCAGTGATGAAATAAGGATAAGAAACTAATTGCAAGCAATAGGACAAAAAACTACAATAAATAAGAAACGCTGCATACATTGTGTAAATTAATTAGTCTTCACTGTGTGAATTATATCTATCTATGATAAATATAATTAACACGTGTGTTATGTATAGATTCTATACATATTATAAATATATCATTATTATTGTTATTTATTCTCATTAAAGTTACAAAAGTGATTTAGTCAAGAGCAGTGAGAGATTTTCTAGCAGTGTGCTATGATTAACATAAATGAATATTGGACAGCTTCCCCTTGTATTTTGCACAATGTATTTTGCGACACAACGAAATTAACTATATAACATAATATGAAACGATAGACTTTTTATTTCGTCAATCCGATACATATCGTCTTATCGCCCAGCCCTAGTGTCGACCTATGATATTCAAACACATGCGTAAATCAGTATGAGTGAGTCCAACCAGTGCAAATGGACAAATTAAATAAGCAACTCAGCTACTTAGATATCTTTTTTGCAAAAATACAAATTAAAACGTTTTTAGCAGATAAATTATAAAATACAACACCATTCCTGTCAGCGTAAAAACATTTTTAATCCGCAGTGTTTACGGATTATAATTCTAATGATCCAGGGGGAAAAACTATTTGACTATTTTATTAATATTAATTTTAGAAGTCTACTGTACTCATTCTTTGATCTATAATCTTCTTGTCTTAAAGTATTTTGCTGTCATCAACAACAAAATCGCACATGGATCTGTTGGCTGTGAACGCTGCCATGGAAACTAATAATTCAGAAGACTCAAACTGTTTAGAGTTGTCATCTCATAATTACAATAATACTGACACAACATGAACATGGAATTAATCGCTCGCATTCAGATAATGGAGAACCATATTAACTCTCTGAACATGAGACATGTAGTTTCACTGAAGAGGAAAGGCATATTAAGGGCTTGGGCACTTTATGAAACACATTCTCTCTCTCTGTCTGCTTGATTGAGGTGTTTTGGTGGGGTTGTCCTCTCATGCATGGCTGTGGCTGTCAGTCTCACACTGTGGCTCTGATTAAATACGGGACAGGACGGTCTGTATCGACCCCCTCTCTGAACACGCAAACACACACTCTTCTCAGTGACATATAGTGACGCATATAATGATAATGCCTGCTGATGATGAAGGGGACAAATTCCTCTGTGTCTCTATTAGCCAGAAAGAAGTCAAGGACGAGTTCCTCTCTAATAAGTATAGGAAAGTCTATATGTTTTCATTTTGACAAGTGTCATTCATCTCATACAGCCTGAGAACTGTGTGGATTGACAGAATCCATTAAATCTGATGTACACGTATCCGTGAGCGTATGAGGAACATTTGCTACACAGACGCATAACTCTGAGGTGACACTTTTATTTCACTGCGCATGCAGTGTTCAGGTTAAGGACTGACAAAAACACAATTATTCCCTTTATTTGCAGTAATATGTGAATTGTGAGTCAGAAATTTTTATTTTAAATGGAAAGAAATGTTGTAAGATAGTATTGCTGTGAACAAGCTGTAGCACAAAATGATAATAGGACTGGCCCGTTTAGCTAGAAATATTGTCAACACTTTTATGATGTTTGATACATTTTCTGATATTTATGTATTTGCCCTGTAATGCCTTTAAAGTGTTTTTTTCCTTTATTTTTCTTTCCAAAATTGTATTTTCTATTTTGTCTACACATGCATTGTAGCCTATTAGATACTATATACTGTAAATATTTATATAGATGTGTGTGTGCGTGCGTGTGTGCATATATATATACTGGAGCAAGAAGCTCAATGGTGCACGAAGGAGGCAGATAGTCAAACGAACCGAGTCTTTAATAAATCTACACAGTAAAATAAAAAAACACAACCTCTTAAAACAACGCGAGGCAGGACTAAGAAACAGGGGAAAGGCAGGGCTATAAATACTGAACCAAACGAGGGACTAATGAGTAAATTAAAAAGGAACGGGTGATCAGAATGATAATCAAACTAAACAAGGGCGGGAAAAGGACCAAATAAGGAAAACCAGGAAGAACAATGGGGCAAACCAGGACCAAAAGTCTGACACAAACCGCATTTTTAAAATACATTACAATAGAAAACAATAATTTTTGAGATGTTGTAAAAAAAAATAATATTAAAAACCATAATTTTGTAAAATATTTCAATTTTGTAATGTCACCATATTACTGTTATTTTTTTACTGTATTTTATATACATTAGATCAGGGGTTTTCAACCTGTGGGGCGCGCTCCCCCAGGGGGGCGGCAGCACCTGTCAAGGGAGGCGCCGAGCATCAATTAATTTAGAGACATTCCCTTGAGAATTTATGAATATGAGCTAGCAAACCTTTAGCCATCCACTAGGGGGCAATCTAACTCCCGCTGTTAGTCGACAGTTAGAGTTGGCTGGAGTATCAGTCATGATTTTTGAAAGTGTAAGATGATTTACGGTTAGTCGTTGTCAGAAATTCAACCATGTATTGGCATGTTATTTGCAGACACAGGCTCAGTCATCACATTGAATCAGGTAAACTGGTTATATTGTTATGTTTCAGTATAATTACGCACGCTATACTATCAGGGGCGGTTCTAAACCATTTTTAGGTGGGTTTCAGCTCCCCAAAACTATATTAACGATCAGGTCAGTGCTGCTTCCTCAAGAAAGATTTTCATTCTCACTTGTTTTGTCTTGTCAGTTTAAACATAAAAGTAATTTTAACCCATTTAACCCCAAGACATCTCAATGCGGTACTCACGCGCTGTGATAGAGCATTTCTGTGCTCGCCGCGCGCACACATGAAGCGCCCAAACAGATAGCCTTCTCAGACAGCAGGTGATACCAATGACTTGAGGCAGTACAGCACAATGAACAGCACAATGAAGTTGAGATTGTAAGTTGCAGTCTGTAAGACGCGCACAGTGTTACACGACATGTGACTTTTCAGAATGTGTGTGTTCACAAATGTAGCCTATGTTGATCCAAATATGGAAAGAATTTTCTAATAGAATAATCTGAAGTTCTCTCCAGAGATGTTTTGCCACATTTCTGTAATAAGGATGATTGCTGCGTAGTAGTTAATGGTTTATTTTTTGCATGAACATCTTCATGTGGGTGGCGGGGCAAACCGAAAGTAAGTCCAGCACTCTCTTCACCGCTGATGCTGAGACTATTCTTGTTTGAATGCGTTTCTTCGCTGGCATTTTCCACATTTCGTTTTCTCCCTTAACAAATGTGCTGTTAAGTTAAATCGATGCTCAATTTTACAGAACTAATGGCTGCTGATGACTATTTGAATTTAATTCTGCCAAAGTGCGCGCTTGTAAGTGTTCGTTAAATGCGTAACATTAATTATGTGAGTACATACTGTAGGTCTGCTCATGTCTGAAATTAATATATGAAAAACAAAATAATTTGACATAACAAAAACATTAGCTTATATTTGTTTAGTACATTTTTAAGTGAATGTAAAAACTAAAACTAATTGTAAAACTGAAAGTAAATGTTTAATTATGTTCAACACATAAGACTGTAACATTCAGCATGGGCCGCATTCGGATACGTGACGGGCCGCGGGTTGAGAACCGCTGAGAGGAGCATCCTCGTAAGCACTGTCGGTTGTTGTACGTGAACGTAAAAAGTAAAATAAATATCAAATATACATCAATATAACAGATCCATGCATTTCTTATGTAAATTATTTCAATCAAAAAGAGCAAAATAAAAATAATTCATTATTTTAATAGCTTTAATGGATATTTGTGTTTATGTTCATGTTAATAAAGTAATTCGGTGTGAATACAATAATAGGGGGTGGGGTGGGGTTGTGTTGGGGGGGCGCGAGTGAAATTAGACAAACTTGGGGGGGCGCATGTCCTAAAAGGTTGAAAACCCCTGCATTAGATAACTGCAGGCTTGATGAGCATAATAGACTTCAATTAAATAATAAAATTTATTTTATTCAATTAAATGAATAAAATTCATTATTCCAAACTTTTTTTTATTCAATAATATATTGTTTCATTATTTATGATTTATTTGATCAAATTTAAATTATGCATGCATGCTTTACAGCGCGCAGCCTCTCTGTCACTCACTCCCTCATCCTTCATATTGACATGTAGCTGAGGCTGATGATGGCTCCTCCTTTCTGTCGTTTTAGAACAGCGACCTCTTGACCTTTAACATCTCGTCACATCACTCCTGGTGGAGCGAGCACGGGCCAGGCTGTGTCCGAAGAGAGATCCCCGCCAGCGGAAACCGCAGTGCAGATGCACAGTCCTATATATCCATCATGGGCTGCCTGCTGGAGTACCAGTACATTGAAGTCCTCCACAGTGGCTTCCAAATCCTTATGTCTGTAAGTCACTCCAAACACAAACACAAACACACACACACACACACACACACAAACAAATGATATGCCATATCATGCAGAAAAATAGTTTTTTTCTATAGTTTATGGTCTCCACACACTATATTTAGACTTACTATATGTGTATAGTCTGCTACATAGTATAACTAAAAGCGTCCCATAATGCAATTTTTTTCCAGACACTCTTCCATCCTAATGGTGCTTTTTCACTACTGTAAGAAATCATTGGCTGCCTCTCTACACTTAACCAGTCCTTTAAAGCCACAGCAGACTAAAGTGTAGCTTGCAAACACTGTACATGTGTAAAACGCCCCTGCCAGAGTCCTGAAACCCTGCTGTTGTGCTGAAGTGGCCCCTTGATTTGAGGTCTGGCATGGCTCCAGGGTTAGTTGGGTAAACTCAGTGGATTATAATCAGCAGGCAGAAAGACTGTGAGCTCATTTTCTGAAAAGGTTTTTTTATTGACTTAAATGTGATGTGGACAATTGCTTTCAAAAGTATTTGGACATAAGCCACATTTATAATGTCTGAATGTTAATGCATTAGATACAAAAGCCAAAATGTTCAATCAAGTGGCATCTGCAAACACCAGTGCAATATATAATATAATATAATATTAGGGCCAAATCGAATAATTGCGATTAATCGCATCCAAATTAAAAGTTTGTGTTTACGAAATGTGTGTGTACTGTTTATATATGTATGTATGTATATATAAACACACACACACACACACACCCATACATACATATTTATGAATATATTTAAGAAATATTTAAGTTTGTATATTCATATTTATATATGATTAATAAGTTATATTATATATATTTCTTAAATATATACATGTATGTTTATTTATACATATAAGTATACACAGTACACACATATTATGTAAACACAAACTTTTATTTTGGATGCGATTAATCGCAATTGATTAATTTGACAGCACCATAACATATAACATAACAACATAACATAACATTTTTTATTTATTTTTTTATTTAGTAATTTAGCAGACGCTTTTATCCAAAGCGACTTACAAATGAGGACATTATAGAAGCAATCAAAACCAACAAAAGAGCAACAACATGCAAGTGCTATAACAAGTCCTGGTTAGCCTAACGCAGTACACGTAGGAAGGTTTCCTTCTTTTTTTTAAGAAAACGAGTATATAGATTATAGAAAAAAGACACTTAGTGTTAGTTTTACAAGAAAAGCTAGCAGTTAGAGAATAAATATGCAATTGATAGAGGGTCAAATGTGTGGTTTTTTTTATAAAAGAAGACAGATTAGATAAAATACATTTAGAATAGAGAGTGCTAGAGTTAGAGGGTCAAATAAAGATGGAAGAGGTGTGTTTTTAGCCGTTTCTTGAAGATGGGTAAGGATTCAGCTGTTCGGATTGAGTTAGGCAGGTCATTTCACCAGATGGGAACAGTTAATGAAAAAGTCTGTGAAAGGGATTTTGTGCCTCTTTGGGATGGTACAATAATGCGTCGTTCACTTGCAGAACACAAGCTTCAAGAGGACATATAAGTCTGAAGTAATGAATTCAGGTAAAGGGGTGCAGAGTCAGAGGTGGTTCTGTAGGCAAACATTAATGCCTTGAATTTAATGCGAGCAGCTATTGGTAGCCAGTGCAAATTGATGAACAGAGGTGTGACGTGCGTTCTTTTCGGCTCATTAAAGATTAATCTTGCAGCAGTGTTTTGGATTAATTGTAGAGGTTTGATGGAACTGGCTGGAAGACCTGTCAAGAAAGCATTGCAATAGTCAAGTCTGGACAGAACAAGAGCCTGAACAAGGAGTTGTGTTGCATGTTCCGAGAGAAAGGGCCTGATCTTCTTAATAATATATAATGCAAATCTACAGGACCGGGCAGTTTTAGTAATGTGGCCTGTAAAATTCAGCTTTTCATCAATCATGACTCCAATATTTCTGGCTGAGTTATGGATGATGAGCATAACTGGATGGTGAAATTGTGATGAAACGATGGGTTTGCTGAAACCACAAGCATTTCTGTCTTAGCTAGGTTGAGTTGAAGGTGATGGTCCTTCATCCAGCTAGAAATGTCCGCTAGACATGCTGAGATGCGAGCAGCTATCGTCAGATCATCAGGATGGAATGAGAGGTAGAGTTGAGTGTCATCAGCATAGCAGTGATATGAAAAGCCATGTTTCGGAATGACAGAACCTAGTGAAGCCATGTAGACCGAAAAGAGAAGTGGTCCAAGAACTGAGCCCTGTGGCACCCCTGTAGCTGTTGCGACTTGGATACCTCACCTCTCCAAGATACTTTGAAAGACCTAACATAAAACATAACAACAGCATAATACCATTTAAAAGGTTTGGGGACAAAGTTTTAGGAAATTAATAATTTTATTCAGCAAGGATGCATTAAATTGATCGAAAGTTACGGTAAAGACTTTTTATATTTTTACAAAAACTTTGTATTTCAAATAAATGTGAGCCAAACTAAAAAATGGTTCAGTGTTGTTTAGGAGTGCTGGAAGCTTATTCAGAGTGATGATTATCTGCTCATGTTTAAACAATGAAATGATAACTTCATGGTGAGAGTTGAACAAAGTGGCCTGCAGGAAGTGGGAGCTTAAACACGCACTCCAGTCAAGTTCTTACAGGCTTCTTCAATGGGAATGTAGAGATTAGTGAGAGGAATACAGATCTTTATCTCCAGTGCCCAAAGTACTCAGCTAGTGGTCTTCTCTCCACAGCTTGAAAATGAAGCACTAAATGCTCAGACAAATGAGAAGATTGCTAAAGGGCCATGTGAATCTCTCAAAGAGGGTTGAATGAATGAATGAATAAATACATAAGTGAGAAAAAAGATTTTGCTTGAAGAAATACTTTTTTTTAATAAAATAAAGCTCCTTTTTTGCATTATCTTTGCAGAAGAAAAAATACTGTAATGGAAAATTTGGCATCTTAAATGTGAGCTCTAAATAATTTTTTGTTATTCAATATATAATTATTATAATTTATATTATAATTAGTATTATGTATTCAGACTTCTTGACTAAATAATTTTAAGATCCACATCATTTAAAAAAACATATATTTAGTGCTGTCAAACAATTAATCTCATCCAAAATAAAAGTGTTATTTGCATAATATATATGTGTGTGTACTGTGTATAATTATTATGTATATATAAATACACACAGATGCATGTGTACATTTCAGAAAAATATGTAATTATTTTCATATATTAAATATATTTATATACAATATAAATTATATAAATATAAATATAGACATGTAAATACATGTCAATATTTTCAAAATATATTCTGTATGTGTGTGTATTTATATATACATAATAATTATACACAGTACACACACAAATATTACGTAAACAAAAACATTTATTTTGGATGCGATTAGTTGCGATTTAATCGTTTGATAGATAAATAAATATATAAATATTAAAAGCTAAATAAATAAATATATTTGGGAGACATATGGCTTGTGTTAGTGGGCAACATTGGGAGAGAGAGGTTTTGTCATCTATGGCAAATTGTTTTGTTGCTCAGGATTGAGAGGACACACGTTAGAGCAAGCAAGTCGGGCCAGATGATTTTCTGAGACGTGTGTGTCTGTTACTTCAGACTTTAAACTAGGTCACTATCTAGAAGTACACTAAAATACTTCTGCTGTAGTGAATAGTCACGTTCTCATTCTTCTGAGAATTTCATCACAGGAGTCACAGCAGGACACACACCTGAGATGACAGGTGAACAATGGAACGAGTCATTAGCAGAGCTTCATGTAAATCCCCCCCTCTATGACAACTGAGAGGTGCATATGTGAGAGCACCATCTGCTTTCCTCATTAGTGTAACTCATGAGGGAGCTACCTGTGCGGCCGGAGAACTCATAAACATCGCCCTTCAGATGCAACCTGTTCTTCTGTTATTCATTCTTCAGCATCCTTCTTTCTGGGATTACACTTTTAGCTCTCAATGACTGATGTAGCTGCTTTTTTTTACCACTTTGGTCTGCCATGATTACTTTTCTTTAAATATCTGTGCACAAATGCAGTTATTTATAAGGACTAGTTCGGCATGATTATATTATATACGTATTTTTAAATAAAAAAATTAACAAATCAATGTTCCAAAGTTTACTAATGGGATTAAGTAAGGAATAAATGATGACGGGCCACCGTCGTCTCCGCTTCGCGTCGTAACCGCATCACCACCTCGGGTGTGCATTATTTTTCTAATAATTCAACGGTTCTTAAACTGTTACTGATAAAATTGTAGTTAGTAGTGCTAACTACATTAGCGCTCATGTTAAGGTGTGTGCAACTATATGTGTGTCTGTGAGGGACAGACCGAGAAACATTAGGCTATGTGCTTTCCGTACATAATAAAACATAATTTTGTGGCAAAAACATGGACAAGATCTCTCGATTTTATCATTTTGTTTATTGTATTTATTTGTTTGGCCAGTGTTGTTGTGGGTTTTGGCTATTTTTCTGTTATAAGATCTTTGAAATAACAGAAATCATTTGGTGAATTGATACGGAAGTGTAATGCGGTCGAGAGCTGCCTGGAACTACATTCGCTGTGCATTTCCCTGAAAATAATTGCACACCTCAGAACGTTCGTCAGCCAATCAGATTCAAGCATTCAACGCCGTAGTATAAATACAATTAATATAATATTTTATTTTGACCTATAATATTTACTTTGACCTCCTTAGGTTGATTTTGAAGGTTAAGCACCTTCTTTCTCAAAGAAGAAAAACAGTAATGCTGTCATAACTATGTCTCAGTTTTCACTTTTCTGAACTTTTTTCGTTTGTTTTATCAGCATAAGTGGGTGGATGAGTTCATTCCTCTTCCATCTTTGTCTCATGCTGTTTTCCCTCTTTTTTTCTCATCTGACATCTCTTCCTCTCATATCTCTCTTCGGTAAAACACTGAAGTCAAGATAAGGCAGTTGCTTCAGACAGAGAAGAATATCTTGTCAGGATGGTATGGGAATTCATCGCTTCCTTTCCCATCATGCTCTCTGCCCCAGGGAGCGACAATAGATGGCTGTAAATTCAAGGAACTTTTCACCCGAAATTCAATCCACGCTGAAAATCTAATAGATATCCAAAAACTTTTTTGTTGTTATTGCGAAGTTCAGTATTGCATCGAGGCCACAAAGCAAAACAGGTCATTTCAAAAGAAAACTGTCCAAAACAAAGCCCCCCCCAACTATTAATTTGAGTTAATATTTATGAATTTTAATCACTAATACTATTACTAATTACTGCTACTACTACTGCTGCTAATAATAATAAATAATGCATTATTATCTAGGTATTGGCATGAGATAGGGCTTCAAAGTACAACATTTTTAAATGTTTTAAATATAAAGAAATAAGCAGTTTAGAATTTCTGGGTGAATTCCTGCTCATTTTCCTTCAGCACCCAAACACACTTTTAACAAATGGGCACGTTCAAACTCTGCAGCATTTTCATAAATTCAGCTTGTTTTCCGCCCATCCAGACTCTTGCTGAGTTCACGTCTGAGAATATGATTAAGGAAAGTTTCACTTCAAAGTGTCTCCCTTCGCTCCCTGTGGCGGTTTAATCACTTTTCGTGTACACACAAATGTAAGTGGATTGTTGATTAGATGTGGCCAGAGCCGTTTGTTTAGCTGCTCGGCAGCCATGCCAGGTGGAGTATTTTTGCCTGGTTTTTAATCTCAGATCTGGTGGGTGTGAAGTGCTGTAAGTGTGTGTTGCAGCGAGAACACTTTTGTGAAGTGTTGTTGAGAGCGTTCTGATTCAGATTTGATACAGCTGTGAATTCTGCCTCCGGAGACTGAATGAGAGAGAGAGACATCAAGTGCTGTTTACAGAGAGTGTGTGTGCGTGTGACTCATTTTTGTCACAGCAGGGTTACTTCGGCTCATAATTATCCTGTCAGACATCATGTTCATGTGGTGGGTCAAAGCATTAGGTTTTTGGGATGTGTGTCCGTCTTTCAGACATGTATTCACAGTTTATGGGTCTGCATTTCTGCAGTCTCTCTTATTATTTTTTTCTCTTCCTCAGCTTCAGCCAGCTGAAACTACAGTAGAAAACGCTACTTGAGAGCAGATAAGAAATGGAAGTGGAGTTTTTGGACTGATGCTCAGCAGGTGGCGTCACTTTTAAAGTAGTAGTATACTTACTTTTAAAGGAGTACTTATTATGGAAATAATATACATTATATACTAAAGTGTCAACTGAAGGTAATATTTTTGGACATTTTAAAATATACAAATATATGTGTATATATATATATATATGTATTACTCTCTTAACAATAAAAGAGAGAGAGACAGATACCAGAGTTAGTGGTTGCCCAAGCGTCCTCTTTGTTGTCTGAGAATGCGCTGCGGTTGTCACGGTAACTCTACTCTCTCAACTGCCAGCAGCAATTCTGAAAATACAGCTGGACTGTCCAGTGCAAACTCATTATATCCCAGAATACATTTACCAAACTATTATCAAAAGTATTTCTAAATAAATGCATCAAAACATTTTCTTGCGACCTTACGTGAAGTATTATGACAAAATGCATTATGAAGAAGAAATGAACCGGCTCTGCAGCTGCATTAGAGCTAACATTAGCATCATGCTTCATAAGACAATTTATGAGATTAATATTACACTTTTACTAAGAAAATCACTTCAAACCACCATCGAGTGTTTGTAATAACTTCCTTTTACGATCAAATGTGAAATTTGGTCGTTTACTGTTGTTAAAATATGCTATTTATAGCCTTTTATATCGCTACACAAATTAGCATTTCAGATGTACACATTCATCTCAAGAAAATCACATACAAACTATATTCTATCGTAATCGTGTGTTTATTATCGTATATAACCTATAGTGGCTGTTGTCATGTTTATTTCTGCTGTGTAACAGCTTTAACATGTAAGTTATGCTCTGGCTGAAACGGTTACATCCGCCTCTCCGTTCTTAAGTTGCCAGGTATACATTCCCAGTATAATACACATTAGTAAAATGATCTATTTTCAGTTTTATTTGTCTACATACACTTTGGGCAGCCGCGGTACATTATAAAAGTATCCTAAAAAACTGCAACCCACAGCTTTGTAATTTTTCCCGCAACTGTATTTTCAAAATAGCCCACTTGTTGTGCTGCTACACTGGCGACACTGGTTCAATGCAGAGCCGCTGTACCCTCATCACACACGACAGATAACCTTCCGCGCTGCTATGACGGTAAGAAGGGTTGAACATTATAATGTGATTCATTTGCGTAAAAACTATGTGTTACATTTTTTTTTATTAATCGCATGCGTTAATGCTTTAACGTTGACACCCCTAATATATATATATATATATTAGGGGTGTAACGATACGTGTATTCGTATTGAACCGTTCAGTATGAGGCTTTCGGTTCGGTAGCATTACAAACCGAACGGTTCGTTGGACTAATCATATTATGTTTGGAAAATAAAAGAGCTTAAAGTGTGTGAAATATCAGTGCCACCGCTCAAAAACGCAGCCTGCTCCAAAGCGTTGCAGAGCCGTGGCACATTGTAGCAGGAGTCACTGCACTGACCATGTGAAGAGAGGCGCTTTCAGTGCGAGCGGTTCTGCTGTAGAGCCAGTTAATACTCGCCGTGGCAGAAATGATGCGAATATTTAGGAAATGATAGCGGATGGAGGCTTTGGTTTTCACGCTAACGTAAAGTAAAAGTCAGTTTCTTAAGAAGGTGAACATATGTTGATATTCTTGTAGAAAAAATGCAAGCACGGACCCCGACAACCCATTTAGTTTTGCTTTTCTTTTTGTTTTCATTTTAAAAAGCTTATCTTTGCTTGTTTACCTCACGTTAAGGCTTTATTTTACTTATTTATTTTTATTCCTCAGTGTTTGTTAAAATTTCTGTAATAGAATAGTCCGTATATAATACTGCATGAGGTATATGCCATGCCTCATATTATTCGTTTTTGTTAATAAATGATGTAAGCTAGTTTGTCATTGTAGCCTGCTGTTTTATTGTTGTTGTGCTTTTTAATTAAGAATAACAATGAATCCATCTTTTGTTTTAGTTTTAAAAAGTGAAAGGTGAATAGATGTAATATATTATATTATATTTCATAATATAATTATATTTTCTTGTAAAAGGTGATTAAAAATCGCAAATTCAAAATGAAAGCATCTGAAGTCCGGCATATAATATAGCAAAAGAGGAATTCCTCTTCACATAATTAAAATCACAAATAATACTAATGACGAAAAATAACTTTCATTACCATATAGCTATAAACTATGATAAAAGTTAATTAACATGCATTGATTTATCCCATGTTGTAGCAAAAAATAAATAAATAATAAATAATAAAATTGCAACTAAATTATGTGCTCGTGTGACCAACTGAGAAAGTCGCAAAAGAGCAACCAGTGGGAAGAATGAGTCTAGAGCCCTGATTTGGAATTTCAAATGAATGTAGGCCTGTTACATTCTTATTTTTATTAGGCCTATTATTAGCATAGGCGTATTAACCATATGTCCAATTGGGCTAGTGCCCAGGGGCACCACACACAAAAAATAAAAACATCTATCTAGCCATGGCCTATATATAGGCCTACTTTACCAACAAATAATCTATTACACAAATTAGACAAGAGATCAGCAATTCCTTTGTAGAGCCTACATAAGCTGATAAAAGGTTTAAAATAATATATATATTTTTTTTTGTACCGGCCAAAGTGCGTTTTCGGTGCGCCTTCAGTGCTGTTCGCGAGAGTCACGTGTCACAGCAAACCACTGACGTGTAGAGCTAATAAACTCAGATTAAAGCTTGTTTGTGGTTTAGCGAAAAGAAGGATTTTTTTAACAGCAGCAAAAAGTGTAAAAAGTATGTAAAAAAGTGACCGGACTGAAAAATACACTTTGTTTTATTTATTTTATTTTATACTTATACAATTACGTATACCGGTTACTTTTGCTTTTTCCGCGGAGCTTTCAGCAGGTGGGACAGTAAACGTTATTAATAAAGGAAAGTGAATAAACGAGACAGTAATGTGCGGGACATTTTTTATAAAAAACACAGACAGTAGGCCTATTAAAAACTCAAAGCCGCGAAACGGAACTCAATCCGCTTCTGACTGGATGTTTGCACACGAGGTCCGAGTGGAACACGGACAAGCAGTTTAATCTTCGGTGGTGCACCTAAAATGGTCTCATAAATACGGTCTACATAAGCACTGTGCGTTATTTTTGACTCACTCAATCTCTTACACGCACGTGCGCACGGATGTGTAAATCATGGATGTGTAAATCCGCTACGGAGTGGCAACCTAATTGCGCTTTCACGCTGTACTTTGCAGCCACTGACAATCAAGAAAGGGGTAAAGTGTAAACGAGTGAGTTTGTAAGTTTTATTTTCAGTAAAATAATTCCTCACAATTCCTCACAAAACTATGTAGCTATATACAGTAACAAATTAATTAGACCACCCGTCAAAAACATGTTTAAAACTAAAAATGGTATTGTCATTAGGCAAATAACAATCTGAAACAACTAAATAATCTTTATTCACACATAATAACCAAAAAGCTAATAATAAATACATAAATATTATATTTTTATTTTGTATGGCCTTCTTTTGCCTTGATACAAGCTTGCATTCTTGCTGGCATCATTTTATGCACTTTTCCACAGTCTCTGTTGTTACTGACTTCCAAATAGTTTCTAGAGAGTTTCTAAAGACTTACTTTTGATTAAACTTTTGTGCAATCTATCTTCAAATCCATTCAATCCCAAATAATTCTATTTTAGCATTAGAAACATACTGTGACGATCTTACACATACTGGTGGATTAACCATTACAGAAACATAAAAAAATATATATTTTGGTAATCACCAATACACCAATACTTAGTTTAGGGCACTCTAGGTGTCATTGCCCAGGGGCACCAAAGAGACTTAATCCGTCACTGATTATTAGTATGAAGTTACTTTTATTATTAAATTAAAAGTACAATTAATTTGCTTCGCAATAATTACCACATAACTCCAAACGAGATTATGCTATTTACTCCTCCATTAAAATGTTTTTTAAAAGGTCATTTAAAACAGGTCTATTAGACTATAGGCTACATGCAATGAATTATAGTCCTAGAATTAAAATATTAACACTGCAGTTATCAATAAAATCAATTAAATAAAAAGCTTTTATTTTAAGCACCGACTTTCAAAAACAACTTGTTTAACACAAATACGTTTCGTATTTTATTTCAGTATGTACGGGCCACAAGATAAATATAAAAATAAATGAAAACATAGGCTATAACAGCATATGTTGTAGTAGATTTGTCTCTCTTTGTCTCTGAGAGAATATGCGGCGTCAGACCATGAGCGAGAATATGAACGCTCCGCCATTACGTTTTTACTTTCACTTTATGCTTATAGTGAATTGACTGAGATTAATACGTTCACCGGCATAAATCTTGCGTTTAGTTAGCATGTGTGCAAACGCATGCTTGTGTGATATCCATTGCCTCACCTTCATGGTTTAAAACAGAAATATTTCCAACATTGTGATGTAACCAATTCCCCCCCGTATCGAAAACATACCGAACCGTGACACCACTGTGTCGTATCGAACCGAACCATGAATTTTGTGAACCTTTACACCCCTAATATATATATATATATTAGTGTAAATAATAAACTAATACTAATAGTGTATATTAGTGTAATATATATATATATATTAGTGTAAATTTTTATTAAATGCATTTAGCTGATCTTTATTTTATTATTTATTTATTTGCAACAATGCAAGTCTTTACTATCACTTTTTATCAATTTAACGTATCTTCTTTCAAAAAACAAACAAAACAAATGCTGACCCCAACCTTTTGAACTGTAGTTTATATTGTTACAAAAGACTTCTATTTTGAACAAATGTTGTTTGTAATATTTTATTCATCAAAGAATAGAAAAAAATAAACAAATAACACCGCTCAACTGTTTCCAAAATTAATAATAAATCAACATATCAGAATGATTTCTGAAGGATCACGTGACACTGAAGACTGGAGTAATTATGCTGAAAATTCAGTTTTGCATCACAGGAATAAATTACATTTTAAAGTATATTAAAATGAAAAACTGTTATTTTAAATTGTAATAATATTTCACAATGTTGCAATTTTTTTCTGTATTTTTCATCAAATAAATGCAGCCTTGATTAGCATAAGAGACGTCTTTAAAGAACACACATTCACAAGGTACATCAAGGCTTAATGTATATTTCTGATTCTGAAACTTTTGTTTGATCTACAAACATAAATATTATACCATATTAAGTCGTAATTGATGACGGATGTGCTGTTATTAGCGCACTTTAATGTGTTTCATTATGATAGTTGTGTTAGGATTCACTTTTGTCTTTATATGGCATAGAAGTTCTTGCAAGCGCTCTCTCTGTTATCTGTGAAACTGAAGTTCAGTCCTGTGATGTGATTTCTTCCTAATATAGATTTTATTTCCAGGGGAACTCAAATTTGAGCATTATTATTTAGGTGTGTTGTACCAAAGCCCAGATCAGACAGAAGTGCTATGAAAGTGTTGGGATGACAGAACCAGGTCGTGTGCATAGAGCCGGCGTTTGATCTGTCAGTCATACAGACAGAGCATTGCGCACTCTCTCAGTCTTTCTGAATCATATAATTGGTCATAAACTTGTAAATAATTCACATCCAATGCAGTATAAACAGCTAAGATTCATCACAAGCAATTCTTTTTAATTAGAGACATTTAATAGTCAGTTTCCAAATGTATATTGTGGTTATTCTTTGAAAGAATTCAAGATGATATAACCATCCTGAGAAAAAAATGATGAGTGAAAGTCTAAGATTCTTTAACATATGGATGTCATTATATAAAATCACTAAGTATTGAAGCAGTTTTGTGTTAACAGTCTTTAATGGCAAAATTATATCACTTTTTTCTGAAGTTTGGCACTATTTTGAATGTTGAATACAGGCTGAATTCCCTAGCTAAAAACAATCTGCAGCTACAGACATTTTACCAAGTTTATTTTCTTTTATATTGCATTTTTAATGAGTATTTCTTAAGGCAGATTCCACATTAATTACAAAAACAATTTTGAGATAATCCCATTCATATTAAAGGCATTATAAAGACTAGATTGAGAGATTGAAATCTGAATTAGCTGGCATGAGAAACACCCTGAGGGAGCTGGAGGCCACTGACCCAGAAATCTTGTCTCTCTACAGCAGCTTTACCCTTTGACTTGAATGATCAGTTCATGAAACACAGCCCGAAATACCGTTAACCCAACCTGTCAGCTCTGTTGCTTTATTTATCAGAGGAGAGAGAACAGGCTACATCTGCATCGCTTTGTACCACTTCACCAGAGAGTAGAAAGAACCGATGAAAATCAGCCGAGGAAAGCATGAAACAGAGGGTCCTGGCTTTAAGACCTTGACTTTTAAATAGCTTATGTTTTTTTAATGACCATAATTAACGTGATATCAAGTGTTGCACTGGATCTGAGCTGAGAGTGGTCCGATCTCAGGTGCAGAGCCGCTCCATCTTTGGAGCTCCATCACGTTTGTCTCATGATCTCAGAGTAAGAGAGCTCTTCAACAAAAGATTTAATATTTATAGCTGAATAATAAATAGCCTGTTCTGCTGTGTGATTCAATCTGCACTGTTCTTGTATGGAGCAAGTGATAATGTATGTAGAGTAAGCCAGTTATTATTACAATAGAAAATCATCAGAGCCATGAGAAATACATATTTATAAAATGAATAAAAATACAGTACCTTTTACATGTTTGGGATTTAAAAAAATAAAGAAATAACTTTTTTGGAGCAAGGATGCATTAAATTGATCAAATTATATTATTTATAAAACAGTTACAAAACAGTTTTATTTAAAATAAATGCTGTTCTTTTAAACTTTAGATCAAGGAATCCTGAACTAATTTGATTACTTTCACCACAAAAATAATAAGTAGCACAACTGTTTTATTAATAATAATAATCAGAAATGTTTCTGCAGCATCAAATCAGCTTATTAGAATGATTTCTGAAGGATCACGTGACACTGAAGAAGTGAAGACTGGAGTAATGATGCTGAAAATTTAGCTTTTTAAAAATATATTCAAATTGAAAACGCTTATTTTAAATGTAACAATATTACTGTTTTATTACTGGCTTAAAATGACTTCCACAGCCTTCGGTGTACACATGGCAACCTGGAGGAACAGATTCAAGGTTAATACAACATACCAATCAAATCAGCTCTGCTCTGTAGTTGGCAGTCTGGTTGTTGACATTTCCTCTGATGCAGTTGGTATTTCACAACTCCTTCAGTGTAATAGAAGCTGATTGGAGGTCTGAACCGCTTTGCACGGCAGTTGTGTGTCTCACCTGCTCTATACCACAGCCTCTCACGGGCCTCATAGGCATTTCATTTAGGCACTCAAGTTTTTTTCAGTATCCATTTCTCCCTCTGTCTCGTTCATATGCAACACACAGCATTCTTTTTTTGGGGGTGGGGGGGGGGGGGGTGTAGGTGTACGCGGGTAGTCTACCCGATAACAGATTAATTGGTTTGGAATAGTGCCACTCTCTGGGACTTGAGTTTGCCCTGTGTGTGTTTTCATGCAGAGCTGTGCCATCTGCCTCTGTGGCACTGCCATACCCATCAATATGCCCGACATCCACACACACACACACCCGTTCCCTGTTTCACTTGGCACAGGACTTTGTTAAACTCTCTCTAACGTCTCTTTGAGTAATGTATTATCGGCGATGTGTTTCTCATAATGAATGGTTTATTAGATGTGCCTGCCATTCCTGCTGCACACACTTATGGTTAGGGATTTCAACAAACCCCTAATGCGGAGTATTAAACTTTGGTGAGTAACTAATCCCACACATGAATGATGCATCAAAACATTTTAATTTGCCATATACATTTACATTTATTCACTTAGTAGATGCTTTTATTGAAACAATTTTTCAATTAACAAATAAAGAACATCACAAGCAATTCTTAACTTGTTGGACAATATACAGTAAACCTGTGGAAACAAACATGATCTCCTTCATAGGGTTTGGGTCTTTTGACTTGGGCCAGTAAGCAACACTTTAGTAATTACCCAGAATACCCTTGCAACCATAAAGCAGAAACCCAGATCACATAACAACACCCCAGTGACCACTCACTGCACCCTAGCATCCACCTTAGGGTGCCTAAGCAACCATATAACAGCATTTTAAAAACACTCAGAACACCTAGCAATTCCATAGCAATGCCCTAGCAATATCTCAGAACACCTTACAACTCAATAGCAACGCCCTAGCAATCACTGACAACACCTAGCAACTCCATAAAGCAGCACATTAAAAACTTCCAGAGCACCTAGCAACTTCATAGCAACGCCCTAGCAATCACTGACAACACCTAGCAACTCCATAACGCAGCACACTAAAAACTCCCAGAGCACCTAGCAACTTCATAGCAACGCCTAGCAATCACTCAGAAAACCTAGTAACTCCATAACAATGCCATAGCAATCCCCCAAAACACATAACTCCATAGCAACGCCCTAGTAATCACTCAGAACACCCAGCAACACCCTGGCAAACCCCCCAGAACACCTAACAACTCCCTAGCAATGTCCTAACAATCCCCCAGGAACACCTAGCAATAGGGCTGTAACGATACGCGATATGAAACCGAAATCGCGACACTCAGATCCACGATCCTGTGTCGCGGTGTGATAAGGGAGAATCGCGACACACCCCGTGACTACCTTTCCAATCATGTGACGCCTGCCTGCAAAAGTTGAGCTAACGTTAGTTGCACACAGATTTTCCCCTCAAGGACATCGCATGCGTGCTCCTTGCCCAAACAAAAGACGCAAAGATTGTGTGTCATCGCAAATAACGAGGACACGGATCCACACACTTATTTAATGCCTTGCTAGTGCTCGCCATGATAATAAAGGAAAACTGTATTCCTACCAGAATGCACTTTTCTTCAAACAGACCAGTCAGTGAAGACGAAGAAGAAGATGATGTATTCTCCCGGCGGTCCTTATATTATGGTCGCGCCGGTAGTGACGTCATGGGCTGTCGCTGGCCCAAAATTGAAGAATTTTCAACATGCTCGAATCATCTCCACAATGGAGTTTAGTTCTGTTTGTTTTTCAACAGTATTTTGTTACAAAGAAAACAGAAGTTTTATAGCTTTGGCTATTTATTTATTTATTGATTTTATATATGGCTATTTAAATTGTTAATCATTTGCATAGTTAATCTTGTTCTTTGGTGTTCACTTTATAAAGATTTTTCAAATGTTATTTAATACAAAATATTGTTTTAAAAATCTTTCTTTTTTTTTCTCCCACCCCCCACAAAAAAATCGTGATACGAACCGAATCGTGGGTCAAAAATCGTGATACGAACCAAATCGTGGGTTTGGTGTATCGTTACAGCCCTACCTAGCAACCATATTAAAGAATGCTGAAATCGACTCAGGACTCTGAGCATTAGCAACGACAGAGCAATGCCTTAGCAATTACTCAACATAGCATAGTAACCCCTTAGTCGACTTACAATGCCTAGCAACTGTATAGCAACACCCTAGAGGCCCAATAATGCCCAA
Source organism: Oxygymnocypris stewartii (assembly GCA_003573665.1). Taxonomy (NCBI): domain Eukaryota; kingdom Metazoa; phylum Chordata; class Actinopteri; order Cypriniformes; family Cyprinidae; genus Oxygymnocypris; species Oxygymnocypris stewartii. Next base: position 2,665,993 of record QVTF01020812.1, read on the forward strand.
GCAATCACCCAAAACATGAAGTAAATTAAAAACCAATGTAAGTGCTCGGAACACCATAGCAACTGCATGGCAACACCCTGGCTACTAGGGCTGTGACGGTGGCAGATTTTTACCACCGCGGTGGTAATGGACCAACTACCGCCGGTGGCGCGGTGTTGTGATATATATAATTCTGAAATGCAAAAATAAATAAATGAGACTCAATCATCTATTAACAAACATACGTGTTTATTTTAGCACTTACGTCAGTGAACACTCAGCCTGCAAAACACTAAAATAAATATCAAATAAATAATTCAGTTAAATAGGAAAGTAGCCTTAAATGAGAAAGTTAAATACACCCGGTCTACCTCGCGCGAGCGGCGCGCCGAGAACCCATTATAATCAGTGATGCTGTCTACACCAGATGCGCGATACAACATGACAAATCGGTCGCAGTAAACTGTCTCGTCCTATTTATGTCGTACTGAAACAAAGTTAAAATGTCCTGTGGACAGACTCAACCTGTTGTGTTGCGACGCGGCGTCCGTTTTAGACACGGTTCACTGTTCCGCCACCAAGCAAGCGGGTGCGTTAACTCCTCGTCTGCTGCACGCGATGGGAGACATGAATGGAGATGATTCCAGATCAGCGATTTAGTATTTGGTTTCCCAACAAGGTCCATCGCTCATCACGAAATAAATATGCTGACTGCAGAATAAACAGTATTTTCTTGCGCTCAAACCTGCCTATCTAAAGGAAGCGCCCTTGATGGCGTTTGAGGTAATTTGTGAATTAGCAGATTTATAGTCTAAATAAAACATTTTGCAACTGTTACTATTATTACACTTGTTTACAAAACTTTGTATTATGCTTGTTATAGAGTGTGTGACGTCACGTGCACTACCGCCGGTGGCAATACACAACCGCGGTGGCAACCGACCACCGCCGGTGACGCGGTTGTCACGGCCACCGTCACAGCCCTACTGGCTACCACCCACATCACCCTAGAAACACAGGATATTTTTGTCCAGGCAATCACAAAAATATAAAAATCTAGCTACAGAATAATGATGTACTGACGTAAGGTGAAGACATGAGTCAAAAGTGAAAAGACAGTTCAGAAGATCTGACCGAGTCTGATGTCGACCTGTGTGTCTTTTGCGCTCTTTGTGCTGTCAATCTCTGTCAATACACTGACGTGTTTGTTTTTCTCCTCAGCTGCTGGGTTTCATCTACGCCTGCTACGTCATCAGTGTCATCACAGAGGAGGAGGACAGCTGTGAGTATCTTCTCTTATCTCCAATCGCACCCGTCTGTCTGGTTGGCAGTAGTTCTGCTGGTGTGGAGGGCTGATGTCTGCTCAGGTCAAAAAATGTGTTTGTGTGTGAGATAAGAAAAAAATGCAAGTCTGTCCAAACAACACATTCTTTCCCCTGTTTATGTGTCCAAAACAGACACTACCAATTTTATTAAAGAAATATGTCTGCCTGATTGTAGTCTTAAATAAACATCCAGGAGATGATGGCTCTGTGTCCTTCTAGCTTTGTTTTGTCAGAATATATCTAAACCGTATGAATTATCAATGTTGAGGAATATGAAATATGGCTGTAAATCCCATTTTTGATCCATGTGAGGGGGAGCATACATTTTGTGAGAAACGCTGTTACTCAACTCAGTTTGTAAAATGGTGTTTTTGAAAGTGTACCTAAAAGTTTAAGTGGATTTGGAGTTGTAAGCACTTTTTTTGCTACAAAATACACATTGGAAAATGTGCCTTTACTTCCATTTTGTTAAAACTCTAAAAACATACCTATACATCTAATTTACTGTTGTTTTCAAGGTCAAGGTTCAAGGTTTCTTTATTTGTCACATAATAAATTATACAGGGTATAATCAAAAGTGAAATGTAGATCAAATCAGGTCCGCTCAGTGGACAGTGCAAAGAATAAAAATTATATAAAAGGGTTCACCACACAAGAGCATATATATAGGTAAAAAGAGAAATAAAGAGTAAAATGTGTAATAGAATAAAGGAAAGTGCAAAACAAGATGTGCAAAACAAGTAAGATGTGCAAAACAAGTAAGATGTGCAAAAACAGTATATGGGACTTAATAAATAGTAATATAAACAAGAGGGATGAGAGGGATGTGCAAACGGGTTATACTGGGTATGTACACATAGCAGCAATACGGATGATGAGAATATGAATATAAATGTTTTTTTGTTTTTTTTACAGTTAATAATGAGTCTTGCAAATGTTTATGAAACAGAGTTTGTGTTAAGGAGCCTGATGGCCTGAGGGAAGAAGCTCCTCCTCAGTCTCTCAGTTTTTGCCATCATGCTCCTGAAGCGCTTGCCAGATGGCAGTAAACGGAAAAGATGGTTACCAGGGTGATTTACATTTACATTTAGTCATTTAGCAGACGCTTTTATCCAAAGCGACTTACAATTGGGGAGTACATAAAGCGATTTTTCTTGAAGAGGCAAACAGACAGAGGAAGTGCAAATAACACCAAGTCTCAGGCATTGTTCAAATAAGTACAAGCTAGCAAGGAAAGGAGAGAAAGATAAAGAGAAAGATTTTGAAAAAAAGTGAAAGAAATATATATATATATATATATATATATTATTATTATTATTTTTTTTCAAGTAGTCAAGTAGAGTTGAAAGAGATGAGTTTTCAGTTGTTGCTTGAAAATTGACAGGGATCCAGCATTCCGGATGGGGGTGGGAAGATCATTCCACCGGCCAGGAACGGTGAAAGAGAATGTTCTGGAGAGTGATTTTGAGCCTCTCTGTGATGGTACCACGAGGCGTCGCTCACTAGCAGATCTCAGACTTCTGGAGGGGATGTAAATTCGTAATAGTGAGTGGAAGTAGGTGGGTGCTGAGCCTGTGGTTGTTCTATATGCAAGCATCAGTGTCTTGAACTGGACGCGAGCTGCAACTGGTAGCCAGTGCAAGGACACAAAGAGAGGTGTAACATGGGCTCTTTTGGGCTCGTTGAAGACCAGTCGTGCCGCTGCATTCTGAATCATTTGTAGAGGTTTGATTGTGTTTGATGGAAGTCCAGCTAGAAGAGCATTGCAGTAGTCCAGTCTAGAAATGACAAGGGCCTGGACAAGAAGTTGTGCAGCATGCTCTGTCAGAAAGGGCCTGATCTTTCTGATGTTGTGCAATGCAAATCTGCAAGACCGAGCAGTCTTTGCAATGTGCTCTTTGAAGGTCAGCTGGCCATCGAAGATTACACCAAGATTTCTGACCGAAGCTGATGGGGTAATTGTTGATGAACCTAACTGAATCGTGAAATCATGCTGTAGAGTTGGAGTTGCAGGGAAGACAAGAAGCTCAGTCTTTGCCAGGTTGAGCTGTAGATGGTGTTCTTTCATCCATGCCGAGATGTCTGCCAGGCAGCCTGAGATCCGTGCAGCTACCGTTGGATCATCTGGTCGAAATGAGAGATAGAGCTGTGTGTCATCAGCATAGAAATGGTAGGAGAAGCCATGTGCCTGTATGATGGGAGCCAGTGATGTAGTGTATGTGGAGAAGAGATTTGTTTGGAGCCAGAGTCTGCACAGTAGAAATTAGTTTGGAGCCAGAGTCTGCACAGTAGAGATTAGTTTGGAGCCCGAGTCTGCACAGTAGAAATTAGTTTGGAGCCAGAGTCTGCGCAGTAGAGATTCGTTTGGAGCCAGAGTCTGCGCAGTAGAGATTCGTTTGGAGCCAGAGTCTGCGCAGTAGAGATTTGTTTGGAGCCAGAGTCTGCGCAGTAGAGATTCAGTGCACAATCATGACACCACTCCCCATTTTATAGCATCAAATTACTAATTAAAAGCAAACTTATTAGAAAATGAACACTTGAATACACATCAGCCTGCTAAGAACTACCTAAAATGACAGAACACGTCTTTGGAAAAAAATTATTTGAAGTGTAATTTGATTATTTAGTTTCTCACAACCTATTTGATTACATGGAGAGGGTGGGGTTTGTGACCCATACTGCATCCAGTCACCTGGGGGCGATCAAAATGTTCTGGCTTCACTTTTCAAGACTTGTGCGGTACACTTGTACTATGCTATGTCCTCAAAACACTTTTACCATAGTGCATGATTGGTAAACTAATATATTTTCATGTTTGCATCATATAACCAGCTCCATATATATGGCTTTTCTGACATAGTAAACTTGCTCTGTAGTGCACCTGGTACAGCGTTGCCCTTGAGATGTTGAGTGCTTTGCGAATCCTGTGAAACATGAGTTATAATTAAGACTTGAAGAACCAAGCTAAAATTGCATGTTTGCAACAGCAAATGTGTTTTTATCTTAAGTTTGCTGTTTTTTTTTCAACATTATCAGTTAGGTTTAGGGTCAGGTTTATTGTAGGTGGTACATTATATTCAAACGTGATGGCGTTAACGTTTTGGTGGCACTCACCTGGACATTTAATTTAAAAACAGCCATGATGCATACAACAACCGGCATAATAAAATTACCAGATTCATCAGAGAGAAAGCACTTTTGGCGCCACTCACTAGAAGTTTCACTTTGAAAGTGTCATGAAACATGCAAGAAGCAACTTATTATTATTTTTCAGAAATATCACCCAGGTAAAAAAAATTCCAATGAGCCTGGATTGTGTGTTTGTGTGGGAAATCTAAATGTGTGTGTATAACACTCTTGGAAGAAGCCAGTAGCCATAAAGATTAGACTTAGCCAGATAAATCTGATAAACAATCCGATTAGGGTTTGCCCGGTAAAGAAAGTGTATTCCAGTGTTGTATAGATACTGTTAGTAGTGGTAGGTGTGCTGTTTTCTTGTGGAATTCTTACATCTTTGTAATTTTGTTCCTGAATTGAATAGGTCCATACGAATTCACTTCAGTCTCAAAACTATTTTTCACAGTGCATATACACTTCTCGGCAGAATAGGCTTTAACAGCCTCACTAAGTGGGAGAGGACCAGAGTGAAGCCCAGGGGATGAGATAAGCCACTGCCATGTTTATACGGGTCAAACACCGGCCCTCCGCTTGACTATTAATGTTTTCCCCTCTTCCAAAAAAGTAGGGAATACCGTTCTTTAATTTACCACTGCTGAACATTCCCTGGAGGAATGTACCTTATATGGTTCAGAAGGATTAGATTGCAGAGAATTGTTCAACTTTTTATCCTTTACTTTCAGTTCTTGTTTGCTTTTGTTTTCCAATGACCTTTGAGCATCATCATTCATCAAGATTCATAATTTTATCATGTGCTCTGGTGAACTCTATACAAATTTATCAACATCAAAGTGATTATAAGTACGCCGAGGAAAGTTTTATTGCTCCGAGGTTGCTTCATAGCCCCTGAGATTTAAAGAGCGCATGAAATCAAAATGTCCGTTTTGTGGCTTTCATGCCTGTTAGTTTTGAGGACATCTGTATGCTAGTGCACTCCTAAAAGTTGGAAAAATAAACTTTTAACACATTGAAGCATTTGAAAATTATAATGTTTCTCTTCTAGACTGAAGATATAAAAAGACACGGTCTTAAATTTTTGTCCAATTAAATGCTTTCTAGAATGACAGCACCCTTAAATTAATCAGGAATAGCAAGTAGGAAAACATAGTTGTGCTAATGAAAATTTGGAAAAGTAATTAAAAGTATCTACATGTTCAGTGCTTCGCATAACAGAATTTGTCCACGTTTGTTCAGCCATAACTTTATCCACCTTGTTTTTAAAGGGATAGTTCACCCAAAATGAAAATTCTGTCATGAATTACTCACCCTCGTGTCGTTCCAAACCCGCAAGACCTTCGTTCATCTTCGGAACACACATTTTTAATGGAATCCAAGAGCTGTTTGACCCTCCCATAGACAAGTATAAATATACATACAAATATAATTTTTTTAAATATAAATATGTGTGTGTATTTATATATACGTAATAAATATACACAGTACACACCCATAAAATATGTAAACATAAACTTTTATTTTAAATACGATTAATTGCAATTAATTGTTTTGCAGCCCATACAGCAAATTAGACTGTGCTGCACTAAAATGTAAAATCTCTGACATATGAAGTTTTGGTCTGATTCATTTTAGTGAATCAATCTGTTCATTATTGGTTTATATAAATAATTTGATTTAAAACAAGCGATTTACATCTTTTATTACAGTACGTGTACACCATCATATTTTGTTAAATATTATATATAATATTATACTATAGCAATATTATAATATTACTGCTCTTCGCCATTATATTTTTATAATTATAGTTTCAACAAGTTATGATAATAATTTTTAGGCTGTAGATGAGGCACTTTATATTGCCAAGTTGCCATTATAGCTTCCCCAGCATTATTTACTTGTGAAGACAATGAATGACTGGAAAGTGTTAGAAAGAATCGTTATTGCTTTCATCAATTAAAGCAATGAAGCGTGGTTTGTAGGTCTGTGACTTAAACTGCAGACCATTAAAGCACCAACGTCACCTCAGATACTGTACTTCTCCTAAAATATGTATTTTAGGTATCTAAAGGAGATTATTGTCTACCTGTGGTGGTTGTGGGAAAGTTTGTTTTTGTAGGCTAAATCCTTTTTCCTTTCCTCATGCTACATTGCCATTGGACATACAGAGATATGTGTGTGTATGTTTGTCTCTGTGTTTGTGTGTGTGTGTGTGTGTGTGTGTATGTAAGTGTAAGCAGCCCAGTGGGTCTATTTTCTATCATGCAAAGCTGTGTGTGGTTCATTTACACGCTCATTTGAAGTGTAGGATTGAATTTCTCCACTGCTCTTCCTCGCCTCTGAAGTTTCCCTCTCTCTGTCTGTCTCTTACACTCTCTCTCTCTCTCTCTACAGGTGATTTGAATAATAATGTGTCAGGCTTCATTTTTATCCGCGGATTCTTCTCCTGCCTTGTCCGCCCTTCCTTCTCATCTCACTCGCTCTTTCTTTCTGTTTTAAATGACTTGCATCCATAATTAGTTTGTAGTCGCAGTCCCACTGTTATCACTGGCTCATTAAAAGCAGCAGCAGTCACTTTGCTGCGGTGGGAATCTAATCTAATCACAGCGGACAGACCGGCCCTTCTGCCAGCTCTAGGGATGTGTGGGCTCTTGAGTACTGATCTAAGCCTGGATCCTCTCTCAGACCTGCCTTTACCAAAAGAAAATGCAAACCTGGCTTCACACATCAGAGCAGGAACAGGAGAGAGAGAATGTGTGTGGGACCTCAAGTGTCTGGTTGGTTATCAGTGCTGAGCAGATTCCTATGCAGGATTTTTGTGAAAGTGGGTCAAAATAGTGTAGAGCTGAATGTTAGCGTGAGCGCTTCCCCCATGTATGTGCGTTACATTATGCATGGGAGAGAGAGAGATGGGTAAAAGCAGAGGAGAGAGATAGGGACACACACATAGCGTATAGAGTCAAAGAGAATGTTTTATGTGAACTCGAGTCGTTTTATTTGCGTGACCTCTGTGTGATTTCTAGCTGTAATGCAAGGCCAAGCTGACGTGGTTTAAACTCCTGCTATATAGTTTGTTTAGTAGGTTCAGTGGTGGATCCGTTCATTGCTGAATATTTCAGTACCATATCGGTTATTAACCAAAATTAAGTTTTTATGTAATATTGGTTGATGTACTACAGTTTACGGCTAAGCAGCATAAGTGTTTTCAACACTTATAATAATAAATGTTATTGAGAGCAAATCAGTATATCAGAATAATTTCTGAAGGATCATGTGACACTGAAGACTGGAGTAATGATGCTGAAAATTCAGCTTTATATCACAGCAATAAGTTATATTTTTAAATATATTACAATAGAATTTTTTTTTTTAATATTTTACAAAATTACTGTTTTTGCTGTCTTTTTTTTAAACACAAGATACTTCTTTATATAGCATTAAAGATAATGTTACGGCCTCCAAACGTTTGAATGGTATTGCATATTCTGGCCACACTTTATTTTAAGGTTCAATTATTGCAATTAACAAATATTAACTACGACGTTAGCCTCAACTCGTAATATGCTGCTTATTAATAGTTAGTAAGGTAAATGTTAAGTTTAAATATTGGGTAGGATTAGAGATGAAGTATATGTTCATTGCTTTTTAGCGTGCTTATTATTACTAGCATATTGGTCACTATATTACTAACTATTAATAAGCAGGAAATTAAGAGTTTGTTCAGGGAAAACTCTAAATATGCATTCCTTCTTTTAAAGTGTTACCAAATATTTAATATACCTGGATAATATAGGCAGTTGCTTAGGGAGAGAGTGTTCTCATTGAGACATGCACTCAACTTCTCTCACTCAGCTGACGTATTTTCACAGTATTGTGACTGCTATTCCTTCCACCCACCTCTCTTTTTGAAAATGAATAGCGGCCTATCGGGTGACTTCTTCTGAACAGTTGTACTACAGTTCTCCGCCTCCACTCGCGTCAAATTCATCTGTCTATAAGGCATGTTCTCCACCACAGAAACAGTCTGCATATAAAAAGAAGTCTTTTATCAGTGTAGTTAATATCACACAATTATCCCCAGCTGCTAGAATGTTTGGACAGACAATACAATAAAAGTATATCAATCATTACTGACGTTTTGTTCATAGCTTGATTTAATTCTATCATTATAGTAGTGTTGTAGATCTCTTATTTGAAGTTGATCATTTGTATTTATTTGGTCATTTTTAATGAATGTTTTTAGTGGGCTAGTGCTGGAAGTGGCTTGTGGATGAGCAAAATCTTGGGAATGAGTGTTGTTTGCTCTGGAAGTGTGTGTTTCACACTTTAAAACTTACTTAAAGGAACAGTTCCCCCAAAAATATAAATTCGGACATCAGTTTCTCACATTCATATTGTTCCAAACCAGTGGTGTAGTCCTAAAGAAAAGAGTGGTTTACTATTACCCAGTCGCCCCCCAACCTTTAATAATATATACATACATATTATTATAATTTTAAATAAATCTAAATAGTAATTTAGTAATATCAACACAGGGCACTCTAAAATTGGTCTATAGATTCTTTTTTCAAGTAGTCTACAGCATGACTTCCTGGTTGTCCCACCCCTTCTTTCGACCGCATTATTACAGTTCTATATAATTTCAACATGTTTCTATGGATTTATATTCATTGTGAAAAGTGCTTCACAGATACATCTGAATTTAAGGTTTTATTTTATGCATTTATACACTGATTGTATTATTTAGGAAGGGAATAATACTTCCTGCAAGGGCATTTTGCATGTAGGCAGGGCTGGGCTGGGGTTCAAATTTGGCCCTGGACATATCCGGCCAACGAGTTCCCCCATGAATGTTTTTCTGGGTTATAGAGCCTTCAATTGGAGTAAATAAATGAATTAATAAAACAGGACTGAAACAAATAATAATGGATATTACTGAATTCAAAGCAAATGCATTATTTTGTCAGATAGAAATGCACTTGACAATAAAGCAATGGTTTTGAGCTAGAATGCAGAAAATGTAGGCCTACTTCTAATACATTCTGTCATCCTTTCCTCACCCTCGTGTGTTTCCAAACCTGTATGACTTACTTTCTTCTGTGGGATACAAAAGAAGACATTTTGTAGAATGTTACCAAACCATTTTGCTTACCCTACTGTATGTAGAAAATGCCTTGAATTTCTCAAATTATCTTCTTTTTTTATGTTCCACAGAAGAAAGAAATTCATACAGGTTTGGAATGACATGATGTTGAGTTAATGATCATGTTTATTTTTGAGTGAACTATCCCTTTAAGAACTTTAATATTTGTAAATAATACACATCTAATTTATATAAGACACTGATATTTATCTTTAATCGTGCTCTTACTGAATCAACATTTTACTTCTAAAATGTATTAGATTTAAAGATAGAAGTTCTTGCTTATGATTAGTATAGTTTCACAAGAAGTAAAACCATGGTAAATTACTATGGTGCTGAATTAACAAGCCTATGTTTTGTTGTTTTCCAGTTTACCTCTTCATGCAGTTTACATTGTCGTGCTGTTTTCAGCCAGCATCACTACAGGACCTTTAATGTTCTCATATATCACACGACTATAACAATAATTCTGTGTCACATCTGAATGGATGAAGCAACTTTGCACTGTTTATCACTTTACATTGCGCGCGGCTGGCGGATGCATTACATAGCACCGATTCACACTTTTGGAGTATTTGCTTTTTGCAGTTCGCTGTAAAACTGTTTAAAAACAGTGCCTAATGTGGGGGAGCTCTTCCTCGCTTCAGTGACCGATCCACCGGGAATGTCCCAGTGCTCCCGGTGGCCAGTAGGCTCTTCCTGCTCGTAGGTGAAAAACAAAAGCGGCTTTGAGTGGAGTTCTCTCAATGCAGCGGACACGCGCACTCAGTCGATGATGGGCGGGAAAAGGTAGAATGACTGAAGTGATAATGCACCAATTACAACAAAGAATCACAAGTTTCACACAGCTGTATGGGACACCATTATAGGGGAAGCTACAGTAGATTACGGACTTGCGAAGCAACAAAACAAGTGGGTATACCGAGGGTATAAGCAAATATTGATCCTTCGAAGTGGTAATACGCAAACAGCCCGAGGAAAACTGCAAGCATACGGCGTATACTTGCGTATGGCCCCGACTACACCACTGTTCCAAACCCATAACACTTTAAAGATCAGTTTGAGCTTCCATCTGTAACTATGTGATTCACTGCATGTCGATCATTGCTTAGATGTAAATAAGACTAAATTAAATCTGTTCATCATAAAAAGAGATCGTGTATCTTCATAAGACTTGGATCAAACCATTTGATTCATATAGATTTGAATTATGATGCATTTATGATCCTTTTGGGTCTTCTAAGTTTTGGTTATTGTTAACGGAGGGAAAGAAACCTCTCAGGTTATATAAAAAATATATTTTTTTAATACTTTAAGTGTTTCTTAATTTTGTTAATAACTTAATTTGGGTTTCGAAGATTAACCAAAGTCTTATGAGATTGGAAAGACATGAAAACGCTGACAGAATTTCATTTATGGTGAACCAACCTTTTAAACAAGTCTTTAAGTATGAAGTGCGTGTGAAGTTGTTAGTAGGAATAACTTCTGGCCTCCCAGCACTCCTCACATAGCAGCGCCGCTCCACGGATCCTGTAAACACTAATGACACATTATGAGCTCAAAGCCTATCGTTTGTGATAAACAAACCAGCCCTGCTATTTTCAAGCCTGCTGTATGTTTAATGTGTGTAAACATGGAGGTGGAAATTGCTGTTGAGATTGCCGTCTGTTGCGGTTTTTTGGATTGACTGAAAGGTTTGTTTGTGCTTTCACAGCTAAAACACGTTCACATACAGCATATCCCAATTCACCCACTATGCAAGTATGCACTAAAATGTGTGCTTATCAATCAATGTGTGCCATCTTATTAGCGTCTAGATAATTCCTTCATTATTGAACATGCATTTATTTGTATGGACATGAATGGATATTTGTGTTCACAATACAGTCAGTAATGTGAGATCAGAGTGAATAAAGGTGAATACAAGATTGACAGTTGTAATTCATGAGTAAACAATCTCTTTAACTCTCAAACTTCATATTGCAATGCATATTTCAAAATTCCCAGCAGAAATCATACATTATTTGGGCACATTTGCACACTATTTTCAACATGCTGTGCTTTGGGGCTCATTCTAATCTCACTTATTTATATTTAAAATAGGTGCTATTGGAAATAGGATGCGGGGATGATCTCTCCCTCTCTTTTTTTTTTTGCTGTATATAAGTCAGGAATGAGAGTGTGTGTGTCTATATTCTCAGTGTGGAGTGTATCACACCGGGCTGAATGAAGCCAGTCAAAATCACTCATTCAGAAACCTGTTATTCATTCCTCTGTGTGTGTGTGTGTGTGTGTGTGTGTGTGTGTGTGTGTGTGTGTGTGTGTGTGTGTGTGTGTGTGTGTGTGTGTGTGTGTGTGTGTGTGTGTGTCTGTGTGTGTGTGTCTGTGTGTGCGTGTGCGTGTGCATGTGAGAGAGGTAGTGAAATCGAATAGTTTTGTACAGATATAGAGAAAAAAACATAATGTACTTGAATTTTAGTCAAATTTAGTTGAATTCTTGTGTGTGTAAGAGTTATATCATCACAATTCATATGTACACACTGTTCATTGTTAATAATTGTCTGATTTGTGTAATGTGTTAATGTTCACATTATTCATATTTCTGTCATGCATTATGTCTGTTAGTGGTTTTTAAATAGCGATTATCATTTCATGTTTCATTTGTTCTCTTCATGGCTCATTTTCCTGTTTCATTTATTTTCATTCTTTAATTTCATCTTTTGTTTGGATTTCAGTTGATTTTATTGGTGGATTTGACCCATTCCCACTCTACCATGTCAATGAGAAACCATCTCATCTTCTGTTAAAGCCCGTGCATCAGTAAGTACCTGTGTGTGTGTGTGTGTGTGTGTGTGTGTGTGTGTGTGTGTGTGTATGGGAGGTTGGTGTGGCAGTATATCTACCACATGTGAGAAAAATATGACAAAACCTCCTATTGAAAACATTTAAAGATATCATCAGTTTGAAAATCGTTTCGTAAATAATGCAAAATATGTACGGAATAATTCATAATGGGCTTGTTGGATTATTAATTTTGTTGCAAAAACATGGAAATAATTGATTGTTTTTAATCCTGTTGTTTGCCTTTTTTTTGCTTGGTCAGTGTTGCTTGGGTTTTGGTTATTTAGCTGTTTTAGGCTGTAAAGGACCTTTGAAATACACCGTGCGTTTCCTTGAAGCTAATTGCACACCTCAGGACCTTCGTCAGCCAATCAGATTCAAACATTCAACTTGAATAAATTAAAATAATTATAGTAATTATTGAGTTTTTAATTAGTAGGTTTAATTTACAGCTGTAATAAAAACTATTTAGGCGTCTATTGTATGTCCCCATTAAAAAATTAAATGTGTGTGAATGTGAATCCAATCAAACACACTCTGTGCGTGCGAGTTATGTAAAATAGATCGTCTTACGCTTGTCCCTACTTGCCCCTTGTCTGCAGCATTAATTAAAGTTAGTTTTCTTTTAATTAGTGTAAGTTCTTAATTAGTCCATTCATTAAGCATTCTGATCACATCCAGTGAGGGATTAGTCAAACAGCGGGAAGCTCAATCCAGCAGTAAAGGAGCTTTTATATCAGCTAGGACATTTTTGTATTGTTATTATTAAATGTTACATGTGGACTATTTGTTAAAGCTCTCTAGTTTAACATGGAAAAAGTGCCAGTGTGTTGATGTGCTTCCAGTTCACTTTTATTTTTAACATGAGATCTGTGCCAGCACCTTTATTGTTTGTGTACTGCAGAAAATGTTTAAGGTCAGATCTCGTTTAAAAGGCTGGCAGCCGGAAGCAGCGCAATGTTTTGCCAACTTTCCTCACTTTTATTATTAGTTGTGCCAACTACACTATTAGCGTCTTCTTGAGAATAATAGTCTGCCCTGCTTTCTGCAGCTGGATGAGCCAGACTGCTGAAAACTGAACAAGTTATTGATGTGTAAATGTGTCTGGCAATGTATTCATCGTGTTAGAAAAGTTTTGTTCGGAATAACTCATATTTGTGATTTAAATTCAGTTATATATTGGTTTTCTGGGGAAGCTGTTTTCATTTGAGACTGTTCTTTTATTACACTGAACAATATTAAAGAAGATCAAAGAAACATATAAAATATATATATATATATATATATTTAAGCCTTAAACCAAACCAACTAGCATCAAAACATTGCAACATTATACACAGGGATGAATTACTCATCCCATGAAATATTGTAAATCATATAAGTCAGGGTTTCCCAAACAGGGCTTTATGAGTAAAAAGCTAATAATTGCATTAATTAAGCACTGTATTCATGTGTGAATCTGGGAATGCATTCACATACACATTGCAATAGTAAATGACAGCATTTCATCGGTGTTCTGTCAAAATAAAAGCTTGAGAATTTGACTTTTAAACTCAAGGGTTTTAACATTTGAAAGTGAAGAAAATGTAATTAAATATGTAATTATACTTTTGTAATTTGAAGCGTTAGTTGGCTCTTATAAAGACTGAACCCAAGTGTGAACTCTTGAAAAGTAACTCTTTCCCTTAGCGGATGAGTTTTTGTCAGCAGTACGCATTTTTATATGAAATCAAATACCAGTTTAATTGGCAATCGCAGTATATGACAGAATAATCACAAAAACATTTTTGGCCTAGTTGTACAGCCATATATGTAACTGCGTAAAACTACAAGTACATTTAAGATAGAAGCAGAAGCAGAAATAACACATTGTGTACTTGCATGTCATTTGACCATCAGCCGATATTAGAGAACTGTGAACATGCAAATGTTAAAGTATTGAAATAACTTTGACAAAAAATAAAATAAATTGTTTGGCAAATGTGTAGGGAAAAATAAACACAAGGATGCTGAGATGTCTGTGTAAACGTCTAGAGAAGAAAAATGTATAATATAAAACAAGAATAATTTGAATAATTACTGTTTCATTGTGCTTTCTAAATACTGGTTGTAAAACATGATAATCCTAATTATTATGTTTTGTGTGTGTGTGTGTGTGTGTGTGTGTGTGTGTGTGTGTGTGTGTGTGTGTGTGTGGATTTCAACCAGTCAATGTTGTCAGGATGGCATTTTCCTGCAGCTCCAGAGTGATTAGTCACATGACAGTTATGGCTAAGGTGATTGGCTGAAAGAAATGACCTCAGAACCAACGAGTGCCCTCAAGCAGAGACAGCAACACAAGTCACATGCTTCCAAGGGGCCATTTGAACAACTGCCATTGATATTAATGTGAATACTCGAGGTATTATAGCCTTACTTGTGTTTTACTTCAAAGAAGAAAGTTCTGACAGTATGACAGGCCTGTTCATCTCTTGTAGAGGGGAACTATAAATCCCTCTGTAAATGCCTTTATGACTGAAAGGGTCTTGATCTCCTGCTACCTGCTGCTATATACTCTCGATCTTACAGTATGAGTTTTATCTTGGTTTTGATGTGGGAAATTTGGATCAGTGGAGTGGTTCCTCTGAGACCGGTCCTGGCCTCATTTCAATAAGCCTTAAATTATGCAGGCCCTGTAATGAGTGTGTGCAGAAGAAGCCTTTTCAATATGTGCACATGGAGGTGCTAAACACATTATATTTGCCCCAGGGACATTTTTCATGACAGTTTAATCAGACTAGTTGCAAATGAGCGAAGTACTTGTCCTGTCTCTAGATACACAACCGTTTCACCATCACAGGGAGTTTAATAAATCTGTGTGTGTGTGTGTGTGTGTGTGTGTGTGTGTGCATTCACAAGTACGTTTGAACTTTTAGTACTGTAATTAGAGGTTGATTGAAAGTGGAATTCGTTAATACCAATATTTAAGGTGGGAAAATAGGCCAATAAACCAATTAATAAGATGATATTTAGTATGAAAATTATTTTTAATTATATATATATATAAACAAACGATATACTACTGTGCGAAGGATCAGGGGTGGTAAGGCAGCATTTATTTGATCACTTGATTACTATTTAAAATACCGGTCTTTTGTATGTGTGTATATATATATATATATATTTATTATTATTATTTGTTTATTTTTATTCCTGTGATGAAAAGCTAATTTTTCAGAAGCTGTTTCATTACTACACTGATATCAATGTTGAAAACAGTTGTGCTGCTTAATATTTTTGCAGAAACTGTTTATTTATTTATTTTATGATATTATGAATGAAACATTTAGGATTCTTTGTGAATAAGTTCAAAAGAACAGTATTTCTTTTTGTAATATTTTTATGGTCACCTTTGATCAATTGAATGCATCCTTGCTGAATAAAAGTATACATTTATAAAACAATTGAACCATATTGACCCCAGGCATGTGAAAGTTAGTTTATACTTATAAACTGAACCAAAAAGTAACACTTAAAAGAACAATCTCATAATAAAATAACATAAAATAAATAAGTGATATACAAAATTAATCAGCAGCAGAAAGCTGCTATCAGTGCCAAAATGATCTGTTAAGCTGATATATCGGTTGACTCTAATAACGTTTCTTTGTGTTTTTCAGGTCTTCGTAAATGAGAGCGTGTCGTGAAGAAGAGCCGCTCTGCCCATTCCTCCTCTGTGCTCCTCAGCTCCTGCCTCTCCTCTGTTTAAAACGCTTCCTAATCGCCCCAAATCTGCCCTTTCTGGAGTACTGGAGAATTGGCTCTCTGATTCCCAGCTCTGGACGAAACACGGCTGCTCCATCGGACGCTCTGGCACATTGCTCCAGCTGCCTCATTTAGACGCTCTTACAAGTGGATGTAAAACATATCTAAACAAAAAGGCCCAGTATTTTGTTGGTGTGGTGTGTGGTCCATGCGTTTGAGTTATTCAAGGGGAGTTCAGATGTTGAGGGTTCACCGAGTTCCAGCTCTGTTTGTGTGTGTGGAGGTGGGCCATTGTGTGCTGTTTACCTTCACACAGGATTTGCCCAGTAAAACCGAGCAGGGAGCCGAGAGGAGGAAAACGGGTAAGCCCCCCCCCAAAAAAAGACAAAGCAAGCTGACCTTCTGTGGCAGTCAAAAATAGAAGCAAAGGAAGTGTAAATTATAAATACAATAAACAATTAGAGCTTTTCTGAGTTGTTTTGTGTCATAGTGTGATGTACAAATCTCATAAATCACTGTAAAATTCAGTTCTTTTTTAGTTTTAGGACTGTGTTTAGACACTCAAATCACACTAAACAATGTATAATAGTCATTTAATTAGATCAAATATACATCTGGCTGATTTGTTTTCAGATGCTTATTAATTGATTTGCATCTAATGCAATGGAAATTTAGCATTTTAAGTGTGACTTGAGTGTTTTGGGTTACTGTGCATGTAGTCAGTATTTTTTATGTTAATAATCATCATTTATTGCACAATGTGTTTGTATGAGCCTTTAGATCGAATAGAAACTAGTTTGGGCTTCCTCTTGTAGTCAGTCAGTACCGGCAGTACAATTATTACATAACCTCATACTGTTTTCAGAATTGATATTATAACAGGACTGTCTGATGTTCTGAAACAGAAAACGGTTCTTTCATCTGAATGGTGCTCGTAATCGAATATTAGTTTGTGAACAAATGGTCAGCATGTCGTTGTGGCTGTCAATGTCTTTCACTGTAGATGCAGAGCTACTGTAACTGTTTACTGGAAACATAAACCTCAAAGCACAAAGGACTGACCTGACAAGTATCATAGTGTGTGTGACATGTTTTGAAGAGAGGGACTGTGTATTTCTTTCCAAATTGAGATGTGAAGGCCAAAGGTCATTAGCCTATGTATTTTCTATCTTTCATAAGTCACATAGTTGCTTGTTATCCCAGATGTTTCATATCATGAGTACTGTTTTGGGTGCTTGTGGAACTGGAGATATTGTAGTCTTAAAGGAATAGTTCAACCTTGCTATTGCTTATAAGTCTTTATCCTTCCCTTGAAATGCAAAAAGGAGAACTTTAAAAAAAAAATGCTCACGTTGCTCTTTTCCATAAAATAAAAAAAGTCAAACAAAGCATCATAAAAGTGGTCACTCTTAAAAATAAAGGTTCTTTATTTGCATCTGTGGTTCCATGAAGACATCCGTGGAAGATTTCTGTTACACAAAATATTCTTCATATTTTCTTTACTTAAAAAAATAAATTCTTTAAAGAACTGTTCACTGCAAGGTTATTTGTGGAACCATAGTGGTTCTTCTATGGCAACCCCCTTTTGACACCTGTGTTTTTAAGGGTGCATATGAACACTGTTTGTTCAAAGCCATCTGAAGCCATGCAATAGCTTTCTGCGCTTGTTGTTTGGAAAAGAGTAGCTTGAACATTTCACAGAACATCTTCTATTGTGCTCCTCAGAAGTATATCAACAGTTTTGTATCAACATAAGGGCATAAATAGTGCAAATGTTCATTTTTAGGTGAACTGCTCCTTTAAATGTTGAAGTTAGGGGAAGTTTTAACAATTACCAATTAACTAAATGGCAAAAATTACCGTTTTCAGTTTAATAACATGGTTATCCTGTTCTGTGTTCTGTTAGATCCTCATGTTGGTCATGAATCTATCCTGCCCCCTAGTGTTCAATGTCTTTCTGTACAAGACAACTCAACTCAATCGACCAGGAAAATTGCATTTTGTACCACTCTCTGAAAATACTCCTGTAGATTTGTAATTGTAGAGTTTAGGAAATTCACCATAGGCCAGCAATGGTAGCCTGCTGCAGAAGTGTTATAAGGAGAAAGAGAATGATATAGATTTATATCACACCTCTCCCCTCGTCTGTTGGTCGGTCTCTTTTTACAGGTGTTTTTGTATCTCTTTTCTGTGTTTGGTCTCTTCTCCATAGTTCTTCATTGACTGCCTGTCCATCATCACATGTTTGCTGACCAGAGTGTAAATAGATGTTTGTTAATAAAAGTATGCTTTTCATCTACTGACTACACGTCTTGTTTGTGTTTGGATTGTTGCTACTATCTCTCTTTCAAAAATGAGTAAACAGACACACGTCCTACAAGCCTCCTCTGCAAATAGAAGAGGTCAAAACTAGACATTGAATCACGGTCCTTTTATTGTAATTTTTTTTTTTCAATTACCACAGGTTTTGTATTTGTTTTTTAAACTGACTGGTCGTTGATCTGCGCTTATGCACCTTTATGGAAAAAAAAGTGTAATTTTGGCAATATTCAATACAGAAAATGATCTGTGGGTCAAAACAACTGGAATTCAGTATGAGGGTTAATATATAACAGAAGCAGTGCTTTGACAAAGATGTGCAATGCAAATTGTTTTATTAATGAAAATAGAAGTGCAATGTGTTACAGTAATAATACAATATTATTATACAATATGGTCTCTTATAAACTGCCATCTGAAAATTCATTTTATATATTTTTATAAGATTTAAAATTCACAAAAAGCTGTTCATTTTGGCATGACACAAAATCAACTTAGTTTTGTCCAGAACTTACAAGCATGCAAAACATTTTAAAGTAATGTAAGGTCCAAAAATCCACATAAGAAATCTGGGATTTAAAATCTCATTTAAACCTGGAAATTAACAATGTTTTATTTTTTACATCATTAATATCCTGCTTTATTTAGGTCACTAATCAACATTTTTGTACAGATGATCAGATGTTCGTGCAGCTAAAGTGCTGCTGTCATTAAATTATGGGGGAAACCCAAAGTACAATGACATTCTGAAATTCATGTTAATATTTCAAGCAACAGAGCATCTCACTAAAACTGACTTATACATAATGATATTTAAACATATTACTATGAATTTTTTCCCAAATGTATTAAATTAGACTTTTGATGTGAAGTTGACTTTTGGACCCCAGTAGCTTTAATGTATAGCCAAATATCAAGCAATATGTCTTTGTGTCAGAGCACAGATGCTGATTTGGAAGCTATTTATAACATTTGCTGAGTATTTTTTCACTATATATCCGGAGTGCAGTACAATTCTTGCTGATGACACTGTTGTGCAACAGTCTGTTGCTGTGAATGAACGCGTTTGCGCTTCATGACATGAATGCTCGCACACTGCCCCGGATGACTGCCCTGCATATGGGGCAGTGGTGCAGACTGGCCGCACAGTCGCTGCAGACGACCAGGTGGCCACAGGGGATGAAGACCATGGAGACGGGTTTGTCCATGCAGACCTTACAGGTCCTCTCTTCCTGAAGCTGTCGCAGCTGTTCCTCTGGACTCAGGTCTGATCGCACTGGAAAACACACACGAGTGCACAAGTTAGGTCATTTCAGAGTCAGTTGAGATGACTGATAGTTTGATCTGTTTCATCCCAGAGGCTACTAGATGGAGAGAAGATTAAGATATACCCAAAGACACACACACACACACACACACACACACACACACACATACACACTATAAATGCAACGAGAGCATGTTAAAATGAACCTTTCTCCCTGTATGAGACCTGTGTTCTTGGTGTTCTCTGCCTCTCCACAGACTCTGAGGGAACAAACCATCCACATGTTAGAGAAATTAATGGCACACATTATCAGTAAATTAAAAGACAAGTTCACCAATTTCAAGTGTCATTATTTACTAATCCATAAGTCATTTCAGAAGATGGAAAAGAATGCAGGTTGTCAAATGTATTTAAAACTTATTTTAATTTGATGTTGTTGATGGCAAATGAAAAACTTGTTGATCATGTAAGAAAAAGCAGTGATAATAATTTTGCAGAGCAAAAACAAAAGTCAAATTCATTCATCAAGTACTTGTTTATATCGAATAGCAAAAAACACACATTAAAATGAATGCAGTGGATCTTGTGCAGTTTTTATTCTGTGGAACACAAAAAAATAGAATGTTCCATGGAATAAACCTCTATAAAATGAAAAAAATGCCACGGTCAGGATTTTTTCTAAATAACTTTTTCATTCAAACTCTATTGCATACCTTTAGAACACTTCAAATATACTGCATAAGTAATGGAGTATTTTGATACCTTTGCATCCTTTTTTGAAACTTGAAGGTGGCCACTAGTTAACAGTATGTTCAAATATATTTTTTTTTAATGTTCCCATTAAGTTATTAAACCTTATTCCCTAATGTTCTCTAAATATTCAAAATGTCTGTTTTTATGTTTTTTAGATGTTTTAAAAAGATAACTTTCTCACTTTTAAGTAACTACTAACTATGGCTTTGCCTCAATAAACTCCTAATTTAGTGCAATTTATTAATAATTAGTTAGGTTGTTGCTAAGTTTAGGTATGGAATATGATTAAGGGATCTAAAATGTGGTCATGCTGAATAAGGCATTAATATGCACTTAAACAGCAAGTACTAATAAACAGCCAATATGCTAGTAATATGAATACTAGTAATAGTGAGAATTGGACCCTAAACAAAAATGTTACCAGAAAAATTATAGAATTGTTACTTTTGAATGTTCTATGAATGATCTGAAACAAGTAATTGTAATATTAGATGGTCATCCAACTAAAACATCTCAGAACTGAATGATGTATAAATAATATATGTTTTAATCATTTTATTAAAGACCAGATAACTTTAAACAATCGTTCTGTTAACATTACAGTCGCTGTTTGTTGCTTTTAAATGGACAAGCGTCAAAAGGACATGTTATTTTTCTTTCTTCTGTGGTCGAATACAAAAAGAGCATGCGACATCAACAGCACCAGAATGAGTAAATAATGACTGCATTTTAATTTTAGGGTGGAATATCCTTTCAGATATCTCCTTCTTTATCTAGTCAAGGGCAGCACTATTTTTGATTTTTGACAGGAATGAAAATGAAGCTGTGAGGGATATAAGTACAGTGCGTTCTCTTGTACTGTTGTTTTTAACAACATACAGATTGTTCAGCTGATGAAACATCTTTCTGGAAAAAACTTTCAGTACAGTAAAACCCAATTACACTTTTGAAAGTTGTGAGTTGTGAAAACTTTATACAGTACATGACAGTGTAAAGACTGTAAGTCTATCTCTTGTTTTCCTCCGCATTAAATTCAATGGTCAATAGTGTCCCTTAAACTATGTAAACTTTAGGTTATGTAATTGAGATTTGTTGTATACTGAGAGAGGGTTTGGAAACACCTGGTCTGGGCTCCCCCGTCTGCCATTCCTCCTCCTCGGCCTGCAGGACGTCGGTCACCAGGTCAGAGACTGAGGTGTAGTGTGAGCCGGTGAGCAGGTAGTGTGACTGCACCAGACTCTCCACTAGTGAGTGCTGGAAACCCATCTGCAGCACCGCCTGCACCACAGAGTTCTGCCCACCCAGCACCTCTGCCAGCGGGACAGCACACAGGAACATGAGTGCATGCGTAAGAGGGACTGAGCACTTCACTTGTGAGGGCCACATTTACACAAATATTCTTAGTGAGAAAGTTATCAATAGTAGAAAGGTTTATAAATGGGCCTAATGGGTTTTAATTAAAATCTAAAAAATATTAAAGGAATAGTTCACACAAAAATGTATATTTGCATAAATTTCACTCATCTTCAGGCTATCCAAGATGTATATGTTTATTTATTAATTGGAACAGACTTGGAGAAATGTAGCATTACATCACTTGCTCACCAATAAATCCTATGCAGTAAATGGGTGCCGTCAGAATGAGAGTCTATAAACAGCTTTTTCACTGCAGAAAACAATATTATGGACAGAGGACTTATTTTTGCTGGAGGGGTTTGAAGTTTCAGTAGACATTAATTGATGGACTGGAGTTGTGTGGATTACTTGTGGATTATTGTGATGTTTTTATCAGCTGTTTGGGCTCTCATTCTGACGGCACCCATTCACTGCAGAGGATCCTTTGGTGAGCAAGTGATGTAACACTACATTTCTCCAAATCTATTCTGATGAAGAAACAAACTCATCTACATCTTGGATGGCCCGAGAGTACATTTTAGGCAAATGTTCATTTTTGGGTGAACTGTTCCTTTAAGTATGTAATAATTTGCTTAATATAGAAACTACAAAGTCTTTTCTAGGTCCTCACACTGTAGAAGTATAAAAAGAGCTTGTGTGTATGATGTGTTATGCAAAGCAAGATATTGCTGTGGGTAATTTATTCACTGATTTATGCAAAGAATCAGTTCAGGTATGTTTGTTTACCAGCAGCACACATTAATTACAAACAGAAAAACTGCATCATAAAAGACTGAGAGTTAGAGTAACACTGAACATCATCATTGTTAGTTAGTGAGGAAAGAGAAGAAGAGAAGGTCCTTTGCCTGGGTGAGAAATAAGTAGAGGAGCTAGAATAATAATAATAACAACTCCCGAGGAACATAAAATGCATGGCAGCACAAAATGCAACCTGATATTTCCGGCTTATTACACAGCCCCAAAAATGAATATAGTAAATACTTATTTGAGTTTATTTTATTGTTTTAGAGACAGAATACTCACTGATTTCCATGTCATGGACAATAGTTATTATTCAGAAATATTTGAGTGCTGAATGCTGTGAGCGACCAATCAGAGTAATTTATTATAGAGAGCCGTGTAATAAGCACACATAAGAGTCTGATTATACATATAACACAAGCACTACAACAATGAACATTTTACAGGACATAAGAATAGCAGGAAATAGGTAATGTCAGGGGTTTCAAATAGGGGCATGTAGATGCCCCCAGTGGCCACAGAGGGGTGCTAATGGGTCCATGGAAAATTTGACATGAAATAATATTACTAAATGTATTCTAACAGAAGAAACAAATCTGCATATAGTTTTGTGAAAAATAATTTTAAATAATATTTTTCTTTATTACAGGCTCTATTCTGATTAAAGATACTTTTAAGCAATAAGCTGCACAAATACATTTGAAATTAATTGAAAATGTATTTATATGATCTATTTTATGATTTTCTTACACAGTATAAATGGCTCTATACATCAAAATATAAAATAAAACTGTGTTTATGTTTTGGTGAGGAGACTCTTGCAGGGGGATCATCATTGTTGGAGTCCATGGTTCTTATTTAAACATTTGAAACCCTGCTCTGTTACACCTTTAAAAATTATATTTTGGATTGACTTGCCTGATGTAATGTTTCCTGCAGGTGATGACGAAGATCCACCCTTTAAAACACAGAAAAACATTTAAAATCTATAACAATCTGGCAAATATAGCTGTTAAATGAACCGTAAACTGGTGGTTAGGTGCGTCAGGATTACTTACCATGCTCTCATTCATGTTGAAGTAAGACTGTTGGACATTGCTCACATATTCCCGTCCTCTGGATTGAAGCAAATATTCACATCTTTGGAAGCACATGGACAGTATTATTAATGAGTACTCATGTACTAAAAACACCTAAACAACATCAATTTGGTATGACGAATTTAGATTTTAACGTACAAAATGTATTTTTAGTATTCACTAATTACTTTTATGTATTTATTTCATAGCAGAAAAAATAATTGTGAAGTAAATAGTCACAATTACACTGATTGATTGATTGATTGATTGATTGATTGATTGATTGATTGATTGATTGATTGATTGATTGAAATACGCTTCTATATGATAGCTGTACACATGCATTGTTGCTGTAAAGCAATTTGTCCTTTTTGCTGAATTTCATAATAAACAGAAATCATTCGCCTTAGAAATCAGTGTAGGCCTTCCATGATTGTAAAACTGACATTTCAGGCTAAAACAAAAACAGAAACAGAAACTCACCGAGGAAACCATTTGGCGTGTTCCTGCCAGGGGTCATCTCCCGGTTCCCAGTTCCTCAGATCACCACCACAGAAGAAACACTTCACATTGTCACCATGACCTAAGAAACGTACAATCATTACCTTCTTCTAAAAACACATAACACATACAGTGCAAAATACATATCTAAACCTGCAAAAATACATAATTTTTCCCTAGAATTCCCAAGAAATAGTATACTTTACAAAACAACCATGTTGCTATTTTAATTTGAAAATTTAACTTTATATATAAAACATAATACAGTGCATGTGGCAAACAAGTTTGCATACTTGAGCTAAAGAAAGAGGTTTGTAGGCTACTAGAAATGCAAACAGTAAAATTTTGGGTTTGTACAGTAAACAGTTGTGTGTGTGTGTGTGTGTGTGTGTGTGTGTGTGTGTGTGTGTGTGTGTGTGTGTGTGTGTGTGAGGGAGAGAGAGAGAGAGAGAAAGGGAGAGAGAGAGAGAGAGAGAGAGAGAGATAATAATTGGTTTATTATTATTATATTTATATATAATAATTTGGTTTATTCAGTACTTGAATGTTACCCCATCTATGCAATACAGTGAAATACTGCAATAAGTATAGTATACTCTGTTAGTCAAACATTTATTTATTTATTATTATTATTTATTATTATATCCACCTAAATTATAGAATCACGCATGGCCTGGTTCTAAGTAATTTCTAATAAACTTTTATAAAGTTCCAACACAATGTTCTAAAACAGTAAACAGCCTAATATAAATTGGTCAGTTTAAATCAATTTAAAATTTCAAAGAATGTTTTTTATAGGCCTAAATGAACGTAATATACGCTATTTTTTGAATGCATATCATCATAATAATAAGCGGCTCTCGCGCTCTCTCGTTCATTCCGTTCATTCACATTGCGCGTGACTGTCGGCGCGTGATTGTGGTTGCACAAAACAGAAGCAAGAAAGTTTCTCTTCCGCGCCGAGTGGAAACCACATAAAATCCCATAAAATCGCAATTTCGTGTGGAATTTCATTTCTATTATTTTGTTTTGCTCTCAAATCAACTTGTGCCCTTGCTGTAGTCTGGGACGCACCTGTGTAGAAGAAGCCCGCCTGCGCCAGCGCATCTGGCTGCACCGATGCTCCTGTGGGCCAGGTGTGATAAGTGGACAGTCTGCTGTCCTCCGACTCCATCTCTGGGTACACCGCCAGGCCAGACAACACCTGCTCGTCCATGGTCAGCCGCTGCAGCTGACTCAAGAGCTGCCCGTCCACAGAGTCAGTCGAGCCCAGCGGAACATTGCCCACATCCCTGCCCAGCATAAAGCCGCATGCGGGGAAGTGCCTCTCATGCTCCCCCCGCGGAGTGTCTCCGTGAACCCAGTGCTTCAGGATCCCATCGCAGCAGAAGCACTGCACCGTGTCACCGTAGCCCAGATAGCGAAAGCCTGCCCGGGCCAGCTCCGCAGGACTCACTGGCACGTCTGTGGGCCAGTTTTGGAAAGTCTGGAGCCTCTCCTCCTCACTCCGCATCCCGATCCGCGTGCTGCTCTCGCACTCATGTCCACGATCTCCCCTCATCATGCTCTCCTTCCATAGTGGACTGTCCAAGTGTGCTTCAGCCCCCCCACCGCTAGCCATATAGCCTATTATTGCCAGTCACAGAGCACCGTTTACTAAAGCGCGCACATTTCCAGAATAAGCAGTTGTTAAAATGATCTGTGCTGTGGCCAAGCCCTGAATAGCATTTATACAATAGACGCCTTTCATGCTGAATTTCTCTAACTTTCACATGAGCATACCTATCGCCTGTACACACACACACACACACACACACACACACACACACACACACACACACACACACACACACACACACATATATATATATAGTTAAAATTCAAATACTATGTCACATAATTATGTTTTTTTATATTAAAAAATAATGTAAATAATAATAACAATAATGACTATAACAATCGACATTTCAGGCTATATTATAGGCCCAAATCTTCACTCATCCAAAGTAATCAGTCAAGAACCGTTAACTAAAACTACATTCAGTTTAACATTTTACAACATTTTGCCTAGTTTATTTATTTTAAATAAAATGAATAAAACAAAATGCAATAAAAATTAAATCACAACTTGCTGACAATGTTTTGGGATAAAGTAAAACGTTTATAGTATTTCAGGAAGCATTATTTATATTATTTATATTATTGTTGTTGTTGTTGTTGTTGTTGTTATTATAGAAATTTCATAGATTTCTAAAATGATTTTTGATTAAGCTTACATCGCCCATAAACCTTTCACTCATCTAGTATTTAGTCAAGCACTGTTTCCATACACTACTTTCAGTTCATAATTTTAAACGTTTCAAAATGTAGTTTATTTAAAAAACAAATATAATACTAAAGATAACAATTATTATTATTATCGTCATCAATATTAAAGGATTTGTAGACTACATTTCCCACAATCCCCCACAGGAAGTCCGTCATATTATGTTGACGCGAAACATAATGGCGGCTTAGTGAAACGCACAGGCTTCGCAAGTGACTTGATTTTGATATTTTAAGGCAAGTAAATGCATCTAATTTCTACTTTTTTAATCACAGCACAGTTGAGCATGTTCTTAATAACTAGATTGTACTTGTTATAGTAATTTTCTGGTTTCTAAAGGTCTTGTTTATTGGAGAGAGCAGGCCATTGCTGTGCTCACTGCTGCGTGAGTTAACGTTAAACCATATTATTAAAACTCCAGCGCAAACTCTGTAACGTTAACTAATATAACATTAGATGTGCAATAATATCCCGCGGCTCAATATCATTGCACATCATGTAATTTTCTAGTAACGATATGTTTATATGCTGCACTGTTTAGCCGTGTTTTAATGGTTGCATTTTGACTAAAATCATAATTTTTCCTGAACAAAACAATATGCTTTTCCTGTTCAGTAACGTTAAGTCTATATAATAATCTGTTAAGCCTTGATAAATAAATGTTGTACAGTTTAACAAAGATATTTTTAAGATGTAAGTGCATACGACGCAAGCCAATTAATCTTACGCTTACGCAGCCTTGGCGTAAAACATCAACAAACCTCGTCAGCGATCAAAGCTTCTTTCTCCCTCTTTTGTTCCAGATGGCGGGTGACTCATCTGATAAGAAGGACCTGGACACCGCAGGGAAGGAGCGGGAGTCTCGTAAGCGCAGTCGTTCTCGCTCCAGGGACCGTGAAAGGAAAGGATCTCCTGGCAGAGAACGCAAACGGCAACGATCCCGTGAACGCAAGCGCTCCCGCAGCAGATCCAAATCTCCTGAACGGTGTGTAGGGTTATATCCTGTTCTTCTCATATCAGTGATCTAATGTACTTGTACTGTAACTCTTGAACTCCTCTTCTCTGTATGTAGAGATCGTCGTCTAAAAGACAAGGAAAGAGACAGAGACAATAACAGAGACAGGAACCGCAAAGACAGAGAAAGAGACCGGGAAAGACGGGACAAAGACCGGTCCAAGAAATCAAGGTTTGAATCATACTTGCCTCAAGCATCTTTTTAGGGCAAACCGTACGGATGACCTGGTGCCATTGCTTTAGTTTATGTGACTAGAAGTTATTTATGTTTATTGATCCTATCAACAATTTGATCATGTTTTGTGATGCATTTAACATTGTTGTTGCAAATTCTGCAGATTTGTTATTTATTTTACACTTAAGGAAATATAATATTATGCAAATTATACTATAACAAAACCTCTAACACACAAAATATGATGCTGAAAAATGAAAAAAATTATTATGGTAGAGCTAATGAAAAATATTAGCATTAAATACAAATCTGCGCTATGCGAGAACAGGAGATAAAAAATCGTATTGTTTATAACATTGCTTGTTTGGTTATATTGCCTGGCATTGTATATACATAAGATATTCAAAAAATGTAAATAAAAACTATAATATAAGTATATTAAAGTTGGCATGAAATGGAAGTTGCAATCATTTTTTTCTTCCCACTTGTGACACATACCCGAGTGATTCTCAAATGAGAAAAAATTGGCACATGAATTTAAAAAAAATGTATGTGCTGTTAAATGTATAATAAACACTGCAATATTCCATTAAAATAAGTATTATCAATGTTGATTTCATGATGACTTTAATACTCAGTTGTAAAGTGTTTGCTTTTTCCTCCCAGGAGCACTTCTCCTAAATCCAAGGATTTGAAAATAAAGAGGGAGAAGGATGGGAAAGAAGAGGAGGAAGATGAGAAGAAAGAGAAGGTGCTCTATTAGAAGTCATTTCAAGTTTGAATGTTGCGTACTGCTTGCTTTTTTAACGCTGTTTCTGCACCATTTCAGGTGCAACCTCTTTCTCTTGAAGAGCTGCTTGCGAAGAAGAAAGCAGCCGAAGAGGCAGAATCTAAGGTGAAGAGATTTGTTTTAATATTTCTGCAAATGCATTCTACCGCTGTTGTATTTTCTAAACACTTGTTCCTGTTCCAGCCCAAGTTCTTGTCTAAAGCAGAGCGAGAAGCTGAGGCCATCAAGCGGAGGGAGCAGCTTACAGAGGAACGCCGCAAACAACAGGACGAGGAGCGGAAGAACCGAAGAATATTTCAGGACATCGGCAGGAAGATGCTAGGTGAGAGGCAGGACAACAGTAGCATCTGTGGAAACTAGGGATGTCACGATACCAAAAATCTAGTAGTCCGTACCGATATCACTAAAAGTACACGATACTCAATACCAAGTCAATACCATGGGAACAAATAACGGCTTACAAATAACACACACACGCACTCTTGCACACACACAATTCACTGACAAACTGGCAGGTTTTTAAACCATTAAAATAAACAACAATTATTTAAACCAGTAATATTAGCTAATAATGTTAATAAGGCTGATCTGTGGATGGATACACAACGAAAGAACAAGCTGTCAGTAGAGCTGGGTAGATTACTTGCAAATTGTAATCCGTTACTGATTGCAGATTACATGACAAAAATTGTAGTCAGTAACGTAATCATTACATTACACATTTTAGGTAATATAATCATTACTTTTGATTTAACTCGTTTATCACATTGATTTAAATAGCATTATCTTGTACTTGTAATGGTGTAAAAAATGCAGAGTAAGAAAACTTATTCCATTCATTGTAATTTCCAACATAAAGTGCATTAAACATTATATTCCATCAAGGTTTCCCAAACGTGGGTTCGTAAAGGAACTGCATGATTGTTTTGTCATTTTAAAACAAACTCCCTTTCGAGGAAAGTCTCTTCACTCAGCGGCCATATTTGCAACGCCTCCAGGCAGCTCGTACAAGACCGAAGATCTTAATGAATAGAGGAAGCCTGAAATGTCAAAAACTGCTCGCTGAACTCACAATTAAATTACATGTCAAATCAGCTTCAAAAATCTGAAATTAATTGCCCAACGAATGTTGTTTCTTATGCTCAAATAGCATTTAAAAAGCGTATTTTTCAGGCTAGACCAGCCAATGCGCATGCAGTCATAACGTGCTTATACAGCGCTTGTGCATCGGCTGGTCTAGTCAGGTTTCTATGGGAAATGTCTCTTTCATTTAGAAGGTGGGACTATTCCTCCATAATGCATGTTGCAGTTTCTCCCATTCATAAGTATAGGAGTGAACCGTCTTTGTATTTATATAGTCTTTGTTTTAAATGGAACACTTAATAAAAAAGATGAAATGTTTTTATTTACCTGCATGCCATGTGATCATTAATCAACATCAAAGAAACCGTGAACATTAATGATGCGCGGATGAGCTAAAACGTCACCCGAATAATAAATTATCCAGCCGTCAACTGCCCGCACCTATATTTTAGTCTGATTTAAATAACCGCACCCGATCGTCACATTCAGGATTCATACGGTCATGAAAAACCTGGAAAAGTCATGGAATTTTAAAACAGCAATTTCCAGGCCTGGAGAGTTTTTGAAAAAATAAATACACCCAGAAAGTTTTGGATGAGTCATGTTTCACAATCCTCTGTACAATAGAATTGTTTAATCAGGTCTTGAGTGCGGTATTGCACATATATGGCATTACTCATTCCCGCAGCTTTCGACTTTAAAATGAGGGAAATTACGGCAAAACATTTATTCAATATAGCGTGTAAGTTAGATGAGTAAATAAATCCACACAAACCATCAGATCAAATCAGTCATTTGAAAACAGCATGAGTGATTCAGCTGTACCGCGTCTTCTCTCTTTCACCTTCTCTTCACATCGGCGCATCTAGAGCTGAACGCAGCGATACAAGACTTTAGCTCATGTTTCGGTACAGTTGACAGAATTTTCAATTAACTAATCGGTCATTGGTGCATTGTCACAAAAATGTATTAATTTGCACATCTTATAAGCCTTTTGGTATTCGCGTGCTCAGTCACATCCAAAGCAAAGCTTGTTGCGCTTAAGTGGCCAAATACACACAAAATTACGTCAAAATGGTCGTCCTGATGAGTATCCTCGTAAGCACTGTCAGTTTTGTCTTAAGTTAATGTAAACAGTTGCGAATGAAAACGTATCAGTATTGGATCTGTGAAATAGGTCTTGTGACAGCAGCCTAATAAAGCTGTGCCGTTTGTCATTAATGTTAATCAAACTACAAAAGACAGAGAAAATCCCTCACTGCTCTTGACTAAATGTTTTGTTGAATAACTTGAATATGCTAATTTACAGTTTATTCAATTTCTGTAGCCTATTTAACACGTGTTCGTATTTTAGAAAACGTAGTTCATATTTGCATTATTAATGATTTATCTTATCCACCCGCAAATAATCAAAATTAAATGTTTTATTACCCGACTCGCGGCTATAACTGCTATCCGTGCATCACTAGCGAACATGCAAATGTTTTGCTTAATTATTGAAATATTTATTTTAAAATCTCTTATATTATTATTTTAAAATTTAAGGGGTACTTAAAGCAAATATATTTGTGAATAAGGTTTAGATGACAAAGTTTTGGAATGCCAGCATTACATGTAACTAAGAATTAACATGAATAGGAGCATTTTAATTAGTTATAATTAATAATACATGGTTAAAAAACCTACGTAGAAATAATTCAAATAAAAATGAATGTCCATCTGTAGTTGATGCAATGTTGAAACCCTTCTTAAACCTGAAATGATTTTTGTAAATCCAGTGGTCAAATGCTGTCGCCACATGATGACTCATCTTTGTGAGAATGTCCACAGAACTGGACTTTAAATACATATGTATATAATCGGTAGGCTATTTTAGAAAGGAACCTTTAAAAGATGAAAAAGAGAAATTAGGGAGAATCAGTGAATTATGAATAATTACTATTGTGTGAATATTATGTAATCATCTGATTACGAGAATTTTAAAATGTAATGTACTCTAATTACAAGTACTTAATTTTTGGAATCTGATTACGTAATCCCAGCTCTGGCTGTCAGTTATGTGTGTGCGTGATCATGCACAGCGCTCGTGCTTTCAGAGCTGCACGCGCTCATTTAAATCTCACAATCATTTAAATCTCACAATCATATTCATATATTGCCGCCGTCTTCCACGTGTAGTTCTTCTGTTTGCTTGTTGGCGTTTTTTTTCTTTACCCTTTGAGGACTGACTGAAACCCTTCCTCTGCCGTCCCCCTTCAGTTCAAGAAGAATTGCCGCGTCGCTAGTCGGTACCTTCGGTACGTACACTACTGAAGAAAAACAGGTACCGGCAGGATTTTAAAATGTAAAAACCGACTTTGTAGTCGCGGTGTAGTATCGGTTTTTGTGACATCCCTAGTGGAAACATGATTATACATTTAAAATTTGAGTTTTGTATCATTTAGTCTGTGTCTGCAATGTTCAGTTCTTCTCATCTTACCTAATCCAACTTGCAGAGGATCCTCAGGAGAGAGAACGGCGGGAAAGAAGGGAGCGGATGGAAAGAGAGAACAATGGGAATGATGAAGATGATGGGCGTCAGAAGATTAGAGAAGAAAAAGACAAAGGAAAAGAGCTACAGGCCATAAAGGTGAAGAGTCCTACATTGTCTTCACTTATACTACAGGGCCGTTGAAGTCTTGAATCTGATTGGCTGACGAATGTTCTGAGGTGTGCAATTATTTTCAGGGAAACGCACAGCGAACGTAGTTCCAGGCAGCTCTCGACCGCATTACACTTCCGTATCACTTCACCAAATGATTTCTGTTATTTCAAAAGGTCTTACAACTGCAATACAACCAAGACCAGTGTCTTACTGGCCAAATACAAAAATATAGTAAGCAATGGGTTAAAACGACATATAATTTCCATTTTTTTTTTTTCCTTTTATTGTCTCTGTCTGTCTGACGCACGTGTACACGCCAGCCGTGCCTGTGCTAATTCTGTATTTTAAACTTAACACAGACTGTCAGGACGGACCTTTATGCAAAAATGGAAATGCTCGCGTGAATTTGTGACATTTGTAGATAAGGGTATGTGCATGTGTCAAGGTGTCTGACAGGTAAAGCCATTACGCTAATGCATTAACTTAAAGCTCAAAATAAAGATTTCTAATTTTTGGGGCAACCTGGATCACGTATTTCTCCCGCTGCATCTCATTCTGTTTCCTTCACTATTTTTAGATGCATTTTTGTCGATAGAAATGCGTTAAGTGCTGTAATTTGAGCAACCAGCTGAAGTTGGACGTGCACTGTGGGCAGACCCGACTAATCGATAATGAGAATCGTTGTCGATGATTTGCATAATCAATTTGATCGATTAGTTGTTGCAGCCCTAAAGCTGCGTGTCATCAGTATAGCAATGGTAGGAGATATCATGTGCATGTATGATGGGACCCAGTGATGTAGTGTATGTGGAGAAGAGGAGGGGTCTAACAACTGGACCCTGAGGAATATTTTAAAAATATATACATGCATGTGTGTAAACACATTTTTTTATTTTGGATGTGATTTAATAGCACTTTTTTATATATATATATATATATATATATATATATATATATATATATATATTAGGGGTGGCATGGTAGACAGATGTCACGGTTCGGTACGTACCTCGGTTCGGGGGTTTCGGTACAACGGAAAAAAAAAGAAATCTACTATGCTCAGGTTCTTTTCATTTATTTTGAACAGACAGTACACATAAAAATGAATTCCACTTTGATGCGAAAATACTAATTATTTATACTAATACTATTATTACATTATGTATAAAATCTGTTTTGTTTTCATTGTGAGTGTACACAAATACAAGCAGACCTTTATCCAGTGATTATTAATAAGACAATAAGTGTTTAAAGTTGATTCTGCTGGTATAAGGAAACAGTTGAAGTGATCATGCGCCGGAGCATACGCACTTTTTTTAAATGAATTGTATATATTGAACATTTAACTAACATTCAAAATTATAAACAAATTTTACAAACATGATCACATTTCCTTACACACATTGGGGGGTTGAAGTGCATGGGGGGGGGGGGGTCATTTTGACGAATGGTGAACCAATACTTGTTTATTTTCTCTTCAGGAGCGTTATCTTGGCGGTATGAAGAAACGGCGGCGCACACGCCATCTGAATGACAGGAAGTTTGTCTTTGAGTGGGATGCGTCTGAAGATACATCAACCGACTACAATCCAATGTGAGCATCTCATGAGATGCCAGAAATAACTGCACTGCTTTGCTATTTGCACATAAAATTCCATATTATTTTGTATATTTTACTGCATTGCATTAGATCTTGACTGCCTTAGGTCACTCTGTTTAGGTCTGCAAATGCTTAGCCAGTTGGATCGTACATACTTGTATAGTATTTATGATACAGGTGCTAAAGCGTTACTTGACACTACAAGAACACATGGTTGAGACTGTTTATGTGTTTAGATATAAAGAAAAGCATCAGGTTCAGCTGTATGGCCGAGGCTTCATCGCCGGCATCGACCTCAAGCAGCAGAAGAGAGATCAGTCCCGATTCTATGGAGACCTGATGGAGAAGAGACGGACCCTTGAAGAGAAGGAGCAAGAGGAGTAAGTTTTCGACATGTTACATTTCATATTGATGGATTGTATGTACACTACCATTCAAAAGTTTGGGGTCAGTAAGTGTTTTGTTGTTTTCTTCTATTGAAAAATTCTGTTTAGCAAGGATGCATTAATTTGGTCAAAAATGACCGTAAAAACACTTATAATGTTACCAAGGTTTTCTATTTCAGAAATAGAAAGAGTTTTTCTATTTCTATTTCACTTAATATTTTTATCCTTCCGATCAAATATTGCACTGCAGATGCAATTTTTTAAAGCAACTGATTTCAACATTGATGATAATAAATGTTTTTTGTGCACCAAATCAGTATATTAAAATGATTTCTGATGGATCATGTGACACAAAAGACTGGAGTAATGATGCTGAAAATTCAGAATTTCATTACAAAAATAAATTTCATATTAAAATTAATCACAAAAGAAAACAGTTATTTTAAATGGTCAGATTGTAATATTTCTCACTCTTACTGTTTTTACTGAAGGTATGGTGAGCATAGGAGACTTCTTAAAAAATACAAAAAAAAGGAGAAAATATTACAGACTGCAATTTTTTGTATGTCCTACCAATGTTTTTTATTGTGGGTACTGGAATAAAAAGTTGGTGATTTTTTTATTTATTATTTTTTTCAGTATTTACAAAAAAATCTCTAACATAAAAACACGTTTTATTGCCCACTGTCAGGCATAATTAGCATAATAAAATGTTCCATAGTTCATATACTATAACATTTTCTGTATTTCACAGACTGAGGCTGAAGAAGGTCCGAAATAAGGAGGCCAAGCAGCGCTGGGACGACCGGCACTGGGCTCAGAAGAAGATGGAGGAGATGATAGACAGAGACTGGAGAATCTTCAGAGAGGACTACAGCATCACGACCAAAGGAGGAAAGATCCCCAACCCCATCCGCAACTGGAAGGAGTATTCACTGCCGCCACACATTCTGGAGGTCATCGAAAAGTGTGGCTATAAGGTCAGTTTGTTTCTCAATTGACATTAGACAGGTTTAGATTGTTCTGCAAGTGTTTGAAACGGCTTGTTGTGTTATGGCATCCATGTAAATGTTTTTAATATAGTAAAAATATTTATTCTGTACATTTGTATTTTTTGTCAGGATCCCACACCTATCCAGAGGCAGGCCATTCCTATTGGTTTACAGAACCGTGACATCATTGGTGTGGCCGAGACTGGTAGTGGTAAAACCGCCGCCTTCCTCATTCCTTTATTGGTCTGGATCACCACTCTACCTAAGATTGACAGGTGAGAGCTCACGTTTCTCTGTCACCTTTATATGCCAACTCCTGTGGAATCAGATCAAATGTGGGAAACTCTGTATGTGTTTGTGACTGTAGGATTGAGGACTCAGATCAAGGACCGTATGCTGTCATTCTGGCCCCCACTCGTGAGCTGGCGCAGCAGATAGAGGAGGAAACGATTAAATTCGGCAAACCGCTGGGGATCCGGACAGTGGCTGTGATCGGTGGAATATCCAGAGAGGATCAAGGGTTCAAACTCAGGATGGGTTGTGAGGTGAGAGCGTAATCCCTTCCATATTATTTCTAAATTGTTATTGACTATTCATAATGATAATTTTTTGATGTTGGTAGCAGGTTTATTATAGTTAACTAAAAGTAAAACCACAAAGGAAAAAATGTTACTTGGAATAAAATAAAACACATTTCAGCTGGTTGCCAATGCAACATTTGTCATTTTCATTTAGTTTAACTTGATGTACTAAAATAAACTAAAACCGCAATTAATAATAAAAAGTATAAAATGTAATAAAAATAGACATAAACAAACTAACTAAACTAACTCAACATAAAATGGAAAATTTATAATTAAAGCAAAACTAATGTGTGTGTGTAACAGTAGTAAACGTTTTTAGCTAAGAGTTTTCTCTTAAAACCTATTCACAAAGCTGCTGAGACTAACTTTTACTAAGGAATAGAGAGAGAAGTCTTAAGCTAAGAGTAAGAGGCGGGGTTAACATGGATGCTATGAATGACATCAGCATGCTCACTAGAATGCACACAGTGATTGGCTGATAAGGGCTCTGTCAGAGATTTATTCATACAAATATTGTAGAACATGATATTGTGTTACCGGAGTCCTCTTCACTACTCCTAACGATTCACAGGTTTTTCACAGAAAATGCAGGAGTCCTAAATTTAGGACCGACACGCCCACTATTTTTTAAGAGTTACTGCTAAATCGGCGAGTTAGGAGCAACTTTTAGTCTTAAGATGTTTTGTGAATAACGGGCCCTGATGTGTTTTACTCCTCGTTCTCAGATTGTCATAGCCACACCTGGTCGTTTGATCGACGTGTTGGAAAACCGATACCTCGTCCTGAGCAGATGCACATATGTGGTACTGGATGAAGCCGACAGAATGATTGATATGGGCTTTGAACCCGACGTCCAGAAGATTCTGGAGTACATTCCTGTGACCAATCTGAAGCCAGACACAGATGAAGCAGAGGACCCTGAAAAAATGATGCAGAACTTTGAGTCAGGCAAACAAAAATACAGACAGGTAACCGATATCATGAGTTACCATGGTTTAATAGGAAATAACTGACTGTGAACAATTCATTATGAAGTTTATTTTTTTCCTCCTACAATTACCTTTAATTGCACATCCTCTCATGTTTTTCAGACGGTCATGTTTACTGCCACCATGCCTGCTGCAGTGGAACGTTTGGCCAGAAGTTACCTCCGTCGGCCTGCGGTGGTGTACATCGGCTCTGCAGGCAAACCTCACGAGAGGGTGGAGCAGAAGGTCATCCTCATGTCGGAGGGTGAAAAGAGGTCAGAGTGCACATTAACTGTAACCAGTCATATTCAAGGTGAAGTTGAAATGTACTTGCCTTTTCTCACAAATGTTCTTGTTTGGTCAACAGGAAGAAGCTGATGAATGTTTTGGCAAGTGGCTTCGAGCCGCCCATCATCATCTTTGTTAACCAGAAGAAGGGTGTTGACGTGCTGGCTAAGTCTTTGGAGAAGTTAGGAGTGAGTACACGGTGTTTATTGAGGTCTGTGATGCTTTCTAGAAATAACTCTGTCAGAAAATCTCAATCTTTTTTTTTCTTCTGTCCTGCAGTACAATGCTTGTACACTCCATGGTGGTAAAGGTCAGGAACAGAGAGAGTTTGCTCTGTCCAACCTTAAGGCAGGAGCTAAGGACATCCTGGTGGCCACAGATGTGGCAGGCAGAGGTATCGACATCCATGACGTCTCCATGGTCCTCAACTATGACATGGCCAAGAACATTGAGGGTGAGTCCAACACCATCTTTAGTCCTATTCAGACAGTAATTGTTTCTCAAGTGGACGTCTGTAAACATAAATGTACATGGCACCTTAGTGATATAACTCATAGATTCAGATAGAGATTTATTCACAGTGGAGAAGCGAGGTCTGTGATCCTAGCATCTTACGAACCCAGGAATGTGCGCTGCTCACGTGTCTAGTCACATAATTGTCTGCTGTAAATAAAATGTATTTTTTTATTTTGTAAAATGTATTAAAAAATTACTTGTTAAATTTAATCTTATTCCAAGTATGTCTTAGAATGTATATTTATTTATTTGATTATTTAAATGTTTAAAAATAGGAAAATAGATGCGCTATAGTTGTATTTAATTATATGCAATATAGTTATGTATATAATGCACATTTTAATACTGTATTGCATACCTGCTGCTGCCATTATTAACACTCATTTTGAATGTTTCTGATTTTCTTTCTGCTATTACTCGCTGTGGTTGAGTAGTTAGTTATAAATGATTGTTCTTGTAAATACTTTCCAGCATTTCAGAAGGGATTTTACATGGGTGGTGAAAGAAAAACATGCATTCTGTAGTCAAACACCAATAAAATCACTGACTTCTTCCTGTAAATGGTGAAAATAACGTTCATCCCCACTAAAAACAAAAAACATCTAAATAGGGCTTTTGTCACTTTTTGTCCTTTGCCCTTTAGACCGGTCAAATGCTTATATCAGGAGACTTCCTGCTTCACGTTCCCATTTGGAGGATTAATATTTAACTGTTTCTTTTCTCAGACTATATCCATCGTATTGGCCGAACGGGTCGTGCTGGAAAGAGTGGGATGGCATTGACTTTCCTGACCAAAGAAGACTCTGCTGTTTTCTACGACCTGAAACAGGCCATCTCAGAAAGTCCCGTGTCCACCTGCCCGCCAGAGCTGGAAAAACACCCAGACGCCCAGCACAAGCCCGGCACCATCCTTACCAAGAAGAGGAGAGAGGAGACCATCTTTGCCTGAACCAAAACATTTACACATGTTGTTTGTTTTCTGTTGTACATCTTGTGAGTGTGCTGTGTCTTATCTCCAGATAAGTTTATAAGAGACCACCAGTTAACCAGGGGATCAGTTTTCTGGCAGATAAACCCATGACAAGTGTAGAAATCTGTGCGAAAGCTGTAGCAGAGAGAAGGCATCCCTTGACATCCTAAGATGAACAGTTAGTCAAACATTACATTGTAGAACGACACACATCTTTCCCTTTTTGCACATTACACGTAATTGTGTTTGATTTTTAAAAATACCAATTCATGCATCTGTAGATATACTTCATTTCAGTCAATGGATGATTGAACTGTTCACTCTGCGGATAAATAATAAAGTCCTTTAGACTGAGAAATTTGTCATTTGAAATTAATTTAATTATATTACGAGTGTTTGATAGCAGATTGATGTGAAAACATCTTTAAACAGAATCTATTCTGCAATTATTCAAATTACAAAAGACATTAATGGATTTCTCAAGCCAACATGAAACGAGTAAATTTTGTCTCTTGTGTATTGTACTGAAAACAAAATGGAGACTTCAACTTTTTGTGAAGATTAATCTGAATGCTGGTCACTTACATGAGATGAAGACTACTCACGGTAGTTTCAAATAAAAAGTGTTTTAATATATGCGACCTGGACCACAAAACCAGTTGCTGGGGTATTTTTGTAGCAATAGCCAGAAATACATTGTTTGGGGAAAAATAATCGATTTTCTCTTATGCCAAAAATAATTAGGACATTAAAGATCATATTCCAAGAAGATATTTTTTAAATTTTCTACTGTAAAGATATCAAAACTAAATTTTTGATTAGTAATATATGCATTGATAAGAACATAATTTGGATGACTTTAAATGCGATTTTCTTGCACCCTCAGATTCTAGATATTCAAATAGTTGTATAGTCGTGACCCGTGGCGTTTATTAAATTCAGAGGATTCTCTCTCGCGCTGATTGGCTGCCGCCTCTGAAGATACAGTGCGACACTAGTATAGTGATGTGAGGAGCGGAAATGAGACACTTACCAGCGGAGACAACTAGAGTCAGCACCTGTACGACCGTTCGGCAAACACGTGGTGGAAAGTGTGGATGATTGAGATTTGATGTTAAAGTTGCTTTTTGTTTGGCATTGAGGTAAGTGAATAAATTATTGTAATTATTACAGCTCAATAAAAATTCACTAGTGTTGTGGTTTACATAAAACTGAGGAGATGATCGCGCTGATCCATGTCTATAGATGGCAGCGCAGCTTCTTACAACGGTGAGGCAAATAACGTGTATTAAAACCAGTGTTGGGCTTGTTACTCAAAACATTTTTTTTATTAATATTTGTTAGTAACTTCTTCCAAGATTCCAGTTGCCATTAATCTGGTCTGCAGTTAAATTAAAAAAGTGTGAGCTGATGGCAAAAGTTTTTCAGTATTCCTTTAAGAAATCAGGTAAAATATATAGGAATTGTTATTACAAAAGACCCTAAAATTAGAGACAAAATACATTTGATTGGTAATATGAAAATATTTGAAATATGTGGGTTGAAAGAAAGGTATATGTCTATATTTGGCAGAATTATCATACAGAAATCAGAAGCACTTTCCAGGGTGACTTACCCAGATTTTTATTTGGAAAAACAAGCACAATTATATAAGAAACAGATTTGAAGCCGATCAGTGAAGGAGGGTTGAACGTAATTGATTTCAATGTTATGAATGGTCCCCTAAAGTTGAGGTGGCTCCAAGCCTTCCTCAGAACTACCCATTATGTTTGGTTTAGCTTTTCTCATTTGTTTTAGAATGAAATGTGATTTTGAGCCACCAAAATTAGTGTAAATTATCACCTTTTCACAGTCAGGTATTATTATATTGGAAATTATACAAACACAACTTTTCGCCACATAGTTATTTGTTGTGGAATAAGTGCATCCTTCTTAAGGGAACATCTTTTCAGGACTGGATGGATCGGGTCGGGTCCATTGTACACATTATGGATGGCGAGGGAAATTTCCTTTGTTAAAATGATTTTTGTCAAAATAGAATGTTATTTGTACTCAGCAATTATGTGTTTTTGTTGAAAGCTGTTCCTGCTGATTTGGTTCAGTTGATTAAAGGTGCATTCTCTTATTCACCTGTGATACCAAGATTAGGTCATCTAATCATCTCTGGTAGTAGTTTTACAGAGCAGAGTTGTAAACATAAGGTACTAAAACATTACTAAATAATAAGATGCTAAAACAAGTGCACAGATTTTCTCTTCCATAGTTAAGAGACCCCATGTTTTTGATTTTCCTGAAGATAAAGTAGTTCACAAGATTTCTCTTTTCCACTTCTACTGAAGGTAAAATAATTAAGTTTAAAATTATAATTTCTCTGTTACCCATTATATTTCATGATGCATTTTATCAAAAGAAATCACACAAGTTTGTAAGAAAATGTCTCGTTTTCTAAAAATATTTTAAATTAGTATTATAATTTTTCTGATCAGAGGGATGTGGGTGGGCAAGCCATATGCCAGAGTAAAGTAATGCCACAACTTACACATCGGTGTTCAGATCATCTTTCCTCCTGACAAAATCAATGTAATGGGAATATTTCCAGCCACTAATGTAAGCTTTTCCATAACTCAAACTTGCCTGATGCACTGCTGCCTGACTTCATGTGCCTGTGCGAGTTGTGAAAATTATGAAAATAAATCAAGGAGTTATTGGATTTCAAATCAGTGGGGTTGAGGCATCAAAAGTAACTAAATAACGAGCTGTTTTATGGATGGTAACTGTAAAATTACTACTAAAATCTTAGTAATTAGTTACACTACTAGTTACTGCAAAAAGTAATATTACTGTAACTTCCCAACACTGATTAAGACACTGAATAAGAATATTGTTGATAGCTTTTTTAAGATAAAACAGCAGCGATGCATTATTCTTTGGCATATTTTTAAAAG
The DNA here is from genome assembly GCA_003573665.1 of Oxygymnocypris stewartii. Classification (NCBI taxonomy): domain Eukaryota; kingdom Metazoa; phylum Chordata; class Actinopteri; order Cypriniformes; family Cyprinidae; genus Oxygymnocypris; species Oxygymnocypris stewartii. The sequence continues at coordinate 2,707,517 of QVTF01020812.1, forward strand.
ATAAAGCAAAACAGAATAAAACCCCCCTTGTAATCAATGTGAGACACGACTGGACTGTTAAAAGTACATAAAATGTTTGTTTTTTTATTATAATTAGTGGCATTTTCTTTAAATAGAAAGCATATACAGCATCAGGCAGGATTTGATTTTTCGTGTTGTCAGAAAGATGAAGGGGCGAGAGAGTGAGAAAGTGTGTACCTACATCACGCCTGAGGACCAACTAAGTGTCCATTGCAATTATTGTTCTACCTATAGTGCATTTATTGCATTACAAAGCAGACATCAAAAAAGAAAATAAGTGCAATATCATCTACTTACACAGGAGAGGAAGTATTTATGTTCTAAGGCGTTTTTCTTTCCATGGTTGTATTGCATACAGAATCGAAGACAAAAGACTCAAATAATACCCATTGTAAAAATTGTGCTTACCTCAGAAAGAAAAAAATAATAATCAGTGTTTGTTATGCATTCTGTATTGGTCCACTAAAAAACAATGCTATGCCATAACAGAAAATGTTGTATCATGTACATTTACATATATTAAGATATGAAAATCTTGTTTTTAGATTATACTGTGACACATGCTATTTTACACTGTGCATTGTGAAACATATAAATCATCTCTTTTTATCTGTCTTCATATCAACTACAACAATCCAAGTTCTTGACTTACATAAAGGTATCTGATCAATGCTATTAAAATGAATGTCCCAAGTTAAAAACAAGCTGAATTCTGTTGACACAATTTGGACTTGTCTCTCAAGAATCACATGTACAGTAATGGACTTACAATGGAAGTCTATGGGGTAAACATTCTAGAGGGTTTAAAAGCTATAATGTGCAGCTTGAATATTTGGTAAAGTGCTTATATCAATTACAAAAACTTTATACGAATGAATGTCTGATTTGTTTTTTTCTGACTTTTCATGGTCATGACTGGAGTTGAAAGATTAGATATTATTTCATATAGACAAGGTTAGAAAGCAATTTTATCTAATCAGTCTAATTAGTATATGTAATGGTTAAGTTATGTGGCTTTCTTGTGATCAGATTGTGTCATTACATCTTAACTTGAACCTGGAACATTTCTTTATTACATCAATCCAAATACGTGCCATGGCTAAGTGTTAAAATAAATAACAGTGGAGGTATTGAAGCCCATGAGATTGAAAAAGAGCAATTTAAAGAAAATGAACTTTGTGGCAGAAGCCCCTTGTCTGTGCTCAGTATAAAAGAGGGTGAAGTGTCTTACAAAATAAAATAATACTTACAACAAGAATCGATGCAGTATTAAAGTAGATCAGAAACAATCGAAAGAAACAATCAGATCACATGCAACACTTGCATAGACATTTTTTTTTCGGTCATGCTCTGATTTTCTTTTTTTTTACTTTTTTAAATATAGAACAATAGATTAAAGTGAGACATGTTGATAGCAAATAAAGATGCAGTACACTAAAACAGAGGATTGGTCAAGTCATTTGTAAGTGGACTTTTTTATCCTGACTTACACAGCCTAGAACATGTACATTTCCCATAACCCTCTAAATGGCCGATGCAAAGTTTTACTTCAAGATTGGTGCTGTAAACAAAGTGTCCAGAGCCGTGACACAATCTACAACAATTTGAACTTATGTTAGAAAGGCAAGAGCTGGGAAGAGACAGTGACTTGTCTTATAATCAACGCACAATGTGGGTTGTTAACAGGTAATTGGGTGATTTATTCAATCTGACATGGAAAGGCTCTTTTAGTTCTGAAACATAGTCCACATCCCTTATTGTATGCAAACACAAATGCTTATAACTATGTAATTGGTATTACATTCTCAGTATTGCCACAAGGGGCGCTATAGCATACACTGGATCTTCTTCTATGGTAAGTTTCTCTATCAAATCAATCAATGACTGTCATGGCAGAGCAACAGTTTAAAGAGAACTGCGATCTGACACATTTTAAAGCAATGAAACTTGCGTTCATGTACTTGAGTAGAGTATGTTTCAGGCTTCAGCATTCACCATGTCAGTATAATGTAGTAATCAATAGCAAGTGTTGTTTTCCTTGTTTGGATTTCAGTGTATTTCCGGTATATACATAAAAACCCTCCAGCATTAAGCTAAGATGCTAACATACCATGGTAGTGATGTTGCCATTATACTACGATGGACACACTGATGGCTCAATCTTCATATCAGGCATCAATTTTGGTCAATAAGACAAGTCTTTACAATCTAAAATGTGGGTGGATGTTTCAGAAAGTGCATTCTGGGAGTGTACGGATCCAGTACAATCGATGCAACACAATCAACTGAGGGTCAGTTTAGCACTGTCCCTCTGGAGGACAATACATTAGTGCTTCGTACTAGAGGTGTTAAGGCATGCAACTATACATTCACTCAAGTCTCTGTGCATGTTTGGAAGGACCTGTGTTGTCTACGTGAAATCATACTTAAATACACGTCCTCTGTATAAACATGGCATTACATTGGAAAGAGTAATTCTGAAGAAAAATAATGATTTCTTTTTCTGGATGGCAATTTTTGGATATGCACTGAAATCAAGAGGCCGTCACAACAATTAATAATACTTAAGATGTTTTAACTGTAAGTTTTCTTCCAAAAGAACCAAACCGACACCTACAGCGCTACATGAGAGTGTACTGCAACTTTATGTGACTTTACATAACCGTACAACAACGGACGTTACATATATTTTAATGTGTCTCACGTCATCGATCTCTGAGTGAGAGCAATCCTGACTTTGTAAACATCGCAACATTTCTTAAAAACAATACAGATCCATAAATACAAAGTAAAGTAACATAATTTGAAGACTTATATTCAGGATCTGGTGACATTTCATTCAATATATATATATATACATTAGCTATTCTTAGATAAGTTACTAATATTCTGTTGCAGATTTTAAATTAAAAACAAAAAAGAGTAGATTTTTCTAATCTAATATACTCAAAATGTTCTTAAGATTCTGTTCCAATCCTAATGTGCAAATAGTCCTAAATAATTGTATTTGAGACATGCAGTGGTAAAGATATAAGTATTAAGGCCAGTCTGAATGGTCCTACACTGGATAAACCTTAGCCTAAGCTGCTACAGGTAACATCCAAGTCTAGAGTCATGGTAATGAGAAAAGGGACAAACTTTCTTGGATTTGGTCGTAACACAACCTGGTTGATATATGCTAATGTAACCACCAATAAGGTAATTAAACTAGCTAGTCGTCAACGTGTCGCCAAAGCAAGATGTGACTCTATGTTTTTAAGTAGGCCACGGTACTCGCCCCCTTAGACGCCCAGAGCCTCGGAGAGGAAAGGGTGGCGAGAAATGGAGGACAGAGGAAGATCACGCGCTTGTTAGAGATACATTCTTCTTGGTAAAGACAAATTCCTTCTGAGGCAGTTTATTCAGTGGCCATTTTGGTAATGCTAGTTTCAAAGTCTACTTTAATAGGGAGATTGCCAAAACTGTTTACCAACCATTCTAAAAAAAAAATCTAATCACCCTGAAACAATGATACAAAAAAATGTAAATTTAGCTTCTTTAGCTTTATATATCAGGTTAGTCTAGCTAATGTTCGTGCAAGTTGAAAACAGATCAAGATACCTTAAGGTGATTGGCTGTTGACTCTGATAAGGTCAACAAATAAATTACTTGCAAAATGTATAATATATGAACTTCAAACAACTTTCAACTCAATCAAGTCACAAAGGAACAACATGACTATCTCAAAACGTACATCAAATCTGAGCTTCATCTACTTCTATAAAAATCCAAAATATGGGTACTAATTGGATGGTAAAATAATCCATGATCTATAATTATGTTTGATGATAAAATTACTTCAGTTTTCAGTCCTTCTCATTTCCCAGAAAAAGAAACCAGTGACACTGACCTAATTCGGTTCTTTCTTTATGCAGCAGTACGGAAATATAAGCAGGTCGACTGCTTCTTTTCATTCTGGAGTTGGAATTCACCTCATGTGCATACCAAGACTATCGTCCAAATAATATTTCACTCTATGACAGCAGAGCGTAACCCTGAATTCCTTTCCTACATACACCGTATTTACATGGTGCTTTGCAAATGGCAATGTTTGCTACATCTGTGAACATGACTGTGAAAATGACTATTCATGTCAGTTGCCTGAATGATGTCCAGAGGAGGACCAATAAACAACTCATAAGACAAGTGCATATGGGCTCCAATCAGGCAACACCATTACTGTGAGCTTGAACCAAAAAATCACGATTAATACTCACATTTACAAGAGCGCTAGCAAAAAAGAAACTATTAAAGTAAGATGCAACAAAATGCTACAATATCTTTAATTGTGACTCACATCCCATGCTATAAAAGTGCTTTTCCTTTTCCCAAAATGCCTTCTGTGCTCATTAGGATCAGGGAGAGCGTATAATACGCTAAATAAAAAAGGTTATAACTTTTTCTTTTGACTTGGGTGGAGTTTCAGAGGAAGCTCAAATGTTGTTTCGATATGAACATGCATGTGATCTTAAAGGAGAAAAGCTTCCCTGTCTTTTAAAAGCAAATGTAGTGCAATGCCTCAAACAATAACAATCACATAAGCTTAGAAAACAACAGGAACTTTTCATCAACCATTGGCAGCTTCATCTACAAACACACAACCACACACTCACACACACTCACACTGCGTTTCCTGTTCCTCACCAATTCCCCTCAACCCTCACCCCAATTTACAACCCAACTCTCCCAGACTCTTGCAGACAGGCGGTCAGTAGTTGTCTCTTGGCCAAGCTCTCGTGCGCTGGCGGTTGTTTCGTTGGTTGTGTCCGTCCAGCGAAGCCCGCTGCTGCAGAAGTCTGTCCTGTGACTCTTGTCCGTTAGCGCTGTGGATTCGGTTAGGCGGATACACATCCCGGTACGGGTGAGGGTGGCGGTGGGGTTCGTAATCATCTTCCTCCTCCTCCTCTTCTTCCTCGTCCTCCGGGGGGTGCAGGGTGCTAGAGCCACCTCGACGGAGGGAGCGAGAGTCACTGGCCTCATCGGAGGGCATGAGGCTGTCATGCTCCCCTTGCTCCTCCTCCTCCACTCCCCCTCCACCCCCGGCAGGTGACAGCTGCTGGTTCTGAGACAGAAAAAGAAAAATGACAACTCTGAACCATATTGAGGTCACACGTTTCCTCTTTCTGTTTCACTCCAAAGAAAAAAAGACTCATTTAGGAGATCCCGTAAAGGCAAAATATACACACAAATATAAAACACATTAGGTGAAAATAAGATTTAGGATGAAATTTAAAGTGACTGGGTGCTATGGCTTTGTTCATACTGCACACAAATCGGACTTGTTATTTTAATGCGATCTAGATGACTGACTGTCCAAACTGCCATAAGGCCCTATCATACACCCGGAGAAATGTGGCGCAAGACGCAGCCCAAGTGTTTTTGCTAGTTTCAGCCCAATACTGTTTTCATTTTTTCATCCTGCACCACGTTGTTTAAATAGCAAATGCATTTGTGCCAGACGCGATTTCTTTAAGACTGCAAGGGAAGCTCAGCTTCCCCTATAATTGTCAAAAAATGAATGGTCAAATATATGTACTATTATGTTAACATTTTATTGACTAAAAATGCGTTAAACACGTTCATCTCGAACGAAAACAATTTCGTTCAGAATCAGCTACTTAGGTCGGCTGACTCGATTTCCTTCTCATTCATTCCCGTAGCGTACAGTGCATTACTCTGTTGAAGCCCAGCGTCCATTGACTTCAATGGGGCTGCTTTAAACAGTTTTTTTCAGTGGTCAGAAACAAGACGGTCATTGGATAATGCTGCGATTATGTCCCGCCCACGGACACTCAGCGTCTCTGGGATGAATGGAGGAGTGGGCTGGCCCGGACTCCGAGCGTCTGCGTGATGATTGGAGGGTCTGTCGAAAGACTGCATCTCCTTTTGATTGACAGCGATTTTGTACTATAAAAGTCACTGACACTGAAGCTATTCGAGCTCAGTCCCATCGCGGAAGTGTAGTCGAAAGACAAACTGCTGCAACCTATTTCTTGGTATTTGCTTGGTTAAATTGCTAGCCAATTTTCATCATACATTTCACCCAGATTCCTTGTTTCAGTTCAACCTAATTCCCATATTTCGAGTTTAATATCTTTTTTTAGATCGTTTGTTCATTCATTCATTCATTCATACATACAGTAGGCTAGAAAATTTTCTTGAAAAGGAATGTTGGGCAGAATTTAGGTATAAATAAATGGTAAATTTTTATGATGTTGGCCAAAAATGAGCTTCCCCTCTTTGAAAGACCAGCAGCCGCCACTGTGAAATTGTGCCCATCTAAAATCTGGTCTAAAAAAAGAGGTGTGTTCAGGCACATTGTTGGCGCATTGCTAGTTTGAAGAACTGAAAATAGACTGTGCCATAGACCAACTCAAACCTGGTCTAAAGTCAACGGCACAATATTGTTTTTGTTATTTAAAGAACGCGTTAGTAGAAAATGTGCCTCTGGGTGGGTCCACAACGTGCGTTCACTTTGCTTTTTAAACACATGGACGCGCAGCAGCACCCAAACATGGCAAATATTACAAATGAAAGGATTACAGTGTAAAATAATATTACTGTGTGTGTGTAGGCTAAATAAATATAAAAATGTCATACATGTAATAGTGGATAGTTATTGTGTGTATCAGAATTAGCCTAACTATTTGCTCGCGCATGAGCAGATGCGTTTGCTCTCTGGAGACACGTTCAGTCTGTGAACCTTAAAATTCTGCCGTTTAAATAACGGACCCACCACGGAGCGAGCGCAACTCACTCTTAAAGGGAATGGGAGATGAGACTCTGATTGGTTTATTACATGTTATGCCCCAAAAACACTCATTAATAATTAAGAGAATAGGGACAACCTGTTTAGACCATGCGCATGGGCACGCCGACTGTTTTCTCGTCGTTAAACTAGCAAAAGTGGATTCGGACACGCCCTGAGTGCACCTGAGCCGTGTGCTTTAGACCATGTGCTTAGATCATTAAAATAGGGCCCATAATCTTTGAATGTGGTTTGGATTGGGTTTGTCATAAATGCATAAGCTGTTCAGACTAAATGGATTGGAGTCACATGTGGCAAGAATCTCATTTTTGCTGCCTGTCTGAACAAAGCCTTTAAGTTCTAGGTCTAAGATCAAACTGCTGTGCATTACAGTTTGCTATGCATTTTCCTCTGGAGCAAAACGATTCAGGTTAGTTTCAGAAACAAGGTTTCATTCAAAGGGATGTTAGAAGGGTTGTTACATTCACAAAGCATCAGTCTTTGTGGTCAGATACAGCCTCTTTTCCAAAGTCATAAAATCAACACGTTTCTTTATAACACAGGAAAACAGGCAGCTGTATCTGCTTTGTGAACTCATCTTATGGAGGTTCTATCGTGTTAATATCAATCAGCAAGGTGCATAAACAGAGCAGTCAGAGATGACTGTGTGTGCAGCTGGGTCTAATCCCAACAAATTAAGCGAAAAGTGTAGCGGGGTAAGTGCATAACACGATAGAAATCATAGAAAAAGTAGGCCTTGTCAAAGGGAAATTTTGCACTGCCATATGGAAGTTTGCATCATTTGACAATATTTTTCAATAAGAAGTGAAATGGACGGTTAGGAAGTGCCATAAAGCATGTGACTATTTCCCTGAATTTAATCCAGTTCATTTCTGACCTCCAACCCATAGAAATGCTGCCTACACCTTTACAAACTCTGCCTCCACCTTTAGAAATTCTGCCTAGACCAGGGATAGGCAACATCAGTCCTGGAGTGCTGATGTCCTGCAGAGTTTAGCTCCAACCCTAAAACAAAAAAACTCTAACCTGCCTGTTGCCTAGCCTGTGATCCTGAAGACCTTGATTAGCTTGTTCAGGTGTGCTTGATTAGGGTTAGAGCTAAACTCTGCAGGACAGTAGCACTCCAGGACTGACGTTGCCTATTCCTGGCCTAGACCTTTAGATGTGCCACCTACAGTTTGAAATGCGCCACCTACACCCTTACCTTGCCAATGCTGCCTGCATCATTAGAAACATTATCAAGACCTTAAAGCCCAAAACACACATCGTAGCCAAGTTTATTAGATCCATATCGCATAGTGTATGATAACTGTACGATATGACACACCTTACTATACAAGAATAAAGTGTCATCAGCATACGCTAGTAGTAAACAAAAAGAGCATGATAAATCACACATTAGCAGTTGAATTTTTTTGTGTACTGAAAAAAAGTGGAAGCGGCGAAAGAAGGAATAAGAGCTTGAGGTAAGCAGTTTTAATTCTTAGTTCCATGTCGCGTTGATTACATGTCAGAATTTTATTGGTTGGACAGTAAACATGGATCATACCAGCAAACACACGGTGCGATGATCATGCTGTATTATTACTATATTAATATACACTATATTGCCAAAAGTATTGGGTCACCCCCTTCTAATGAAAGGTTTGACTTCTTTAGTACAAATCTTCATGTTTAAGCATATAATTATATATTAGGGAATTGTGTGCTTCTAATTTTATAGCAACAGTTTGGACGGGACCCTTTTCTATTCTAACATGACAATGTCTTTGTGTATAAGGAAAGGATCAAAGGTAAATTATGATTGAGTTAGTGTGAAAGAACTTGAGAAAGAAGTTCATCAGCATGCATTGATTTATCTCATGTTGTAGCAAAAAATAAATACATAATAATAAAATGATGTGCTCGTGCGACCAACTGAGAAATTAGTCACAAGAGAGCAACCGGTGGGAAGAATAAGTCTAGAGCCCTGATTTGGCATTTCCAATTAATGTAGGCCCGTTACATTCTTATTAGGCCTATTATTATTATGAAGTTACTTTTATTATTAAATTAAAAGTACATCTAATTTTCCCCACAATAATTACCACATAATTGATGCGCTGTGAGGATAAAATTAGGCTATTTACTCCTCAATTACATTTTTCTTAAAGGTATATTAAATCAGGTTTATTAGACTATATTGTAGCCTACCTACAATGAAATATATTCCTATAATTAAAATATTACCACTGCAGTCATCAACAAAAAAACAATTAAATAAAAAGCTTTTATTTCAAGCACCGACTTTTAAAAACAACATGTTTAACACTAAATACGTTTCTTATTTTATTAATTTTTTCAGTAGCCTATGTACGGGCCACAAGAGAAATATAAAGTAAATAAATGAAAACAGCTATAGGCTAAACCGTTATCAGCATATGTTTAAGTAGATTCGTCTCGCTTTGTCTCTGAGAGAATAAGCGGCGTCAGACGCCGAAAGCTCGTCATTATTACGTCATTCCATTTTTACTTTCACTATCTCTTTAAAGTGATTTGACTGAGATTAAGATGTTCAACAGCATAAATCTTAAATGTTTGCAAACCCTGGTGCAAACGTGCAGTGCAGTGCAGTGGTGCAGTGTGATATCCACTGGCTCGCCTTCATGGTTTAAAACAGAAATATTTCCAACAATGCGTAACCAATTGCCCTGCATCGAAAACGTAACGAACCATGACACCACTGTATCGTATCCAACCGAACCGTGAATTTTGTAAACCGTTACACCACTAATATATATATATATATATATATATATATATATATATAAGAAAACACGGAAATATCGCGGTTGCTGCATTCCTCTGCGGTTATGCTCGTCAAAAGAGCGGTATTGTGGTTATCGCGACAGCCCTACATCCGACCATGTGTGCCGCGAGATGAGTGCAAGGGCCAGAGTTGAGAATCTCTGGTCTACACCTTTAAAAAAAACTGCCTACATCTTTACAAATGCTGCCGACACCTTAGACCCACTGTCTACACTTTAAGATGCACTGCCTGTAGCTTTGCAAATGCAGCCTACACCTTTAGGAAAGCTGCCTACACTTTAAAGACATGCTTCCTACATCTTTACAAACTCTAACTACATCTTAAAGATGTAATACCGACACCACTTGAAATGCTGCCTACACATTTATGGCTCGTTTCCACCAAGTGGTACTGTTCAGTATAGTAAAATATTGCAATTATTTCCATTGTAAGAAGTTGTGAATGGTTCTAAAATAGCGAACCGTACAGTTCCAATTTTTTGGGACAATTCCATTGGGGCATCTAGAACAGTAGTCCATTACCTAAAGGGTGGAGCTAGATTTACATGAAGTTTAGAAACGAAGTTTATAAACTAAGTTCGGGAGGAGCACGTCAGATACTCAGGCTAATTAGCACAGGTGGTACACAATCTAGGTAATCAACCCTTGGACATAAATACAGCTGTCTTACCTCCATCTAGTTGACGGTTAAGCAGCATTCGGTGGCACCATTTACATTACATCACATAACAGACTCAACATTTCCGTCCAAACAACGAGACCCATGATGGGGTTTTCGTAATCTCCGGTCAATCTGCCGGCCCCAGGATCGTCTATTTTTATTTTCATTTTATTTTTCACCAGACACGGCCGCCGAGCTCCGGGCTTCGTCACGACCGCTGCTCTCTGCTCAACCAGCCAGACGTTCTCCTCCGCCGGCCGGAGGTCGCAACAGCAGGCCTTCAACGAGCCTAGGCCACGCCCCAGGTTTCACCGCAGCAAAGCTTCACTCGCTTCCCGCTTCGGCTCCTCAGCCTTCACCGCGGCTCTCCCAGCTGCAGCGCAAGTATGCAGCCGTGCCTCTAGCTTCTAATTTCAGATGCTAACGCGAGGCAGCCTCCGTTAACACGCAACCACCAATGTTGCCAATAATTCTCAGGGGAAATCTCCAAAGGCAGGTATTTGTTGGTAAAAGTCGTTAAAAGACCTCGCGAAGACATTGGATGTTAACGTCACTATGTAACCATGACACCATGCCCAGAATATACACCGGATGTACTTAAACCTCCGTATTTTTACCAGCATTTAATTGGCATAGCATTCCTTAGACCGATAAGCTGGATGAGATAAATGCGTTTTGCGAATACACTCTTGATCACCGCGGACCAACAGTAAAATGAACGTGCACGAGGTGTTCTCATTCAACCGGTACTATATTAATGTTTTGTTTTTGACCTAAATCATAGAGACACTGACCTTGATTTGCATATGCATTTCAGAGGGCTAAATAGAGCCCCTTCACAACAGATGTAGTTCCCAAACAACTGTCAGTTTTGACCCAAATATGAATTTCAGTTACATAATTAATCCAAATTTCGACAGTAATAAATTATCTTGCAGCATCAGTTGCGCACGTATCCCCAAGATCTCCCGGTTCTCTCTTGTGCATTTAATTTCACCAGAAACCTCACTCTAAACAGATCATTTGAATCAGTGAATTGTCGACTAGAGAACAGCTGCTATCGGATCATTCCAACTTGCGAGGGAAGCGTTGGAGCAATTTGCGAACTAATTTTACAGGTTCATTAAAAAATAATCAGCTTGTTCATGAATCAGACACTGCTCCTACGTCCCAGAGCACATTATATACATTATAAGGAGTAACGGTATGATTCACGATACGTAGCGAAGTAAAAAGTGCAATCTTTGGAACGCAGTAAAGTTACTAAACAAACGACTCCAGAAACTACAGGTATTAGAAAATGTACTTAAGTACGGTAGCGAAGTAAGTTACTGTTACTACTTCGTTACTGACCACCAGCGGCCCTGCTAAACATCACAACCATTTTTCCATGGCCTATACAGCTACAGCCGCAGGCGCAAGCTCGAAGCTGCCTCCGCTTGCAACACAGCCCCACACATCTCAGTCTTTTTCCTTCTGCTATGAATAACTCTCTTTTTCCTTTACAGTGGCCTCCAGCTCCCGTAGCAGACACTAGCGTGAGGCTACCTCCATTAGCAGAGCAGGCTACGATAGCTCTTCAGGACCTCCTTCCTGTGGCCTACAGCTACGGCAGTCAAAGCAAGCGCGACGAAGCATGCAAAGCATGCCGTCATTTTTACCATGACACCATAGACAGTGGGAGATCTATTAAGCCGCATCTACGCACGGATCTCTGTTGAAATGGAAGTTACGTGGTTTATCACGTCCGTATTTAAGACGTAACTGCCCGTGTTTACATTAATTTTACGTCATAAAACCATTTTGAGACGCAAGAACATTAAGCCACTTACACGGAATCGTGCACAGCCGCATGCGCAAGCAGTCTACACAATCAAGCGCGCATCAGCGGTTAAAATAAGAGCAGCCTTCCGTAGTGAGGTTTACATCTTACATTTATAGATCCACCGCATTCCAAACCACAGGCATAATGACTCCACAGAGCATTTGTAAGAAAAAAACAGACTGGCGAGACCGCACACTTAAAGTGTACATCAAACAAACGCGTGTCTCTCTCAGCGCTCCTGCGCAATGAAGCCAGCAAATCTCCTTGTAACTTGCTCCAACCTTTCCAAACCTTATGAAAGATTATTTTACAGAAGGTTCAAGTGGCGCATGCTCGTGAGGAATTGGAAGCAAGCAGCATATGGGTGTTTCTAAAGCAACTCGGCGTCATCGCTCATCTACTCAATCTAAGCCCAGAATTGATTCTGAAATTCTCAGAATCGTTTGAGAGAGACTTGGTCATTTCTCCATGACAGAAGCGCTGCAACAATCGTAATCATTGAATATGGACATCAAAGTTGCCATTTGCCAAATTCTCCATCGAGTTCAGCCGTATTCATCCTGAAATAACCTGTTCAGTTTTCCCCTATAGGCGGCGCAAATTAAACGAGAGTTCACGACCAAGGCCATGCCCCCGATTTCGCAGATGCAAGGCCCGCAAAGGGTCCGCCTGCAGCTCAGCCGTCCAGCACGGCTTTCCAGTCAGTAATACCGGTGCCCATAACTCAAACGGGCTTCTGGCCACCTCCAGTTCCGGCTCAACGGCCCACCCCCTTCTGCCCAGAGCCCGCAGCCCAAGTAAACGCTTGGCCGCAGTGGCCGGCTTACGTAGCCCCACAACCCGGCCCAGGGCCCGTAGCCCAAGTTAGCACATGGCCGCAGTGGCCTCCCAACCCAATCCCTCAGCCTACCCCTCTCAGCTCAGGGCCGATAACCCAGGTAGACACCGGACCGCAAAATACAGCGCCTCCGGCCCCTTACAACACTCTCCTCCAAGCAAAACTGCAATACTCGCTCTTCACCGCTCCACCAATGACCGTCCCAGCAAATGCCATTGCCACAGAGCCCCCGCAAGCGGCTCACAATGTTCGAGCACAGATTTTAGCAGAAATTCAGGAAGTTGGCTCCATAGGCGGACAAATTCCCAACCCCAGTACCTCCATATCCAGAATTAATACTTCCATAAGCCACCCGCTAAAACCCCTCCTGGACAAATCACTCGACACCATCCTCCAGGCTGTCTCCCCCAGAACACTCCAAACATACGTGACAGCATGGAAATGCTTCAAGTTGTTCCATCGCTCTCATAATATTCCGTTCCCTGAATTTTCTCTACTCTCAATAACCTCTTTTATCTCTTTTCTCAACAGCATTAAATGCCTCCAAGTCAGCTCCATCAAAGGTTACATAAGCGGTATCCAATTCTTCCACAAGCTGTTGTACGGCGCTCCGTCACCCGATATTAGCAATTCTCAAACTGCCATGTTGATAAGAGGAATTCAGCGAACCCGATCTACTCGTCCCAACTCCAGGCTACCCATTACCTTAGACATCCTCACCAAGTGCATCCACACCCTCCGCACAGGTTACCAGACCCCCAGTACAGCCCGTACACTCGACACCATTTTCATTTTAGCCTTTTTTGGGTTTTTGAGATGCTCCGAGCTAGCCATCTCCTCCAAATTTGACCCAGCCACTAACCCCACCATCTTGGACCTAACCATCCTCGATAGCGAAACTATCTCCTTTTTGATCAAACAAAGACAGACCAAATAAAAAAAGGTCACTTCGTTTAAATTTTCAATCTCCCTTCGCCTATCCAACCTTACCAAGCCGTTCGCGAGTATCTCCGCCTCAGAATTTTCCAAGCTAAATCCCCCCTCGAACCCTTATTTTTAGACCATGCCAGGAAACCAGCCAGTCTCACCTGGTTCCAAAAAAACACCTAAAAGCTGTCCTGCTATCAGCAGGCATCTCAGCAAGAAATTTTTCCAGCCACTCTTTTCGCATCGGGGCAGCAACGTCAACGGCCCAAAAAGGCCTCACTAAACACCAGATCCAAACCCTAGGGAGATGGTCTTCAGAAGCTTTCCAAAGCTACATCAGAACGGACCAGTCTCACATTAAATCAGCCCACCAAACTCTTGTTTCATAAAACTTGGTGCAAGCTTTCCTGGCTTTTACTTCCTTCAAATCACACGCTTGGCGAGGCTCCCCCTGCTGACACTGCGGACCATCACTTACGACCAGAGCCTCCCAGCAAAAAACTTGCCTTTTCCATTCTGCGGCCGGAGAGTCTCACCCATCCAGGCTGTGAGCTGCCATCTCCAGTCAGGTCACGGCGAGTGCCTCCCGGCCACCCAACTTTACCTTTCCGTCTTTACCTGTCCGACAGTGAGTCTTGATCTCCCGTTGGACGCCGGCGAGAGCCTCCCGGCCAGACAACCTTACCTTTTCCACCCCACGGCCGGCAAGACTTACCCATCCAGACCGCGAGTATTTTCCTCCCGTCGGATGTCGGCGAGAGCCTCCCGGCCACACATCTTACCTTTTTATGTCTTTACCTGTCCAACGCAGCGAGTCTTGATCTCCCGTTGGACGCCGGCGAGGTGCTCCCGGCCAGACAATCTTACTACTCTGTCTTTACCTGTCCAACGCAGCGAGTCTTGATCTCCCGTTGGACGCCGACGAGGTGCTCCCGGCCAGACGATCTTACTTTCTCTGTCTTTACCTGTCCAACACAGCAAGTCCTGGTATCTCGTTGGACGCCGGCGAGGTTCTCCCGGCCAGACAATCTTACTTTTCCTGTCTTTACCTGTCCAACACGGGAGTCTCAATCTCCCGTTGGACGCCGGCGAGGTGCTCCCGGCCAGACAAACGCTCTTCCGTCTGCTCGCACCAAAAATATCGAACCCATGTCGAACGCGACATAACCGGCCGTTTTGGCAATCTTAGCACGCCCACCAGTTGGATGTCGGCTAAGCATCCCGACCAAACTTTACCTTTCCGTCTTCACCTGTCCGACGCAATGAGTCTTGATCTCCCATCGGACGCCGGCGAGGTGCTCCCGGCCAGACAACCTTACCTTTTCTAGTCCCACACTGGCGACACTTACCCGTCCAACACAGCGGGTATTGTGCCCCCGTTGGGCGTCGACGTGAGCCTCGCAGCGAGACGTCTTACCGCTTCCCCCTTGGCAGATGAGACTAACCTGTTAGACTCAGTGAGTATTGGCCTCCCGTAGAGTTCGGCGTCAGTCTCAGTCACCCACCTATTTTTTCCGTCCGACGGGCGACGAGGCCTAGCCGTCGCTGCGGTCCTCGTCCGCCCGCCGAACACCATTCAACTCTCTGCTATCCTCAAACCTTTTCCCCCCGCCTGGCGAGGCTTACCCGTCCGATGTCCTACGTCTTACAATCTCCCATCGGATGCTGCGAGAGCCTTCCCCAGTTCCGGATTTCTCTTCTCTCTACTCGGCGGCGAGACTATCCGTCTGGCAGCGTAGCCTTGGTCTCATGTCAAGACGTTGACGCGGTCTCCCGGTGGGCTCCTATGCTTGCCGTCCGCATGCGACGCTCATCCATTCGATGCCGTGAGTCTCGATCTCCCGTCGGATGTTGTGAGAGCCTCCTTGTCGGGCGTCCCAAACTCTTTTTATCTGCCTAGCCGATAGGACCCATCCGTCCGTCGGAGGGGTATTGTGCCCTATCGGAGGCTTCATGGGTCCTCTCGGCCAGATACCGCCCTCTGTCCTCTGATTAGCAGGGGCTGATGGCCAGTAGGGCCGGTACGCCGACTCCGTGAACTATCCCACTGCAGGCAACTCGGGTCCTCCTGGCCAGGGCTCCAACCACACTGCTCCTCCATCGGCGGGCAGGGCTCACCCGTCCCAATGCGGTGAGCCATCGCTGGGCCTCGGTTGAGCCCTCTCCGACCGGTCGCCCCAAAACCACGAAGTTCACTCCGGCGGTCGGTGGGGCCCACTCATGCATGCCAAACCACTCCCTCAGAGCACGTAGACCCCCCCGGCCTGCCACACAAGTTACTCCTCGGAACTAGCTCCCGCCAGATCTCAAACGCGTATTTGGGGGGGGGAGTCTTAGTCTGGCAGCTGTCCTACGTTATATTGCTTTTTGGGGGTTCACTGGGTTCGGGCCATTCCCGGCTAGGAGCCCTCCCCCAGGACAGCACGCCTACAACGTATTACCATACACGCCAAATACGCATTACGTTTATCGTGCTAGTAGATGTAAGTGTGAAATCGTGAAATGAAGTTTAGAAACTAAGTTTATAAACTAAGTTCGGGAGGAGCACGTCAGATACTCAGGCTAATTAGCACAGGTGGTACACAATCTAGATAATCAACCCTTGGACATAAATACAGCTGTCTTACCTCCATCTAGTTGACGGTTAAGCAGCATCCCTCCACCACCCCTTCTCCACCAATATCACTAGAATTCTAATCACACGGGGGGGGGGGGGCACTGGGTTCGGGCCATTCCCGGCTAGGAGCCCTCCCCCAGGACAGCACGCCTACAACGTATTACCATACACGCCAAATACGCATTACGTTTATCGTGCTAGTAGATGTAAGTGTGAAATCGTGAATGCAGAACATTGATTGGTTGACAGAGAATCTGTCTGTTTAAAACTGATCACCAGTTCGAAATTCGCACTCTTTTATCCTCGCGCTTCAACTAGCTTGCTCGCTGACGAACCGGAAAATCCGGTCGTGCAGGACCCTCGCCTTAAACATCGGCCTGAGGAAGATAGCTAAGCGAACTTAAGACTTCGTAAAGCCTTAACACCGAACCAGCAGCTCAACAACGCTTTCATCTCAACACAGAACTAGGCAACCGCCAAGCGAAAGAGGGCTTTCCCAGTGACGTCATGCAACAGCGACGCGAACCATCAAGGTTTCCAGGAAACACGAGGAAACCACATGGGACGGAAAGATCTTCGGCAAAATTTACATGAACGCAAAGCCACGATTTTGGCTTCGTTTCATCTTTCCCTTCACAGCGGTACACATTCGTTCCTCCCTAAAACCCAAACTTAACGTTAGAATCAGCTCAATTGTTGTAAAATGCCATCTTTGCTAAATTGTGGGACATGTTTGATAATAAAACGTTGAAAGCACGCTGTTCCCCGCTGAAATGTGTGTGCGTGCTTCAAAACAAGCTAATTACACTTTGAGCTTCGGGCGCGTCCATAGTCGATAAGATACACACAAAATATGTAAAAATGACTGGCTTGGAGAGTATTCATTTAAAACAGTTTATGTCTTAAGTAGACGAGAACGGTTGGGAGAAAATCCGATGTGTGTCTGAAGACAGAATGTTGTCTTAAAGTGACAGACAGGCGCTTGGGCCATCAATGATAATCAAAGAACAAAATGCAAAGAAGAAAAAAACTCACAGCTCTTAATCTGTATAACGCTATAGCTTTAATAAGCATCAATCTATGAATAAATACAGTGAAAACTATGCAGTGTTCATTTACATTTGATTTATTTTGTAGGATATTACTTACCTGAACAGTAATGTTAGTGGACCTTCATGAAAAAAGCACGGTTTATTTCATTTAATTTGTATAGCCTATTTGTCTTATTGAATTTATTTGTTTTACTTTGTTTCTTTGTTCATGTTCTTACTGTATCTTATAATATGTATAAAACACTAAAAATGCCTGCACACAGGTGCATTTACAAATTGATGCTTTATATTCATTTCATTAAATATGTATTTTACATTTCAGAATATAAAACAATGTTAATTCAACTCTTAATTTGTCATATATATATATATATATACACATAAACAAAAAGTACCGATAAGAATACTGTTAAAGTACCGAATCGATAAGCAGTTTCGGTAAGAGTAGTAATACCATTAAAACATTAACAATACCCATCCCTACTGCTCATGTGTGTTGGGCTTATTTACATGCACAAAATTATAACAGTGTATTTTAGAATTATATATTTTTACACACATAGAGTGTTGCGCTTTATTCTTTGAACAAGAACAATGACGATCACTAATTTCTGACATACACCACGACTATAAATTAAGGGTACTGTTGGCAGTGGAAACGAAAGCCAGATCAGGATGTACCGTTCTTAATCATATTGTACTATACTGTAGCATACCACTTGGTGGAAATGAGGCTTTAGAGACATTGCCTACACCACTGACTACATATTGAGATTATTTGAATGTACTTTTGGAAGTCATTTTAAGGCCTGCATAATTTTAAACAAAGCTTTTGTATTACTCCCTTTTCCCCACTGGGCAAATGGCATAGCCACATAAAAACTATGAATGGGCTACATGTTTCACCAACAACAGCATAACAAAATCATATATTTGTATATATGATATGTTTTATTTTAAGTGCATTTCCAATGGGGATACCAGATGGCCATTTCCATTAGAAGGGATTGAAGGATTTAGAGGATGTAAAGAAGTATCAGGGTGGGGTTTTGTTTAACAGTCTGAGTGGGAAAGGCAATCTGACCATCCCACCTACTCACCGCAGGTTTGTAAGCGTTCATTCAATTAATTCCTGTGTTTCAGAGAGCTGCAAAGTCAGGCATGAATGAGACACAGAACAGACAGATTGAGACTTACAACATATTAGTATTACAAGCATTTCTGGACCCAAGACAACTTAAAGACAGAGAGTGAAAATATGGAGTAGAGGAAAGGACAGAACAGATATGTGTTTAATGACCACATGTTGTCATAAAGAACAATAATCAGTTTTCAAATTACACCACTGATTTTTAAACACAATATAGAATTGGCCAATTATTGCTTAAAGCAGAACAGTATAATGGAGTGAGATGTTTTGAATACACAGGGGGCTCCAAAATGCTGAGAACTGTAGTGCAAATACCATTATTGTGCATTTTTTAGTTCCACAGTGCCCGTCTATTTTACAAACTGTGTCGCATATTCTAGTGAAAATCAGTTATGACCTGAAACCATTTTCTGTGAAACTGTAACTTTCAGATTTTTGAGGTCAATTGTATAATTTAAATGAATTTGATAGGATCTTAGATAAGGTGGATGCAGACATGGATCTACACATTACAAATATTATATACATTTCTCAAAGCTGATACAAATACCATCTATATTCTGGGTGATTATGTTTAGCACAGTCTCTGGACTACTTTCCTCTGGTGGCCTCTGGTCTAACTAGGTCAGAGCATATGTGACTGCAAACCTCAAACTTGTTTCTTTTTTAATAATGTAGTTGTCTGCATTTTAAATAAAAAGAACAATGTGGAATTTTTATGATATATTCCTGACGATTTTGCTGGCTATTGTGAATATCGTGATTTAATATGCTAGTAGGCTTCCTTATAGACATGCTATAACACAAGTTTCACAATCCTTTCGTGTAAACTTACTTTGAATATCCTGAGAGCCAAAGGCGCATGCAAACTAACATATTGCTCTCTTTCATATCTTTATATTAAAACTCTTTAAATGTTTCCGTCCATCCACACAAAGCTACCTTACCTGTAGACTGGAGATTGCTGTGGGTGGGGTCATCAGATTTTTCTCCAATAGAGGGTTGAGAGGGGCAGTGCCAGGCAGATGAGTGGCACGCCAGTAGACCTCCAAATATTCAGTGAGGTGCTCACAGGCGTCCTCCAACTGGTTCTCATCCAAAATTACATCAAACATCTCCTGATGGGGAGACAGGGTGGAGGAGAAGATGACATGCGGGGAATGGAATTAGAAGATATTATATAAAATATCTTGTGATGGTGGTCAGGTGATGGGAGATGATGTTGAGCGACAGGTAGGATAATGGCTCTATGGAACAACATGCAACATGACTTTTGTCAGAATGTGGTTTGGAATAACAAGCGTCTACATCACTAGAACTATGGCAAGGCCAGTCAATCAAGTGAGAATGAAGAACATTTAAAATTACACCAATTGGCTAACAATGTGAGACTCAAATTTACCTTAATTTCCAAATAACACACAATAAAAAAGACAATGTAGTTAAACAGATTTGAATGCCCTTCAGTTCTCATTCTGCCAATCCTTAATTAATAAGGTCTATTTATAAAGAGGAAAAACAGCTAAATTATGTTAAAGATTTTGATTAGGTGATCAAAAAAATGACATTCTGTTGTCATTTACAAACCCTTGAGTAGTTCCAAACTGGGAGAAATTTAGAAGAATAAGTACTAGTTACTCTTTTCCATGAGATTGCAATGAATGTATACTTTCAGGCTTCAAAAAGGAAGCAAAAGCACCATAAAAGTCATCCTGCGTATTTTTTAGAGTCTTTTAGCTTTGCATTAAAAACAGACAACAAATGTTGTTGTGAAAATAGTGACATTCACCCTTGCTCTTATTGGTGAGGCTTCATGAAAGAATATTCGGAACTAGTTTTGTAAACTAAATCAACCAATTTATTACAAACATACCTAAAAAGGATTATACTTTTATGGTGCTTTTGTGTCCTTAACACTTGAAAGCTCCAGTCTCTGTTCATTGTAATTGCATGAAAAAGAGCAATCATCACAGTTTCTCAAAGAAATATTCTGTGTTCCAGAGAACAAAATGAGAATTTGGAAGAGAATAAGGGGGATTAAATCATTTGTTTGGTATAATGTAATACCTTGGCCGCCCTAAAAACTTCAGACTATCTCCTCCTTTTGTAAGGGAAGGAAATATTGTAAAATGCCAAAACTATTCAATTATCTATAAGAAATGGATCCTGGCATGGATCCTTATCTATAAGAAATGGATCCTTGAAGAACTTACAGGAGGACACTGAGTCAGTTTATCTGCTGCCATCATCTGAACATTGAGGTGTTTGCTCTGTGATTTACCCCTCGACTTTATCAATCGCTGTAGGACCTGCCAAAAAAGAATACGAAGTTTTGACAATGAAGGATCTATTTTGCTACTGACAGAGCTGAAGATATTTTTTAATTTTATATTTTCGGCATAATTATAAAATAATCATATTATTAATATTAATTAATATTATTATTAATATTGATTATATTTTCAGATTTTCAGACTCACCTTTGGAGAGGTGACCTTGACGTACACAATAATAGGAGCTAACGAGGTTTTAGCTAGTTGCGCTGGATGGTTAATGGTGTCTGCATCTAGAACCACCAACTGAAGTGTTTTGGCCAGCTCAAATATTCTCTCGATCTCACTTTGTACCTCCGCTGAGTGGGCAAACAGACAAATAGCATCCACAAAACATGAATCCCAAGAAAACGTAGGGAGAAAATGCTCAAATGTACAAGTTGACAGAGCTCGGCAATACAAGGTTTTTTTGGACATATTCTGGCAGAAGCCTTGCTCATTCTCAAAGTTAACAAAATCAGTGTTCAATACATCACATAAAACCAATTGTATGTAAGATCAACAATCAGGCAGGCAGTTGACGTTCCGGGAGAAGTTTATTTATTTATTGATGGCTCTTTATTGTTGAGCTCTGAAGGGTGTGTGATGTTCTCACCCAAACTGGTTCGTGTGTTAGACCTCTCCATGATGGGTCTCTTGTTGAGGACCGATCTCTTCGCCAAAGAAAGGTCAGCGGTCACCCGGGTTATAGAAATCCTGTCAGCATTACAATACATTAGTACACTTGATGTGAAAGAAAGATTCCTTGCCCAAAGTTATCGTATGCTTTCTAAAACATGGAACATAATCGCATGAGTTGTATAGACTATTTTTATGAGTTCTCTGGAGCTTGGCAGGCCCTGTAACCATTACTTTTCATTGTAAGGACATAGGAATGAGTAAATGTTGACAGAATATAATTATATGTATACAGACAAGAACACCTTTCTTGTCTGTATACATAGAAGAATATTCTGTCAACATTTACTCATTTAAAACTCACCGTCCATCAAAGCGATGTTTGAGAAAGTCAAACAGGGCTTTCTGCATCATATCTGTCACCTGTTGACAGACACGACATATTAGACAACAAATTGTAAAGACAAATTCAGAGGGCTGTTTAATGTTTACTGCTCACCTCATAGCCCTTCAGTGAAGGCCCAACCAGAACCACAGGCCTCATGGATGGCACCACATCATACGGAGGAATGTGTTCAGTCTAAACAAGACAAGAGTGGCACTGTCACAAAGAACTACAGCATCAACTAAAACTTCAAAATACAAGATTAGAAACAGTTTCTGTAATGTATCAGCACAGACTGTCAACAATCTTGGTACAAACTGCTATACTTCCTGAGATGCATGAGACGTCAGATATTGTCTTACTATTTAAAGCATTTAGAACGGTCACAGAGACAAGTGCAATTTATAAAGACACTTATTCTACTGATATCAGAATTGTATGCATGGTACTCAAAAAAGACTTGACAGTCATTAAATAAATAGAGATGTTATTCCAATCTACTGTACACTACTGCTGCTCAAAGGTTTGGGGCCAGTGATCTTTTATTCAGCAAGGATGCATTAAATTGATAAAAAAAATAATAATAATCTGACAGTCTCCACAACAATGTAAGCAGCGCAATCATTTCCAAAGAAATGTTTCTTGAGCATCAAATCAGCATATTAGAATGATTTCTGAAGGATCATGTGACACTGAAGACTTTGCATCACAGAAATAAATTACATAAAAAAACACTCAAATAGAAAATAGCTTTGAATTGTAGTAATATTTTCACAATATTACTGTTAACCATTTTTTTTATAAAAAAAGAACATAAAACAATTAAAAAACCAAACAAATGCAAATTTAGTAGTATTTTTGGCCATTTTGTGGTTATTTTGGGCAGAGTTGCCAAACACTACAAGCTATAAGTACAATATAGCAATAAATTATTTTCTCAAATATGATCAGTCTGACTAATCATAAAGAGAGATTATCATAAGATATCTAACACAAATCCATATCAACACCTACCTGCTTTAGCTTCTGTTTGGCTTTTGAAAATAAGAGAACACATCAGAATCAGCATTCAGAAGATTTTAGAAGCAAAACGGCTTATAATTTTACTCTATTCTGAACTTTTACAGGTGTTTTTCTACTGTATTTGACTGTGGAGGCTTAACCGGTGACAGAACATGCATTATGTTAAGAAGAGGAGCAAATAATAAGAACAAAAGCAAGGGAAGAATAAACTCCTAGATCTTCAGTCCTACTGATATTTTGCTCATTTGGGGCAGCATTCCCAGCCACACACATCCCATGCAAAGCAGCATGGTGCTCAGGCCCTGTCACTCTCACTCTCACCTGCGGGTGGCGGCGTGGATCTCCAACCTCCTGATACCATGTCGCCCAGGTTTGCGGAGGAGTTACCACTTTTCCTGCTGAGAAAGAAAAATGTTATCACTATCACAGAGCAACAGCAAGTGCCTTCACAGAGCTGGTAAGCTATCTGGACATTACCAGAATTGACAGCTTCATTAATATATTATCATTCAGATGGGGACTCAGTCATCAGATTTAGTGGGGGTTTATTTTTTATCAGATCAGAATGAGCTTTATTGGCCAGGTATGTTTATACATACGAGGAATTTGTTATAGTGACAGAAGCTCCACAGTGCAACAGAATGACAGCAACAGGAGAGCACACAGACAACAAAAAACAATACGCAAATAGGCAATGTACAAAATGGCAAAAACACAATATACAATACAGACAATTATGTGTGAGGTCTGACATGTGCAAATTTGAAATGAAATATACGTATGTGTGGTGAATAAATAATTGTATAATAGTGTTGTGTGATCCACGTTTAATGTCTAGTGTTCATGAGATGTATTGCTTGGGGAAAGAAACTGTTTCTGTGTCTGGTCATTCTGGCGCTCAGAGCTCTGTAGCATCGACCAGACGGTAACAGTTCAAAGAAGGAGTGTGCTGGATGTGAGGGGTCCAGAGTGATTTTGCCAGCCTTTTTGCTCACTCTGGATAAGTACAGTTCTTGGAGAGTGGGGATGGTTGTACCAATTATTCACTATATGATGAGTTATATGATATAACTTGAATAGCTTATTAAAATAAAAAAGGTATTAAGAAAAACATTAAAGAAATTCAGTAACACCTTACAACAAGGTTCAATTTGAGGAATAGTTTACCCAAAAATGAACATTTGCTGAAAATGTACATCCAAACTACACTATATTGCCAGAAGTGAAATGTAAATCAAATCAGGTCCGCTCAGTGGACAGTGCAAAAGAATACAAATAAAAATTATATAAAAGTAACACAATACAAGAGCATATATATGGTAAAAAAAGAGACATAAGAGTAAAATGTGCAATGAAATAAAAAGTGCAAAACAATAAGATGTGCAAAACAATAATCATTGCAGACGATACATGTATCAAAAAGAGAAGTAAAAAAGTAAAAAATAGGTAAAAAAAAAACATAAAAAGCACAATTCTGAGCGGAGCTAATTCACAGGCGTCTGAACTCAGCAGCGCCACCGGAAGAAGATTCTAGGGAATGTTGTGCTTCTAATGGTATAGCAACAGTTTGGACAGGACCCTTTTCTATTCTAACATGACAATGTCTTTGTGTATAAGGCAAGGATCAAAGATAAATGATGATTCAGTCAGTGTGGAAGAACTTGACTGGTCTGCAGAAAGCCAAGTCCTAATCCCAGCTGAACACCTCTGGTGTGACTTTAAGTGCAGACCTTGAGCCAAAAGTGCATCACCAAACACCAATGACATATGGGTACAGTCATTTCATACACTTCAAAACTGTTGCATGTGGTGTGGATGACTTGTGCATTACAGTGATGTTTTTACTTTTTATCAGCTGCTTAGACTCTCATTATGATGGCACCCATTCACTACAGAGCATCCATTGGTGAGCAAGTGATGTAATGCTACATTTTCAGCAAATTTTCATTTTTGTGTAAACTATATATTTAGCAGTAGTTAACAAAATTAGTCAACATGAATAAACAATGACAAATACTACAAAAAATTATTAAACTTTTAAAAAGTTAATGTAAAGTGAAATATTTTATAATTCACCCCTAAAATCAAAAGTTGTCTTTGTTCATATTATTTAATAGACCTGAGCTAACAATGAACAGTTGCAAATGTGTCTGAAGTAGATACAGTTGTGCACAATTTGGGAATGAGAGACCTCTGTTGTTTTTGTTCCTGTTTGAGTCTCATGGCCTCCAGTCGGAGGGGGCTGGGAATGAAGCTGATGTCTGCCCCCTCTTTCACCAGCCTTCCAATCCACCAGTCATTATTGTACTTCTGCAACACAAACACGAAGGAAAACATGCTCAGCGCTATTATGGTATTATGGGCACTGTTAGCAAAGAGGACTGACCTGCAAAACCTTTCACACATCTCACCTCTTTAATGTGCAGAAAGTCTTTGGCTTCAAAGTTTATGGCAGCACCCTGAACAGGACAGTCCTCATCTAGAGCCCCACAATAATTCACATTCGTCTTCACTGCGAACGCTACAGGTTTGGACTGCCAGGGAAACCAATGTTAATAATGCAATTTTTTTCAACATAAGCAACCATCAAGAACCAATTAAATAATCCTCTTATGGTTTAAAACTAAATGCTGAGAAAATTTTGTTGCTTGAACTGCATTTGTATGCATGATCCCATGTCCCAACACATTTCTATAGCTACATGCAGAATGGTACTTTGTTGCTGCTCGCTGTGCAAAAAAAATAAAAAAATAGAAAAAGCCCATCAGGGAAGAGCTTGAGGAACCTTGGCTCTCTCGAGCTGCAGCTGGGCCTGGCGTTCGGCTTCACGCCGATACGCCTCGCGGTCCTCCTCCGCTGACAGGTCGGAATCCGAAGGTCTGCTCGTGTACGAATCGGCTGAACCCTGCAGGAACAAGGGAAGCCAAGAACATTTGCCATAAAGGAGAAATGAAAACCACAGGAAATAGCCCATGACTTGCAGTGTAAACACAGCTTAGCTAGTCATAACACTCATCAATCACAACAAAGCATACAGGAAAAATACATGAAAAATAAATTAATTAACCATTTAAAACTCTTTTGGATTCTAGAAAATGGCCAGAAGTTTATTACAATGAAGAAGTGACACAAGAAACATACAGGAATATAAACAGACTTTACAATATCATTTAGGCTACACAACTAAACATGAAGGTAAACAGTATGTATGATATGTTCTTTTTTATATGTAAAGCACATTTTTGGCAAAAGTGCTCTTATTTATGTGATACTTATAAATTCTTGTAAATTAATGAGAACCTAAGAGCTTAGTCCACACATAATAAAACCATCTATGTGCACAACAACATACAAATAATCCTTTAGAAATAAACTAGTTAAAAAGCAGATAGTATTGCCATGAATCGTGTCCATGTCCTTACACATGAAATCACTGCAATATGGGCAGTTGTGAAGACACGGTCTTTCGTCAGAGCCATCAGGACAGTCTTTTCTCCCATCACACACATGACTGTACAGCACACACTCTTGCCAATCTTTACAGGGTTTAGAGCCCATACGACAAAATAATGGTGTCGAGACTGTTTCAGGAGACATGGTGGGACATCCCATCTCATCTGACCCATCAATGTAGTGAGAGTGGCCGTCACACACCAGATCCCTCTCCACACACTTACTTCCATCCTTACACAGGAAGTCACCTGACTTTGCACACATGTGCACACATGAGGCTTCATCAGATCCATCCGGACAGTCTCTCTTCCCATCACACTGCTGAGATCGACTGATACACACCGGTACCGGTATCTAAGAAGATCAAGAGAGTGAGCCAGTGAGAGGTTCCTTCTCCCAAGAGCATGAGTGTGTTGAGACGTGGCCAGTCCCAGAGTGTGGCTCTTGTTGGTGTGTTAAGCCTAACATTGGTGTTATGGCTGTAGTGTGCAGTTTTATGTGTTAAGCTTAAAGTCAAAACTAAACTCAAACATGGTGTGGCTCTAGTGCACAGCTTTGAGTCGTTTACCTGTTTTCTTTTAGTGTTAGAGCAGTAGGGAGTCGGGTGCCATTTTATTTTGTTATCGTTTTCTCCTGTTTTTGCTAGTTAGGAAGTCAGGTAAGAATTCTGTTGTTTATTTGTATTTATTTTTCTTGTAGGTTAACAAGATTCCCTTCTGGCAGGTAGTATTCTTTTGTTTGTTATTTTGGCTTTACCCACTCCTGAAGAGATGATTATTTTTATGTGGAAATTGTTTGTTTGGAGATTATTTAGCAATGTATATGTCATTTGATTATTGTAAATAAATGTACTGGCATCTTACCTTGTGTACTGAATGGAGTGTTGGGACTGAGAACGGTGCAAACCTTTACTTTAAAACTTTACTTCCCTTTTTCTCCTAGACATATAATTGGGAAACGTAACATTTGGGGGCTCGTCCGCCCTCCCATTATATTGAATCTCACATTACACAGACTGTTACATGTCACTGCGGACTACATTTCTCATGTTCCATTTCACTGATTATGTTTACACCTGCAGCCAATTACACACACTATAAAAAATTGTCTCAAACAACCATGCCGAGCCTCGTTGTTTGGACTGTCTCGTCTTGTCGTTTGGACTCTGTTAGTACCTCGCCTGGATTATTATCTGTCTGTGGATTATTCGCTTGCCTCATCTTTTGGATTATGTTCACCATCGATCGACCTACGCCTGTTTTGATCACGTTTGAGAATAAAGCTTGGCATATTGATCCATATGTTTCACGCTCTGATTACTCCGTTACGGCTATATTACAGATTTACACTACATACTACTAAAAAGTGTCTGCTAAATGAATTAATGTACAGTAGATGCTATATTGAAATGTTCACTCGTCAGTCTCTTTATTAGGTATACATATTCTACTGCTTGTTAAATATCTAATCAGCCAATCTGATGGCAGCAACTCAATGCACTTAAGGCCCAAATATACCTCATTTTCTGTATGTGTACGCTAGAGTGTACACGCACAATCGTATGTGTAGCCTTTCAAAGTATAGTCCATTTGAGGTGCACATGAACGCAGGCAGTCAACAAATGCGCTATAGAAAGTTTCGTCTTTGTCCAGCGTCTGCTCTATTTTTCTTCAGAAGTTATGACCGATAAAAATGTCTTTGTACACTTTTAAACTAAGTTGCTGATATTTACAGAATTGATTGGGAGAGTGCATTTGTTTTGTCTCAAGAAGAACCCAAGTAATGTTTTTTTTTTCTAAGCATCTTTATAAAAATTACTTAAATGTCCTAATTGAACTATGATCTAATCCTGGTTTAGTCTAAGCCCTGTCTGTGAAACCGGGCCCATGTGTTTAATGCTAATGGTCAATCCAATTATTAATTGGTAAAAAATCGTTTTTATAAGTATCGGTTCAGGCACCATTTAGGCACCGGTACCGTTTTAAAAGTATCGATTTGGCACCGGTATCGAACAAAAAAAAAAACGATACCCAACCCTACAGAGGATGGTCCAAAAAAATATACAGTGAGCATCAGTTCTGTGTGTGAAAATGCTTTGTTGATGTCACATGTGAATGGCCAGACTGGTTTGAGTTGATAGAAAGGCAACAGTAACTCATAAGTTATAATGGATGTATGCAGAAGAGCATCTCTGAATGTACAACACTTCAAACCATGAAACAGATGGGCTACAGCAGCAGCAGACAATGGGTGCCGCTCCTGTTAGCTAGCAACAGGAAATTAAAGCTACAGTTCACACAAGCTCACCAAAATTGGACAATAGAAGACTGTAAAAGGTTGCCTGGTCTGATGAGCCTCGATTTCTGCTGCGACATTTGGACGTCTGCATCAGAATTTGGTGCAAACAACAGGAAAGCATGGATCCATCCTGCCTTAGATCAACAGCTCAGGTTGCTGCTGCTGGTGCAATGGTGTTGGAGATATTTCCTTGATACATTTTGGGCCTCTTAGTACCAACTGAGCATCATTCATACGCCACTACCCGAGTACTGTTACTGACCATGTCCATCCCTTTATGAACACAGTCTACCCATCTCGTGATGGCTACTTCAAGCAGGATAATGTGCCATATAACAAAGCTCCACAGTCAGTAGATCTCAATCCAATAGAGCACTTTTGGGATGTGGTGAAATGGAATATTTGCATTGTAATGTTCTCAGGTCAATATGGACCAAAATCTCTGAGGAATGTTTCCAGCACCTTGCTGAATCTATGCCACAAATAATTAAGGCAGTTCTGAAGGAAAAAGAAAGTACAACCCTGTACAAGAAAGGTATACCTAATTAAGTGGCTGGTAAATGTATATTTACTATATTTAAACTGTGTGATTTACAGCATTATATAGTCAAATTGCACAACTATTTGTATTTTAGTGCACAATGTGAATTTTTGTTTTTTGTTAAATGTTAATAAAACTCTTGTTGCAGTATATGCTCTTTATTTAGAGATGCGTAAAAAGTGTAGAATGCTGTTCTGCAGCAACACTAGAGCTAAAATGCTTATGGTCAGTGAGTCATCAAATGCTTTTCCAATGGACTGTACAGTCCTAATAGGCACAGCCAGCTTCAAACAAATCAAGAAACGTATAACTAACAGATTCCAGAGGGCTAAAAACAGATACTGTACACTACAAATATTGGTAATTCATTAAATACAACTGTGATCTGTGGCATAGTAATCGTAACATTCAGATTTCATCTGTATGGCCTCTAAGGTGACAGATTACTACAACACTAGAGCGGTGAGCCTGAGGCAGTCATGTAACGCTCAGAACAATGATTCGACTATAAATAATGAAACAAAACCCACCCAAATATAGCAATAACAGCATAATTTGCATTTCAAAGCGATGCCAACATCTTCTATAACCATGATAGTAATGAAGTTTAATCTGGTTCTAAAATTGGTGCATCCAGACCAACACCCTCACAGGCCTTAATACCTATTAATCATACAAAACAATAAAAACAACCTCTCTCTGCAATTTACATTCACTGTCCACAAATTCATAACCAGTTAAATTCCACCTACCTTCTTCAGGAGTATGGTTAGTGGTTTGTTTGTAATGCTATCTCATTCTCTCTGAGCTCAAGAGAGACCCCAATACCCTCAAAGTATAGTCCTTTGGTTAGTGACCCTTTCCTGGTCCACTCTGAAGATTGTTCTTGGTCCAAGAACGATCAACTGGCGCTCAATGCCAGTCAAAAACAACACCGGAATCCAGCACCCAAAACAGAGCAGTCATGACTGCCCTCAGAACCTCACAGCAGGGAGGGAGAAAATGAGAAACAGAGGAAGAGAGAGAGAGAGAGAGAGAGAGAGAGAGAGAGAGAGAGAGGAACTCAGAAGACAAATGAAAATGCAAGCGGGTGGTACAAGCTCTTAGAAAAAGGAAAAAGGGAGGGAGGGATGAAAATGAGCATCTCAAGACTAGCCAAGCTGCAGTGAACAAAATGCTTTGGGGGGGAAATGACAGAATCTCACTGTGAACAGAAATAGGGAAGCTTAAGAAAACATTGTACTAGCATCATTACTACCAAAAACAACTTTTTCAGCTGTGTTCACAACTATACTCAACATGATTCCATCAACATTTGAAACAATCATCTTTAATGTTACACAGTTGTCAAAATGTATAGCTTTTTTTTTCAAATGCCAATGTGCAAAAATTTAATTTAAATGTAATATAACACTAAGTTTTGAGATTTAAAAAGGAACATTTAACAAAAATGTATAATGAATAAGATTGTAATAATATATGATACCTGTAATATACTATGCATATTCTATAATTATATTCTATTTTTAGATCACTAATACATTTTTAAATATTGACCATGTGGCTCCATGCAAAAAATCTAATGTTCTTGACTCAATTGAAGCACTGTAAAATTATTTTGATCATTAAATAATGACAATATATAATTTGTAAATAAATTAAATCAGAAAAGTGCACAATAGAAACCATTAAATTGGTGGTTTTAGATTTTCAGACCCTACTGTACATAAAAAATAATAATAATAGAAAAAAGATACATGCAGTTTCTGAAACTAATATATGCATACATATTTATAATAAAACGAAAATGTGCACAACCTCTTTGGTCAGTTTGTTAAATAAGTCTAATAGAGTTCTTAGTTAGTGCTGATAAAACATACATGCATACATACACGCAGGTGCTCACGCTCACACACACACACACACACACACACACACACACACACACACACACACACACACACACACACACACACTTATTTATGTATCTATTACTAATTAGTAATATTTAACTATGAGTGGAAATCTCCAAAAATGCACTTCTCCATAAAGCAGGCCAGTAAAAAACAGTGCCATCTACACAATATTCAAACATTTTGTTTGAACAATACCATATTGACGAGGTATGAGGTAAAGCACACACACACTCACACCCTTTTCGACTGTATTCATGTCAGCCAAAGAAAGAAGAAAAAAGTTGAGAAAGTGCAGACATTCGCATATTTAACTCTCTCCGGCTCTGAACAGAAGGCTTGTTTTTGCAGATTCAGCTCTTTCATTGTGAGCAGTGTGTCATCGCCACGGTCTCTGTGTAGCATACATCCAACATTAGCAATTAATCTTCCTCCTAACAAAAACATAATTGAGCATTTTGAAAACCACTGTGTTGCTCTCTTTTTGGTGAAGGATATTGATTTGAATTAGATATACTGGCTAGCTCACAGAAAAACAACACAAAGAAAATGTGTTGTGTTTGCACATTACAATCAATTTTTATCACACTGCCATGTGGTTGCTAGGGTGTTCTGAGTGATTATTTTAACGCATTTCTATGTGTTTGTTACAGTGTTCTGGGTACATTTGGGATGTTTATTTAAACATACTATGATTGGGACACACTAATTCTAATTTCTGAATACTATTTAGGATGGACAGTTTGCTAATCGGGACCCAGTATGCATTTTTTCTTTAGCACACTGTTGCTAAGTGTTCTGAGTGTTTAGCACATTGCTAAAGTGTTGTCAGGGTGTTAAGAGTGATTTATGTGGTTGTTAGGTGGTTGATTACTGGGCCAACTCAATTGATATGACTTAATGTTGGACCTAAATAGACGAAGCCTTATGTTGAAGGACTATTTAAGTGTACCTCTATTTGTTTGGCCCATGCAAATAAAGGATGGCTTACAGTATCTCACATAAGTGAGTACACCCCTCACATTTTTGTAAATATTTTATTATATCTTTTCATGTGAAAGCACTTGAAGAAATGACACTTTGATACAATGTAAAGTAGTAAATGTACAGCTTGTATAAACACTGTACATTTGCTGTTCCCTTAAAATAACACAGCCATTAATGTCTAAACCGCTGGTCACAAAAGTGAGTACACCCCTAAGTGAAAATGTCCAAATTGGGCCCAAAGTGTCAATATTTTGTGTGGCCACCATTATTTTTCAGCACTGCATTAACCCTATTGGGCATGGAGTTCACCAGAGCTTCACAGGTTGCCACTGGAGTCCTCTTCCACTCCACTGGTGGATGTTAAGAGACCATGCGCTCCTCCACCTTTCATTCGAAGATGCCCCACAGATGCTCAATAGGGTTTAGGTCTGAAGACATGCTTGGCCAGTCCATCACATTTACCCTCAGCTTCTTTAGCAAGGCAGTGGCCATTATCATGCTGGAATACTGCTCTTGCGCCCCAGTTTCCAAAGGGAGGGGATCATGCTCTGCTTCAGTATGTCACTATACATGTTGGCATTCATGGTTCCCTCAATGAACTGTAGCTCCCCAGAGCCGGTTGCACTCATGCAGCCCCAGACCATGACAATCCCACCACCATGCTTGACTGTATGCAAGACACACTTGTCTTTGTACTCCTCACCTGGTTGCTGCCAAACACGCTTGACACCATCTGAACCAAATAAGTTTAATTTAGCCTCATCAGACCACAGGACATGGTTCCAGTAATCCATGTCCTTAGTCTGCTCATCTTCAGCAAACTGTTTGCAGGCTTTCTTGTGCATCATCTTTAGAAAAGGCTTCCTTCTGAGCCATGTAGACCAATTTGATGCAGTGTGCGGCGTATGGTCTGAGCACTGACAGGCTGACCCCCCACCCCTTCAACCTCTGCAGCAATGCTGGCAGCACTCATACGTCTATTTCCCAAACACAACCTCTGGATATGATGCTGAACACGTGCACTGTTCTGATATGATATGATGCTGAAGAGGCCTGTTCTGAGTGGAACCTGTCCTGTTAAACCACTGTATGGTCTTGGCCACCGTGCTGCAGCTCAGTTTCAGGGTTGTGGCAATCTTCTTATAGCCTACGCCATCTTTATGTAGACCAACAATTATTTTTTTCAGATCCTCAGAGAGTTCTTTGCCATGAGGTGCCATGTTGAATTTCCAGTGACCAGTATGAGAGAGTGAGAGCGATAACACCAAATTTAACACACCTGCTCCCCATTCACACCTGAGACCTTGTAACACTAACGAGTCACATGACACTAGGAAGTAGGGCTGCATGATTATGGCAAAAATCATAATTGTCGATTATTCCCTTGAAATTGTAATTGCGATTATTAATTATGATTATCACATTAGAAATGTAATTAATTTTGCAGTCCTACCGGGAAGAGAAAATGGCTAATTGGGCCCAATTCGGACATTTTCACTTAGGGGTGTACTCACTTTTGTGGCCAGCGGTTTAGACATTAATGGCTGTGTGTTGAGTTATTTTGAGGGGACAGCAAATTTGCACTGTTATACAAGCTGTACACTCACTACTTTACATTGTAGCAAAGTGTCATTTCTTCAGTGTTGTCAAATGAAAAGATATAATAAAATATTTACAAAAATGTGAGGGGTGTACTCACTTATGTGAGATTCTGTATATGCTAAGTGAATATTATTAGTGTTTGTTCATATAGTCCTTATGTAGCTCTGCCACTTTTCAGCGCTGCACTCGTTGTCTTCTGTCTTGTAGAAAGACATGCAGCATATTGTCTGAGAAAAAATTTAATACACCACTTAATTTATAATTAGTCTTAAAGATAGTTATATTATAACTATTACTATAGTTATAAAAATAAAAATATAAAAATAGAGAGTGGCATTCCAGTAAAGGACACAGAACAAGGGCGTAGCGTAAGAATAGGTGTGAGAATATGCCAGTCTCACGACAACCAAGATTTGTTACAGCAAACAAAAATCAGTCTCCTCTTGGCTTATTTCGAAATCCTTAGACATCTTTCTTTACAAATCCTTGTTTTGTACTTGACAGATGTTTTGTTTTGCTCTCTCCTCTGCACTATCGCGTTCGTCACTTCTCACTGAAGCTTGCGCTACACCTACGTCATCTGCTGGAACACCACCCTCTCGTGAGGATATTACAGTTTATAAAGTTGTAAATGTATTTTTTATATTTTTTTACACAAACCCATCGATTAGCTTCATAAGGCCTTTATTAAACCCCTGGAGTCGTGTGGAGCACTTTTTGTGATGGATGAATTCCCTTTATTTTGCTTCAAAATCTCGACCACCATTCGCAGTGAAAATAAAACTTTATAAACATTATAAAGCTTGGAAAAATGTTTAATATAACTTATTAAATATTATATTTAATATAATATAATGATTGTATTCATCTGAAAGAACTTCATAAATACATATACACCTAGAATGGCTTGAGGGGGAGTAAATCATGTGGTAATCTACATTTTTGGGTGAAAATAAATCTCATTTTGCAAAAAAAAATAAAAAATAAAAAATAAATAAACTATTGTGAAATCAATATCGTGAATCAATCGAAATGCGAGTAGAGTGATTCGTTACATACCTAACAATAAGTCAATCCACTTCACCGGCGAATGACTCTTCAACAGCGATTCCATATAAATATACAGAGCTACCGCAAAAATGGAAGTTCAAACCCGAAATTCAAAAGATGGCTACACGCTTGTTTCTCTGGAGCATGAGGTCTAAAACTTCTCATTAATGAGTTATCGTCATACTCGTCTGCTGCCATTATGACGTCACCATTGTTTTGGAAAAGAACGGAACTTGATTTGCTAACAAAAGCCCACATCCACACCCTCTTTTTCTTCCTATGTCCAAAGCCCAACTCAGCTGTGTGCAGATGTTTACCCCTCACCTCTTTCTTAGCGAGTCTCTGATGGCAGATGAAGTTGGTTCACACCCACTCCCGCTTTCACTGCAACACCAAATATAGCACACAATCCCCCCCACCCCCACCCCACGGCGTCTCCTTTCTCCTTACAGCACATAGCTCATCTCCCTCTCTGTGCGTAATCTTCATAGATTCACTGCACCATGGATATGATTTATCCATCAGACACCTTCATATTTTAACATCAAGATACGCCCAAGGTTATCAAACAACACCCCCTCGTTGTGAGACAGGCGGAAATAATAAGACATAGATGAGGCATAGTAGTGTAAAGATAAGCAAAAAATCGGAAGAAATGAATGGAAAGTTCTGGACTGGTGGGAGACGTTCTTCTGGTTGGTGAAGCCATGGCAATGCTTCCTCCTATATTTGAAACTCAGCCCTGATTCTGTCAGCTCCAAATAACAGCCTCAAACAAAGCGAGTGTTACACATGGGAGGAGAGGAAGACACAGGGGAAAAGAGAGAGAGACAGGTATGGAAAGAGAGACAGAACAACATGAACAAATGTCCCATGAAAAAAGGACAAGTCTCTTGAGATGCTCACATACAACCCAAACAACATCTGTATCTTAAATACAAACTAAGCTGAGTAATATTTTCCATCTAAATGTCCCACTTGGTTCATATGTTAAAATGGGTTTGAACAACACCCATTCACATTAAATGCTACTGTTTTTGGCAATGCTGATAAGATGCTGATGCGTTTCTGACAGAAAAATAAAACTAATTAAAACCAAAAAATAAAAATAAAAATAACCAAAAATTTTAGATATTTTTCAAAGATAATATCAAGATATCACTGACCCTAAACTGCAATTTCACACTTTATTAACTTTTTAAATTGTTAAATTAAGTGGAAAAGACAAGTCCAAAGACGCTTATAGCTTAATAGCTGGATCTGGCAACACGGAGGCTGCACCTGCACCACACTCAAGACTCTTCAATACTCGTTCACTGTGCCAGCGTCTGGCTGCGATCATTCTAGAGCATTCTAAATAATGATAAAGATAATAAAGACTCGGTGTTAACCAACAGGTGAGGAATGTTCTGCAGGAAAACACGTTCACTTTTATCACAGTCACGTCTTACTGTCATTTCTTTATTCTGTAAAAGGCAGTTATGGAGTGTCTCATATTTATATTCAGACAATTACATGCTATTATCCCAAAAAGAAAGTACATTTTGACATGCAATTCCCTTTACTACCAGTAGGTGTAAAATGGAAGGTTGTGAAAAATGTCCACTGTCCCTTTCTATTGATTAACACTGGTCTCATGTCTACAGGCCCTTTAACTAAAAAGCTATTACAAAAACACCACCCAGTGAGCTATAGCAAAAAAACGTGCACTTTCCCCACAGCCCCTTACTGAAAGCTCCGCGGAAAACGAAGAAAACGTGCACTTTCCCCTTGGTCCCTTACTGAAAGCTCCGCGGAAAACAAAGAAAACGTCTCGGGTTACTCGCGAAACCCTTGTTCTCTGAATAGGGAACGAGACGCTGCGTTGACCGCATCGTGAACGATATACCAAACACGCCAAGCTGAAAAGCGCTGCCTGTCTGGTCCAATAACGAACCAACAACGCACGGTCGGTTCAAACAGACAGGACCTGAGAACCTGGAGCCGTATCAACGTCAAGGTTGTAAAACTTGACAAAGGTGTGCGGAAAGGACCATCCTGCCGCAACACAAATATCCTCCAGGGGTACCCCTTTAAAAAGAGCTTGAGAGGAGACTACGCCCCTAGTAGAATGCGCCCGAAGACTAAGAGGTGAAGGGAGTTTCCGCGCCTCGTAAGCCAGCGCAATGACGTCTCTCACCCAGTGAGAAATCCTCTGCTTTGACGTGGCAAGCCCGCGGCGACCAGCACCAAAACAGATCAATAACTGGGGGGATTTTCTCCAAACCTTGGAGCGATCCACATACAGTTTCAATGCCCTGACCGGGCAGAGCATGTGGAGTCTCTCATCCTCACTTGAAGCAAAGGGTGGAGGATGGAAAGAGTGAAGCGTGACCACCTGAGATCGAAACGATGTGGACAAGACCTTGGGAATGTAACCCGGCCTAGGCCGCAGGGTAACTTTGACTAGATCCGGGGCAAAGTCCATACACGTCTCACTAACAGAGAAAGCCTGCAAATCTCCAACTCTTTTCAGTGACGTAAGCGCCAGCAAAAGAACAACCTTAAGAGTCAGTATCCGCTCCGAAGCTGACTCTAAGGGCTCGAAAGGGGCTGTCACTAGTCCTTCGAGGACGACTGACAAGTCCCAAGAAGGAACTGCCGTGGGGCGAACTGGCCTAAGGCATCTGACCCCACGCATAAAGGCGGAGACCATCCGATGTCTCCCCAAGGGGATCTCATCCAGCTCTCTCCGAGCTGCAGTGGCTGCTACATAAACCCTAAGGGTGGTAGCAGCCACCCCCGCTGTCAGCATTTCTTGCAAAAACTCCAGCACTGGACCAACAGGGCAGTTAACTGGGTCAATTGCACAAGTCAAACACCAGGATTCAAAGACGCCCCACTTGGAAGAGTACAGCTTCCTAGTAGCAGGGGCTCTTGCACTGGCTATGGTTTCCTGAACTTCGGCAGGCAAACCATCAATCACAGCCCTTGGCCTTGTATGGGCCATACCCACAACTTCCAGAGCTCTGGTTGAGGATGCCAGATCTTGCCCTGAAGCTGGGACAGTAAGTCCCGCCTGATGGGAATCTCCCAAGGAGGCCGATACAAGAGGGGAGTTAGCTCCGAGAACCAGGTCTGGGAGGGCCAGAATGGGGCTATGAGAAGGAGACGGGCACCGCTCACCTTTACTCTGCATAGTACTGCCGGAATCAGCTTCGGCCATGGGTGGGCGAACGCATCTATGCCCAGAGTTGTCGGGAAACTCAGGGAGAACCAGAGCGGGCACTGGGATGACTCTTGAGAAGCAAAGAGGTCCACCTCCGCTTAGCCAAACAGATCCCAGATCTGGGATACCGTCTGACGGTTCAACATCCATTCCCCCGGCCTGAGTTTCTGTCTCGACAGAAAATCGGCCACCAGGTTCAGTACTCCCGGAACGTGAACCGCCCTCAAAGAGAGGAACTTGTCACTCCCTGGAGTGAGCCAGAATGAGCCAGTCGTCCAGATAGTTCAGTACACGAATGCCCTGGAGCCTCAAAGGGGCCAGTGCAGCATCCATGCATTTCGTAAATGTTCTCGGCGCCAAAGCCAGGCCGAAGGGCAGGATCTTGTATTGGTAAGCCTTCCCTCCAAAGACAAACCGAAGGAACCTCCTGTGTCTTCGAACGACCTGGATGTGAAAATACGCATCCTTCAGGTCGATGGTGACAAACCAGTCCCCCTCCTGGACCTGAGACATGATGGTTTTTATCGTCAGCATCTTGAACTTCCCTTTGTAGAGGGAAAAATTCAAACGCCGTAGATCCAGAATAGGCCTCAAGCCACCGTCCTTCTTTGGAACGAGGAAGTAGCGGCTGAAGAACCCTCGTTCAACTTCCGACTGCGGTATTTCCTCTATTGCTCCTTTCTGTAGGAGGGAGGAAAGTTCCTGTTGTAGAACAGAGGCCTTGGAGGCGCTGTTTACTACTGTCAGGTGAACCCCGTCGAAGCGGGGGGGATTTTTCCCAAACTGAAGAGTGTAACAGGTTCGAATTGTGCGGAGAACCCACAGCGATACCCCCGGTAGACGCTCCCATTCGTGAAGGAAGTGCGACAGAGGAAGCAGAGTGTCGTGTAAGGGAAGACATACCTGAGATGGGGTGTCGAGAAGGCCTGGAAGCAGCGGCACCCTCCACCGTGAAGGAGAGCCCTCGGCGTCCTTGTTCAGGATGATGGAGAGAGAAGTGCTGGGCTGACGGGTGGCCGGCACAGGTTCCGTACACTGCAGGAGAGAAACAGCTGTGTCTCCTAACATGCGGCTCGCCGACGGCGAATGGATGAGCTGCAAAGGGGGAAAGACGAGCGCGTCTCCCAACTGCCAGCCCGAGTAAAAATGAGGGTGAACTAGATCTGCACACCAAGCCTCGAAGGGTGGCTGTGACAGATTTAAGTGAGGAGAGCGCTTCCGCGGTCTGGCCTCGCCCCGTAACGGTGAAACGGCTCTCCTCATTCCGACCCGGAGGTCAGGAACGACCCAGATTAGCCGAAGCGGCAGGCTTGTTGGGCCGCTTCAGGTTAACCCGCTTGCGTGGTTGTTGGCGGGAAAAAGACCGGCCACGGGCTCCCCAAACCGTAGTGGGGAGCGACTGCTCCCTAGACACAGAGGTGGAGGGAGTAGAATTGTCCCTTGATCTCCTCGGCATGAATTGTTTGAGAGCAGCCGACTGTGTTTTGGCTGAGCGGAATTTATCCACTACAGCGCAAACTGCCTCCCCAAATAACCCAGATTGTGAGATGGGTGCGTCCATCAAAAACACCTTTTCCCTCTCACGGATCTCTGTTAAATTGAGCCACAGATGGCATTCTGGGGCCATCGAAGACGCCATAGAGCGCCCCACGGCACGTGCGGTGTGCTTGGTGGCTCTCAGAGCCAAGTCAGTGGCTCTTCGTAGCTCCTTCACAGCCTCAGGAGTCAAGCCGGTCCCTTCGTCCATCTCCTTCAGGACGTCCGCCTGGTAGGCCTTTGTGTGAAGGGCCATACCTGCCTGACCGGCCGCGATGTAGGACTTCCCGATAAGAACGGAAGTGGTCCTACACGGCTTGGAAGGAAGGAGGGGGCGGGACTTCCAAGAAGGAACCAAAGAGGGTGAAAGATGGGAAGTATCCTCAATCACCGGCATGGCGGTGTAACCCTGCTCCACAGAACCCACAAGGTTGGTGAAGTCAGTGGCCGCCGCGTTAGTAAGGCGGGAGGAAAATGGCTGCTTCCAGAAACTGGAGATCTCTCAATGCAGATCGCTGAAAAATGGCAGCTTCCTCCTCTCAGGCTTGGAATGTGCACCGCTGAGAAACCGCTCGTCGAGCTTCGAAGCTCGAGACTCACGGGGCTCATCGGGCCAACCCAGCGCGAGCTTCTCGGTGGCGCGCGAAAGCACGTCCACAAGCTCAGAGTAGGCCGCTGAAGGCCGCGCCTCCTGGCCGCTAGGCGGGAGCGCATCTGCTAAAGCAGGCCCGAAAACGGTATCACGTGCCCTCGGGCTAGGAAACAGAAAATCATGCAAGAATTCCACCGGCGAATTCACACGCACGCGCTCGGGAGAGGGAGGGAGAGAAAAGGCGAGGCCTGTCTGCTCACTCTCCATCTCCTCGAGCTCGACATCCGAAACCCAGGTCTCACGAGGAGCCGCGGAGGTGCTCGATGCGCGCCGGGGAAAAATGGAGGATTCCCTCTCACAATCCTCAAGCCGAGAGCGGAGGGTTATGAGACGGAAATTGTAGCAAATCTTGCATTTCGAGGTCCCATAAACCGCGTCACGTGCATGCGAAAACCCCAAGCACTCAATGCACTTACTGTGTGGGTCTTCGCGAGCGATGAAACGCGCGCACGGCGGTTGACAGCGGCGAAACTCCATGGCACTTCACCGCGAGGAGTGGATGGATGATCGCAAAAGATAAGTCGGGCCAGAAAATCGCAACAACGAAGGGTAATGTGACCGCTTCGTGAAGGCAGAGAAATCTGAGGAGTGGATGGCGCGTTCGCCAGTATGAGCTGACGACGTCATTGCGTCAGAGATGGCGTCGCGCCACCAGCCAATGAATTGGCGTGATTCTATATGGGTTCAGACATCGGTCACGCAGTGGGCGTTCCCGATGCGGTCAACGCAGCGTTGAGTTCACCTATGAAAGAGAACGTGCACTTTCCCCTCGATCCCTTACTGAAAGCGCCGCAGAGAGCGAGCTCTCCCGGCTTGACGCACATTGCGACGGCTTGTGCGGGGCTAGTGTTTATTACATCGAGCAAAAACTGTGAAAAAGAAGGCTGTGAAACATGATCAGCTTTACCGTTTTGGCAGTCAGAGTGTTTAGATTTCTTTGGGCAAGTCGATTTGGAGTTATTGCCATTTATCGCTGAATGTGTCATGAATATCTGAAACTAAACCAACCCCCCTCTCTGTGTTCAGTCTGTCTGACGCGTGTGCACGCGCCCGCCGTGCTCATACGGTATTTTAAACTTAACACAGGCGGTCAGGACTAGGGTTGGGAATCGAAAATCGATTCCGATTCCAGAATCGGATACTTAAGGTCAGGAATCGGATACTTGTTGTCAAATTAAAATATCGATTCCGCCTATCGATTCCTATGCGCTTTTTTTTTCTTCATCTGTGAGGACCGGTGTGATCTAGCAATCTGCCAGGACCTTGCTCGCTAATCTAAGCGCTCCAAAGTTTGCCTGCGTTTGTGATCAGAAGCCTAATATCTGTGATATCTGTGAATAAGTATAATATCTGTGATAGCTAAACATGTTGCAAGAGAGGTGTCACCACCAACATGACATTAATTTAATAGATCGTTAAAGATCTCGAACATGATTCAAACACCAATGTGATTCTATTCC
Organism: Oxygymnocypris stewartii; assembly: GCA_003573665.1. Taxonomy (NCBI): domain Eukaryota; kingdom Metazoa; phylum Chordata; class Actinopteri; order Cypriniformes; family Cyprinidae; genus Oxygymnocypris; species Oxygymnocypris stewartii. The sequence goes on from QVTF01020812.1 coordinate 2,749,283, forward strand.
TAAATTAAAATGATTTGTCTGTTTCATTCCTCAACCTTTGAGGTGTGCGATCACAATGTTGTGATCACTTGTTCATCCGTGCAGCAGTGCCACCACTGATCTAAGCTTGGCCACCCTGCTCAAAACTGCAGTTTTTATCCCCTTTTTCTTGACAAGAAATGCCTTTATTAAAACGCGGAACCGGTGTATTTTTTTGCATCCACATCCAACGAGACTTTTCAGACGCGCACTGCAGCTTTGCCTCAGCACCAAGCGCGAGTCAAATGAGCGCGGAAAAGGTACACCAGCCAAATGAGCTACGGTAGAACAGTGAGGCGCTGTTAGGCAGGCTAACGTTATATGTCAGTAAAACAAACTTTCCTGTCCTGTCAGCCGTCACTGTGCTCACGGCGCACGCTCTGATCGCGTCATTATAAATAAGTGCACAAGAAACTGCATGCGAGTCTGTCGTCAGTTAAGTCATGAAATTACCAAAAAACTGCATGCATGTGTAACGAATGTATGCCAGTAAGGGCTGTGTGTAAACCTCACTCCCCTGACCTCAAAAAGAGGCGCTCTAACGACTGACGCTAGAGGCTGTAGACTAGTCCTTTAGCCTCCTTGGTAGAATGCCCGCGTCCTGCGCCAGCATCCCGGGTTCGAGACCCGCTCGTTGTGGTGGTGCGGACCCCGGGGGGTTTACACATGTATGAATGCATTACATTTCAGAACATCTCTCAAATGCATACTAAAATATAGGCTCTCGTGCAATGGTTTGCTAAAAAGAGACATGGGATAAATGTTTGATATCATTATTTAATCACATTGGAATCGAAAAGAATCGGAATCGATAAACAGAATCGGAATCGAAATCGATCAAATTCAAACGATACCCAACCCTAGTCAGGACGGACCCTTATGCAAAAATGGAAATGCTTGCGTGAACTTTTGACATTTATAGATAAGGATATGACCGCAAACTGAAAGTTTTTTGCACTGAGGATGCACACGCATGTGTCATAAGCCTTTACACTAATGCATTAATTTAAAGCTCAAAATAAAGAACGATCATGTTTTGGTCAGCTTGGATCACGTACTTCTCCTGCAGCATCTCATTCTGTTTCCTCCATTATTTTTAGATGCATTTTGTCAATAGAAATGTTTTATTCAGTGCTGTAATTTAAGCAACCGGCTGAAGCTGGACGTGCACTGTGGGCAGACCCGAATAATCGATAATGAGAATAGTTGTCGATGATTTTCATTATCGATAATAATCGATTTTATCAATTAGTTGTTGCAGCCCTAGATCATTCTAATGCTAAACATTCTTGCAAACGGTCTAAACTGAATTATACATGCAGACATTCATATGAGGAGTTTTAAACAGCAAATTAGTCATTCAGAGAACACATTTTATTTTTGAACATGAAAAACGTACCGTGGTCTGGACCCCGGTGACCTCATAGCTGGCTACAGGTCTGCTTATGTTCACTTTTACATCCAATTACAAAATACCTGCATTGCTCACGAGATGTTGTTACTACAGTGGAAATATCGTTTGTTAATACTAACTTCATTTGAATGGTAACAACTTTCTTATTATTCTAACAGAATTAATTGAAACGAAGTAAGAATTTGATGTGAAAAATGACACATTTAATAAGGTTAGGGGAAAGAAATTACCCTTTATAAACAGTGGGAAATGACATCTGTTTTGTTACATAAAGCAACTAATTTTAAGTTAACTATATCTTCCTCTTTCCAGTAACGGATCACTTTATTTTGAGAGTTGTTTAAGTGAGATAAAATCTGTAAATTAGTCCAGATTGGGGCAATTGTAATTTGTAATAATTCAATTTTATGTAAATAATTTTTTGTTGATATTTGCATAGATTTTGTTTGTATATGCTGTCAATTATAGTTCTTAGAAAGAAAATCGGCAGGTCACACTTCCCAAAAAAATCGGAATCGGCCAATAAAATTACAATCGGTGCATCTCTAATACCTAACAATAAGTAAATCCACTTCACCGGCTAATGACTCTTCAACAGCGATTCCATATAAATATACAGAGCTACCGCAAAAATGGAAGTTCAAACCCGAAATTCAAAAGATGGCTACACGCTTGTTTCTCTGGAGCATAAGGTCTAGGGCTGCAACAACTAATCGATAAAATCGATTATATCGATTATGAAAAATCATCGACAATGATTCTCATTATCGATTAGTCGGGTCCGCCCACAGTGCACGTCCAGCTTCAGCCGGTTGCTCAAATTACAGCACTGAATAACGCATTTCTATCGACAAAATGCATCTAAAAATAGTGGAGGAAACAGAATGCTATGCCACGGGAGAAGTACGTGATCCAAGCTGATCATTCATGATCATTCTTTATTTTGAGCTTTAAGTTAATGCATTAGTGTAAAGGCTTGCCCAGTCAGGCGCTGTGACACATGCGTGTGCATCCTCAGTGCAAAAACGTTCAGTTTACGGTCATAACCTTATCTATAAATGTCATGAATTCACGCGATCATTAAAGGTCCGTCCTGACCGGCTGTGTTAAGTTTAATTTACCGAATGGCGCGTACACGCGCGTCAGACAGACGAAACACAGAGGGGGGGGGGGGGGGGGGGGGGGGGGTGGTGGTGGTTTAGTTGTCGATATTCGTGACACATTCAGCGATAAACGACAATAACTCCAAATCGACTTGCCCAAAACAAATCTAAACAGTGTGACCACCAAAGGTATAAAGCTGATCATGTTTCACAGCCTTCTTTTTCATAGTTTTCGCTCGATGTAATAAACGCTAGCCCCGCACAAGCCATCTCAATGTGCATCTAGCCGGGAGAGCTCGCTCTGTGCGGAGCTTTCAGTAAGGGACCGAGCGGAAAGTGCACGTTTTCTTCATTTTCTGCGGAGCTTTCAGTAAGGGACCGAGCGGAAAGTGCACGTTTTCTTCGTTTTTTTGCAATAGCTCACTGGGCAGTGTTTTTGTAATAGCTTTTTAGTTAAAGGGTCTGTAGACATGAGACCAGTGTTAATCAAGAGAGGGGGACAGTGAACATTTTTCACAACCTTCCATTTTACACCTACTGGTAGAAAAAGGAATTGCATGTCAAAAATGTGCTTTCTTTATGTAATAATTTTCATCAGCAGGAAGATAGAGACTGTGATCAAAGTGAACGTGTTCCTGCAGAACATTCCTCTCACCTGTTAGTTTACACTGAGTCTTTATTATCTTTATTATTATTTACATTTTTAATAGAGATTTAAACTATATTCACTATTACAGTGCTTAACACATTTATTAAAACAAATGTATGTAAGGTTTTTAACAGATTATGTAAGGTTTGTGTCACTGCTCCTCTAAACTAACAGCATTGGTGATTTACCAAAGTCATTTTTTAGCTTTCTGTATTTGTTAGTCCTCCAAAATGCGTAAGCTCTTTAGTAACAGTAGTAGGCTATTTCTAATGTTATAATATAATTATTGCTGTTATCTATGAAAGAAAGGCAGAGCACTTTATAGTGTTTTTTTCAGATACGCAATTACAGTCAAAAAGTACATAAACAATGCAAGCTGTTATGAGGCCATTTTTGTTATTATAAATACTAATTAGTTGTTTATGTTTGTAATTTGCTCAATAAATGACAATAAAATGTTTAGCTGTAAAATTATTTTGACAGATTCCTGAAATATTTGTTTTCTCTTTATGACAGGTTGTTTAATACCCAACCAGACTTACGTTATTTTCCTATGCCGGATCATCATCTACATTTTCTGTACTTCATATTTTGAATTCACATATTAAAACGGGACAGCGGAAATCTAGCAGCACATATCTGTATTTAACCGTTCCCCAAAAAAACTGATTTCCACTCTGTGTGCCCAAGCTGGGACACCTGAGAGTACTTGAGAGAGTTTGTTATGCAATGTTTGTTTAGCAATGTGTCAGAAAGATACTGAGTAGCACAGCAGCGCACTCGATGCCTCCTCGTCCCAGAGTGTCCTGAAGTGCTCTGGAGTGGGAGGGGCTGGAGGACGTATGGACGTGTGTGTTATGTAAGCCTTCACATCAAGAGTCCTCCTTCACACAACAACACCCTGGTGCTACCATGCTACAATAATCCTGTAATACTATGGTGCGTCGAATGATTACCACATTATTGTACCATCAAAAAATATGATTTTACTGTCATGGTATATGTCCAAAAAATGTTTGCTGGGAGTGATATACAGCTAGAACCACATATATATATATATATGGTCGAGTGGATGAAGAGAGCAAAGGAGGAATGATATGATGCACAGAAATGATAGACCGCGAGGAAACAAGAGTAAGAGAGAGAGGCTTATACTCTCAGTTCTGTATATGCTTTTAATCAATATTATTTATATGCCAAAATGAAAGACCCCTAGAAGCTGCCCGGAGTCCACATATAAGAGAGGGTTCATGTGGGGTGCGTTTACATGCAATAAGAAAGCAGATGGGATCGGATAGTCTTGAAATAGATCCATTCAACAGCAGCAGGTAAATGCCACTGTTTCTCCTGCAGAGATGAGTCACAATCCAGCAAGACAACCTCACCCGAGTCAGAGCAACAATTTCTGGAAATCAGCGCGAGGAAACAAAAACAAAGAGACAGCTACAGCTCCACAAACAGCTCTAATTAAAAAAATATAATAATAGAGAAGCGAGCCCATGTATTTTAAGATCCTAAAAGCAAAGATTGCTCAAACAGTCTAGAAAAAACTATGTTTATTATGCTAAAACATTTTATGCTAATCATTAAAATGCAGTGTGCCATTTCTGCAACAGTATTGTAAAAATAAAAACTGTTTAACTGATAAATATTTCATTTTTATAATAGTAATATAATATAGATATAAATAGTTAATGTTAATTTTGTCAGTCCTGTGTCGTGTGTGTCATGTGTTTCCCTTTTGTGTCCTTATTTGGTTAGTTACCTGCCCTCGTCTAGTGTGATTATTAGTTAATTCTGTTCAGCTGTGTGTTAGTCTTTATCTGTAATTAACCTGTGTATTTAAGTTGCTGTCTGTTTAGTTAAGGGAAGTCTCCCAGTGGTTCAACAACAGACACACATTAGTACCATATTGTGGTCTAAACCAATCATGGCCCAGATATTCCTGTACGTGTGTGTAAGTTTGAAAATGTGTGTGCTGCTGCAGTCAGACAGAGAGAGGGGTGAGTAGTAGAGATGCGCGCAGTGTTGCCAACTTAGCGACTTTTCAGACCCCCCAGTGACTTTTTTTTTAAAGTGACTAGTGACAAATCTATCAACTTCTTAGACAAACTTTAGCGAGTCTCTGTGATCGTTGGTATTGCTGCAACAGCGCGAGATCAGCGCACACGCAGCTCTTTCTCTGCATCTGCTCTGTTCAGTGAGCGTCAGGAGCAGCCCGTTTAGTTAAAACAGATATTATTGCTTCTCTAATTTTACATGCAAATATAGCTGAAATCACAGCACAATAATTGTCTTTGTCTTTTCTTATATTGTGTATTATTTGATTTCATCAGACAACGGCTCAATAAAATTATAAATTAGGATTTTTGTGCAGACTAGCTTCTTGAAAGGGAGAGCTGGTTATGTATTCTTTAAGGGCTGTGTTTCAGTCACTTTTATATTTATCCCGTTGACTGACAAAAGAAAGAGTAAAATATATAAAGTTTTATTGAGAATTTGGCTGCATTCAAATACAGTATGAGCACATAGAGACAATTAGAACAGAACAGTTTTTTTTCTGTAAATACTTTTTTTTTGTTTAGTGAAATTATTTGGTAGTCTGAGGTGGGATAGGGGCACCTGACTTTTTTATAGGTTTAAGTGGGGGCGCGACCAAAGAAGTTTGAGAACCACTGCACTAGAGCATCCCTTCATTCAGACACAGCGGAAGATCTGATAAGAGTCAGTGTAGAGGGGCCAAATCTGGAAGATTTTGATGCTAGAGAGAGTGTGGCCAGCTGGTTTAGCCAAGGCCAAAGATCAAGAAGGCCAAACTAGAGCTGCCTCCCTCACTCGATGGATTGGTTGAACTCAGGTGGATTTTCACTTAGCGCTCAGGTCGCAACACCGTAATATGGAGAACAGACACGAGAGCTTTGATCAGCCGCCCAGCGCTAGAAGCGCCACATCACCACAGTTTGGGTTCTCTGAAGAGAAACCCATGCTGATCGGCCGCGTTCATCTCACGGCCCGGGAATGGCAACATCGGATCGCCCACGGGTTGTGTCTCTATTGCGAGGAGACGGGGCATATGATTACTGCCTGTCCCCACAAGAGGCAGCATCTTACTGGAGAAAGGTCGCGCATGGTAAGCGTGACTGCTGCTCTATTGCCCTCTGGTAGACTGACTACTCTCCCAGCGGTGCTTCAATCAGAGGGGGACACCCACACGGTGGCAGCTCTTATTGACTCAGGAGCGGAGGGGGATTTCATGGACATTGAGCTGGCTAGACGTTGGGGTATTCCTGTTTTTCCTCTAGCCGAATCTATCGCTACCAAGACTCTTTGCGGTACTCCTCTCACCAAGATCACAGGCGTCACTGGACTCGTTCACCTGATCACATCCGCTAATCACACCGAGGAGATTCGATACCTCCTCATTCACTATCCCTCCACACCAGTAGTTTTGGGGCACTCCTGGCTTATTAAGCACAACCCTTTCATTGATTGGGCTCACCACACTGTATTGGTGTGGAGTCCATTTTGTTTGTCTCAATGTTTGGTGTCTACTTCATTCCCTGTCATGTCTGTCTCTGTGTTACAGGGGAAACTGGTTGACCTGGCAAATGTTCCAGAGGCTTACCATGACTTGAGAGTGGTGTTCAGTAAGTTCCGAGCTTAATCTCTTCCTCCACACCGCCCGTATGTTTGTGCGATAGAATTATTACCTGGCACTTCTCCTCCCAAGGGGCGACTTTATTCACTCTCCGGTCCTGAGAGGGAGGCCATGGAGAAATACTATTATAGTAGTAGGAGTCTCTATTAGCCGGGTTTATACATCCTTTTTTTCTCTCCGGCTGGGGCGGGGTTTTTCTTTGTGGAGAAGAAGGATGGATCGCTCCATCCCTGCATTGATTATCAGGGGCTGAATGACATCACGGTCAAGAATAGCCAACCTTTGCCATTTATGTCTTCAGCGTTCAAACTCTTGCAGGGGGCGACCATTTTTACGAAGTTAGACCCATGCAACGCTTACCACCTAGTCCATATTAGGAAGGGGACAAATGGAAGACCACCTTTAAAACCCCTACAGGTCACTTTGAGCATTTGGTTATGCCTTTTGGACTTTCAAACTCCCCGCGCTCTTCCAGACACTTGTAAATTAAGTTCTCAGAGACATGGTCAACCGGTTTGTGTTTGTATACCTTGACGACATCCTGATCTTCTCCCAGAACGAGCATGACCACACCCAGCCGGTATCGGAAATAAAGAGTTACTGGCTGTCAAGTTGGCTTGGAGGGTGTGGGGGTTCCTTTTCTAGTTTGGACTGACCACAAAAATCTCGAGTACATCCGTTTCGCCAAAACAATAAATTCTCGGCAGGCCCGCTGGGCTCTATTCTTCTGGCATTTTAACTTCACCGTCTCCTATCGCCCAGGGAGTAAGAACGGTAAGCCTGACGCGCTCCACCTCCCAGACTCATCGAGGGGTTGCCTGCCTATGCTGTACGACAACTCCTTGATGTGAGGCGTAGGGGTAGGGGGGTCACCAATATCTGGTATTGGACTGGGAGGGCTATGGTCCGGAGGAGAGATGCTGGATTCCGGCTCGCGATATACTGGATCGTGCTCTCATAGACCAGTTCCTTTGGTGTCATGGTGAGTCTTTTGGAGATGCCAGGAGGCATCCCTGAGGGAAGGGATTCTGTCATGGTCGGCACCTCTCTCCAACTCATTTCCTGCTGTTATGTCAGCTACACGTGGTGGTTTGTTTTCGTCCTGTCATCTGCTGCTGCACGTGGGGGAGCAATCAGCGCTAACTCGCAGCGCGGTGCGCTCCATCAGCCTCGCACCTGTTACTCATTTCCCTTTTCCTATTTATTCCCGTCTATGCCTTCTCTCTGTGTTGGTATGTCATATTGTGTTTCGTCTTACCTTGCATATGTAGAGATATCCTTTCTTCTATATTTTGTACTGTGTCCAGATCCGCAGGCGAGGATTAATTTATCCACTGGATAGCATGTATTGATTGGGAGCGTGAGACTGAACCCACGGTCTATTCCTCCCAGCCATCCATCCAGTTGGTGTGGGCACTGGGAGCCCAGATTTTCTCCCTTGACTTTCATTAGAAACTTTTTGTTTCTGTTTTTTTGGATGTGATCATCCGAAGTTTCTAATAACCTCAATTCCTTTTGTTTTCCACAGCACTTGAGTCTTCCCGTCTTTTATTCACAGCGTTGTGTGACAATTCCTCAATTTTTTATTATATTAAGCAGGACAAATGTTTCCATTATTGATAATAAGAAAATAATAAATGTTTCTTGAGCAGCAAATCATTATATTAGAATGATCTCTGAAGGATCATGTGACACTGATTCAGATTTGCTTCAAAATTCAGATTTGCTTCACAGCAATATATTACTTGTTAAAATATATTCAAATTGTAATAATATTTCACAATATTACTGTATTTTACAAGATTTTTAATCAAATAAGTGCAGCCTTGGTGAGCAAAATGTAACAATTTCTTCTTTCAAAAACATCAAATATTCTTACCAACCTCAAACTCAAATGGCAGTGTAAATGTAAACTGGCAGTTGCAACTGCATTTTACTTCAATAATCCATTCTTTCACACTTAACCATGCCAATATTCACAGTAATGCGCTGCCTCCTGTAAACCATCCCTTTATGTAATACAGCACATTCACCGCTGTCTTCATGCATGTAAGGAATCTATGATGTACGTCACAGATGCTTATTTTCAGGTATGCCATTACAGCACACTTTTTATGAACACAGAGAGAGCGTGAGGATTTAACATTCACCAGCAGGCTCCACTACAAATGAGCTCCATTAATATTTTAATATTTTAGGAACTGTGATATTTTGGGAGAAAATTCTAACTGCCACGACCTTCTGGTCATGAAATTTAACAACCCACTCAATATGCCATCTCTTCTTTCGACACACACACACACACACACACACACACACACACATACACACAAACACAAACACATACAAACTCTTACTTAACACATTAAAAGGCAGTCAATGTCCCTATTAATACCCTTTAAACCTTTTCTGTAAACTTGAATTTGGAGTAGGTATCTAAGGGTGTCACATTTTACAGGCTGAATATAAAGACGAATGAGCCTATATGGTGTGCGCAGAACAAGCCAAATAATTTGGGTCACTCATTACAGAGGAAATTAATTGATGTAACGAGGCTGACATAAATGTTGAAGTGTGCCATGGAGAAATTCAGTGTGCTTGTCATAACCTATTTTTTTCCCTTTTGGTGTTTTCAAAAGCTTAAATAACACATGAAAATGCTTCAGGAGAGTAATGGAGCTGCCTCCATCTAGCGGCCACATCTCGAAATACAGCACAAATGAGACAGTGACATATTAGTGTAGCTCAGGGTTCCTCAAATCGTTCCCTGGAGGGCCAATCTGCTGCAGAGTTCAGCTCCAACCCTGATCAAACTCACCTACCTGTGATTTTCTAATGATATTGAAGACTCTGATTAGCAGGCTCAGGTGTGTTTGATTAGGGTTAGCGCTAAACTCTGCAGGAGTGGGCCAGATTTGAGGATAACTGGTGTAGCTGTATCTTTATAGATATAATCATCTCCTACACAAAACTTGAAGAAGAAACTTGGCACTGAAGAAACTTAAAAACTGAATTTTTAAGAAATCTGAGGACATAATGTCACCCAGATACAAGAGACATTTACTAAGACTCTTTTTCTAAATGTCTAGTGAAACTAATAATCGCAGCAGCCAGCAGTTAATTAGCAACCTTCTACATTGCGAGTAAATCATTCGCATATGCAACTAATATTTACTCTGGGCGACTAAATTATGTTTAATATTAGCCAATGGCTAATAAATTCTCAGATTTTACTCGCCAGTGTATGAGTTGGAGGCTAAGTATAAGTTTAGCACAGATATATTTTCTCTCGCCGAACACACTGACTGAGCACTTCAGTGCTTCACTCTCTGTCAAGCGATCTGTGCTATTTTTCAATTAATCTCAATGGATGCACAGCGCACCTGTATTTGACGTACCGTGAACTCTAGTGTAACGGCGCATGACTCGCCGTCGCTTTGGTGAGAGCAGAGAGAGAGCGAATGCAGAATTGATGCGCTACATGTAAATTATATTCTTTGTTGTATTTTCCTGTTAAAATAACAGAGTTCCTTTGGATTTTTTCAGCTTTTAAGAACTGCTGGGTTTTCTGGTAGTGGGTGTAAACTAATGCGTAAACGGCAATTTAATTGGCTGGTTCTCACCTATTATCGTCTCTGTTTTGATTTCAGCGAATCAGTTTGAGTGAACGCACACAACCTGATTCATGAATCCAGCAGCTTGTTAATCCTTAGTGCGTTTTGTACTGTTCTTATTATCAGAATTCGTATTATTATTATTATCGTCAGAGATCAGTTGCAAAGAGGAATTATTCTGGCAAGATAAGGAACAAATTCTCTTTCGGTGATTCTGCTTCAGTGTGGAAAGGTATGAAAGACATTTGGCTTGAAAAAACATCCTGCACCCGCCCTGAATACCTCGCCACACAACCATTAACACCTCCAACAACCCGCTTCTTCCCCACACCTACACTGAAAATAAGTGAATATGACGTGCGGCAGGTCTTCAGAGAGAACAAAAGAAGGAAAGCACCAGGACCAGACGGTGTATCACCAGTCTGTCTGAAGTCCAGTGCTGACCAGCTGGCCCCCATCTTCACAAAGATCTTCAACAGATCACTGGAGCTGTGCGAAGTCCCCTCATGCTTCAAATGCTCCACCATCATCCCGTACCAAAGAAACACAACATTACTGGGCTTAAGGACTACAAACCTGTGGTTCTAACGTCTGTGGTCATGAAATCATCTGAAAGACTGATTTTGGCTTATCTGAAGGCCTCCACTGGACCCTTACTGGACCCTCTGCAGTTTGCCTACAGAGCAAACAGGTCTGTGGATGATGCAGTCAATATGGGACAGCACTTCATCCTGTAGCATCTGGACAGACCAGGGACTTAAGTGAGGATCCTGTTTGTAGACTTAAGCTCCGCTTTTAACACCATCATCCCGGACTTCTTCTTTGGCACTCAACGGAGGCGGTCGCATTTTTTCTCTCCCCATCCTCACCCTTATCTTCCCTGCTTTGCTCCCTTGTCTCGTATTGAGAGACTCTCTCTGCACTGCTCTCCAAACTGAAAGATTATGGATTTGATCAACTGGTCTCTTAATGCGATTGACACCATCGATGAGAAACTTGGGTTCCGGGGAACCTGACTGCCCCGACGGAACGTTCGCAGCGGGCTATACGATGGACGCGTGGGAGAGGTGGCGAATCGTGTGTCTAGCGGCTCTTTCCGTGGAGGACATTGAAGATATCTACCTATTCGGAACCATGATAACATGTATTTTGCTGATTGGATTAGGCTTTGCCCTGGGTTATCGAAAAATTCAGAAGACGGGAACAGCTGTCCAAAGCCTCACAAGGCTGCCCGTCTTGATTGAAGCTGTGGGAAGAGCGGTCAGCATTGAGACTGAGACTATCAATCGCAATATGGATTCTATCAAGGAGAAGCTCACGGCTTTACAAAGGAAAATGTATTATATTGGAGACCAAAATGGACAAAATGGACAGAGAGAGTAGCCTGCAAAATTGGAATGCGTTTACTCGCCCCAAAGACAAAACAATCTTATCTTTTTCTGGCTCCCCCACACAGTGGCCTTGGCAAGGCTGTTGCTGGAATCTACCCCGGGAGAGCAATGCAGTGAGACGCTCTTGCTTCCTCCCCCCACCCTACAGACATTCAGACATTGCCCTTCCCCCGACCACTCGCCTCCGTTCGCTTTGAACCGCCAGCCTGTCAAGCGGGTCTGACCAGCGCCGGATTAGTGGCTGTGGGACCGGATGGCTGCTTGCTGGGCCAGATTCACTTCCCCTGTGGCTATGTCGTGTGTCTATGGTGTATGTGCTTTTGTGTTGCTGAGGTGTTTTTCCTGTTCTCACACTGTACTCCCCAAGGAGCATAGTCTGGGGGTTATTTTTTTCTCCTCACTTTTCCTCATGTTATGCTGTATTTTTCTTCAATTCTACTTGCATTTCACTACTGATTATACTCTGTATGATTGTGTATGTGACGAATAATAAAGAACCTTGAACCTTGAACACTCTTCAGAATAAACTGAAACTCTCCGTCCCCACTTCCGTCTGTCAGTGGATCACCAGCTTCCTGACAGACAACTTTCCTAGTGAGGCTGGGAAAATACACATCCAGCACCCATACGATCAGCACTGGAGTTCCTCAGGGGCGTGTTCTCTCCCCACTGCTCTTCTCTCTCTACACGAACGACTGCACATCTAAAGACCCCTCCGTCAAGCTCCTGAAGTTTGCAGACGACACCACACTGATCGCCCTGATTCAGGACGGTGACGAGTCTGCTTACAGACAGGAGGTTAAGGAGCTGGCTGTCTGGTGCAGTCTTAACAACCCTGGAGCTTAACATGCTCAAATCCGTGGAGATGATCGTGGACTTTTGGAGAACCTTTTATGACTAAAGTGTACCCATCTTCTGATGGCTAATTCCAGCAGGATAATGCATCATGTTACAAAGCTCAAATCATCTCAAACTGTTTTTTTAAACATAACACTGAGTTCACTTTCGGGCTGTCAAATTGGCTGAAAAACTAAAAAAATAAAATAAAATTTAATTATATTAGAATTTGAAAAGCATAAATTCAGGAAGGAAAAAAAACCTTTTGGCTTTTCTCCTGAAGACACATGATGGCACATCGAGCAAAATATTACCAAATGCACGTTTCTTCAAAGTAGGACTGGGCAATATGAGCAAAAATTCATATCTCTGTATTTTTTGGCTGATTTGCGGTATACGGTACATATCTCGGTATTTTGTATTTGAATTAAACAAATAAATAAAGTGTATGTAACCATGTAGGCATATACAGTATAATGTGCAACAAGGGTTAAAATCACATTACAGTCTAACATGGCAATCTAAAAACAAAAATGATGCTTTTAAAGCAAAGTTAAATTTACTAAACTAAAATAAAAAGAAAAAAAAGCACAGACTAAGCTAATTGAGTAAAAAGGCTGTTGATTACATTTGATTATGTTTCAGGGTGACGTTCAGCTTTCAGAATTGTATTATTTTAAATGTATTAAAATAAAATGATTAATTTAAAAAGATGTCTTGTTTTTGAAGCCACTTGGCAAACCTTCGTAAAAAATTAAATAACTGAAAAAGTATACTTTTCCAAAAAAACACAGCTTCAGTTATTGAGCAACAGAATATTCAAAACACGCACAAAAGATGAAATGCACATATAGAACTTAATACACCTTGCTTATCAGGCCCATGAAAGCACACACAAGATGAAATGCACTTAACAAAGAATTATTTTGTGGCGTAAATAAAAGAAACACTTTCTAAAATTAAAGTAGATCAAAACTGTGGGGAATGCGGTCTATTAAAACGTTTGTCAATCTTCACAGGATTTTAGAATTTGCTTTTAGAAACATTAGCGTAGACAAACTTGCTTAGCCAATTCCACAGATTCTCGAACTAGCAAATTACCAAAGGGATTACCAAAGCATTTTGGGTTAAGCGAGCGGAGCGGAATCTTCAGAAATGGCCCTCTCCGCTCTGAAGGAAATATGACCACATGCTCTGCTAGCAAGCTAATTTCTTAATCTAGTAATTACATGTTTTTTAAAAGTTGAACTTACATTAATTTTACATGGCTTTGGGCTCTATTGTGTGAGACGCGAGTGCAACGATGATAGATGTCCCTCTAGAAAATTCAATAAATATGCGTTCTGTGTAAACGGCTTGGTTTCAGTTGAGGTAAACAACATCTACACATTGATGTTCTCTTTTTCCACAATATTTTGAATGTGCAGCACCACAGAGTGGGTTCAACTGGACAGGCTAAAAAAAAGCATTAAAATGCAACGACACCTCGTCATCGCATTTTGTGTGCCAAGCTGCCTGACAGACACCTAAAATTTGAATGCAGCATTTTGTAATGAATTAGATTCATTACATGTAAAGTAAAATGCTTCAAAAGTTTTTTGTTTTAATTTTGATGATTATAGCTTACAGCTAATGAAAGTCAAAAATCAGTATCTCAAAATATTAGAACATTTACATTTGAGTTTCACTTCATGCTTCCTTCTGCTGACAAGCTTTATGGAGATGCTGATTTCATTTTCCAGCAGGACTTGGCACCTGCCCACACTGCCAAAGGTACCAAAAGCTGGTTCAACGACCATGGTGTTACTGTGCTTGCTTGGCCAGCAAACTCACCTGACCTGAACTCCATAGAGCATCTATTGGGTATTGTCAAGAGGAAGATGAGAGACACCAGAGCCAACAATGCAGATGATCTGAAGGCTGCTATCAAAGCAACCTGGGCTTCATTACACCTGAGCAGTGCCACAGGCTGATTGGCTCCATGCCACGCCGCATTGATGCAGTAATTCATGCAAAAGGAGGCCCAACCAGGTATTGAGTGCATAGAAATTAACATACTTTTCAGAAGCCTGACATTTCTGTTTAAAATATAATTTTTTTATTAATCTGATGTAATATTCAAATTTTCTGAGACACTGAATCTTGGGTTGTTAATATTTGTAAGCAATAATAATCAAACTTTAAAGAAATAAAGGCTTGAAATATTTCACTCTATGTGGAATGAATCTATATAATATATGGGTTTCACTTTATGAAATGAGAGACAAAAAATATTGATCTTTTTCATGATATTCTAATTTTTTTAGATGTACCTGTATACACACTAGGGCTGGGCGATATGGCCTAAAAAAAAAATCCCAGATTTGTCCATAAAAAAAATCTGATTTACGATTTAAATCGATTCCCCCCACCCCCTACTTAAAATCAATCTGCAGATGACAAAGAAATTGTATTTTGTTTAGATTTTCCCTTCTGGGATTTGATCTGGATTTCCCCTTAGTTTAAAGTGCAATCAAAAACAACAACCCAAAAAGACAAGATGGCGGGTCCTGCCATTGTAAACAGTGAAAATGTAACATAACATAACATAAAACATACAATTATTTGACCTTTTTGATAAGTTCTTTAAACAAGTTTAACATCTTGCTATTCAATAGATAGGAGGTCATTCTGATAAAGTGCAAACAAAACATTCAACAGAATTAAATATCAGTGACTGTAGGTTGTTTTTTGGTAGGTGTATTTTGAGATACAGATTTTTGACTTTCATTAGGTGTAAGCTCTAATCATCAAAATTAAAACAAAAAAAGTTTGAAGTGTTTTACTTTACATGTAAGGAATCTAAAATATATGAAAGTTTCACTTTTTGAAATAAGTTACAAGAAAAAAATAACTTTTTCACCATATTCAAATTTTCTGAGATGCACCCGTATATGACAATTTGATGTACAAAGGATGTTGTAAGAATTAATCCTATTCATAGACTGTGATGATGCGCACACACACACACACACAAACACAAAAACACAGTGTTTCTAATGCAAAGGCTGAGGGAGTTAAGCATATTTGAATTTCTGTCCTCTTATGAACATAATAAATAAATTTCCATTTTGGGAACACTGGGACAAATGAGAATGCATGAAATATATATGTAATAGTTTCCATTCACCACTAGACATTTACCCAACTATGACAACTTCCACTTCTGAGAAACCAAGAAATGGTTTAGCTCCTGCGTACCTAACTAATCTACTATCACGCTACAATCCAACCCGCTCCCTAAGGTCGAAAAACTCTGGACTCTTGGTAGTACCTAGGATAGCAAAGTCCACTAAAGGAGGTAGAACTTTTTCATATTTGGCTCCCAAACTCTGGAATAGCCTTCCTGATAACATTTGGGGTTCAGACACACTCTTTATTTAAATCTAGATTAAAGACACATCTCTTTAGCCAAGCATTAATATAATGCATCTCATAATCTTGCACTGCAGTTATATCTGATCAAATGCACATTATTATGCTTTAGCTTGGGTTGAACAAAAATGTTTGCTCGAATGGAACAACAGCTATGCTAAGTATGTGTTTATTTGTTTCTCCGTTTTTGGATTAATATCCCGTGGTAACTAGGAATTACACAAGCTTCAGTCTGGATCCAACCCTTAAATGATCTGAGATGACCGAACACCTGAGAAGAGATGATGACAACCCCTCAAAGGACCTCAGAGGAAGCCAACCCTCAGACAGTATACAGAATTAACCAAATTTTGCCATAAATCAAATATATTAACTGTCTACAATATATAAATCTATTGTAGAAACTTAATTTCCTGTAAAGCTGCTTTGCAACGATTGTATCGTAAAAAGTGCTATACAAATAATCTTGAATCTTGAATGTGAAAAGCATTCATAAGACATTCACTTCTCCTAGTTAATCTACACAACCTCTGTAACTACTAAAGAAGCGATGAACACAGAGTAACTACTCAAATAACCCCTCATGAAAACGTAATGACAGAAACAACATATATCATCTGTATGATTAACGATATGGAAGCACTGACTGGTTAAGCGGAGTCTTACCTGTCGTTTGATGAAGCTGGAGGTGGTGTCAGACGAGGTGCTGCCATCTGAGCGTTTAAAACGACCCTTGCGCTTCGGCAGCTTTCGTGGTAGCTATAGGGAGACAACCACATCAAAACAAACAGTCACGCGGTTACAGTAACATATAAATGCCTTATAAATAAGATGCACTTTGTTGAAAAACAGGTGTTGCTTGCACACAATTTCAAAACTTTGCCTCCATTTTTCAAAACTTTACAGACAAATCCAAGAATTGCACACACAAAATACAAAATGCCTCGCAGCTCTTGCAAAATGAAGCACTGCGTTCGAAATACATCTCAAAAGCAAACATTTGCAAAATCCCCTTTGTCATAATATTAATTCCTGTTAGATTTTTGTGTGTTACATAGAGAATTGTGTGTTGTGTTGTGCAAAAAGAGTTTTATGAAATTGAAAACGGAGTCAAAGGCTGAGAATTAGAGTATGGTTTTGCAGATTTGGTGTGTGCTTCTGGTGTTTGAGTGTCAGGTTTCAGAGATTGTGTGGCAAGCAAAGTTTTGGTGTGTAAGCAGTTAAAAAAAAACTAAGTTGGTAAACTGGGCTAGGACGCCAAATGTTAGTGTTTCTGGAGCTTCAGCAGCAGTTAGATTAATGTTCACATTATAGGAAATGGGTCTGGAGTAACTGTAAGCTCTTTAAATAGTTTAAAGTAAAGTCTTAAAATATGACATAGATGTAAAAGTTTGTAACTGTTCTAGTCAGCCGTGCTTAAATACCTCATATACACTCTCAGAAATAAAGGTACAAAAGCGGTCACTGGGGCAGTACCTTCCCAAAGGATCCATTTTGGTACCTTAAAGGTGCATATTAGTACTTAAAGTGTACATATTTGGTCCTAATAAGCACAAAAGTGTACCTTTTGAAAAGGTGCTGCCCCAGTGACAAATTGTGTACCTTTATTTCTGAGAGTGTATACAAGGGAACCTTGTTTTTTTGTATTAAAAATAATGTTGGTTCCATCAACTTCTTAGTCTTACAAGTTTGTTTTCTTACAAGTTATTTTTTGTACAGAAAAAGTGGTGAATCTGAAATCTTTCAATCTGAAAAGTAAGACTGATACCCCTCAACTAACTGCTATAGTTGATCAGACTTTTTAAGACAGTTTTAACACAATGGCTGTATTTATGCAACTTAACTTTAGTCTACTCTAGGTACATAACCTTTCTTGTTCAAAAGCAAATGTTTTTCTTTTTTGGGTATTAAACAATAGATTAATCCAATAGATAGTTAACCCAACCTGATCTCACAGGAAAAGCTAGCTTTTTTTAAGATGTAACGATTTTGTGTGAATTTATGAAAACATAATTTTTAGTAAACATTAAAGTAAGTAGCAGATAGATATCATACAAAAACATATGAATGAGAATATAAGAATTAATACAAATTAGCCACCAATTCAGCAAAATGTAAAACAGATACAAATTGCCATGAGATTTGACCAAATTTAACTGGTATGACCAGCTAATATCTGAATTGTTGCTGATCCATGATGGTTTAGCAAGTGACCAGTTTGGAGCAACTGATGGTCAACTTAGACCTGCTAGAAACCATTACCATCATCAAAAACACAGCGACCAGTTTAATATGCAATTTCAAGCAGGGCAGGTGACCATGGGACTTAAGTTGGCTACAGGTGAGACCCATGACAGTGAGGGTTCACCATAAGGGAATTCTGAGAGATAAATCAGTATAAACAGACAGAAAGCAAGTGTTTGAAGTCATAAAGGAACACTGTTTCTACAGATGCCTGGCCTGAAGGACGAGGCCTTGGTTGCGGTGGGAAATCTCAGGGCGGAGGAAAAACAGGAATTGGGAGTTTCGCGGATGCTGGAGGAGCATCACAACATCTTATCAACATCTCGCCTCCGATCACTAAAAACAACAGCGCGTGACTGATTAGAAGCGCGATAAAGACAATATTACAAGGCAGATTGTGTAGCTGTAGCGCTCTGCGGATATATGAAGCGCTACAATGCACGACTGCTCAACAACAAGTAGCAAGTAATTAACCATTTATGAGATCATATTCAAATCCCCAAAAAGTCTTACCTGAAAATAGTGCGACTGAGAAGCGCTTTCCACACCAGACAGAGGGTCTGCGAAAGATTTGGACATCTTTACTTGCACCATCTATTTGAGAGCGCAGGGAGGCGGGTGCAAGCATGCATTGGTGCTTACTGGAAGAAACGGCAATACCAAATACATATGCCTCCCGAGGAAGAAGAGGGTATCACGATTGATCAGTCAAGCTTCTGTTTGAGCTGCATACGCAGAGATCCTAAGATATATTCCCTCGCGCGGGGTTATTATAAATCGAGATAGTAAACTAATACATGTGTACAAATGCAACGGGTCTGTTTCTTGTGCATGCACCTTTTGTAATGATGTGTCTCGCGCTACCGTGTGCTGCTCTCGCTCTCTCTCTCTCTCTTTCGATATGCTATATGATTGCCTCTCTCGTACAGCAGGCTACATACACATTTTATATCCAAAGGTCGTTAGATAACGAGTCAAATAATAGCAAGATCTTAACCGCTACACTGGAAGACAGCTGATTTAATATAAACTGTATGCATATGGGTCATTCACTCATTCCTGGTATCCGGTAACATTTTGGCTTCATAATCAGAAAAAAGTTACATTTTTTTCATGTTTTTAGCATTCTACCAAAATAGTGACGTGTTTAACTATATGGAACACATACTGGTCAAGCTCAGTGACTTTTAAAATAAAAAAAACTTTATGGGTATAGTGTACACTTGCTGTGAATGTATTCCACCCTGTTAGGGACATATACGTAGTTATCACAACATTTTAATAATGTAAATGTTAAACAATAATGAGCAATAATAAGATAGTATTTGTCCCTTATGCCATAATGGTATTTTTTTATTCTTGAAACAAAAAAAATATTAATAGAATATGTGATTATTAATTGATTATTAAAAACAGGTACTTTTTGTGCCCATTTTTGCCAACAACAGGATGGTAAATAATATAAAAATGTTGCTCAGAAACATATATAAATGCTCCTCACCTCACAAAATAAGACAAAGGTATTGTCACGAATCCGGTTCATGAGCTCATGCCCACTCACCAGATCTCTTGCACCACACTACAGCTGCACATCACCCAAGGACTGCATTTCCCATCCACCATTGCACTAATCACACAGCTGTCACCAATCACTCATTTGCACTAATTACACAGCTTCACTCCGTCAGGCACGCTTTACAAGCCTTGGACTTCATCTCTCTCATTGCGAAGTCTTCTTTAGCACCGTCTGACATTTCCGAGCATTTACCCTAAGTGTGTTTCCCTGTTTGTTACCTGGACTGTTCTTACAACTGTGACCGTTTGCTGCCTGCCCTTTTGACACTGCCTGCCGTTAGATATCCTCTCTGTCTGCCGCCTGCCCCGACCTTAGCATTGCCACTGTTGATGAGTCTGTCTTGCCTACGTTACACCTGTTACTGTCACAGAACTTTGCCTGTCTGACCTCCTCTTGCTTATATTAATAAAGCTGCATTTGGATCTCAACGCCCTGACCCCTCTCATTACAGGTATGTCAAACATTTAATGTTGCTTTCAAATTTTTATTTACAATTATTTGTCTAACAGGGTGGAATGGAGCATAACAGGGTGTAGCGGGGCTTAACAGGGTGGAACGGAACATAACCGGGTGGAACACCAGTGTTAACAGGTCCTAACAGCAAATTAGCTTTCCGTCATTGTCCTGCATAGTTTGCCATCTGTAATGTGTGGAACTGCAACTACATAAGTGTTTCAAAACAATACAAAAAAAATCCAGATTTCCTTTGGGTGAGTGACACAAAAAATAGCTAGGTAATTCCTTATCACAATCAATCATTAATTACAGGCATTTATAATTACATATAACATGTATGAGATGTATAACTACTAGTGGTGGGCCGTTATCGGCGTTAACGTGCTGCGTTAACGCGAGACTCTTATCGGCGATAAAAAAAATATCGCCGTTAATCTATTCTCAAAGTTGGGTTGGGAGCTGGGTCTATACTACGCAAGCTATGATGACTTTCACCCTGATATTTTAGCGCGGATGTATACCTAGCCGAATTGCACTGTAGGGGGCGAGAACGAGTCTTCGAACTAGAGGCTCGCAGTCCGTGATGGATAGATTGTTAACGGCTGGTCTATGTGGTCAGTGGCGGCTGCTGGTCTTTCAAAGAGGGGAAGCTCATTTTTGGCCAACATCATAAAAATTTACCATTTATTTATACCTAAATTCTGCCCAACATTCCTTTTCAAGAAAATGTTCTAGCCTACTGTATGTATGAATGAATGAACAAACGATCTAAAAAAAGATATTAAACTCGAAATATGAGAATTAGGTTGAACTGAAACAAGGAATCTGGGTGAAATGTATGATGAAAATTGGCTAGCAATTTCACCAAGCAAATACCAAGAAATAGGTTGCAGCAGTTTGTCTTTCGACTACACTTCCGCGATGGGACTGAGCTCGAATAGCTTCAGTGTCAGTGACTTTTATAGTACAAAATCGCTGTCAATCAAAAGGAGATGCAGTCTTTCGACAGACCCTCCAATCATCACGCAGACGCTCGGAGTCCGGGCCAGCCCACTCCTCCATTCATCCCAGAGACGCTGAGCGTCCGTGGGCGGGACATAATCGCAGCATTATCCAATGACCGTCTTGTTTCTATGCACTGAAAAAAACTGTTTAAAGCAGCCCCATTGAAGTCAATGGACGCTGGGCTTCAACAGAGTAATGCACTGTACGCTACGGGAATGAATGAGAAGGAAATCGAGTCAGCCGACCTAAGTAGCTGATTCTGAACGAAATTGTTTTCGTTCGAGATGAACGTGTTTAACGCATTTTTAGTCAATAAAATGTTAACATAATAGTACATATATTTGACCATTCATTTTTTGACAATTATAGGGGAAGCTGAGCTTCCCTTGCAGTCTTAAAGAAATCGCGTCTGGTGGTAATACAATCGGGCAGGACATCCAAACGCTCACCTATCATTCATCAACCTCAAATATGGCTTTTCATCTGAAAGATGTATGTAGTAGCAACTTTACATGGCCGCTCAATATGATGTTAACCTAGAGAAACGTGCGCTATTGAAGTGTTTGTGTGGAAGCGCGTTTGCTGCAGGACAGGCTCCGGTGTGCTCACTTGCTCTTAAAATCTCCGTCATTCTTGGTCATACAGATAAAAGTAGCCTAATACATCTTTCGAATCTGTAAAGACTCTACGTTTATTTGTGTGCACTCAGAATAACAACGAAACGTTGCGCTTTTAAGCAAACAGGATGCGCTTTAGGTCTCATGTGAACTTGAGCGAGAAACTCCGTCTTTGAAAAATATATCTATAGAGTGAAATGTCTAAAAAATAAAAATAGAAGACGTGTGTGTTAGCATGGATGATTTACATGAAATTTAATCTGTGCAACACTGTGCATAAAATGGCTTTCAGTTCAATATAATAACAAAAAACGACATTTTGGGTTTTTATTCAACTAATAAGGTGGGCACGCTGTGATCTGTACTATATTTTTACTGTAATTGACAGTTATCGGCAAAAAAACAAAAAACAACAACAATACGGGAGTGGGAGGGAATGGGAGTCATTCTTCCGGGAGTGGAACGGGATTTTCCTCCAGTTTTTTCGTGGTATTGGGACGGGAAGAGATTAAAGTTTGTGATGCATTTTGGAAACAGGAGATGAGCCCCTGGTCTAATGCGCCACCTGGCTTGAGAAACCCGTTCTCAAAGACTTACTTTTAGTCATTATTTGGGTAGCACACATATTCTGAATGCCTTCGGCAGAATTCAAATGAGCCATTTTAATCTAGATTAATCTAGATTAATTCCAAAAATTAATCTAGATTAATCTAGATTAAAAAAATTAATCTATGCCCACCTCTAATAACTACAATCAAATAAAATATTTATCAGGCTCTAAAAATAACTTTTATTTTAAGTGAACTTAAAATAGTCTTCACATAAACCTGTTATAACAATGTCATATTTATGTGGCCATCCTACCTGTCTAACAGGTACATGCTTCTAAAAAAATGCTTTTAAACAATACCAAATTGGGGTTCTTTGGCTTGAAACAATAGAACAATCATTTTTGGTGCTAAATAGAACCCTTTTTTATAAGTTTCCATAAAGAACCGTGCTTTTAAAGTCCTATATATGACCTACTGTTATACATACCCTTTTTAATAACAGTTTATTTTCATTAATCAGTATGTTTATATTATTAATACAATTTGAAAGTTACAATTTAAATATATTTTATCTAATAAAAGATTAAGAAATAAATATTTAATAAATAAATATTAAATTTAGTAAAATAAATAAATAATTTACCTGTTAAGAGCTACAGAAAAACAGAAATTATTCGGCTTTGACGGTTACATATTTGAAAAACAAAAGGCAGGAAAAAAGTATAATGCAAAGAACCATCTCAGCATATGAACTACATGTAAAAAGACCTTTTAAAGGACCAACGTTTTTGTAGGTAATATACAGAAATAAAGTTATCAAACACTTCCCAGGTGGGAAGCGGGCAATCTGTGATCGCGTGCAGTTGCTGACACTCGCTAAAGCGTGCAATCACTTTCTTATGTGCGCTGTTTTATCGGTTTTGGTTTCACTTTCGAAATCGATCACGTTCAGTAAGGAGGGGAGAGGAGGGAAAGTAGGGGGCACAGTAACTCGTTTGGAGAGGGGGTTACGGCGAATCAACCTCCATAAAACTTTAGAGTGATAGTGTACATGAATACAATTGTTTATATATATGTATGTATGTACACTACTGCTCAGGGCTGGTGCCAAGGGGGTAGGCATTCGTTAGTATGTAGCCTACTCCCTCGCCTTCCAAAATAGACTACAATTCCACTTAAATAATTTTCAGGATGTGATATTGTTTATTTGTTTCCGCTGGAATTCAACTGTACAAATGGAGGTAAGTGTAAACTCTCACTCCTAACTTTTTTACATTTTTGAAACGTTCTCCAGGGCGGTGCCTGTTCCGGGACCAACGGTGGAGCAGGGAGTTTGGGTGGCCATGGTGGATCCGGGGACTCGGGCGGCCATGATGGATCCGGGGACTCGGGCGGCCATGACGGATACGGGGACTCGGGCGGCCATGATGGATCCGGGGACTCGGGCGGCCATGATGGATCCGGGGACTCGGGCGGCCATGACGGATCCGGGGACTCGGGCGGCCATGGCGAATCCGAGGACTCGGGCGGCCATGGCGGATCCAGGGACTCCATGGGCCATGGCGGGTAGCCTCTCCCAAACATTTTTGGGGTGCTCTGGAGGCGCGGACGTCAGGGGGCGCTGAACCGGACGGAACCAGCGGAGATGAAGGTGAGCCGGACGGGACCAGCGGAGACGAAGGTGAGCCGGACGGGACCAGCGGAGACGAAGGTGAGCCGGACGGGACCAGCGGAGACGAAGGTGAGGCGGACGGGACCAGCGGAGACGAAGGTGAGCCGGACGGGACCAGCAGAGATGAAGGTGAGCCGGACGGGACCAGCAGAGACGAAGGTGAGCCGGACGGGACCAGCAGAGACGAAGGAGAGCCGGACGGGACCAACTCTGGGCGCTCTAGTGGCGCTGACTCTCGGGGGGGCGCTCTGGTGGCGCTGACTCTCGGGGGGGCGCTCTGGTGGCGCTGACTCTCGGGGGGCGCTCTGGTGGCGCTGACTCTCGGGGGGGCGCTCTGGTGGCGCTGACTCTCGGGGGGCGCTCTGGTGGCGCTGACTCTCGGGGGCGCTCTGGTGGCGTTGACTCTCGGGGGGCGCTCTGGTGGCGCTGACTCTCGGGGGGGCGCTCTGGTGGCGCTGACTCTCGGGGGGTGCTCTGGTGGCGCTGACTCTAGGGGGGCGCTCTGGTGGCGCTGACTCTAGGGGGGCGCTCTGGTGGCGCTGACTCTCGGGGGGCGCTCTGGTGGCGTTGACTCTCGGGGGGCGCTGTGGTGGCGCTGACTCTCGGGGGGCGCTCTGGTGGCGCTGACTCTCGGGGGGCGCTCTGGTGGCGTTGACTCTCGGGAGGCGATCTGGTGGCGCTGACTCTCGGGGGGCGCTCTGGTGGCGCTGACTCTCTGGGGGGCGCTCTGGTGGCGCTGACTCTCGGGGGGGCAGATTTCCCGCGAACGCCAGGCTCGGTGTGCTGCGGACAGTGGTGACATCCATCTTGGTTTGGGTCCAGTCTTCTGTCACGACACAAGCTAGGAGACAGGAGAACAGGAGCGGTGGAGAAACTGGAACGTCTGAGGCATGTGAACGGTAGACCGGACAGTGAGTGATGGGAAGGAGCGTGCTTATGACAGGTGTCTTGATTGCAGGGGACAGGTGTGGAGAATCAAAACACAGGTGATAGTGATCATTGGAACGAGGGTGCTGATGACTGTGACGACTGAAGAGACTGAGACTCTCTGACATCTAGAAGGGCGGATGTTTCAGGAGAAATGGAAAGAGATGTATTTCTTCAACAGCAAGCCGGTATGTTTAATCTGCTCACAAGCCGTGGCTGTGCAGAAAGAGTACAACATTAAACGGCACTGATACACGCAGTGAAATATGATAAATACACTGGACAGCTCCGAATGGAAAAAGGTAATGATTTAGCATCAGCTTTGAAAGAAAAGCAACCAATGTTCACAAAAAGAGCAGGGACTGATGAAGCTGTAAAGGCCAGCTATTTGATTGCCAATGAAATCGCACAAGCATCAAAACCCTTCTCAGAGGGAAAATTCATCAAGAAGTGTACGATAAAGGCAGCGGAGCTTGTGTGTCCGGAGAAAAAAACTGGCTTTTGCCAGTATTAGCTTGTCAAGAAATATTGTGGCTGAAAGAATTGAGGACCTTGCAAGAGACTTGAACCATCAGCTGAAAGACAAAGTTAAGACATTCGTTGCTTTCTCTATAGCACTCGATGAGAGTACAGATATTATCGATGTAGCTCAGCTAGGGTTATTTATTCGTGGAGTTGACGAATCTTTGAAGAACTCCAGCCTCATTCATTGGTGCTCTGGATAGACTCACTGGAGGTAGATTGGAGTTGTGCTGTTAGTGTGGCAACGGATTGAGCTACATCCATGGTCGGAAAAAAGGCAGGTGTTGTGACAAAATTAACAGAGATAAAACAAAAAGAGAACCTATCCCAAAAATTCTGGATTTTCATTATATTTTATACCAGGAAGCGTTGTGGAGCCATGCTCAAACGTTTCTTTAAACTGTGCTCAGAGATCAGTCAGTTCATGAAAGACAATGGAAAACCAGCGACTGAGCTTGTAATACTGTTACAATACCACTAAAATACTGTTCCTGCCACAAATGTCAATATGCCTTTGTTGTTGTTACGGTATGTATGCACGCGTGGTGTTGTGAACACGCACGTACAGAGAGAGTAAGTTTTTGTTCAGTATGTTGTTTATTTTTTTATTTTGTATTTATGAAATATACCCACATTCAAGTGTTTAAGAAAAGAATGCATGAAGCTAGAATAAAATGTTTTTGTTTACAAGCAGATATCCTGTTATTTCTTTTGATGTTTTGTATGTTCAGATATTAATATAACAAAATATATACAAATGAATAGGGACCTTCAAGTTCACTTAAATAAAACGTACGAGTATACTTGCAGTACAAAAAAACTAGTAGTTTACGGAGACTATACTTCGAAGTGTACTAAAAATGCTACTACAAGTATTTAATTAGTATATTTTACAATACTATAAATTCACTTTTAGTCTATTTGTAGTACAAGCTAAAAACTTTGATGTAAACTAGTTGTGTACTCAAAGTTTAATATTGTTATACTTAAAGTATACTTAAAAGTATACTTTTATATACTAGAAAGTGGGCCAATTTAGTCCCAAGGAGTATTAAAAAATTACACTTAAAGACTACTAGTACACTGATATTTGTATTCAAGATTTTATTTGTTACACAAACAATTATACAGAATATAATCATCAGGGAAATGTAAGTCAGGTCTGCTCCATGGACAGTGCAATTATAGGAAATACAAACACAAGAGAATATACATAAATATAGATATTGAAAAGAATGAAGTAAAAAGTAAGAATAAAAAATAGAAAATAATAAAATATCAATTTAAATGTGCAGGACAGTATACTGTAGACTTAATAAATAATAATATAAGCAGGAATGTGCAAGAAGAATGTGCAAACAGGTTGTACAGGGTATTTACTTATTATACTTACTACATATTACTATATACTTACATAAGTATACTTAAAATATACTTGAACTTTACTTAAGTATACTTTATAAAATAAACTTGAAGTTTATTTTACCACTCGCTCACTAAAAAATAAATCATTTGTGATAAATGATTTAATAACCACAAACAACCTGGATTTTATGTTTCTAATTGAAACATGGCTGGAAGACAACTGCAGTGCAACAGTCCTCACTGAAACAGCCCCTCCTAACTTTAATTTTATAAGTGTCTGCAGGACTGTTAGGAGAGGTGGAGGTGTAGCTGCTCTGTTTAAAGATGTTTATCAATGCAAGCAAGTGTCATTTGGTCAGTACTTGTCTTTTGAATATCTAGGTATTGTGCTAAAAGGTGCCCCACGGATTCTGTTTATTATTATTTACAGGCCCCCAAAATACTCCCCAGCCTTTGTTGAAGAGTTCACAGAACTGTTATCAATGATTTCCTCAGAGTTTGACTGTTTTGCTATTGCAGGGGATTTTAATATTCACATAGACAATGCTGAAATCAAAACTACTAAAGAAATTATAACTGTTTTAAACACTTTTGACCTGATTCAGCATGTGCACGAACCGACACACAATCGTGGACACACTCTAGATTTACTCATAAGTAGAGGTCTAAACATTTCATCCATTGTCATTAAGGATGTAGCTCTGTCTGATCACTTCTGTATTTTCTTTGATATATTGACCTCTGTCACCACTGAATCTAGATCTGTCTCTGTCAGAAAGAGATGCATTAATGAGAACACTAGTGTGCTATTTATGAAGGCAATATCTTTAACACCAAGCATTTCTGCAGACTCTGTTGATCTTCTCCTGGATTCATTTGACTCAAAAGTTAAGAATGTTATTGATGATATTGCACCGATAAAGGTCAGCAAGAAGAATGGCAGACAAAAATCATTTTGGAGAAAATCAACAGCAGTTCAGAATATGAAAAGACAATGCAGAAAAGCTGAGCGGATGTGGCGGAAGACGAAACTAGAAATACACTATAGCATCTATAAAGACAGCCTTCATGCTTTCAATTTGGAACTAGCCACAGCTAGACAGACCTTCTTCTCAAACCTTATAAACAGTAACTTAAACAACACTCGCACTCTTTTTGCTACTGTTGAGAGACTGACAAACCCCCCAAGTCAGATTCCCAGTGAAATGCTCTCTGACAGCAAATGCAATGAGTTTGCTTCCTTCTTTTCAGAGAAGATCAGTAATATCAGGAAGGAGATTGGCACATCTTCCTGTAATACAGAGGTCACACAGATTCGACAGCAATCTCAAAAAGAAGTGACTGTCTGGTTTTAAAACAATTGATAGCAAAATTTTGGAAGAAATAGTACAGCATCTTAAATCGTCAACCTGCTATCTTGACACACTTCCCACATCTTTTTTCAAAAGTGTGCTTAACTGTTTAGAAGCAGATCTCTTAGAAGTGGTAAACACCTCACTTCTTTCTGGGACTTTTCCAAACTCCCTGAAAACTGCAGTTGTTAAGCCCCTTCTGAAAAAGCGGAATCTTGATAACACTGTGTTGAGCAACTATAGACCAATATCAAATCTTCCTTTCATAGGTAAGATTATTGAAAAGGTAGTTTTTAATCAGCTGAACAACTACTTAAACTCAAATGGATACCTGGATAATTTTCAATCTGGTTTCCGCGTGCATCACAGCACAGAGACAGCACTCATTAAGATAATAAATGATATTCGCTTTAATTCTGATTCTGGCAAAATATCAGTGCTGGTACTACTAGATCTTAGTGCTGCGTTTGACACTGTCGATCATAACATACTTCTAGAGAGACTGGAAAACTGGGTCGGGCTTTCTGGGATGGCACTCAAATGGTTCAGGTCATACTTAGAAGGGAGAGGTTATTATGTGAGTATAGGAGAGCATAAGTCTAAGTGGACGTCCATGACATGTGGAGTCCCACAAGGCTCTATTCTTGCACCACTCTTGTTTAGCCTGTATATGCTCCCACTAAGTCAGATAATGAGGAAGAACCAAATTGCCTATCACAGCTATGCTGATGATACCCAGATCTACCTAGCATTATCTCCAAATGACTATAGCCCCATTGACTCTCTCTGCCAATGCATTGATGAAATTAACAGTTGGATGTGCCAAAACTTTCTTCAGTTAAACAAGGAGAAAACTGAAGTCATTGCATTTGGAAACAAAGATGAAGTTCTCAAGGTGAATGCATACCTTGACTCTAGGGGTCAAACAACTAAAAATCAAGTCAGAAATCTTGGGGTGATTCTGGAGACAGACCTTAGTTTTAGTAGTCATGTCAAAGCAGTAACTAAATCAGCATACTATCATCTCAAAAACAGTGCAAGAATTAGATGTTTTGTTTCCAGTCAAGACTTGGAGAAACTTGTTCATGCCTTTATCACCAGCAGGGTGGATTATTGTAATGGTCTCCTCACCGGCCTTCCAAAGAAGACCATTAGACAGCTGCAGCTCATCCAGAACGCTGCTGCCAGGATTCTGACTAGAACCAGAAAATCTGAGCACATCACACCAGTCCTCAGGTCCTTACACTGGCTTCCAGTTACATTTAGGATTGATTTTAAAGTACTTTTACTCGTTTATAAGTCACTCAATGGTATAGGACCTAAATATATGTCAGATATGCTCACTGAATATAAACCTAACAGACCACTCAGATCATTAGGATCGAGTCAGTTAGAAATACCAAGGGTTCACACAAAACAAGGGGAGTCCGCTTTTAGCTATTATGCCGCCCGCAGCTGGAACCAGCTTCCAGAAGATATTCAGATGTGCTAAAACATTAGCCACATTTAAATCCAGTCTCAAAACTCATCTATTTAGCTGTGCATTTGTTGAATGAGCGCTGTGCTATGTCCGAACTGACTGCATTATTTTATGTATAATCCTTTTCTATTTAACTGTTTTAAATTTCATTTTAAATCAATTTCTATATAATTTTAAATTTCCTTATTTTATTATTTTTAACTCCTTGTTATTTCACTTTCTTTTATGTAAAGCACTTTGAATTACCACTGTGTATGAAATGTGCTATACAAATAAACTTGCCTTGCCTTGCCTATAGTACTTTTTGGTAAGGGGTCACACCAACTCAGGTAATGTGGTTCTTTAACGCTGTCTTGATTCGATTTGAATGGCCTAATGCAGACGGAAACCAGTTTGAAAACAATCACAATTTGCACAAAAACAGTTATTATAAATGGACAAATGTATCCATAATGCAAACTTGTCAACTTTTTCCATTGTCAATTTTCAAAAATATTGAATAATTCACATGATTAATGTAATTCCTGAAAGAATGTGACACAACAAGAAACATTTTGCTTTTTCAACATATCTGTATTAGGCATACAAATAAAAGTGAATGTGTGCATGTTTTAAATATTGGTTAATAACTGAAAATTATTACTTCCTAACTAGAATAGGACCAAAACTAGAATTTCCTTCACCTTTTGTATTTATTTATTGCTTTACAAAAAATGGCCAGTTATAGTTTATGCTAAAGCTTTATCTTTATGAAGAAAGAAACTACAATGCCCTCTTCTGGCACTTTGGAGTATATATGCCTTCTAAGCTTATAGTAGGGCAAATGTGTTTTCCAATTTAATACATTATTATTGTTTTGATTGTAATAGTTAATTTTATTGTTACTTTAATATTTATAATTGTATATATTAGTATTAAAATAATCTATAACTGTAAAATTGTACATTTAGCACACATGCTTTGATTTGATATGCCATCTTTAGCTAGATGTATGTGGCCAAACTAGATTTATGAGTAATGTCACCATGTAAGTACTTTCAAAAATGTAAAAGGAAATTTAAAATTACAGCTTGGAAGAGAACAGGAACGTGACTCAGTGGGAGGAGTGTGATCCATAATTACAGTATATCACAGAAGGGAGTACATCCCTCACGTTTTTCTAAATATTTTATTAGATCTTTTCATGTGACAACACTGAAGAAATGACACTTTTCTACAATGTAAAGTATTGAGTGTACAGCTTGTGTAACAGTGTAAATTTGCTGTCCCCTCAAAATAACTCAACACACAGCCATTAATGTCTAAACCGCTGGCCACAAAAGTGAATATACCCCTAAGTGAAAATATCCAAATTGGGCCCAAAGTGTCAATATTTTGTGTGGCCACCATTATTTTACAGCAATTCCGTAACCCTCTTGGGCATGGAGTTCACCAGAGCTTCACAAGTTGCCACTGGAGTCCTTTTCCACTCCTCCATGATGACATCACGGAGCTGGTGGATGTTAGATACCTTGCGCTCCTCCACCTTTCATTCGAGGATGCCCCACAGATTGCTCAATAGGGTTTAGGTCTGGAGACATGCTTGGCCAGTCCATCACCTTTACCCTCAGCTTTTTTAGCAAGGCAGTGGTCGTTATCATGTTGGAATACCAGAGGTGGAAAGAGTACTGAAAAAACATACTCAAGTAAAAGTACCATTACCTTCCAAAAAATGTAGTGTGAGTAGAATAACAGTACTTGTCCAAAAAACTACTTGAGTAAGAGTAAAAGAGTAGCCTATTTAAAAATACTCATGAGTATTGAGTAGTGATTACTGAGCTGTGGATTCTACCGCCCTCATAATACACGCTGTACACTGCAATAATAAAAAAAAACATTATACATTCTGTAATTCACATGGTCTTGTTTGTCATAAAGAATGAAGAATATCTATCATCCAGCAGTTTTATTTTTGACTGTGAACTCTTAATACATCAAAACAGCACAGAAACAGTATTCAGTTGAAGAAAAGATTAAAGTTATTCTCAGTACAATCATCCCCATTTAAAAAACAATTTAAAAGCATGTGTAAGGGCATTGAGACAGCATGCTGATGTTGCACATAAAATATTAATGTTTAAAACAGTGCAAATACAAACACCATTAGAAATTCATAGTTCACTATCACACACCAAGATACGGGTTCAAATGGGAGGCCATTTCTCTCCATTTTCTCACCAGTTTTAGCGTTTTGTAATAAAGAATAAGATAACTAAACTTGGATAATTTAGGTTACAATTTTAACATAAATGCACATTGTTCTATAAGGATGACAATTTGCCATACCTTTTACACATTTACTCGAATTGTTATGTTGATAAAACAATTTGCATTGTTTTAAACAAGAAAAATGCATTAAATAGTATTTCTGGGGAAACTTTTTCAAAAGAAAGCAAACTTACGTCTCTTTTCTGAGCCTCTGCGGTCTCGGTGAAACAGCAGCATCCACAACTGAATGCAACTGTAATGATGAGTCAACAGAGTGGGGATCCATTTGCAGCTTTAATAAGAGTTAACACAGCCGTACAGGCAATGGTCGGTAACAGGGATATCAGAGGAGAGACAAGAGCAGAGTATCAAGGCAGGCAAGAGGGTCAAAGGGCAGGCAGATATCAATCCAAATCGAGAGAAATAGTCCAGAGTCAAAACACAATGATCAAACAGTGAAAGATTAGAATGCTCAGAAATGTCAGCCGGGGCAATACAAGACTTCGCGATGTGTGTGTGTGTGAGTGTGGCTTAAGTAGTCCCATAGATGAGCATCAGGTGAGCTAGCAATCAGAGTCATGGTACAGGATGATGAGAAATGGACTCCGGAGAGAGAAGTCAATACTCGGGTGATGTTGACCTCTGGTGATGATCAGGGGGAACCACAGAGGCCGGATTCGTTACAGCAACAAAAAGTGTTGAACTTGAAATTGTTTATGCGCGAGTGCACTTGCTAAATAAAGGCGGATTGTATAAAATGAATCAAA
The DNA here is from genome assembly GCA_003573665.1 of Oxygymnocypris stewartii. Classification (NCBI taxonomy): domain Eukaryota; kingdom Metazoa; phylum Chordata; class Actinopteri; order Cypriniformes; family Cyprinidae; genus Oxygymnocypris; species Oxygymnocypris stewartii. Next base: position 2,782,162 of record QVTF01020812.1, read on the forward strand.
CAAAAAAAAGATGTATTAACGAGCTGACACAGATGCAGTAGCCTATATTAACGCCACCGGTCATCAATAAGGTGCATAATTGGTCCTCAATTTGAGACCAGTACATTATTTCCAAGTGTTTTAGTCTTTCCAAAACACTTTTTCACAGCGCGCATCACGCGCTCAAACTCATCAAAAGTCAACAAGCAACAACGAGTTATCCAAGTGACTGCTACAGAACGCACGCGAGGGCGAGACGAGGCAGCGCACATCGCATGTCTTGAGTGGGAATTATACAGAACGTGGCACTTGCGGGACTGTACGCAATACCCGCAACTTCACACCAAATGTCAGGCCATGAAAATGTCCTGGTTTTCATTATTTTTCGTTGGGCCTGGAGTATCTGGAGAAGTGAATGACTCCCATGGAAGAGTTCTCAACATTTATGTGGATGGATATGAGTGAGCCACCAGATTGGAATGATGTGGAGGCCTGCCTCAAGTACCTAAGAGAGAAGGGGGTGCCAATTGATGATGTCAAGTGTTTTGACTAGGTCGCCAATTGGAAGAAATTCATGGAAAGGTACAACAGTGATGAGGAGTTCATTGGCCTGCAGGTGCACCAGAAATGGACCAAATACTTTGAGAAGGCAAAAAGCATTGCATGCTATTCAGAACTACTAAATATTTCACAGTTTGTCTTTGCACTTCCCTCTCACAATGCAAATGTTGAGAGGGATTTCTCACTGATGCAGAGCCAGTGGACAAAGGAGAGGAACCAGCTCTCTGTTGAGTCATTGAAATTGATTATATTTGTGCAATACAACTTCAATGACACTTCTTGCAAATACTTTCATGCTTATTTGTTAAGCAACAAAAAACTGCTGGGAAAGATCAGCTCTACAGCAAAATATAGATGGGCAAACAAGGAGGATGAGGAGGAAAAACAGGATGAAGAGGAAGAAGAAAACTAAAGATATAAATATTTTTTGTTAGTTAGTTTTTGTAAGTTTGTGAGAGCTAGTTTTGTTCAATTTGGAGGTATTTTTAGTTATTTATTATTTATTTATTTTTTCTAATACAGAAGATACATTATTTCTATCATTATTTTTGAAACCTGTCATAATAAAACATGTTGAGTAACCTCTGAGAAGCCTATCTGAATTTGTGTCTTTGGTTATAGATAATATTTTGTAATATAAAAATTTTCTATCCATACAGAGGAGGCATACTTTAAATGTATTGAAATCAATAAGGCATCTGAGTAAACTTCGAACATCATTTGAGTATCTCATTGCCGGGCCGAGTGTCCTGGTTTTCGGTAATCAAAATATGGTCACCCTAATATAAGTGGAAGATGCTGATAACTCGACTGAATTGATGCCTGAAGAATGCACTTCCAGCATCCATGATAAACAGCAGTTGGCGGTTAAGGTTTTCTATGCTCAATTTTATTTGTTGAAAGTCACGAGACCGATTACCAGTGGTGGACGAAGTACACAAATCAAGTACTTGATAGCCGAAGTATTATACAATATTAGGGGGAAAGCCGGGGCGAAAGTAACGTATTAGGAATGTAACAAAGCAAATTTCTCAGAGACCTGATCACATTTGAATTCCAATCTATGACAGCACGTTCAGCACGCAACCTTTGACGGAGCTGCCAAAGATCACGTAATATCGTAATCACTTCCCGAGGTTCAGTCCAGAAAGCAATTTTCTAGTACGGTAAGTAAAATTACAATTTGTGTTTCAGTAATGATCAATCAACATGTTATTTAGTGCTGTAACATCCTAAAGTTTGCCTCGTCAGAATTTTTTTAGGTAAAAAAGTTAATCGGATTTAAAGGTCATGAGTTTCTGTTGGGACGATAGTAACAGCTGTTACTTTTGTCCCGCTGCTAATGTGGTAACTTTCCGGGTGTTGCAGCATTTATTAAAACATGTTTATTATATAATGTCATATTGTTAAAAAAATGTTTTATAAAATGAATTGACATTGCCAATAAACAATCTAAACAATTCAAGTATGTACTGTCAGGTTATTTTTGATGAAACTGTAAATGTAAAAATGCAATTTAATAATTTTTTCCAAAGATAAAGGGCAAAATATCTTTGCAGTTACATATTAACAAGGTCAAAATCTAGCTTGTATTGTTGTGTTACTTTTGACCCGCCTGTGTGTTACTTTCGTTCCAGCAGACAGGGTCAAAAGTAACAACGTACAACTTATGTTCAAAGTGAAATTAAACCAAAGTCGTTTTACATTTGTAAAAAATACCACTTGGTATTGATAGACCACACTTGTGAGTTATTGACCACAGCAAAAATATATCTCTGTCTAAAACATTATCTTTTAAAATTACGTTTTTCTGAAAAGTGGTATTTTCGCCCCTGCTCTCTCTACTCCAGTAAAAGTAAAAGTACGACTTTTTTAATTTTACTCGAGTGAAAGTACAAAAGTACAATTTTTTTATGTACTTAAGTGAAAAAATACTAATAGATAAATTTATTTTACAATTTTATATAGACTACTTAATTCAAATTTATATTTGCGCATATTTTTATAATCCTACTGCTTAAAATACCTGGGATTTTCCCAAAATAGCCACTTTATGGAGTCAACTTCTTGTCCAGGCCCTTGTCATTTCTAGACTGGACTACTGCAATGCTCTTCTAGCTGGACTTCCATCAAACACAATCAAACCTTTACAAATGATTCAGAATGCAGCGGCACGACTGGTCTTCAACGAGCCCAAAAGAGCCCATGTTACACCTCTCTTTGTCTCCTTGCACTGGCTACCAGTTGCAGCTCGCGTCCAGTTCAAGACACTGATGCTTGCATATAGAACAACCACAGGCTCAGCACCCACCTACTTCCACTCACTATTACGAACTTACATCCCCTCCAGAAGCCTGAGATCTGCTAGTGAGCGACGCCTCGTGGTTCCATCACAGAGAGGCTCAAAATCACTCTCCAGAACATTCTCTTTCACCGTTCCTGGCCGGTGGAATGATCTTCCCACCCCCATCCGGAATGCTGGATCCCTGTCAATTTTCAAGCAACAACTGAAAACTCATCTCTTTCAACTCTACTTGACTACATGAAAAAAAAAAAAAACTTTCACTTTTTCAAAATCTTCATCTTTCTCTTTATCTTTCTCTCCTTCCCTTGCTAGCTTGTACTTATTTGAACAATGCCTGAGACTTGGTGTTATTGGAACTTCCTCTGTATGTTTGCCTCTTCAAGATTAATCGCTTTATGTACTCCCCAATTGTAAGTCGCTTTGGATAAAAGCGTCTGCTAAATGACTAAATGTAAATGCAATATATACTTTGATGTTGATATGGACTATTATCGTTGACGAGAGTGATGTAGTAATGTTCACTATGAAGCACAATGTTGTAATGTACCTGAGAGAAAAGAGTTGACCATATAATTTTCACCAGTAAGAAAAAGTGTTTTAAAACGTTGTTTTGCAGAACATCACATTTATATATGACATGATAATAAGGCATGAAGTTAGGAAGAACATTTTAAGGAAAATATAATTATAGTTTCATAATGATTTTTTTTTTCTCAAACCTTGTCTGTGGTGTAAAAACAGCCCTGGCCAAATAAAGAGGGCATCACTTCCAACTTTGATAATTACTGTAGTTATGTTCTGAACATCACATCCTTTCTCTTTCCCTCAGATGTAATATATCTAGGTGGTTGAATAAAAAATATTTGGACTTTATATCTAAAAAATCCTCAAATTAGCACCAGCAAGCTTGTTAGCTAGACAGTTAACATCAGCTAACAATATTTACTTATTTTCAGTATGGTTATGTTATGAATAATAATTCATATCTATCTACTCAGCTAGTTGATCTAAAAAATATAAAAATGTATACTAATAAACAATATAAAATTAGACGTCACATAGGGCTAAATGCATAGCATTTTAATAAAACTGCTAATGTTACAGCAGCGGGGAATATGAGCGTGCATGAGTTTTTTTGTTTAATCTGTGTTATTTTAATGTTTCGTTTTTTGACCTAAAACATAGAGACACAGACATTGATCTGCCTGCATTCAAGCATTTCAGTGAGCTTAAATGGATCACACTTTACAGCAGATTTAGTTCACAAACAACTGACACTTTTGACCTAAATGTGATTTTCAGTTACAATAATTAATCCTAAAATTCGACGTTAGTAACATACTTTTCGCAGCATCAGTCACACGAGTGTTCACAAGATCTTCCGGTTCTTGTGAGTTCAGTTCACTGGAGACTCGCCCTAAATGGTTCATTTGAAACAGTGAATAGTCGACTCAAGAACAGCTGCAATTGGATCAGTCCAATTCGTGAATTAATTGTTTGTTGCGATTTGCGAACCGATTGAACAGGTTCATTGAAAATAATCAGTTTGTTAATGAATCAGACACCGCTTCTGCGTCTCGGAGCATGTGATATATTATAAGGAGTAACGATATGTTTTATGAAATGTAGTGAAGTAAAAAGTACGATCTTATGCTTTGGAATAAAGTGAAGTAAAAGTAAAAGTTACTCAAAATAAAACTACTCCAGTAAAGTACAGATACTTGAAAAATGCACTTAAGTACAGTAACAAAGTAAAACTACTTCGTTACTGACCAGCACTGCCAATTACTCTCTCTCTCTATCCAATCACGTTGATGGATAATTTTTCTAAAAAATAAGCATGTAACGACCACAAACGGAGGTAAATAGCGGAGTAAAAGTACTGATACATCACTTAAAATGTACTTAAGTAAAAGTACACAATTTTTAAACTACTCAAAAAGTACATATTAGATAAAAACTACTTAATTACTGTAACGAGGGTATTTGTAATTCGTTACTTCACACCCCTGTGGAATTCTGCCCTGCGGCCCAGTCTTCGAAGGGAGGAGATCATGCTCTGCTTCAGTATGTCACAGTACATGTTGGCATTCATGGTTCCCTCAATGAACTGTAGCTCCCCAGTACCAGCAGCACTCATGCAGCCCCAGACCATGATACTCCCCCCACCATGCTTGACTGTAGGCAAGACTCATCTCAGTGTGGTATGGTAACGCCTCAAAGCAGGACTGCAAAACTCTGCAGAGAGTTGTGCGCTAAGATGAGCGCATCTCAGGGTCTGCTCTCCCCTATCTGCAGGACATCTACCTCAAACGCTGCAAAAGCAGAGCTGCTAAAATCATCAAAGACTCAAATCACCCTGGTAACAGTCTCTTCATTTTATGGCCATCTGGCAAGCGCTTCAGGAGCATGATTCAGCATGAGTTCAGCATGATCGGTCTAATAACATTTACAAGACTAAATTTAACAAAGTGTAAAACATTCACTATTCTCCATCATCCGTATTGCTGCTATGTGTATATACCCGGTACAACCTGTTTGCACATTCCTCTTTATATTATTATTTATTAAGTCCACAGTATACTGTATTGCACATTTTATTTTATTGCACATTTTACTCTTTATTTTTTCTTATACATTTTTTTATGTAACCTATATTTACATATATTCTCTTGTGTTGTGTTACATATTTTTGCACTGTCCATTGAGCGGACCTGACCTGACTTACATTTCACTACTGATTATATTCTGTATAATTGAGTATGTGACGAATAAAAAACCTTGAACCTTGAACCTTGAATGAATGAATGAATGAATGATGCATTTATATAGCGCTTTATTGTGTATTGTTGTACACCCAAAGCGCTTCACAATCATGTGAGGGGGGGGGGGGGGTTCTCTTGAAGACACACTTGTCTTGTGGGGGGGGGGGGGGGTCTCTTGAAGACACACTTGTCTTTGTACACCTCACCTGGTTGCCTTTACACATGCTTGACACCATCTGAACCAAATAAGTTTATCTTGGTCTCATCAGACCACAGGACATCGTTCCAGTAATCCATGTCCTTAGTCTGCTTGTCTTCAGCAAACTGTTTGCAGGCTTTCTTGTGCATCATCTTTAGAAGAGGCTTCCTTCTGGGATGACAGCCATGCAGACCAATTTAATGCAGTGTGCGGTGTATGGTCTGAGTACTGACAGTCTGACCCCCCACCCCTTCAACCTCTGCAGCAATGCTGGCAGCACTCATACATCTATTTCCCAAACACAACCTCTGGATATGGCGCTGAGCACGTATACTCAACTTATTTGGTCGACCATGGCAAGGCCTGTTCTGAGTGAAACCTGTCCTGTTAAACCGCTTTATGGTCTTGGCCACCATGCTGCATATCACACGCATATTTATGTAGAGCAACAATTCTTTTTTTCAGATCCTCAGAGAGTTCCTTGCCATGCAGTGCCATGTTGAACATCCAGTGACCAGTATGAGAGAATAAGCGCGATGACACCAAATTGAACACATCTGCTCCCCATTCACAACTGAGCAGAGCATGTGAACGAAGCAGAGCGGTGTGACGAAATGAAATTATTGAATAAATGTCTCAATTAAAGCAGCAGTCCGATAAGTAACGGTTATGTTTCAGCATGACGTTATTATTTTAAATGTATTAAATACAAATTATTAATTTTAAAACGTGTCTTGTTTTTGAAGCCACTTAGCAAACTTTCGTAAAAAAAATGTATAACTGGAAAAGAATACTTATACATTAAAACGCTGCTTCAGTTGTTGTGCAAACATTCAAAACACACACACGATGAAATGCAGATATAGAATTTCATAAAATACACCTTGCTTATCAGGCTCATGAAAGCACACACAAGATGAAATACACTTAATGAATTATTTCGTTGCGTAAATAAAAGAAACACACTTTCTAAAATTAAAATAAACCACAACTGCGGGGAAATGCGGTCGAATAAACCGCCTTTTAATCTTCACAGGATTTTAGAATTTGGTTTTAGAAACACTAGCTTAGACAAATTATTGCTCTGCCTATTCCACAGATTCTGGAACTAGCAAATTACCAAAGGGCATTTTGGGCTGAGCGAGCGGCGCTGAGCGTATTGAGCCAGCGGAACGCAATCTTCAGAAAGGCACTCTCTGCTCTGAAGGAAATATAATCGCTACGCTCCCCGCTCTGCTCACGCTCCACTCCGCTCACATGCTTTGCACCTGAGACCTTGTAACACTAACAAGTCACATGGCACTGGGGAGAGAAAATGGCTAATTGGTGCCCAATTTGGACATTTTCACTTAGGGATGTACTCACTTTTGTGGCCAGCGGTTTAGACATCAGTGGCTGTGTGGTGAGTTATTTTGAGGGGACAGCAAATTTACACTGTTATACAAGCTGTACACTCAATACTATACATTGTAGCAAAGTGTCATTTCTTCAGAGCTGTCACATGAAAAGGTCTAATAAAATATTTACAAAAATGTGAGGGCTGTACTCATTTCTGCGAGATTCTGTAACTACTTCGAAACTCTTAGATGTGGTTTTCACCATAAACACACATACACTCACACCACCTCAAGTGTTAAAACCCGCTGTCTCATTTATGACTACAGATCTGAAGCACTGATCCAAGAGCAACTATATACTCCTAAAAATATTGCCCACCATAGACAGTGTTACAGCCACTGCCATAACACAAAAGAGGGATAACACAAAGGCTCAGTCAAATAGGGAAATTTATTGGAAATGATGCAAAATATAAACCACGAATGGGAGGAATTAGTCAGGAGAACAAAAGTAGAAAGGTGAGCGCATCTCCACGTCTGGACGGCCGCTCAAGTCCCGCCACTCAAGGGCAGCTGCGTGGCTTCTTATCAGCACGTGCTAATGGTCCACAGCTGTAGGAAATCTGCTCAATCACAAACATAGATAACACAGGTTTCCAGCCAACTAGATGGCAGACAAATAATAATAAAATGACATGCACATGTAACAGACGGGAAAACTGATCTCAAAACAACATAAAACTCAAAATTGTACCTTTCCTACATTAACCTTCAAACCTATATCTTTAATATGAAATAATACTAATAATAATAATACAAACAAAAACCTAATAATGATAAAAAAAATTATACAAAAAAAACTTTTAGGAAAAACTAACAGTAGTCCTACTAAAAATCTTTAGTTTCAAGACTAATTCTCACTATTAACTATTGCTTATTATTAGCATGCATAGCCTAATATCTGCTAGCAAACTGGTTGTTTATTAGTACATATAAAGCCCATATTAATGGCTTATTTTCCATGACCTTTTAGATCCCTTTATCCAGCCCCATACCTAACTTACCACCTCCTTATCTACTAAGAAGTAAATTAGGATTTTATTGATGCAAAAGTTGTAGTTAAATGTTAGTTAATTGTGACAATTGGTCCACCAAAAAAAAATGTGACCCAAATAAATCTTAACCAAATAGCTTTTATTGCTATATACAGAAAAATATAATTTTTATAAGTGTGTTAAAAAAACAGTTAGATCAGTCTCCAAACTCGATTGTTTATTCTGATTATTGATATTCTGGGACTTTTTGATGCTTTGTTGGTGTTTGTGTGTTCCAGGCAGACTTTTTCTGCACGGTATATCGATGCGCCTTTAGGTGGCGACATGTCATTGTCGTTGAATCATTCGTTCAAAAACAGATTAATTCAGGAAAGAAGTGCTTTTATGTTGCACAACTTGGTTTCGAGCAGAAATAGACTGGCGATAATAGTAAAAACAAAAACAAGTTACACACCAGATTAACTTATTTTTTATTAAACTGTTGTATAAAATAATGCCTACCTGTGAGTCACATGCTGTTATTCTGAATATTAGGAACAACAACACTTCCTAATACAACGGGTATTTCAACATTTAATCTCATTTCCACATATAAAACTGTGGTTAAAAATATAATGATATGGTTAAACCAGTAAGACTATAGGCTAATATTCCACCGGTGGTTGGTGAAACTGCTGTTGTAATCCAAAGTGTCCCAAGTGTTCCCTAAGATCCCTAAGACGAACGCCAAATCGCGGCAGAGGCAGAGAGACCCCGCCATGTTTGACATAGCGGAGTCTATTACGCAACTCCGGGATAGTTATATCCCCACAAGAATAACATGAACCATCCACGAAAGGTTCCTCTGCGTGCTGAATGCCCAGGCACGTGAGGCAGCAACCGTGACCAGTAAGATCAGACCAGTAAGTGTTTATCTGGAATCATTAACAATATTCTTATTATTCTTATGTTTTAATTTCAAGATTTCACAGCAAAAAGATACATGAACCAGGACCTGAAGAATGATACTAAATGGCTTTTTACTTGCTAAACAAGTATTATCAATAAAAAGAGAGAAAGCATACTAGATTGTGTACAACAGGTTTTTCCAGCAATGTTTTGATCATGCTAGTATAGAGGCCTTAGAAATTTGCATTTGATCAAATATGATAAAGTAGGCTTAATAGGGTTTATTAGTACACTTCTATTCTAACAAGCATGGCCTTCTGGTAGCAAAAGAGCCGTTAACAGTATATTATCTTAAAGTTTCACTATTACAGTTCTACGATACTGCGGCTGAATAAAAAAAAACGGCAGCACTGCTTCCTCAGAAAGCACAGCCCTACCTTAAGGCAATGAGGAACATATGAAGGGCAAAGATCTGGCAGTCTATCCATACCTATTTGTCAGCTGAGCATTATACAAATAGTACTGTATACTTTACCCTTTTCATGTCTGCCGTCACCACAGAACAGCAAAGCAAACAGAAATGTACAGCGGCACTGAATTACAATTGTGTAAACACAGCAGACGGAAATCATTCCAAGCTTTTGTGTAAACGAAAAGCAGGCCGCTCATGTTTGTGTCCTAGTATGTGTGTTTAGATGTTTTAATCAACATCACTTAATGCTTGCAAGACACATATCCTTTTGCGCTTCACAAGTGGTGGGTGTGCTGTGTTAAAATGAAACAGGTTTGTCTTCACTAGGTAGTCTTTAGGATACTTACTAGCTGAATTTGTCTTGGCTTGTTCCCTGTCTATTCAAATGTGCTTGGAAGTATGTATACCAAACATTTACACAATAGCCATTCATAGTGTTATATTTGGCTCTCTAGCAGTTTGCATAACTACACAGCTCAGTACAGCGGGAAATTTGTCTTAATATGTTCACTAGAATTCATTGCAGGTCATAATAAAAGCTGCATTTGGATAGTCATATATAGGGATAGTATAGGCTACATTTGGACTACATTGGACTACATTTGGATAGTCATATATAGGGCACTTGTTGAATGAGTAAACTGCAAATGGTTTACCTTAAATGTGTTTTTATGAGACCGTCTTATAGTTGCATAAGTCAGTATGGTGCATTTGAGTTTGAGTCACTGCTACAGTTTGGCCTGCAGCTATTGTTGTCGAAAACATAATGATATGACATCACGTTCTTAGAATGATAAGAACAAGTCATAATCATAAGAGAAATCATTTAGACTACCGTTAATCATTTTCTCACCGAGGCTGCATTTATTTGATGATGAATACAGTAAAACAGTAATGTGAAATAATATTATAATTTAAAATAAGTGTTTTCTGCTTGAATATAATTTGAAATGTAATTTATACCAGTGATACAAAGCTGAATTTACAGCATCATTACTCGCATGATCCTCATCATTTACAATTTAATGTAACCTTGCCAAATAATAATAATAAAAAATCAGTAGAAAAATTACTGACACCAAATTTTTGAACAGCATGTACTGGAAACTTGTACCATAAGTTACATTGATAAGAAATGTCTAAATAATAAAACAAATCAATGAAATATGTGACAAAAGATTCAGTGGTTTAGATAAGGACAGAAAACATAATATAGTCTGAAGGGAAGTATTTAATAGCATTATATTGTGTTTTCTTAATCTGTTAGGCTGATGATACATGGGGCAACTTTTTGAGAAATGTTGCTGTAAATGCGCCACCAGGTGAGACACAGGGCAAAAGACTGATCTAAAATATCCAGATAGAAATTTGATACTCATTCTCAGTTGAAAAGTCCCAAGCAACATTGCTCATTAAACGTTGCTCTGCATAATTGCTCAAAAAGTTGCCCCGTGTATCATCAGCCTTAGAGTTTATTTGCTTTTTTAGAAACTGGTTCTTCCTGCTTATAATGGCCTGAATCATTTGGCAGGGCATGCAGTATGGGTCTGGGGTTTGGGTTGGGTGTCTGTGTGGAGTGCCACCAAAACCTCTTATTATAGCACACAGGAATGGATAAACTCAACTGTGGCAAACACTAACCACAGATTTGCAAGTGATCATGTGAATCACTGATATCTGATAACCCATGACATACCCATACTGCCAGTTTCCTCTTGCATTTCTATCCAGCAGTATATTGTGCACTTAATGGAAAGCGCCATCAGTATGGGTGCAGTGGACAATAGGCACTTCCAGGATTTATCTTTGTTATCTGATATATTATAGAGGAACTCTGGCTGAAAAGCATGCAATAAAATGTCACCACTGTCAGACAGGACATCGTACAGTGTTGACAGTTGACAGTGCAATAAATTGTATATCACTAATGTATAAAAATGCAGCAGCCATTTTGTTTTTCTGACTATGATAACAACTAATAAGACTAGTACTTAAAAGGAAAGATACAATCTAAAAAACTGTTACTTTATACTGATAGTTTGTGTCTTTCATTTTCACTCATGTGCGAGTGGATATATCATGAATATGTATAAATAATAATAAATATAAGCATAATTGCATACAAATAGGATAGTGGGGAAAATGTCCCCCTAAGGACTGTCTTTTTGTTCTTCTGTGAAATAAAAGTTAAATGTGTTCCGAAAAGTTATCATAGTTTTAGTGACAATGCCATAAATTATGAACCAAGTATGAAAAATGTCCAGAGGTTTCATGTTATTAGATTTTTAACAAAAAATATATTTGTACTTATATTTGTAATATCTTGAAGCAACAAAATAAGTAAACAGACAGTATGATTAACTATCCATTAAGGGTTAGTGACTGATAATGTAATACAGTATGTGGGATAAAATCCCAAATGCATCACAATAACAAAGCTTGTTTCATCTGCCTAATTTTGATCACGATATCTATAATTTAATAATGAAAAACTCATGTTTAAAACATTTTGCTCAAAGAGTCTGCTTTCAAATAAATGCCATTGGTTTTGACATTTTGCTATGCAATATAGCCTAATGGTGGATTAAGTGTCCAAATATTTTGGCTGCCACTGTAGATAGATAGATAGATAGATAGATAGATAGATAGATAGATAGATAGATAGATAGATAGATAGATAGATAGATAGATAGATGTCACCTGTTTGAGCGTCTGTGTGTCTGTCTCCATATGAGAGCAGAGAAGGAGGAGGAGGAGGACAGGTGAAAGCAGCTGGCTGTGAGGAGCTGCTTGTTCGCAGGCCTTTAGGGGGAGTGTTGAGACGCGTGGAGACTGAGACTGGCACCGCGTCTGTGTGAAGGGGGAGAGGCTGGGAAACGACGGGAGCACAAGCGAGGCAGAGCTTCAGCGTCTGTGGCCCTCTGTCCCCTCGTCCTCGATACTCGCAAAAAACACATCGCCCTGCCGATAACAAGGACGCGGAGCGATCGTGGGATAGACGCCAGAACCGGTGAGATGTCCACGGTGAGTCAGATCTTTTTCTTGGGTGATCAGTCATGTTTTATTTAGGGCTGCTTTCTAGTATGATTTCTGATGGATAAGCGTTATACAAGCGTTTGCCTTGTATAGAGGACATTCGGAAGAGTCGGATGCGCGCGTGTAGTCGGCTTTAATGCGCATTAGCCCTGAGTTTTGACATGGCAAATAAGCAACGGCCAAATTCAACAGCCCTCTCTCCATTCGCAGCAGTGATAAACATTTAAGATTAAATGCAATGCCTGTCTTAGCTCGCACTTTTGATGATGCCCTAAAGGTCGAGCGTTCCCGCAAAATACGTGAAATAACGTGCAAAACCGCAGCTGCCGGTGTCTAAATAGATGTCATGCGTGAGGCTTTAGGCATAAGGCTTGATGTTCTTCTGATGGTTGAGTTGTGCGTGTTTGCTTCTGTAAAACAAGGCGATGATGACTGATGCGTTGGAATGTTTCGCGCGTTATGATCCCTATAACGTGTCCACCGCATATATGGACCGAGTGGATGTGTGCACGGCCCGTAGCGCGCTAGAATTTGGCTTTTTTGGGGGGTGAAGGACGGGGCTGTGTTGCCCACACTTGGCGGTCGGGTGTGACATGCTTTATTGCACAAGTATCCGCACACTGTTACAGTAACAGCCTCGACTCGGTCACTGCTGCGAATATGGTGCACACACACACGCACACACTGAACGCTGAACACACACACTCAGTGTTATGTAACGAACGAAACATCTCCAAACGGCCTATGGGAGAAATGCTGCATAGTTCTTCTGGCAACATGAGCCATCGACGAAGCGCTGAAATTATGCAGCATGCAGTCGTTGATGTTTATATGTGCACGCGTCGATGCTTTATATTGTAAATAGGCGTTTTTGTGTTTTCTTTTTAAATGGAAGCACAATGTGACTGATGCAGCTGTCTTCCATAGGAGGAAAGGGGGATTTAGATTAATGACAAATAGTGTTGAGACTGATGCGACACTGCGATCTCTATGTTTGCATTATGTAACATCAGCGCACGGCTGCTGAAATGTCGTGCAAATGTCCCGAAGTAGAATACAGCGCGTTACGAGCGCCAAGCGAGGATGCACGATACAGATACAACCACATAGGCTATATGCGCCGTTCTCATCTTTAGCATGGCCTCAGATTCTGATTCTGACTCTATTGGTTATGAGCTTATATGTATTGTACTCAGTGTTAGGAGTAACGCGTTACAAAAGTAATACATTGTAGTAACGGATTACTTTTTGCTGTAACGCAGTAGTGTAAGTCATTACTAATCCATTTTCAGTAATATTTTACTCGGTACATGTTCAGTAATGCTTGCGTTACAACACTTTTAGCCCAACATTTTATCTTTTAATATTTAATTTAAAGTCGGGCTCCGAGTTTTTTACGTCCCTAGTGCTGGGCTTCGGGCCAATATACATTTTTGTGATAAATATTGGCAGCGTCTATTTGTACTAAGTGTAAATAGCAATGGATTCTATTTACACTTTGTTAAAATAGCAGGATTTTCAGCTATTTATACTACTTAATGCAAATAGAGGCAATTATCTGCACCTCAGTATTGTAGTACATTACAAAACGGTATGCAATAATAACTTATTGTGTGTAAATGTACATTTGAATTCAAATTATTAAATGGATGCCACCTTATTGGGAGAATAAAGCCTTCTCCACACCTACCCTAACCCTACCCGATACTTTATTTTCAACTTTTTGGGTATTTCCCTTAATTTTATATAAAATAATGCTTTTCTGATGTTATTTGAAATTTGAAAAGGGAGAAAAAAGGTTCGCCAACCGGCGGATTCGAACCCGGTCTATTGTGACTTTGACCAGCCCAATCACACATTGGTGGGCAGAGTAAATAGCCTCTGCCATCAAGGCGGGCAGCAGCGGGCTATTTGCACTTAGTGTAAAAATATACACTCCATTAAATATGAGTTCGGTTCATAGGTTCACCACCAAGCAATCATATTATAAATATTATTTTGCGTCCTCCATAGTATTTTAGGTTTCGTCTTGGACTGAGGACTTCTCTTTAAATATTCAACTACAGCAAGCCCACTGATCTGCCACTTAACATCATAATGAATGAGCAAAACCAAACACATCATTAGGTCTACAATATTTGCCTAATATCAGTTCACACAGGTTTATCGCCGTGTTAGTTATAGTGGGTGACAAGCTACGGTATTAAGCTTGGTAACCTTATAATCGCTCACAGAAAAATACGGATCAGATATCAAATTTTTTTTTCTCTTCTCAGCACAAACTACTGGATGCAGCGCACATAAGCTTAAACATTGTAATATGCTTGAACTGTTTTAGTATAGGCCTATCTATAGATTTTATTTTAGGTAAGAAGATTTGAGAAGGCTAAATTGATCAAACATAAGCTATGATTATGGTTGTTATTTTAAGAAAGAAAAAAACTTATTTAATGAACAAAAAATACTCCAATTTTTTTTCTAAATGAACTTAAAAAAACCGAAATGAAATATAAACACTTTGCCATTACATACAAAACAGAACTATTTTAATAGCTGAAACATGAGTCGTTTTTGGAGAAGGGGGAAAAAAGATGGGCTAGGGTTGGACTCGGCCCAGGAATTCTGATAAGATGTCAGACACGGGCCGGGCTAGGGCCTAAATTTGAGACCCGTGCAGGACTCTAGTACATTTTGTCATTTTAGAATGTTAAGAGCTACTTCTGTAATTATTTTGGTGAAAGTGACTCAAAAGTAATACAGGAGTAATGTAATGCATTACAATTCTGAGACAGTAATATTGTAAGGTAATAAAATACTTTTAAATAACAGTAACGAGTTATCTATAATGTATTACAGTTTTGAAGTAACTTGCACAACACTGATTGTACTGTTTCATTAGAGCATTGTGTCGTCAAAATTAGCGATGTTCGGTTCGTGGGTTTGTTTTGGAGCTTATCGATGAATCGGTTCTCAGAACCGAGTGATTTGTTCATAAATCGGTTTCGTTCATAAATCAAAGCGGTTCTCGAGTGAACTTGCTGAATTAGAAATAGCATACTAGGACTAAACTCTTACTGTTTCTATCATACTATATCGTATTTCTATTGTGTCTAGAACCATTGTGGAAAAATGTAAGTTAGTTTAATGGATGCTTTTGACATTTCTTGTTTTCTCAGAAGTGGAAGTCGTAACTGGGTTAATTTAGGAATAAACTAAATCTACAACAGAGACTAAATAGGTAAAATATATTGTGCTCCCAGTTGCTCCAGTAACAATAGAAAAACTGACGAAAGCATGTCTATGACTTTACAAAAGAGGAACAAATATTAGCAGAGTGTTCGTACTGATCAGAAGAGAGAAAGATGTCAACTTTTCCGTCATTCACTCAGCTGTTTGAAATACCAGTTTTGTAAATGTACATAAACATTTAGACAATTATAGATTTAAAATGTATTAACTGTGGAAACACATTTGAAAGAGATGCTTTAATAAACATAAATGCTACTTGAAATAAATGTAATACTTGGTTAACAGTTTTAGCAACAGACATATTAAAATTGGCAATTTTATTGAGAGTTATTATTATTGTTAAAAAAGTGCAATAATGAGAGATGAATGAATGAATGATGCATTTATATAGCGCTTTTTGTGTATTGTTGTACACCCAAAGCGCTTTACAATCATGTGGGGGGTCTCTCCTCAACCACCACCAGTGTGCAGCATCCACTTGGATGATGTGACGGCTGCCACAGGACAACGGCACCAGTGCGCTCACCACACACCAGCTACAGATGGAGAGAAGAGAGAGAGATAGAGCCAATCAAGTGTATGCTCTCACCACACACCAGCTACAGATGGAGAGAAGAGAGAGAGATAGAGCCAATCAAGTGTATGCTCTCACCACACACCAGCTACAGATGGAGAGAAGAGAGAGAGATAGTGCCAATCAAGTGGATGTACATTAAATGTACCATTTAGATTCCAAGTTCTTTATAAGCTGAATCATAGCTGCAAAAATTGAACTTGGATACATGACATTATAATAAACATACATATTAATAAATGTAAAATAAAAAAACGTAATTAAGATTGTATGCTCAATTTGCTCATTTTTATATGAACATTGTTCATTCATATGTTCGTTCTTCTGGTTTAGGACTGAGTAATTGGATCCATTTAAGATGATCACTTCTTACCTCTAGTAATCTGTCATTGTCTGATTAGGCAGGATATATAGAGACTGTTTCTTTTGGATTAAACAAACAATTATCATTAATAGAAAGTGGCATGTGCTGCACTATGTATTTTGACCTCTAAATTTAATATGCAGTACTACAAAATGAGTTCAAAGTCTTTGAACAATTAGTCAGCGTGGATTAATGCAAAGTCATAAATTAATGTTAAGCATTCAGTTATACAGCGTTGCCCTGGACAACTGTCATTACTTGGAAATATTTGTCCAATGCAAATCAAGTGCTCCAGAGAGCAGTGTAATAATATCTGCTTATGCAGTGCTACTTAATTTTCATATTCAGCATTGCAGTCAATAAAGCTTTATTTGCGTGATTCTTAAGATGTACAATATTGAGAGAGCATATAAAGTACTTAGAGTGCATAAAATACACAAAACTATCAATATGATTAAATAATGAAGGGGGATTAAAAGAAATTGACTCTAGATTTAAATGAACCTGCGCTATGAAAATGTAATGCACACGGTGATTTACAAGTATTAAAAATGATAATGGTGAAATAGAGACATGAAATTTGAAAAGAGGATTCTCATTCCTGTGACCTTCCTGAACTTGAAATGATATTTGATCTTGCAGATGTCTTGACTCTCTTTCTCATCCATCTCCTTTTGAATCTTTAGCAGAATCTCTCGTCCTTCCAGCTTTGTGACCCAATCAGAATATCCTAAAATGTCAAACTAATGTCTAATGTTACTGTTTCTGAAGCTTCTTTTCTTGTTTATATTGTTATTAATCTTTACTGGTAAGGAAGTAATGCGTGTATTGATTTAAGAGCTGCCTCTAGTTGATCAGAAATACAGTGAGAGTTTAGGGAAATTAACCTGGTGCTTTCCATATTTGTTGTAGATGTTTTTATTGCTTAGTTCATGTGCCGTGTAATTTCAGCCTATTAAAAGTGTACCTGTCAGAGGAAGGGAATTTTAGACTATGTTTTAAATCATTCAACAGGGAAATTGTCCAGATGGATCGATTCTGTTAATGGGTTTTAATTGTCTTTCATTGTTTCTATTGATGGTTTATCATCAACAGATTCAGACGTTATGAACTGGACTCCCTGATAGCCTTCAATCACTTATCACAACTCTACATTTTGCTTTCGCTCATCCACCGCTCTAAATGAGTGTCTTGGACAGCAAGATCAGGGCAGGGGTGCTCACCAGAACCCACACAGGTAAAGAGATCCAAAAATGTGCATGATTTCATCCATACATTCTGCCACTTGCATGAGTCATTGACGTCATCTGTTCATTTATTAAAACATACATTATAAATGCAGTTTATATGCTGGGGTAAGATTTTTTAAATATATTTAGAAGTCTTATGCTTATCAAGGCTGTGTTTATTTGATCACAAATGCAGTAAAAACAGTACTATAGTGAAATATTTTACAATTTAAAACAAGTGTTTTCTATTTGAATATATTTTAAAATGCAATTTATTCCTATGATCAAAACTGAATTTTCAGCATCATTACTCCAGTCTTCAGTGTCACGTTATTCTTCAGAAATCATTCTAATATGCTGATTTGCAGTTCACAGTTGTGCTGATTAATATTTTTTTCAGGATATTTTGATGGATAAAACTTTTATTTGAATAATATTTTTTGTAACAGTTTAAGTCTTTATTGTCTCTTTACTGCATCCTTGCTAAATTAAATAATGAATTTCTTAAAAAAAAAGGATATTACTGAATGGTAGTGTACATACATACAATGGCTTGAATATACCTCTTCCATGATGAACATGTTTTAATATCTCAGTTCAAATTTATTTTAATATCTTTTGGGGGGGCATAAAGTAAAAAAATATCCTAAAATCAATAAAGAATACAAACCATCACAATATTGTAATTCATGTAAAGAAAATATTTTTAGGTAGTTTAGCATAATAATGTTTTATTATTATTTATAAGAAAAACACAGTTTAACAAAACTGCTTAAAAATGGTGTTTGTCTGCTGTCATGTGAACTCTCCAAGAGATATTTATGAATGGAGAATTGTTGATGCTTGTGAAAACCAAAAAATATTTTGATACAGTATATTTAAGAACTTAAAGAAAATACAATTAAAGGTGTGGCCACAGTGAAATTTTGAGTTCATAACAGGTCCATTATCAATAGCATAGAGATGCATGAATCACAGAAGGCCATTCAATGCAAACTAAGCAGCTTTCAGTCAGTGCGGCAAATTCATTTGACCAACTTTAACACAAGTTAAATCTGCACTGAGTACTCATGTGAACTACAGATTCCTATTAGAATGACAGGATTTCACCCTCAAAATTTTGTAGAGTAAAGATAAATGTGAGCGTACCTAAAGGCTTAAGTAAAGTATGTTATCACTTTTTATTCAATGGTCACACCACCTGACAATGTAGAGTCATCAAATGTACATTTTTGAAAACAATTTTGAACCAACAGCACATTTCTAAAGCCTTTTGAACTACATTTTTTGTCTGCCATTCACCCGCATAAACATGCACGTCTCTGACTTTGGTTTTCCTATAGAATGTCCTGGATCAACGGCTTCCTAGTGGCCAGAGTGGATGACCGTAAGACCGCGTGGGGCGAGCGCAATGGCAAGAAGTCAAAGCGCAAGGTTGGCTCCTCTCTCCGCAACCCACGCTACATGAGCTGCTTGCGGGACGTGGAAGCCATGGAGCCTCCTCCCCAACCGCCCCACGCTCAGGCCACCCGGTCCGGAGGAGGAGTTACAGGCGGGGGCAACTTCGGCGTGCGCTGCGGATGGCAGGAAGACCACTACGGGAAAGTGGGGGGTGGGGGGGATGGATTGGGGCTTAAATCTGTGGACCTGGGTTTTGAGGATGGCGAGGTGAAGGGGAGGAAAGGGGATGGCTTGGGTTGCGACGGCTTCAGCGATGACACGGCCAGCGGCGCGGGGTCGCTGACAGCAGCGGACTGCTGGCAGCGGGTGGTTCGAGTGTTCCAATCCAAGAAATTTCAGTCGCGCAAATTGGAACGTCTCTACCAGCGCTACTTCTTTAGGCTCAACCAGAGCTCGCTCACAATGCTGATGGGCGTCTTGGTGATCGTTTGTGGGGTCATGCTCACCTTCCACTGCATCCACGGACCGCCCGACGTGGTCTACGCCTCTGTGCTCTCCGTGGCCATGGCCCTGTTCTTGGCACTAATGGTGGTGTGTAACCGAAACGGGTTCCACCAAGACTACATGTGGATGGTCAGTTACCTTGTGATTGGAGTGCTAATCGTGGTGCAGGTTTTCGGGGTGCTGATGGTGGCCCCACGCAGCGCCTCCGAGGGAATCTGGTGGTCCGTCTTCTTCATTTACATCATCTACACGCTGCTGCCTGTGCGGATGAGGGCGGCAGTGGTCAGCGGAGGAGTGCTCTCCTCCATACACCTCCTCACCACGTGGAGGATCAATCAGGACGATGAGTTCCTCTGGAAACAGGTAGGTAATTTTAGTTTATCCCAACTAAGCTTCAGATTTGACTTCTTGTATATATTACTTTGAGTACGATGACTAGAGTTGGGAATTGAAAATGGCTCCATTGAAAAAATACTACCTTAGAAAAGTTGTATCTTTAAATTCATCCCATTTAAATAATCACTGCTAGAGTCATAAAAATGCAGATGCATGAGTTGGGCTGTTGCGTCATGTCTTACACTGTTTTTTTAGCATCTCATCACAAAATGTGCCTTTTCAAGTTAAAAGTAGTCAGATTTTGAAAGAAGCGAGGTCTGCTAATTTCTGTTCCATTCTGTTGCTCTCAAGAACAAGTTCTAGTTAAGAGGTCAGTGACGTCATCTTTTATTCATAGTTGTTTAAAAAAATGCTTTAAAATGCTGCACAATGACTTTCTGAAGTTTCTCAATTGAAATTAAATATATCCTGATATCATAATGAAGCCCAATTAAAAGAAAAGAAAACATGAAAATTAAGGGTGAATCCCAATTCTCTGTCTTACGCCTTCCCCTTAGTTTTGCGCGTTCACGTGAGAGTAAGGGCTGTCCCAATTCTCGTTTTGATCGAGGGGTAGGGCTAAGGGGAAGGGGTAGATACCCGTTAAAACCAAGCATTTTCACGAGCTTACTTGAAACCAAGGGGTACCCAGAACACACTGCGGCCAGATTATCCAGAGAGTCTCATAAATGTAAGTATTTTCGGCTAAAATAATTTATTTAAAAATGACGACAGTCTTGTTTTGTGCTCTACACAGTCCTGTACATATATATTTGCAACCATGTTCTTAATCGAAACGTTTTAAAAAATCGCTATTTTCCACGCTAACGTTACATTGCTGGTTTGCACAACAGTCCCGTGTTTCTCTGAATAGAGAAAACATCACTAAACCCACGCAATCGACAAAGACACACTTTTAGACGGAGAGTTTGCGATCAACACTTGTCGCCTCTGGTGATGTAGCAGCCAGCTAGCGACAATGTATGATGACGTAACAGTAACCAAGTGGCGCCTCATTTCATAGGGGTATGTTTTCACCCCTAGCGCTTACCACTCGGTTTCGAGGGACAAGGGCTAGGGGTAAGACGAAGGGGTAGGGGAAGGGGAAGGCGTAAGACAGAGAAATGGGATTCACCCAAAATCTTAAGTAGTTTAGCATCGTCTTTTATTATTATTTCTATTCAAATCAAAGTCAGTTGATGCAGGCAACATTCTGAATTTTACAATAAAAAAACTAAACAGGAAATGATATCATAAAAAAGAACACTTGAAGACACTCATGACTGTGCATCAAGGTCAGTAAGTCCTTAAACTATTAGATAATTAGATTTATTTATCTATGAAAAGGCTCAGGGTTTAAAATGTAATGTGGTGCATCTCCCCAGAAACGTAAAGGGTTAACAGTCTTTTTCTTTTCTAGACTTGATTGTGTTTATGGGGTGCAGTCTAACGTGTTAATGCTTCGTTTATTTTTTTAAATGCATTATTTTTCACATAATTTACCTACACTATTCTAAGAACCGCTGTTTTAGAACATTGATTTTGAAACTTGTGAATCCATTAGAATCATTAGAAGACAGAATCGCAATTCATACATAAATAGATTTTTTCGTGCATCCCTAGTTTTGATGGCATGGCAACAGCACTTCCTCTTATCTAAAGCAGCACAACATGGCCTTGCCAGCTTTGTTGCATGTTCCCAGGGGCGGGGTTTATGTACATTTATGGGTTTGTGATGTCACCAACCTGGGAAGTAGCTTGTTGTAGTCCCTACCAGCCATAACATCATAAAAATTGTCAATTTATTTATACGTAAATTCTGCTCTACGTTCCTTTTCAAGAAAATGCTCTAGCCTACTATATAAATGAATTAATCAACAAACGATCTAAAAAAAGATTTTAATCTTCACGGAGGAAATGTGGGAATTGGGTTAAACTGAAACAAGGAATGTGGTGTATAATTGGGTGAAATGTATGATGAAAATTGGCTAGCAATTTTGCCAAGCAAATACCAAGAAAAAGGTTGCAGCAGTTTGTCTTTCGACTACACTTGCAAAATCCGCGATGGGACTGAGCTCGAATAGCTTCAGCGTCAGCAACTTTTTATTGTGCAAAATCGATGTCAATCAAAAGGAGATGCAGTCTTTCGACAGACCCTCCAATCATCACGCAGAATCCCGGAGTCCAGGCCAGCCCACTCCTCCATTCACCCCCAGAGACGCTGAGCGTCCGTGGGCGGGACATAATCTCAGCATTTATCCAATGACCGTCTAGTTTCGAAGCACTGAAAAAACTGTTCAAATCAGCCCCATTGAAGTCAATAGACGCTAGGCTTCAACAGGGAAATGCACTACGACACTACGGGAATGTATGAGAAGGAAATCGAGTCCTGCTTACCTGCTATATGTAGCTGATTCTGAACGAACTCATCTTCGAGATGAACGTGTTCTAACACATTTTTTGTCAATAAAATGTTAACACAATAGTACATATTTGACCATACATTTTTTGACATTATAGGGGAAGCCGAGCTTCCCTTGCAGTCTTAAAGAAAACTTTTTAACTAAAGTTAAAAAAGTGAAATCACAATCAACCATTTTTCTAATTGTTTCCAAATTCACAATCAAAATTTTTTGATTTATGATTTTCACACAATTTAAAAATAGAAATATAACATAAAACATAAAATGTGGACTTTGCACTAGGGATGGGCGATATGGGCTTAAAAATGAATCAATATTTCTGGTATTTATTGCAATAACGACATCAATGGCGATAATTCAGGGAATCCTGTTTCTTTAGAGAAAAGTATTATCTTTCCTATTTTTACCCAAAACAGGTGTTATGAGCATTACTGAGAACACGCGTAATGTAATAACTGTTTAATTCATATTGGAATCCGGAGGGCGCCCTTGCGCAGAAATTCCATATATGCATCGCAGAAGTAATACAACTGAGGACGCTCCAGGAAATTCCTAATTTGTACAATGGTATCCAGTTATCGTTGAATAAAACGCACAACAGAGATAGGGACATTTTTACTGAAGAAACTGGAAGACAATAAAAATACGATTGCACAAAATCTATGGTTTATCTGTGTTCTTCAGGCAGTCTTAGGTGTTTTTTTAAGGAAAGTATGTTTATAATGCAATGCTAATCGACATAGCCTTTATCACTGTATATAATAATAACATTCTGTAATATGAAACCACAATAACATTCTGTAATATGAAACCACAATAACATTCTGTAATATGAAACCACAATAACATTCTGTAATATGAAACCACATCTGGTCACAAAAAGAAGTATTTCAAACACTCGACTATGTTATTAAGCCCATTTGGTGAAAAGCATGTCAATAAATGATATCTTTGTTGGACAACAGGTTTGTAAACAGGCTCACACACATGCAAAACTGTATTGCATACGTGCTACTGTAGTACATTTATTTAGACTGATTTCTTGTGCGCGCTGTACAGCCCTAACCAAACCAGTTCCAGATTGTAGAAGGAGCTCCTCATTTAGTGATAAACTCCTCAATTTCACGTCCACCTTCCGCAATGTCGCTCTGCATGGTCGCACACAAAAATATATCAATAACTAGAGTTTATATTTATTATCACAGGAAGATAAATTCTTATCGTGGGAAGAATTTTTACCGGTATATCGCAAACGCTAAGACAGCGCCCATCCCTACTTTGCACGGGTGTGTTCAAACTAGAATGAACTAGTTTTTCCTTTTCTTTATCATGGAAGCCATACTTGTCATTGACCCCAAGACTGATTAGTTGACTTTTAGTTTACTAGTTGCTTTTAAAAGTATCCAAACATGAAATATATAGGGATAATTGCCATCCTTAATGATGACTGCACTTATTTCCAGAGATAAATATTTGTGTGTTACTAACTTAGCAGAAGCAAATGCATGTAGTAATGTCACACAGCACTTTCATAATTTCAACAAAGATAACTGTATTAGTTATTTAGGGTTTTATTTTTGTTTAATGAGTTTTGACTGCTTCCACCTGTCTGTAATTATGTTTCTCTTCTCATATCTGTATTTACTGGCCTTGTCCTGGAAGTGTAAAGACACTGTAGAGAGTCAATTATGCAAACGCTAAGAATTGAATTCGACTATGGTAATCAGTCACCTGATCGTATGTACACTTCCACCCACAGCACTGACATTCGTGAGTTTGTCTGAGTTACTGTTAGTGTCTTTGCTGCATTAGCACGATTGAGAGGCATGTCTAGTATGGACATTTCTCTTCCTTTGGAGTCGCTGGCACTGTATCCAAGTGTCTATTAGTCACAGCTGCCATTTGGTTTTGCATACTTAAACATGTATTAAATGCAACATTACAACATAAGTAAAAGTTGCGGTGCCATTTTGAAAACCCTTATGTTTTTGTCTGCTAATAATGATTTCTTGTCACTGCGGTGTGATATTTTATCTGTTAATTGGTAACCTGTTGCTGAGGTAGCCATTCATTTAGTGAATGGATTGTGTAAAAGTTAAGATAGGGCATGGTAGCAGTCAGTGTGACTGGCCAACATCATGTGAACATATTTGCCCAGCAAATGGTTTTGCTTTCACGATATTGACTTGTTGGTTAACAATCTGTGGATGATCAATGGCTGTAAAAGTCATTTTAGAAGAGTGTAGAATTAACAAATATATATTATTTAAATATATACAGACCAGGAATGTGTTTCCTAAAGCATTCTAAGTTTAAGGAGATTGTATTGGTGCCAATGGTTTCCAAAAATCTATTTGAATTTTGAGAAATGCAGCAAAGGATGGCTGATGACTGATATAATTTGGATGATAGAAGATGAGATGTATATAAAATTGCTGAAATTAAACACTCATTTTACACAATATTTACTAAAATTCACTAAAATATTTGAACATTGACAATTGACAAGGCTGTCAGTAGATTTTATAAGCAAAAATATGTGCTTATAGACTGATGCAGATCTCAGAATTGACAAATATATCCTATATATTTATCAAAATGCTCATCACTACTGTTTTTTTTTTTTGTCTGTATTGACTAGCTAACTGCTGTGGATATTTGACAGTTCTCCTGTGGTAATTGTAACATTACGTGACACATTGTTTTCAAGCTGTTTTTTACATCTTTTTACATTTGAATCCCTGATTGAGTGTTATATGAGACATAATACCGTCAAAATAAAAGTCCCGCCTCAAACACATCGGCCAAACAGAAAAACTTATCAGCCAATGGCGCAGGCGCAAGGACTGGAATTGAGAACCACTGATTTACACACAGCGTGTCTTCTCCAGGTCGTGCTAATCAGGTTGGTCATAAAAGCCAGATGTCGGCTTTTGAAGTAGTTGGAGCATTTTTTATTATACGCGCACTCGCGTCTCGCCTCCCTCTCCCATTGTATGCTCCCGCGACAAAGCATGTATGCGACAAATGGCATCAGAAAAGCTTCAGTACATTATAATCGGTTATAGTCTATTACTGAACCGATACCGAAACGTCCTCGTCTGCATCGCGATGCACCGTAGAAACTATTAATTTCGACACCCCTACACCCTATGTCAGGGCTCGAAATTGCGACCATTTTGGTCGCATATGCTCCCGAAATTTAATCTGTGCGACTCCAAAATATATTTGGGAGCATTTGTGCGAGTGCAAATAATTGCTGTGCTGCGACCTCTACAGTTCTCTGCTAAACGTTCAAGAATTACTGCACAGCATGTGCCACGTGACCGGGAGCTAAAGCAGGTTAAGCTTTTCATTCGCGCGCTGGTCTAAAGTGTGCTTTTTCTGAGCCCGTGCACCCGAAACGTGCGAACTAAAAAGCCTGTCTAACAGCGCCTGATTACTCAACTAAGTTATCTTTTGAGCCAATACTGTCAAAACACACAAGGTTTACATATAAACTCAGTTGGTTATGTTTAAAATGAAATTAAACCGGTGAGTGGAACCGAAGCGTGCCTGTATATTAGATACGTGCAGCTCTTAAAGGGACAAAACTAAACATGCAGCCGACTGTCATTAAAGGGATAGTTCACACTACAATTTTATTTCTGTCATTATTTACTCACTGACATGTTGTCCCAAACCTGTATTAATTTATTCCTTGTGGTGAACACAAAAGAAGATATTTCAAAGAATGTGGGTAACCAAACAGTTGCTGGTCCACTTGATAGTAGGATATAAAACAATACTATGGAACTCACTGGGGACCAGCAACTGTTTGGTTTTCCACATTCTTCAAAATAGCATGTATGTTCAGCAGAAGAAAGAAACTCACTCAGGTTTAACACTAATTTTGAGTGAGTAAATGATGGTATTAATATAAAACACTATGACAGAATCGACAGACAGATGACCGAATTTATTCTTTAATTTTAAAACAACAAAACCATAGAGAAAAACATAACTCGCTACTCTTGACTGAAAAAAACAATACAGTTACTTTAATAGGAATCAATCTATAGTGTTTTATTTTTATTAATTGTTCATTCAATTTCTTGAATGCTCCTACTAAATATGCCTATTGTACCTGATAATTAAACGCTGTTTGTATATTATGTGTAGGTATAATGTGTATCTTTGTTCTTATTTTTCATAACAAAGATAAAATAATGACAAAGATTTTTTATCTTCGCCCACTTTGGCCTAAATATCCACCATTCTTATTTATATTTTGTTTCCTTGAAAGGCTTTGTCTTTATAATAGGGAAATTAGTTTGGCAGTACTGCTCAGACAAACTGGTAAAACTAACATGACAAAGAACTGTGATAAAATCGTGAAATGTCTAAAAAATAAAAATTGATATGATATTTTTGCCATATCGCCCACCCCTACTTGGAACTGACCGGTTTTGTGACCGCACTTGCACAAACTGCATTGAAATAATTTTCCAAATTTTCATTTGTGTGGAAATATTACCAAGTCTGTAAACAGCCATTAACAGAAGCCAGAGACGCTGAAGACGGACACAAAGAACATAAAATACTGTAGCAGCCTGAGCAAGCTCAACGTTCACTATGCAAAATATAGAAAGGAAATCCTAAATATTGAATTGGGAGTGGGGGTCTATATGAATGTATTTCTGAGGGGAACTGTTTTGAGAAAAGTTTAAATGACATTTTCTTCTCATCTTGCATGTATAAAAAACAAAGCACTGCAGCTTAAGGATCAGGTTCAATTGATGAAGCTTTTAATCATCAGGAAGGATGTTGCCCCCCCTTCCGCTCAATTGGCGGTTGTGTTGCTCCTTAATTTTCAGTGGGTGCTCCTAAAACATTTGTGGTGCTCCTAACTTCTTGAAGTTGGGAGCACCAGTGCTACCAAGTAAAAAAGTTAATTTCGAGCCCTGCCCTATGTGTATATGGCTTTCTTCTTTCAGACAAATACAATCTGAGTTATATTAAAAATGGCCTGTCTCTTCCAAGCTTTATAATGGCAATGAATGGCTGTTGAGACGCCGCTCTCTCGTAAACACGAGTATGACAATTAGTGGAAGCTAGAGATTACGGTTTATAAAGTTTTAATTATGGTCATTTTTCTTACAAAAACACATTGATTCAATTCAGGAAGCCTTTATTAACCCCCGAAGCCATATGGAGTATTTTTATGATGAAAGATGCACTTTATTGGACTTCAAAATCTTAACACCCATTCACTGCCATTATAAAGTTTGGAAGAGCCAGGATATTTATTTTATATAACTCTGAATGTATTCATCTGAAATAAGAAAGTAAATCATAATAGGGATTTCGGGTGAACTATCCCTTTAAGAGCATTAAAAGGCCATTTATTAATGGCAGTTAGAATTTTGAAATTTGAAAGCTGAGACTTACTGTATATCAAAAGTAAAAAAGCACAAAGCATATTGCAATTATTGGATGGCAAGTCCAACAAAGAGTGTTTATTTACGTTTTGTTCATATATCAACTTAAAAGAGCATAGAATAAAATATTTAGCAGCTGACACGTTACTTTTTGTACTTTTTCCATGTTGTCTGCATATTTAAACGTCAATGGTTTTGGTCCTTCAAAGCCATTTTGCCTAAAAAAATTGTCTTATTTTGCCATTTCCACCCAAAAATTTCGGTTGCCTAAATTTTAGTGCATCACTACTGAAAATTTGTGCATTTTGCCACCCCTAAAAAATTAGGTTTTAGTCAAAAATGTTTTTTGCTTGTGAATCATTTTGCACTTATAAAATTTCTGACATCTGGTTGGCTGAGATGTTTTTGGAGAGCGGGATTTTTGATGGAGGGCATGTTGTTGGAATAAGAAAAATGGTCGAAATTAGCAAAATAGCTTACAGCAAAAAAGTCAATAAACTTGGTACAAAGTTTTGGTGCTCTTATGTGATGTATTTATTAATATTAGCTTTTATCATCTGTATGGCCTGTGTAACGCTAGCATGTTTGAAAGCGCTTTGCCAGGCTTTGGCTGTGCTATCTGTGTTGTTTGGAGTCAAGCCAAGGACCTCGGAGGTAGGATGAAGGTCAGGCAGCGTGGTTGAATTAGCCGCCCCGGCAGAGGAGATCCTTTTCTCTATTTGCACTCCTCCCATGAAAATATCAGCATCATGTTAAGCGCTGTCACCAGGCCTATGTGCTCCTACACAAGGGACGCTATGTTCTTTTCTACACTGTGTGTATTTGTATGCGTGTGAGGAGTTTTGGGGACAGGAGGAGGTCAGTGTGTATGAAGGGAGGGTCAATGTATGACCACAGAATGGGAACAAGAGTTCATTTCATTATAAACAATCAGGAAGACAAAGCAGAATGTTTGGCCCAATTAATGCAGGAAGGAACGCTTGCTTACAACACATTTCCATCTTTTAATTAACAGGTTAGCAGATTTTTGTGAGGAATTCTTGCCTTAGTGGAACACTTTGTAGTATAGCTGGATTATTTGCATTAGTCTTCAATGTTTGCTGTACGTCTTTGCCATTTATCACAACAAGCCTCAACATTTGATTAAACCAACACATTAAAAATAACTCTCCTTTCTTTTAGATTATAAACTAGGTATTTCTGGGTAAGTTGGTCTTGGATATTAGTATGGATATTAATACATTGCGGTTGTTAAGAGAGGACCATGGAATGTAAAAAGAGTATTTTGGTTCACACAGAAAATAATTTAAACTTAGCCCTGTGTTTATAAAAACAAACAAAATATGTGTTGACAGCCATGAATTTATAATAGTCTGTGGGGCAATAATAATGGAGTGAGTCATTTCTCAGCTCTTTTGTTTGTTTTTCTGAGGTAAGGAGACTAAATTATTTTCTGTGCTAATCGCTACAGTTTATCTTGTATTTTATTCACTGTATTCCTTCAAGGTTTTGATATGCTTTGGCCTTGTCAAAGGCGCTGCTGGTTGTCATTTTTTAAGCCATCAAGATTCTGACTAGTTGACCATGTTATGTTTAGACTTCATGAGTACAAAACACTTTTTCTTATTTTTTAATCATTTTCATGTAGGACAAACATGAGAAAATACAAGATGAGCTTCGCTAGTATTAGATTAGATGAGCAGTCTTTCATTTTTAAGAACATGGTTCACCGAATTAAAGTTTTGTCATCATTTATCCACCTTCATGTTGTTTCAAACCTGTATGACCTCCTGTGGAACACAAAAGAAGATATTTTATTGAATGTCCATGCTGCTCTTTTCCATTTAAATAAATAGTTTACCCCAAAATTTGCTAAAAATGTATTACCCCCAGGCCATCCAAGATGTAGATGAGTTTGTTTCTTCATGGGAACAGATGTGGAGAAATGTAGCATTACATCACTTGTTCACCAATGGATCCTCTGCAGTAAATGGGTGCCGTCAGAATGAGAGTCCAAACAGTTGATAAAAACATCACAATAATCCACAAGTAATCCACACCACTTAAATCCATCAGTTAATGACTTGTGAAGTGAAAATCTGCATGCTTGTAATTAGGGCTGTGCAATTAATTGCATTCGATTCTAATGCGCATCTCGTTCGTAAAGCCGACTCTGTGATTGGCAGTAAATCTCCATAGTACAGGTGATGGAGATTTACTGCCAATCACGGAGTCGGCTTTACTGACAAGATGATGCGCATGAGAATCGCATGTGATTAATTGCACAGCCCTACTTGTAATTAGTGTTGTTACGGTACCAAAATTTCAGTATTCGGTACCGATACCAGTGAAAATCCACGGTTCTCTGTACCAATTTCGGTACCAAAGCAAAACACAAAAACATGCTAATTAAAAAAACACTATTTTTGTTAATAAAGTCAAACTAAAATAAAATATACAAAAATCAATACCATTCTTTATGCTTATTTAGTATTGTTTTTAAGTTTTTCCACAAGTAATAAAAGTATGGAAAACAGTAAACAAGTTTCACCCAAATTTAATTTGTCTTTTAATAAATGAAATTTAAACATTTAAATTTTTGGTAAATAAAGGGGATTTCCTATTCAAATTAAAACATGTAAATATTGTGTGATTATTTATTAGAAAATAAAGTTATATATTTTTTTTTAAACAGTAGTAGTAGTATCACATACATTCTACTAAATAATAGAAGTCTAATATATTTCTGGTTTCTAAACTGAACTTTTATTTTGACGGGTTGCAGTGAATACCTTTAAAGTTCTGTGTGTATATGATATGACGCTGATTTTACTCAAATGAAACGGTAAAAGTGACTCTTAGAGCAGTTCTGGAGATGTTGTTTATGTATTTATGTCCTCATTTAGATGGAAGATGATAAAATCGCTGTTTCAGTGTATGTAGTAAAAAAACGGGTGTCTTTTCCATTCATTCATATTTGAATCGACTGTTGCGGATCTACTTTTGAGTAATTTATCCAAAGCGTGACTAATTTCATGACATTCCGTGTTAAAACGTTACATTCCGTTTTTAATACAGTTTCCACAATTCCGTCCGCGTTTTCTGGATTGCGGGAATCATACGGTCCTACGCGTCAAGAACCGAGTTGACCGGGTCCTCGGTATCACCGGTACTTTAAAAGACCTGGTACTGTGACGTTTTCATTTTTTTGGTACCGAAGTACCGGGTCTTTTGACAACACTACTTGTAATAAACAAATCCATCATTACAATGTTTTGACTTTAAACCATTCTAGCGAAAATAAGAGTCCGTAATCCATGCTAATTCTTCCTCCAGTGAATAAGTCCATCCCTTAATGTGTGCATATTTCTCTCCTAATTCAGATGAGACAAATTGTTAATTGGAGAATGAATAGGAGACTTCCTATTTGTATTTGTATTTGTAAAAAAAATATATAGGTTTACAGTCCCTTTACAGTTCATAGCAATTTTATGTAATGTATTCATAAGAATTCTTATGATCTATTTTATTTATATTCATATGACCTACTCATGCCCCGCTGATGGTGATGTTTAGGGCTGCAGGTTCATGCTGCAAAGGTTTTGTTTTTACAAATCATGCATTTTCTTCCTATACTGTTCCAATACATGTATGGCTATTTAGTCGAATTATATTTATAATATATATTTAAAAAATATATTCAGAATCAAGAAATGAACAATATATGTTTGTGTTTGTTCTTCAGTTTTTTTTTTACTTGAAATTTGTGTATGTAAAATAAGATTATTTGTGGATAATACAAAATATTTTCACACTAAATGTGAAAATACAGTAAAAAACAATCAAAACAACATTTGTATGATAAATCATGATGCTAGAAAGAAAATGACCCAAAAAATACTTTATTTAAAAACCTGTATGTTGTTTAACACATTTTTTTCCCAAAATGGCTTACACGGAAGTGTTAAAATCAGCAATGATAAATTCCCAATAAAATGTGTAATGCACATTTGAAACTACCACTTTGTTCCTTCATAAATCTTTTCAACGTGACCTTTGTTGCCAGTCATTTTTTTCAGGACGAGCGAGCGCTGATGACGAGTGCTCTTATCTCTAATAGGCTGAAGCGGATCTGTGTGTAGATTTCTCAGAAAGCTGCAGTGTTATACAGGCCAATTTATCCTGGACACTGCATCCAGGCATTTCCCCTTTCCTCTGTGACTCATTAAACCAGCGCACCATCCCTGCTGGTTCTGCTGGTGTGCGTCTGAGTATGCCTGTGATCTGAGACTTACCGATGGTTTGCAGCCGTCCCGGCGGTCCGAGAGGAGTTAAAACTGACCACAAGAATTACAACCGGGTGTCGTTAATACCACGCCATAGATAGGTCCTATTTATAGAGTAAATCATACAGTCGTAAATCTATTTTTAAGTTGTGCACGCTCACTTGCTCTCGTACAGATTAATTGTAGTACATTGATGCAGAAGGGGGTGTTTGGATTCGGGGCTGATGACACAGAAATGTTGTTTCAAGTCTTATGTTAGCGTGTATGTTTCCCACGATTTCTTCACACCTGGTTTTCTGCTTTGTTTTGTCTATATATATGTGCGTATTTGCATGCGTGTGTTCGTGCCAGCTGAACAATGTTTTTGGTTTTTGAGGTGGGGGGGGGGGGGGGTGATCTTGATTCTTGAATGCATTAGTCTTTTCTAAAAGGTATAGTTTACCTAAAAATAAAAACTGTCATTATATTCATACATGAGTCAAAGTCCATAAGAAAAGTGACAATGTCTTATATAGCAAAGCATTATTTTGCTATACTGGAAAATATTATGCAGTATATTAAACTACATTTCCATGTATGGAAAAATAGTGCTTATTTTGCCATACTCTCTGAATGGACCATGTCTGTCTATGATACATAATTACAAATAAAAATATATAGCAATGAAGAAAAAACTGCACTACATGTTTATATCTTTTACTCTTTCATGGGTTTACATAAAACTAAACACATATTCATAAACTTTAATCTCACTTTTTATAAATGAAAACTGTATCACATTATCAAATTTTATCACATATACTCTACATATATAGGCATATAATATTATATCACTGAATATAAAAGTACATACATTACGGTATATAAGTAAATATGTTGCCGTTTTTTTCAATATATGAAAAGCACCAGCATCAACACATGTCTGTTGGGCTTTGAATATTATATTGGACGGTGAGGGGCTTTTGAGTCAAAAAAGGTTGAGAAGCGCAGATTTAGAGTCCATTGTGTCAAATTTCATATTTAATATAATAATTAAAAAAAATCTACCATTTGTCCTGGTTCCGATCGCCTCCAGCCAGAAGAATTTCCATCTCTTTTGTGTTGGTTTGCTTTGGGGAACTTACTTTCTCTTCCTGTCTAGTATTTCATCGTGAAAGACAATGTGGCCATAGGAATAGGTCATGAATACACTTTGGCTGGAGACTAGTGAGATGATCTTAAATCTAAATCTGATCAGTTTCACATTATCATCTATTTTAACTATAAAATATGAGAAAATGTCCCATATTTAAGCTCAGATTCAGCATTGACAGCTGGTCACACACTGGAGTGTATTCTTCATTCATTCTGTGCTCTGTATTCTGTATACACTCTTCATTCTGTATTCTGCATTTATCAAGTTCAAGGCAGTGCAGAAAGTCAAACTTACTACTGAAAAATGCCTGGGTAATTATGTTTATTAACAACAATTTGAGACAAATATTATGTAATTTAATGAAAAACCCTGTGATTGGCGCTCTATGGGTGACGTGACACTTCTTGTCCAGTACGAGAGCCTTTTCTCATGAGCAGTAGGAGCTGTCACACTGTAGGACTGCAACCTACATTTTCTGACACGGCAAGAACTTTGTCAGAGGCTGAGATTCATCGCAATGACCATTAATTCGCCATCTGTGAACATGACCCACCAGGTGTTCAAATGTCCCAGAAATTTGTCCAATTGGTGGCCAAAACCATACCAGGTTTTACATTGCAAGCCATATTTATACACCCCATTATCATAGAGATTTGTGCACAGGCAAGCACCACTCTCATTTTCTTTAGAAAAAATAAATAAATCTATTTGGAGTGGCTGACTTTTTTCATATTAGTTGAAGATGTGGTTACTGCAGTGTAAAAGTGAATTCTGTCTGAAAACTTTGTCATAAACCAGTTAGATTTTATTTTATTTATATATTTAAATTTATTTCAAAGGGGTCAATACAATAAATACAACAATACAACAAATACAAGATTTTGGTCAAAAAACTGAGAAAAATGCATTTGTATCAAAGTAGTGCGTTTTCAAGCAAAATAAATTCTGATGTCATATTCTTTCACCTGTAAATAATTATTTGAAATTGCATCCAATAAACAGAACAGACAGACACACAGGCTAAATATAATAATAATAATAATAATATATATTATTTGTAATGCACCTTTCTTACACTCAAGGTGCTGTGTTTAGCGCTATGCTCTATACTAGGCCACACACACACACACATATAGGCTACATACAATGTCTATACACTTATGTAGATCATGCACACACACACACACACACACACATTCAGATCGACGGGTTAACGAGTCTAACATGACACAGAGATGTTTCTGTGTCTGTAAAGGCATCTTCCTCACTGACTACTTTGTCCCGATCAGATTCAAAATGGTCAAAACATGATCTACATATATGATCTACATGTTCTCTGATCTTTCCATTTATGCCAATCATCTTGTATTCGGACCCACAAGACCCAGAAGTCCTGTAACTCCTTCAGGACATGCGCTAGAGCTTTCCTTACCGTAATACACGGTACCTAGAACACGGATTGCCATAAAAACTCGTCAATGGCGGAGAAGCATTGTCTCTTAATTGACGAGATATCTGAAATTATTGTTGAATTAACTACAACTAAAGCTAAATAGAAATAATAAGCTACCTTTTCTAAACGAATGAAAAATATCAAAAGCACAAAAAAAGACTAAAACTTGAAATGAAAACTGAAAATATAAAAATAAAAGCAAATTAAAAATCTTGATTCTATAATGGTATATTAATAATAATAATAGCATTTATATTATCTATTTGTTTATTTATATTAGTATTTTTATGTATTTAAGTTATAAAAACTAAAATAACACTGCAAGATACAAATGTATTCTTAAAATGTCTATTTTTGGGAAGATGAATTAAAGCAAGGAAACAGAGATAATGTAATGCAGGAAATAAACACAAATGAAGACAAAAGTAAAGCATAAGAAAGCTCATGTTATATCACCTGCCACTTTTTTTACTTCGTGAGGGAATAAAGACATACTTCTCTTTCGTTCTTTCAATCTCTCTGCTCTTTGCATCCATCTTCTGAAGCTATGAGTTGGTGTCCTCTCTCTGAAACCAATTAGCACTCTAAATCCACGAGGCCCAAACAAACACGCTCGCACATGCACAATAGAATCTCCTGTTTCCTCCTCATGGCTCTCCTCTTCGAAATCTTTCTCCTCGACATCAGCTGCTGTTTGTCTGTGTGTGTGTGTGAGCTGACAAAACTCAATTACATTTCTCAGTTCAGACCTTTTATTAATTACAAATCATGTTAGCAGCTTAAATTAATTATGTGGGAAATGTTTTCCACAATGCTCTGACCACAGCGCTCAAAAATGCCTGCTTGTATTCTCTGGGGAAGAATCGCTAGTTTCTGACAATAAATGTATAGCCTGAATGCACTGCAAGTCATTTTGGATAAAAACGTCTGCTAAATGCGTAAATGTAAATGTAATTCTTAATACATCATTAAATGCCACCTGAAGCTTTTTCATTTTAGCTTTACTATAACTATACCATAAGTGTGACGTATAAAATAAAGTACAGTACACTCTAAAAAGTGCTATTTTGACATCAACAATGCACATGTAAAACTTACAAGCCAACATATTTGCCTGTCTGTATAACTTACAGCACTGGCGTTGCACATCATCATCATCATTTAAATCATCTCTAATTGTAATGACTGGTCTGAGGCGAGTGGATTCACTTGCAGTAAGATTTATTATACAGAGGCAGAATCAAACAGGCAATGGTCAGCGGGCAACAACAGGAATATCAGAGGCAGAGCAGAGACGTAAACAATACCAGGCAGGGGTCGAGGTCACAAGCACAGGTTCAGAATTCCAAGGTCGGGCAGTCCGGGGTCAAACACAGGGAAACAGAATACAGGGGAAACGCTCAGAATGTCAGCCGGGGCAAAACAAGACTTCGCGGTGAGTGCAAGGAAGTGTGCTGCTTATATGTGTGTGTGTGAATGAGGTGCAGGTGTGGTGAAACAATCAGGGTAATTGAGTGATTGGTGACAGCTGTGTGATTGGTGCCATGGTGGATGGGAATGTGTGTGTCGTAGTGCAGTGAATGATGGGAGTTGTAGTCCATGGGTGATGTGCAGCTGTAGTGTGGTGAGTGGCAACCAGATTCGTGACAGAGCCCCCCCCCCTAAGAACGGCTTCCAGATGCTTCACACAAAGCATAATCCAGGAGGGCGGTGGAGCGGGGGTGGAACCAGGGGAGGGAACGGAGGGCCAGGTCCATGTGGGGCCAATGAGATAGGAGCCCACCAGGGCAGGGCGGACGAGACAGCGGAGGCGTGAGGTGACTCCGGCAGGTCAGCGGAGGCGTGAGGTGACTCCGGCAGGTCAGCGGAGGCGTGAGGTGACTCCGGCAGGTCAGCGGAGGCGTGCAGTGACTCTGGCAGGTCAGACGCCCACTAGGGCGGAGCAGACGAGACAGCCGCCCACCAGGGCGGAGCAGACGAGACAGGCGCCCACCAGGGCGGAGCAGACGAGACCCCTGGCAGCGACTGGGACCTAGAGGAAACTGAGACACAAGAGGCAGAAAGAGCAAATATAATCTCAAGGACCGAGGCAGGGAGTTTAGGCGGCCATGGTAAATCCAGGATCTCGGGCAGCCATGATGGATCAGGGGACTCCATGGGCCATGGCGGGTCCGGGGTCTCTGTGAGCAATGGCTGGAGGCTCCCCCCCAAAAGGTTCTTGGGGAACTCCACTACCTCAAGGGGGCACTCTGGAGGCGCGAACATCAAGGGGCATTCTGGAAGAGCTGGGTCTCGGGAGCGCTCGGAAAGCGCTAAACTGGACAGAACCCGCTCTTCTGTAATGACTGGTCTGAGGCGAGTGGATTCACTTGCAGTAAGATTTATTATACAGAGGCAGAATCAAACAGGCAATGGTCAGCGGGCAACAACAGGAATATCAGAGGCAGAGCAGAGACGTAAACAATACCAGGCAGGGGTCGAGGTCACAAGCACAGGTTCAGAGTTCCAAGGTCGGGCAGTCCGGGGTCAAACACAGGGAAACAGAATACAGGGGAAACGCTCAGAATGTCAGCCGGGGCAAAACAAGACTTTGCGGTGAGTGCATGGAAGTGTGCTGCTTATATGTGTGTGTGTGAATGAGGTGCAGGTGTGGTGAAACAATCAGGGTAATTGAGTGATTGGTGACAGCTGTGTGATTGGTGCCATGGTGGATGGGAATGTGTGTGTCGTAGTGCAGTGAATGATGGGAGTTGTAGTCCATGGGTGATGTGCAGCTGTAGTGTGGTGAGTGGCAACCAGATTCGTGACACTAATACTGTCTAATACATCTCTAATATTTTATTTTATTTACCGCATTTAATACTTGGTCACCTAAATGAAAGGAGGGAAATTTAGTTTTAACAATAATAACCACACTCTTTTTCATATCAAATACAATATCATGCTGCGCACCCTAATATGAACATGCACGTAGCAACGTGAACATACACGATTATGTTCTTAATTTTATATTTTGTATTTTTAAGGGGAAAATTATACTAAATTAAATCTTATGGTACTAAATTACATTGATATTTTTATATTATGGAATAGTTATGATCTATTTATTACCTGTTTCTAAAGTTTTTTTTATTATAGAAGTTCAAGTTTATTATTATGAAAAATACACAAAAAATACTATTACATTTTTTTTATGAAATATATATTTTCCAAAACCCGATGTTCTGTGTGAAAAGCAAAGCCATAATTCTAAACAAGTTCCAAATTTGAGGTTGATATCTCAAAAAATGAGCTTTCAGTAAGATTTTGTTTGGGCGCACCAAACGTTTCCCCTCGATGAAATTTGCTTCCCATTCATTTCCAGCCATTTTTTGACTATAAGCAGAACAAGTGTGACTATTTTTGCAGGACCATTTAACAAACCTTTACAAAGTTTTGTACAATACCAATTAAGTCAAAAATTCTAAAAAACAAAACATGCATTTTTCAGTCAAAAATGACAAAATAGATAACCATTTCAAACAGAAGTATGCAACATCTGGTCATATGACCTACAGTAGCAGTTGGTCATCTGGGTATCAGAACTGGTATTTGCATACGTTGCGCAGTGTCTGCTCTGTATAGTGCAAAAATAGTAGTATTGCAGTATGCATCTATGCAGTACTAGTGTTTTCCAGAGCAGGAGTCTGGGAGGTGTAGTCTGCAGTGTGTTTTCAGTCTGAGGTGAATGTGATACTCTCTTCTGTACTTCTGTAATGAATAATTACTGTCTCCAGCACGATATCGACTGCATGCTAACAAGGCCAAAGATACGCCCGCCCAGAATCCACTGTGGATATGAGGAATGTTTCAGCTGCTCATACTAGATAATACGTTTTGTTCACGGCTCAGTGTTGGATCATTTCATCCAAAAGATGTTGGACCCTCTCAGTTTATATTGATAGAGTCAGTGGGGAAAGCTAATGTGAACCTGAGCTCCACTGCAGCTGGAGGGGGATTATGGGATGGGCGTGGTGCCATGGCAACTGTATACATTTGGAAACGCCTTACTTTGAGACCGTAAGGAAATACTTCAGATACTGAATGCACAAATGTAAATGATCAAATATGACTAATGAATTGTTCATAAAGTGTTTTCAAAGGTATTAAAAAAAGTTAATGAAATCCTCATGTAATTCTATTTTTTTTCTGGTCTCAGTTGATGCGCCTAGCAGAACATGATGAAATAAACTCAACTTCTGAATAAATATACCGTGATGGTGTCAAGGTGAAACGCTCGCTCTTCCTCCTAAAACCCGCTCTGGGCTCTTTCAGTTGTTTTGGTCAACATTTTCACCACACAGGCTTATCTAGTGACCAGCAGGCCGGGGTTTCTCTGACTCTGCACTTTGCTATCATGGAAGTTGGTTTATTTTGTGCCATATGCAGTATAATAGATTCCAGAGAGGTGTTACACTCCGGTTGCTCCAGCCGTTCATACAGTCTTGCATGGAGAAACATTCAAGTAAAGCTATATGTCGGTTTAAAACTCAGTACTTAATTTAGTTGCACTATTTGTCCTGGGTTGAAAGCTCTCAATTAATTTAATTGAATTGATGTTTATTTATGATATTTAAATATTAGATAGTTTGTTGTGTTTTTATTTCATTATTGTGGACAAAGTTTTCAAATGGAGTGGCAGTTAATACACAGAGCCGTAGTTCACTGACAAGCTACGCAATAAAAAATTATCGAGAGAGAGAGAGAAACATAAGTAACATTTTATTATTTCGTTCAGAAATAGGCCGACACAAATTACAAACATTATAATAAACACTGTAAACATAGCTAGGCTATTTTAGTTCCCCTCACTCCACAACAAATCTAAGACAATTATAACAAATCTAAGACAACAAAGGCTTTTAAGAAAAGAACAATAATTAAACATGTAACAAGCTATAATTATATAAATGACAATCAAAAATAATTAATTTAGGAATGTTGGGTCTCTCGTTCAACACAAAATCAAATGTTTCTGTATTCGCGATTTGAATGCTAAAATAGTAGGCTATTTACTGTTTATGTTATCACTCGAGTTCCAATATCCACGTAAAACTAAATGTTTTGCATAACTTCACAGCGGTACGGTGATAACAGATTTTACTACATATTTAAACAGAGCAGTGTGTTTTTTGTTTCATATGTTTGACCGGTTGTTTTTTATAATGATTATGAACAGGCAGCATTGTGAAGGTAGAAAGCTTAAATGTGTGCGCATGCAGCGCTGGAGAAATCACGTGATTTCCCTTCCAACAGTGGAAGCAACTACTCCTCTTAGTCATGAAGATAATCGGAATTGTAAAAGGTTTGCTTTTATTTGTGTACATTCACTATAAAAACAAATATTTGCGCTTTTGTAAAATAAGTCTAAACAAATAGGATGCTGCATTCTACCGTCTGGTTTCCTTTCGCGCAGCACAAATAAATCTGCATACTAGGCTACTTGTTGCACAGTTTTTCTTTCCTTTTCTTAAGTGAAAATATATTTCTCATATAGGCCTATTCTTTCTAATTTAATTCAGTTCTAATTTAAAATAATCTTGTCGGTTAACGGTTAATAATTGTTTAATGAGTGTCGGTTGTTGGTTAGGAAAAATAACCGAAATGAACATCCCTTATATACACTATATTGCCAAAAGTATTGGGTCACCCCCTTCTAATGAAAGGTTTGACTACTTAAGTACTTTCCATGAGTACAAATATTAATGTTTAAGCATATAAAGATATTCTAGGGAATTGTGTGCTTCTAATTTTCTAGCAACAGTTTGGACGGGACCCTTTTCTATTCTAACATGACAATGTCTTTGTGTATAAGACAAAGTTAAAAAATAAATGATGATTCAGTCAGTGTGGAAGAACTTGACTGGTCTGCAGAAAGCCAAGTCCTGATCCCAGCTGAACACCTCTGGTGTGACTTTCAATGCAGACCTTGAGCCAAAAACTCATCACCAAACACCAATGACTTATGGGTACATATGGGTACAGTCATTTCATACACTTCAAAACTGTTGCATCAGAGGTGGAAATACAAATTTTAAGTACATTAATTATGTTTCCATCTTTGTTGCCACAGTTTGGAAGTGCCTTTTTCTCTTCTAAAGAAGGGTGTCCCAGTACAGCACACACACACATATTATGTAAACAAAAACTTTTATTTTGGATGTGATTAATCGCATATATATATATATATATATATATATATGTTATTGACTAAAACATGAAAATAATTATCAACTTTTAATATTTAATATTTTAGCTGATACTGGACATTAATTTGCCTTTATTTTATAATTATTTATTTATTTTTTACAAAATTATATAGATTGTAATTTGGCAGCTATATGAAAATTTTGCTTCATCAGAAAAAAAAAATAATAGTACAGATTGTTTATTTTCGGCCCAACCAAGAAATGTCGGGCCAATAGAGAAAAGTTTTGCTCAGCAAGAAAAATAATTAGAGGGACCATTGCTTAAATGTAAACTATGCTTTGTTTTATCCCTTGTGAAATAATAATGCTGGTTTTAGTGTTTGTTTTGTTGTATCTTATTAAAGAAATGTTTAATCGTGGTGGCCGAGCTCGTTAGGCTGAAATATATGGAATATGAGGGTGGAACAGTGGGAATGTTGTTATCTCACGCGCTCTGGCAGAAGAATAAAGAATATGAATGGTGCACATTGTTGCTATTGCTCATGTTTGTGAGGGGGTGGCGGTTGAGGGCACGGGGTGAGGTGGGACGTTTTTTGAATGAAGACAAAGCATGTGATTCACTGAAACTACATTATCCATGAGGAATTAAAGATGGCATCCTAAATGACCATCCTTTTGTGTGTTAGTCTCAGAAGACGATCGTAGAGTAATGGCAGATATCAAAGGTGATTTATACCATTATAAACATAATGTCAACTCGTATAGAAAACAATGTCAATTGCTTTTTGTGAGCGCAGCTACACAGGAATTCATGGTTAAAAAATGTGGGAACTCTGTAATAAAGTGAACGATCACTCTTACCTACAAATACCTAAAACTTTTTTTGAAATACATGTAGCAGAAAAACCTGGAGAAACTAGATCTACATCTTCATCATCTTTATGTTCTCCAAGGATTCTCAAATATATTCAGCGATTGATTATTTTTGTAGATTGTTTGATT
Source organism: Oxygymnocypris stewartii (assembly GCA_003573665.1). Classification (NCBI taxonomy): domain Eukaryota; kingdom Metazoa; phylum Chordata; class Actinopteri; order Cypriniformes; family Cyprinidae; genus Oxygymnocypris; species Oxygymnocypris stewartii. Next base: position 2,824,362 of record QVTF01020812.1, read on the forward strand.
GTTGAGGTCTGGAAGGCATTTGACTTCATGCTGAAATGTGGGAACATGAAGTGAAGTGTTTGCATCATAGGTTATAAGCCTAGTTTTATATTATATAGTACGTATTGTGGAGTGCTTAATAGTGGGGTATGTAAGAAAAAAATGCTTTAGACAACTGAGTCGGGGCAGAGTACCAAAACAATCTTGTAGCCAATCATCAGTAAGGAGCGTGTCTATTCATGATGTGGAGGAGAGAGCGTTCAGTGAACAGCCGAGCCGAGTGACAGAAAGATAGAGATGGCGAATAAAAAACAAGAGAGGAAAACGTCTGCGGAACAAAAAGGCAAGAAGTAGGACCTGTGTAAATATCGGATCGGATCAGCTGTCCAGTGCTGGAGATAACTCAAGGAGCCGAAGGCCTGTGATTAGGGGTCGACCGATTATCGGCCTGGCCGATTATCGGCGCCGATATTAAGCATTTTTACGATTATCGATATCGGCCATTTTCAAAACAGATTTGCCGATAATTATTATTATTTTTTATTTTTATTTATTTTTTAATTATGCAAACAAGCATACTATTTACAGGTGACATTATTTATTGGTGAATAAATAATACAGGTGAAATTATTGAATGTTTAAATTAGAGGTGGGCATAGATTAATTTTTTTAATCTAGATTAATCTAGATTAATTTTGGAATTAATCTAGATTAATCTAGATTAAAATGGCTCATTTGAATTCTGCCGAAGGCATTCAGAATATGTGTGCTACCCAAATAATGACTAAAAGTAAGTCTTTGAGAACGGGTTTCTCAAGCCAGGTGGCGCATTAGACCAGGGACTCGTCTCCTGTTTCCAAAATGCATCACAAACTTGAATCTCTTCCCGTCCCAATCCCACGAAAAAACTGGAGGAAAATCCCGTTCCACTCCCGGAAGAATGACTCCCATTCCCTCCCACTCCCGTGTTGTTGTTTTTTTGTTTTTTTGCCGATAACTGTCAATTACAGTAGAAATATAGTACAGATCACAGCGTGCCCACCTTATTAGTTGAATAAAAACCCAAAATGTCGTTTTTTGTTATTATATTGAACTGAAAGCCATCTTATTATGCACAGTGTTGCACAGATTAAATTTCATGTAAATCATCCATGCTAACACACACGTCTTCTATTTTTATTTTTTAGACATTTCACTCTCTATAGATATATTTTTCAAAGACGGAGTTTCTCGCTCAAGTTCACAAGAGACCTAAAGCGCATCCTGTTTGCTTAAAAGCGCAACGTTTCGTTGTTATTCTGAGTGCACACAAATAAACGTAGAGTCTTTACAGATTCGAAAGATGTATTAGACTACTTTTATCTGTATGACCAAGAATGACGGAGATTTTAAGAGCAAGTGAGCGCACCGGAGCCTCTCCTGCAGCAAACGCGCTTCCACACAAACACTTCAATAGCGCACATTTCTCTAGGTTAACATCATATTGAGCGGCCATGTAAAGTTGCTACTACATACATCTTTCAGATGAAAAGCCATATTTGAGGTTGATGAATGATAGGTGAGCGTTTGGATGTCCTGCCCGATTGTATTACCACATAGACCAGCCGTTAACAATCTGTCCATCACGGACTGCGAGCCTCTAGTTCGAAGACTCGTTCTCGCCCCCTACAGTGCAATTCGGCTAGGTATACATCCGCGCTAAAATATCAGGGTGAAAGTCATCATTGCTTGCGTAGTATAGACCCAGCTCCCAACCCAACTTTGAGAATAGATTAACGGCGATATTTTTTTTATCGCCCGATAAGAGTCTCACGTTAACGCAGCACGTTAACGCCGATAACGGCACACCACTAGTTTAAATGCACTATTTGGCTCGATGCAGCCTGTCTGAGCTCAACACTCTGTGGCCTAGAGCAATCTCCGCCCACCGCTCATCTGATATGTAGAGTCACGAGTCCGACCAATCAACGCGGAAAACTGAAGGCAGTCTCACACCGAAAGCACTTGCTAACTGGAGCTGCGTCAGTGATCACGCATCAGTTGTCTCTCAAAGGTAAGGCAGCAGCAGACATTGCTGAAGTTGCAATAAATCACAATCCACTATGATGTCCGCGATGCGGAAAATGCGGGCGGAATCGCGGAATGCAGTCCTATAATGGAATTTACCGTATAACGCGGAATGTCACGGAATGTGTCGAAGTTTGGATGAATTAATCAAAAGTAGGTCAGTACACTTAAATCGACTCGCGCTATGGACTAGTATCTATAAATATTAAGCCGCAAAAACACTATTTAAATATGAATCCTGCATGTTCTGCATCTCTGTTAATGAATGACAGACGTGCGGTTTCATTTCATTCAGAGCGTGTGATGCTCGCGGTGTTTTGAGCATCTGCCGTCTCACTAAATGAGGACATAAATACATGAACAACATCCCCAGAACTGCTCGGAGAGTCACTTCATGAGCATTTGACCATTTCATTTGAGTAAAACGATCGTCATATCATATATACATAGGCTACAGAAACCTAAAAGGCAACCTGTCAAAATATAAGTTCGGTTTAGCCGAATATATTACTGTGGTGCAGTAGAATATACGTAATACAACTACAACAATTATTACAAATTTTGTTGAGAATAATCACACAATACGCTAAATACGTTTACTTTAAGTTTTACAAAATGTCTACAGAATGCTTCTGGGTGATCCCTGCACTTATGTTATTATTAATATTATTAATATTACTGTTTATTTAATGTTGTTATTATTAACAGTTTTCAGAATTAAAAACATGTTTAAAAGCATTTAAAGAAAGTTTTTTTGTCAGAGCTCTTGTTATTATTAATTTTGGCATTCGTTTTCATTTTTACACCAGACACGTATATCGGTTCAAAATATCGGTTATCGGTCTACTTGATCTGTAATAATCGGTATCGGCATCGGCCCTGAAAAACATATCGGTCGACCCCTACCTGTGATCGGACGCCGAGGTTGCTTTGGTTCTTCTCGATAGGTGAGTAACACCATGTCTACACCGGATGTGCCGCAAGAGCTAAAGTCTGACTACACTGGACTTAAAGCGACCATTGAAAATCATTTGAAATTTGTGTCAGCACGTCATAAATAGAACGCGGCTGCAGTTTTCTGTCGGAGATTTGTCGTGCTTCGCAGCATCCAGTGTAGACAGCATCACAGATATACACGCCGCTCGCGTCCGGTGTGGACACGGTGTAACATTGTTTTTGCTTTGTTTCACAGAACTAATCGTCATTACTTGGGTTGCGTAGGCTACGTATGTGTGGGGCGGAGGCGAAGCTATCAAAATAGGGGCGAGACCCTTTTGGGGCAGGGGCGTGTTTGTTTTGGTGATTTCAAATATCAACATTGGCTTCCAGAAATCGCTTACCCTAACTTTAATGACTGTTTTTCATCAACAGCACACATTCACAATGACAATTTAATTATGTTCAACTTACACTATATGTCAGGTGACTTTAAGACCATTTGTAGACTTTGTAAATATAACAAGTTATAGTGAGATTAGTGAAGTTACATTTACATTTACATTTAGTCATTTAGCAGACGCTTTTATCCAAAGCGACTTACAATTGGGGAGTACATAAAGCGATTAATCTTGAAGAGGCAAACATACAGAGGAAGTTCCAATAACACCAAGTCTCAGGCATTGTTCAAATAAGTACAAGCTAGCAAGGGAAGGAGAGAAAGAGAAAGATGAAGATTTTGAAAAAGTGAAAGAGTTTTTTTTTTTTTTTTTTTTTTTTTTCTCCATGTAGTCAAGTAGAGTTGAAAGAGATGAGTTTTCAGTTGTTGCTTGAAAATTGACAGGGATCCAGCATTCCGGATAGGGGTGGGAAGATCATTCCACCGGCCAGGAACAGTGAAAGAGAATGTTCTGGAGAGTGATTTTGAGCCTCTCTGTGATGGTACCACGAGGCGTCGCTCACTAGCAGATCTCAGGCTTCTGGAGGGGATGTAAATTCGTAATAGTGAGTGGAAGTAGGTGGGTGCTGAGCCTGTGGTTGTTCTATATGCAAGCATCAGTGTCTTGAACTGGATGCGAGCTGCAACTGGTAGCCAGTGCAAGGAGACAAAGAGAGGTGTAACATGGGCTCTTTTGGGCTCGTTGAAGACCAGTCGTGCCGCTGCATTCTGAATCATTTGTAAAGGTTTGATTGTGTTTCATTGCAGTAGTCCAGTCTAGAAATGACAAGGGCCTGGACAAGAAGTTGTGCAGCATGCTCTGTCAGAAAGGGCCTGATCTTTCTGATGTTGTGTAGTGCAAACCTGCAAGATCGAGCAGTCTTTGCAATGTGCTCTTTGAAGGTCAGTTGGTCATCGAAGATTACACCAAGATTTCTGACCGAAGCTGATGGGGTAATTGTTGACGAACCTAACTGAATCGTGAAATCATGCTGTAGAGTTGGAGTTGCAGGGAAGACAAGAAGCTCAGTCTTTGCCAGGTTGAGCTGTAGATGGTTTTCTTTCATCCATGCCGAGATGTCCGCCAGGCAGCCTGAGATCCGTGCAGCTACCGTTGGATCATCTGGTCGAAATGAGAGATAGAGCTGTGTGTCATCAGCATAGAAATGGTAGGAGAAGCCATGTGCCTGTATGATGGGAGCCAGTGATGTAGTGTATGTGGAGAAGAGGAGAGGTCCAAGAACCGATCCATGGGGAACCCCAGTGACCAATTTATATGCTTTGGATACCTCCCCTCCCCAGGCCACCCTGAAAGACCGACCAGTGAGATAGGATTCAAACCAGCGAAGTGAAATCCCAGTGATATCCAGTGATGAGAGGGTGGACAGGAGGATCTGATGATTGACAGTGTCAAAAGCGGCAGAGAGATCCAGCAGAATGAGGACCGATGATTTGGAATTGGCTTTTGCAATTCGCAGGGCTTCAGTGAATTCGCAGTCTTCGAGAGTAGCGCAGTCTCAGTTGAATGGCCACTCCTGAAACCTGACTGTTTAGTGTCCAGTTTGTTGTTCTGTGAAAGAAACAATGAGACCTGGTTAAAGACAACTCGTTCGAGTGTTTTGGCAATGAATGGAAGGAGAGAGACAGGTCTGTAGTTTTCTAAAAGAGAAGTGTTCAATGTAGGTTTTTTGAGCAGTGGGGTTACCCGAGCCTGCTTGAATGCAGTGGGGAAGATGCCTGTGAGGAGAGATGTGTTGATAATGTGTGTGAGTGCTGGTAGGAGTGCGGGAGAGATTGCTTGGAGAAGGTGTGAGGGGATAGGGTCTAGAGGACATGTTGTAGGATGGCTGGAGAGGAGAAGTTTGGATACTTCCGCCTCAGTGAGGGGACAGAATGAGAAGATGGGAGTTTGAGCAGTGGATCTAGTTGGTTGGGGGTCCTGTGTGAGTGGAGGTGAAAACTGACTGCTGATTGTTTTAGTTTTGTTTGTAAAAAAAGTTGCAAACTCATCAGCTGTGATATAAGTGGTGGGAGGTGGAGGAGGGGGACAGAGGAGATAATTAAATGTTCTGAAGAGATTACGCATATCTGGACCATTGTTGATCTTGTTATGGAAATGTGACGATTTGGCAGTGTGGACTTCAGCGGAGAAAGATGAAAGAAACGATTGATACATACTCAGGTCCGACGGCTCGTTTGATTTTCGCCATTTTCTCTCTGCCGCTCGGAGTCTGGTTCGATGTTCATGAAGAACATCAGATAACCAGGGGTTAGAAGGGGCAGTCCGTGCTGGCCTGGAGGAGAGAGGACAAATGTCATCTAGACAAGTGGTTAAAGTAGAGCATAAAGTATCAGTAGCAGCATTCACATCCAGAGATGAGAAATTGGTAGGTGAGGGAAGAGAGGAGGATACTATAGAGGAAAGATGTGAGGGAGAAAGGGAGAGTAGGTTTCGTCTAAAAGTAACCGGTAAGGGGGTTGGTGGCACCCTGGTAGCAAAGTGTAATGTGAATTTAATGAAGAAATGGTCAGAGATATGTAGTGGTTGTACCAGAATGTTATCTGCAGTACAATCGCGTGTGTAAATTAAATCAAGTTGGTTGCCTGATTTGTGAGTGCTAGTAGTGGTAAGGCGTTTGAGATCAAATGAAGCTAAGAGCGAATGAAAGTCTGTAGCATAAGGCTTTTCTAGATGAATGTTAAAATCGCCAAAAACTAAGAGTGGAGTTCCATCCTCCATGAAAGAGGACAGCAACCCATCCAGCTCCTCTAGGAAGGGGGCTAGAATTTGACCAGGGGGACGGTAGATTACCACAATCTGGAGTTTTATAGGAGCCATTACAGTAATCGCATGAGATTCAAATGAGTTGTAATTGCATAGGGGCGAGTGGGTTGAGTATTTCCAATTATTTGAAATGAGCAGACCAGTTCCCCCACCCCGGCCAACCTGACGTGGGGTATGAGAGAAAGAGAAATTGCTAGAGAGGGCAGCTGGAGTTGCTGAGTCTTCTGGACGAATCCAGGTCTCAGTCAAGCCCAAGATGCTGAGAGTGGATTGTAAAGAAAAAGCGGAAATGAAGTCTGCTTGTTCCTGTTCCTAAAGTTCCTGTTACTTGTTATTAATTGTAAATTTACTTGTAGATTCTGACAGAAAATTGCCATTATACTAAATGTTTTTCAGTGTACCATTATGCATAATGAACCTCACACCATATTTGCCAGTTGCGGATGACATTAATCCTTTGTCTTTTTCTAATTGTATCTGAAATCTTAAATTTAGCAAAAGAGAAAAGATGACTCATCAGTCCATATTACTCTTTTCCAATGCTCAAGTGTTTAGGTTTTGTGGCACTTGTACTGGGCTATGCATCTCTATGTGTTGTCGTTGCATACACATTGTTTCTGAAAAGCAGTCCTGTCATAAATTCCAGCTTTGACATGCAGGGTAGGCTGATGCTGGGTCACAGAGGTGCTGATTCAATTCTCTGCTGATTTCTGAGGCTGGGCATTCTGCAATCATCTTATTGAAAGTCAGTCAATCCCTGATGCTGGTTGTCAGTTTGTCTGTGTCCACGTTAAGCCATGTTTTGCATGTGTTTGTTCCCCTTTACTAAATAATTTAGCATTTTCTGTGAGTGATACTTCTGCAATGTGGACATCAACTATTTAGTCTCTTTCAAACCGTTGGTTGTTGTTTTGGAAAGTCGCACAATTAAATGTTAATTGTCAGACCTCTTTTATAGCTGCCTGTCAGCATTAATCAAGCTAATGTGACTCATCTTTGCAGCTGCATTGGTAATTGAGATTTAATTACTTCAGGAATAAACTCTTTTTCCAGCAGCGTTGCTGTTCGTTTGTCGAACCCCTGTATGTTCAAAACGAGTTAAAGAGATCACCCAAAAATGTTCATTCAAACCTGCATGTAATCCTTTCTTATGTAAAACACTAAAACAGATGTTTATCAGAATGTTAATGCTGCTCTTTTCCATACAATGTGAGCATTTTGTATTAAAAAGTATATCATTGTTTTTTCTAAAAATGACTGATTCTTTCACTAAAGAAGACCCTTATTTGTCGACTGGGGTCATGTAGATTATATTGAAGCTGCCTAAATATGCATTTTTGACCGTCAAAATGGTCTACGTTGAACCACTTGCATTAGATGGTGAACAATACTTAAAAAAACTATTTCTTAAATGTTACTTGTCTCATTGCGCTATTGTGCCTGGTCACAACAAAAACTGAAAAAGCACCGGAACAGTTAAAATATCAAAATTCTGAATATTATTAAAGTAAATATTTCATTCTGTTCACCTCATACAGTGAGTGTGTTTAAGTTAGATCCAGAAAGGCCTGTTAGGCTAGTTAATTTGGTTAGCTAAAGGCTATCATACAGTCTGTTTTAGTGTCTGCGTGAGTGCTTGGTGTCTGTGTTTGATCCCATGAAGGCTTGACTTGACTGGATGTGAGTGTCAGTTATTTATGTAATCTTGCTGAACATTTAGATGATAAGAGACTAGTTGTGGTGGAGTCACATGATCACATCCCTTAGTTCTGTTTGACACCGAGAGATAAGATTTAAAGAAATGTGTGTATATATATAGGGAGAAGCCTTGCTCGTGTCAGTGTATTTTCAATAGACACGCATGAATTCAGACATTAAACCTCCAGATGCTCTACAGAGTCATTGTTCGAAACAGGAAGCCGCTCAGACCTGTTTCAGAAACAGTGTCCATTCAGTCATTGCCCTGAAAGGAAATTACTTACACATTTACTTGTAACTTTCCCATCTTTTATAGTTTTTTTCTCTTTCTTTTTAGTGGTACAATCAAATTTTCTTTGAGAATATTTTGATATATACAATCATTTAAAGGTTTGGGATCAGTGAGTTTTTTTTTCTTTTTCTTTTGGCGAGTCTATCATGCACACCAATGCAGCATTTACTTTATTGAGAAATACATTGAAAACAGTAATATTATGAAATATTAATACGATTGAAAGTAACTATTAAATGTTACTTTCTGTTAAAGAACAGCATTTATTTGATACAGATTTTTATAGCAATGTAGAAGAGTTCACTAAGGTCACTTTTGATTTCCGTGCTTAATAAAAAGTTGGTTTTTTTAATGTTAAAATCTTTTTTTTCTAGGTCGTTTTATGTTACATTATCATGAATCATTAATTCCTGAATATCATTTGATATTTTTTACATTTATGGGAAGTCACACCACACGACATGTGAACTAACCTTTCTTTGTCATAAAAGGGTCAAATTACCTGAAATGTTAGACTCCTTGACACAGTTTCATGTTTTTTTCTCTCCTTTCATAAGATGGCTTAGATTTGTCAAACAACAATTGTTACATTTTAATTTGCTTAATATAGAGGTGTATTCTAGTCATTGTATTGAATGTACAAATTGCATTTTGAAATTGTATTTTTGAATAAATCACTAGATCCACATAAAAATCATGGCCTTGTGCATTCCAGCATATACAATTTCAGATGAATGTACAGTATAAAGCATTTCTTGACAGAATAGCAATGAACTGGAACCGCTTGGTAAAGACTCTTGGTTTGAACACGTTTGTCGAATGAGAGGAACTTATTATCTTGCTATTTGTGACACTGATACTCTGATGATAACAGTGAGATATTGCCAGTTAGCAAACTGCATTTCAGCTTGGTGCTGATTTCATAAAATTATTCTCAGAAATGCACATGGGCTTCATTTTACAGCTTTTTCTGGCCAAGAACCGCCCACTTAAACAGAAAGAGACCATCTGACCAGCATGTAAAGTGACCAAACACAATTCATTTTGCTTTTATAAATCTAAATCTAAAATGGATGAATCCACAATAATAAACCTGCCAATCAGATCAGAGCATGAGATTTGCGGTCATTGAACAGACTGTGTGCTGAGAGTAGTTCATATTCATCCTGACGATGAGCTCTCGGGTCATGTGAGTCTTTGGAAGGACATAGTGGAATTTGGACTTGAATCGCTGAAAGAAAGTCACAGTCGTGACAGCGCATAGACAGCGTGTCAACCTCACGCCCCATTACAGATGCGTGATGACACCGTGCCCCTGATTTAAGGATCAGTTTAGCAGATCGATTAGCTTTTTTGGGGGTTTGGGAAATATGGGTTTCTCAGTAACCCTCGGCCAGCTTTGATGGATGAATTACTGCAGCAGAAGGTCTCGAAGGCATTAGCTCAGTGTTAAATATTCTCGCCGCTCGACTGCAGAGGTAGCACATAGCTACTAACCTCTCACATGAGTAGATCACAATTCAGGTAGACAATACCTCAGTTACCAAACCGGTCTACTGCTTTATATCAGTACACAGTAAAAAAAGCAATTATTGAGGAAACCTTAAAAATTCAACACAATCTGAGATGCTGCATTCAGATTATTATCTTAAAAATGTCCTTAGTGACACCTAAGTAATGTCCTTTGTTTGGTCAGTTTGAATTAGTTTCTTCACTGAATGTAAAATGCCTCAATGCATCTACAGATTTCTTGTTCAGCAAATTTCAATTACACTGTAAAAAATTATTATGGAGTACGTTTTACAAGAAGATACTATTGCAGTCTTCTTTAAAACGTCACATTTGAATGTGACATGTTACTTGCTAATTCTTTTGAAGTATTTGTGAGTTTACTAGCAATTTATGAGAAAAATGTTTGAAAGTAAATCCTACATAATTTTTTTTCATTGTAGTAACAATAAATTGATCTAACATTTTGGCAGCCTTATATTTAGTTTTATTGGACACTTAATATGCTTTCTTTGTTTCTGTATGTGCAATCACCTTACAAAACAAAGATATCTGGGAAATAGTTATAGAAACCTGTACACAGTCCTCAACACTTGACAAATAAACTTCAAGAATGGTAACAGTCATTGTACAAATATAATACATCAAAAAATAACTAAGAATAATGGCAAAACAACAAACAAATAAAAATGTCTTGACTAGCTGGTATAACATTTAGGGAATTTGTTGATTGGTCTTAATGTATTTATTTATTTATTTATTTAATAAAAATTTCAAGTAATTCTTAATTCTTAGTATTTGTGACTGAAAATTTCCTGTAAACTGGAAAGTATGTACTTGCTTTTTTACAGTGTATAGCAAGGAATAATAGCTGGATGTTCACCAGTTTATCATTTTTGATGATATTTTATACTATGTAAATTGATCTAATGCCACATTAAATTCTTGTTCAAAGTCATACATCATTTAAGAATGGTACAGTATGTACCTTTTCAGATGCCATCTGTCTTTTTAAGGTTGTCATCATGTTTCCGTCACTGTCCCACCGTTCTCTCATAATCTATTTCTGTCCCTCTCACTTCATGCTCATACTGTAAGTCCCATCCAGATATTCAAGGCTTCAGGTTTCTGCCCAGTAGTTTCATGTTTCCACAGGTTTCATTTCTGAAGCGAGGCGTATTGTCCCACCCCGCCCCCTTTAGTGGCATCACAGAGGATGCAAAAGCTGGACATAATCTGCAACGATCATAATGGCTTTATATAATATCTGGAGCAGCCACAGGTACATAAACACAGACCAACGCAGAGAAAAGAGGACGAGTGGGTCTGCAAACACAAATGATCAAAAAACAAAGAAAAATCACAAATACCTGGAAGTGGTGAATTAATGAATGAACAGTGAAAGTAAAAGCAGACAAACATAAAGAAATATTATACTTTTATACATCAGATTTATCTGGGATCTGCCTGGTTTGTGTCTTCATATTGCCTAAGACTGAAAAACTACAAAGAACATTCTGGGATAAAACAATTTAAAGCAATTGTTCTACTGTTCATCTCTGAAATCAGGGTTTCTGCAGGTCTTAATATAGTCTTACTTCACCCTTTCACAAATTACAGCTGCAGACGGAGTTAAATCAGAGCTGAAAGTCTTACATTCATAAAGTTGGGGCATTAGTGTTGCATGCGCTGCAAAAAAAAAAAGAATGTTATATGCAGAATTTATATCTTTGTTTTCCTTTACAAATAAATAAATACATTTACTTGATAGGCAAAATTAAAATATGACATTGTTTTCTGAGAAATTGAACAAAAGAAAGTGAGTTTGTATTTAAAATGAAAACAAGTATCTACCTATATATAAAAAGTGCAATACTTGCCAAATGGGTCAGAAAAAAAATTACTTAAAATATATAAATATTTTTTTTAAGTAAGTTTATTTTTATGACCCATTTGGCAATTATTAGTTCATGTTGTAATCACAAATTTACAAAAAAACAATGTGTCTTAATTGAATATTTTTTAGACATTTGCATTCAAAAACAAGACATATTACCATATTCTTTACTTGGTCTTAAAAGGTATTTAAAAAAGTCAAGTTTCATAAAACCTCCAGAAACCCTGGGCATTGATTTGGGATGGGGGCTGTCAAAATCCAAAAATGCACCTTCATAAAAGTAGTCCAAATGACTCGTGCCTTGAATGTTTAAACCTAGTTTTTCCATGGTTTGCATGCTCACATGAATGACCTTAGCAACACATACATCCACCTATAAAAGTTATTCCAGATCTTCTGAAAAGACCATTTTGACATTACAGCTCAAACAACAAACCTTGCACTGAACAACAGAAGCTGCACATTTTCATAATTACATTGTGTCGGCCCATAGATTTCCAGTGTAAGAAGATTGTTGGATTTTTTTTAGCTCTATATTAGATTATTTGGTAATGGACAGTATGCCACAGATACTGTTCATAGAGCTTAAGTCGTTTTACACCTGGAGCATTTCTTAGATGCTCTCTGTCTCACCACTCTGAGCAATAAACACTGCCATGGACATTCAGAGTGAGCTGTAATCATAAAATCATTTTATGACAGTTTCTACACGTCGCTTGTTGACTTTTACTGGAATTATTGGCAGACACAAAAGGATCTCTAAACATTGGCTTTTATGGGAAGAGATGTTCTCAGTGTCAGCGAATATGTCACTTTTGAAGCCGGAGTGTGGGAACACGCTGCGAGGGAGTCAGGAAAGTATATTTATTTGATGATTTGTGAGTGAAAGACAAAGAAAAAGAGACAGAGGAGAAGATTGACAGAGAGTAAAGGAGTGAACGGTGTCTCACTCTCTGTGTCCCAGCGCATGTGATGGTTATTGCTAATAAATCTTGAGCATGAAGGAAAGAGGTGTCAAGTTGCGCAAACAGAACGGCCAAGTGCGCGCGCGCGTGTGTGTGTGTGTGTGTGTATGTGTGTGTGTGTGTGTGTGTGTAAACCCACTGACCTCGCCCTCTGGTGAAGAGCGAGCAATTAGGACCTGCCTGTGATATGAGCACACAGCTGATAGCACACACTGACCACAAACAATATTCAGTCAAAAGAATCAGCACATTTTTTTTTATGTCAGACAAATATATTTTGTTTTAATTTAAAATGTTCTTGAATCTATTATGGCTTGCTGATTGTGAATATATTATTATTAATTATTATTATTATTTAAATAATAATTATTGTCTAAGATAGGTAATGCATTTTTTTATTACAGTGGCTTTGCAAATCATTATATCAGGGATGAATTCTTTAATAATAATTTATATAACAGATTATTTACATGTTATGGCTGATAAATACATAAATAGCCAATGTTAAAATGCTGTACTATTGAACAGAATAAATAAACATTATGTTCTAATGTCTTAATAAATCAAAATAAAGCACTAAAAACTCAATCATTTTAAATGCTACAAGTAAATTTAAGTATAACAGCATTATAATGTACAGTATGAAAAATGGATATTCATTTGAGATTTGCAAAAGATTACAAACAGTGTTTTTAAATTATGAATTTTTGTAAATTTGTATAAAAAAAACTATCTATCTATTAGGATCCCTTATCAAATTAAAAGTTGTTGAAATGCTTTAAAACATTTCTCAGGTCCCTGTTTTACCTTATGATTTACTCTGTTTTGCTCTGTTTTACCCTGTTTTACATTTAGGTGTTATTTGTTTAAACATTTTAAACTGACTGCTCTATAGCTGTAACACTATTGTTGATGTCAACAGTCAAAACACTAAGAGCGTTCATTTGCACGTGCACACTGACTCACAACACACACGCATGCACGCACGCACACACGCACGCACACACACACAAACCAGGCCTGGTTTTGCTTGAACAGAAACTCTAATGTAAACAGAGCTCACGGCCATCTGCCTAATGTCAGTGTGGCCAGCAGGCTCGGCCTCACACACACACACACACACACACACACACTGCTATACATCACTGCCTCTCGCCTGTCCTTTCGCTTTCTCATTTCGTATTCTGTGTGCAGGAGCAAAACCATTGTTTGTCAAATCTATTGTTTTATGTCATGTAGAAGAGCACACAGTACAACATTGTCTCTGCTATCACTTCAGATGAATCCTCTGTAGTTTTCAGAACAGCCCAGACATAAACTATCCATTCAGCTTATGAGAGGCTATTAGATTAATATGGCTGCTAATAAACCTGCCTGTTTGTAAAGTGGTAGTGAGAAATTATTTTATAGTTCATAGCTTACTCTTACAGTTTTTTTCAGTCGCTAACAAGCGTTTGTCCAACCAGTTGTCACATTTTCAAAACTCTAAACACAATTAGCACAGCATCGGTCTTTTGTGGCCATACCATTCACACATTTCATGTCGTTTTCACCCAATATGCAGTTAGTGAACACATTTCCACAATACTTACATTTTCTTAACAGACAAGCTATACCTCCCAACAAAATTATGGATTGTTTTTGTAGTATTTACGAATGTTAACACACAACATCCCACAATAGCAAAAACAATATTCCAAACATTAGATACAGTATAAAAACCTCTGCTTCTGCAATGATATCAGTTCAAAAACAATATCAATATCAAAAATATATCTCAGCTGATAATAAACAAACCATTGGATAATTGACACACAGCTGATTTATGTTGGGTAAATTGGGCCAACCACAGCTGATTCCAGTCTGGCTTAGACTCAGTGGCAGGGGTTATTTTTTCTATTACATTTACACTTATACAGTAAAAGGAGGACTTTGAGGAGTGATGTTTTTGGAAACAGAAAAAGACAAACACTGTAATGTCTGGACGAGGAAGAATAAGAGCAAGGGGCCCACGGAGAAGAGCAGGCCCAGTGAGAGATGCAGTGAGAGGAGCAGGAGCAGTGAAAGGAGCAGGGCCAGGGAGAAGAGCAGGCCCAGTGAGAGATGCAGGAGCAGTGAAAGGTGCAGGAGCAGTGAGAGGAGCAGGAGCAGTGAGAGGAGCAGGAGCAGTGAGAGGAGCAGGAGCAGTGAGAGGAGCAGGAGCAGTGAGAGGAGCAGGAGCAGTGAGAGGAGCAGGAGCAGTGAGAGGTGCAGGAGCAGTGGGAGGAGCAGGAGCAGTGAGAGGAGCAGGAGCAGTGAGAGGTGCAGGAGCAGTGAGAGGTGCAGGAGTAGTGAGAGGAGCAGGAGCAGTGAGAGGAGCAGGAGCAGTGAGAGGTGCAGGAGCAGTGAGAGGAGCAAGAGCAGTGAGAGGTGCAGGAGCAGTGAGAGGAGCAGGAGCAGTGAGAGGTGCAGGAGCAGTGAGAGGAGCAGGAGCAGGAGCAGTGAGAGGAGCAGGAGCAGTGAGAGGTGCAGGAGCAGTGAGAGGAGCAGGAGCAGTGAGAGGAGCAAGGCCAGGGAGAAGAGCAGGAGCAGTGAGAGGAGCAGGGCCAGGGAGAAGAGCAGGCCCAGTGAGAGATGCAGTGAGAGGAGCAGGAGCAGTGAGAGGAGCAGGGCCAGGGAGAAGAGCAGGCCCAGTGAGAGATGCAGTGAGAGGTGCAGGAGCAGTGAGAGGTGCAGGAGCAGTGAGAGCAGCAAGGCCAGGGAGAGGAGCAGTGAGAGGAGCAGGGCCAGGGAGAAGAGCAGGCCCAGTGAGAGATGCAGTGAGAGGAGCAGGAGCAGTGAGAGGAGCAGGGCCAGGGAGAGGAGCAGGAGCAGTGAGAGGAGCAGGAGCAGTGAGAGGAGCAGGGCCAGGGAGAAGAGCATGCCCAGTGAGAGATGCAGTGAGAGGTGCAGGAGCAGTGAGAGATGCAGGAGCAGTGAGAGGTGCAGGAGCAGTGAGAGGAGCAGGAGCAGGAGCAGTGAGAGGAGCAGGCCCAGTGAGAGATGCAGTGAGAGGTGCAGAAGCAGTGAGAGGAGCAGGAGCAGTGAGAGGAGCAGGAGCAGTGAGAGGTGCAGGAGCAGTGAGAGGTGCAGGAGCAGTGAGAGGAGCAGGAGCAGTGAGAGGAGCAGGAGCAGTGAGAGGTGCAGGAGCAGTGAGAGGTGCAGGAGCAGTGAGAGGAGCAGGAGCAGTGAGAGGAGCAGGGCCAGGTAGAAGAGCAGGCCCAAGGAGAGGGCAAGGTAGAGGTGTAAGAAGACCGCTAGGTCTAAGAAGGTAGAGGTGGTGGCATTCCAAGGGCTGCAAGAACAGTAGTCAGTGATGAAATTCGTGCCACTATCATTGACCATGTAATCAACCACGGTCTTTCACTAAGAGAGGCTGGTGAAAGAGTGCAGCCCAATAAGAGGCGGTCAACGGTTGCCTCCATTATACGCATCTTTCAACAAACCAACAGGTATGTATTGCATTTTACATGGATTGTTTCTATTCTCACTTGACATGTCAATATGGTCATACAGTAATGCATATGTTGAATTTTTTGTCCCTCTAAAGAATGCAACGTCTTCCACCCTCTGGGGGAAGAGGAAAGCTCCTCAATAATGATCAAGAGCTTGCCATTGTAGAAATGGTTGTTGCAAATAACTATCACTAGAATTGTGGTGGACCATGAGATATTTGACAATATCGATAGCATCAGCCTCACAACCATTACGCGGACATTGTCCAAACACAGAGTGCGGATGAAGCAGCTCTACACTGTTCCCTTTGAGAGGAACAGTGAGAGAGTCAAGGAGCTACGACGACAATATGTCCAGGTATAGTGTATATTCAATTCAATGTCCAGTTCTATAAGCTTTGCACTTTGCAAGTAGGTAACCTACACAGTAATAGGTTACAGTACAGTATGGTATACAGTAATGACATGATTTACGTAAACTTTGTTTCAGAGAGTTATGGAATTGGAGGCCAACCAGGCCCCTCATGAATTCATATACATAGATGAGGCAGGATTCAATCTGGCCAAAACGCGTTGACGTGGACGAAATGTAATTGGAAAATCCTGCCACAGTTGATGTGCCAGGACAGAGAGGGGCAAACATTACCATGTGTGCAGCAATTGCAAGTGCAGGATTACTCCTTCACAGATGTCAGGTTGGACCCTATAATACCGAGCGCCTCCTTACCTTTCTCAATGATCTCCACCAGCGCCTGGTTCCAGAGCAGGATCAGGAGGGTGAAAACATGAGGACCTTTGTAATTACCTGGGACAATGTGGCTTTCCATCATTCGCAAGCAATAACAACATGGTTTGAAGTCCACCCAAGACTGGTAAGTCTCTTCCTTCCACCCTATTCACCTTTCCTCAACCCCATAGAGGAGTTCTTTTCTGCATGGAGGTGGAAGGTTTATGACCATCAGCCACATGACCAGATGTCCCTCCTTGAAGCCATGGATGCTGGCTGCAGGGACATCACAGTTGATGATTGCCAAGGATGATCCGACATATCAGGCGGTTTTATCCCAGGTGCATCGCCTTGGATAACATCAGATGTGATGTTGATGAAAACATGTGGCCTAACCCTGAAGATCGCAGAGATTAGATACAGTAATTTTGTGCTTTTTTTAGTTCCCCCCCTTTTTATCTGGGCTTTTTGCTGTTGTTTTTTGTTCAGAATGCTCTTGCGTTTCATGGATATTTTGTTCACTGTAAGCAATACTGTAAAACGTTTTCTGTTCTATCATACCGTGTTTCTACTGTACCTCCTGTAGTAAACAGTAAAGGAAAAAAAAACTTATTTGCTTTTTACTGGAATGCTTTTGAATGTGAACATTACTGTACATGTGGACATACAGTTCCCAACCAAGAAATTTAGTGTCAAAACGGTGGATTGCATGTTTTGCATGCAAATACCTGTAAAACTGAAACATAAAAGTCTATGCAGTTTTTGTAATGTCAAGAACAGCCAGTATTTTGAAACCTGGTGTACTTTGATTGACTGCATGTACCTTGTGAAGTGAAAACAAGTGTTATTCTTTGACAGAATAATTTCATTTTGAGTCAGATTTCCAGTGTTTTGGTAAAGTTAGTTAGAAAGATGTGTTCTATTTTGAAATGAAGAGTTAGTATATATTTAACAAAATGTATTTTTGAGAAGAAAATTAACCATTTGGCCAATTGTGTTTTGTAGGTGTGAGTCTGTGTTAAAAGTTTAGAAAAAGTATCTGAAGTATGGGTAAGCGCTTGTTAGCGATTGAAAAAAACTGAAATATCAAATGGTCATGGTTGATCTGGGCATTGATTGGCCGATGAGACTGGAAGAAGGCTTATTGACTGATTACTTTTCCACCATTAATAGCTCTTAATTTAGCGGCGATTGACTGCGCTCACACTCCTAAAATACAGAGTTATGACTGAACAACTCCAAACCGAGTCCTTCTCGCATCTGTTATTGTTTCATTTCAGCTGACAGGCATGTTTGTTATTATTTTGGTGTAAGACTAGTTGATATATTGAATATTTACAATGTATTTAATACCAGTTTGATCATGAAAACATATCATTTTATTTTAATTTTTATATATTTTTATTTTATTTTATTATTTCTTAGGTTTGCTCCTGTTTCAAATGATTATCATGATTAATTTTTATTTTATTATTTTATTACACTGAATCAACGTTCAAGTTTGGGGATTAAATAAAATCATCAAATTGCTCTAAAGTGACAGTAAAATAACATTTATAATGTTAAAAAAGTTTTACATTTCAATTAAATGCTTGTCTTTTGATCTTATAGATAATAAGAAACCAAATCACCATATTCAAATCATTTCTGAGTGATCATGTGACACTTAAGACTGGAGTAATGGCTGCAGAAAATTCAGCTTTACATTTTTGACATTTTCAAATACAATATTGTTACATGGCTGAAAAAGTAAAAATATATAATTTGTAACATATTGCCCAGCCCTTCATGCAATAAAGTATCTGAACAGTATGGAATCTGCTTTAGCAATCTTAATTTTACCTTTTGTTATATTTTCTTAATCAAATATTGTAATGAGCTTTGCATAGCCACGAATGGCTTCTCAACAGCCACATAATGTATACTCTGGTAATTATTTAGCATATATTTTAACATAGTTTTTTTAGGAAATAGGCCACCAAGTGTTTCAGTGATTGTGCAGTGTTTTAGCCGAGTGTAATGGTGTGAACCGTGTGACCTTAAGTAACCCCATCACTCTCCCATCACCCCATCCTCTCGTCTCATTCACCCAAAGGAAGTTACAGTGTTGGCTCTGCTTCAGGCTCCATTTTTAGCTCTGTTCTGGCTCCCGTATTGTAAACTTCTCTACAGGAAGTAGCCTCTCAGGGTCAGAGGTTGGCTTTTTTTCCCACACAGCAGTCGAGTAAAGCCCTAGAGTACGACAGATGTCCCAGGTTTCCAGAGCGCTGAGCTAAAGCCGTTTTTGTTGATAGGTTCAACTGATCACTAGAGAGACATTGAATAAGTCTGCTTTTCTTCTTTCTGTTCCTCTCAGCTGAGTGCAAACGTGCTGATCTTCCTGTGCACCAACATCATTGGGATCTGCACCCATTACCCATCAGAGGTCTCTCAGAGACAAGCCTTTCAGGAGACGCGAGGCTACATCCAGGCCCGACTGCACCTGCAAAGAGAAAACCAGCAGCAGGTCAGTTCAGTGTTGAGGCCGTGACCTTCACTGGCACAGTTTATTAGCTACACTACTGTTCAAATTAGAATATTATGATTTTTTTTATTAGTATTTTTATTCAGCAAAGGTGCATCAAATTGATCAAAGGTGACAGTAAAGACATTTATAATATTACAAAATATTTCTATGTTTTGAACAAAAAATTCCAACCAATTCTGAATGTATTTTCATTCATTGTAGGGGTCCCACAATATACTGTATGATGATCATTGTGAATTTTATTTAAGATTTTAAATGGAAATCATGTTAATACTGCACATATCATGATAATAGAATATTAGATAATAGAAGCGCAATTATTAGACGGCCGATCGTCATTTATAAAACGCAAATATTCCCCTTCAGAGTCAGAATCGCCAAATAACATTTGCAACACATCCTCACAGTACAACTTTTTATTAGTCATTTGGCGATTTTCTCACAATTTATTCACATGCTATGAACTGAACTGCTTCCGCATCAATGACACGATCGCTCACTTGTTCTGCTATTTCCTCGAACACTTTTGGTCTAGAATCGAAGTACTACATGTCTGCCATCTAGTGGTAGGGAATACAAATGCGATATTACAGCATATTAGAAACTACAGTCTATTTCATGAAGTATGACGTCTTGTCGCATTTTACTTTGGCGCTTAGAGGGTTAAATATACTTTTATATTGCATAAATTCCACATGCAATCTTCAAATTGATGTAGAAACAACATAAAGATATATTTTTTAGATTTGTTTAATGGCATATTTTTTATGACTGATAACAATATTACTGTAAAGACTGGTCAAAGGCAGGGGATCCAAGTGCAGTCATATATATTTATTGGACAGAGGCAGAATCACACAGGCAATGGTCAGAGGGCATAACAGGAATATCGGAGGCAGAGCAGAGACGTAAACAATACCAGGCAGGGGTCGAGGTCACAGGCACAGGTTCAGAAGTCCAAGGTCAGGCAGTCCGGGGTCACACACAGAGATAACAGATACGGGGAAGAACGCTCAGAAATGTAGCCAGGGCAAAACAAGACTTCGCAGTGAGTGAGTGTTTGTGTGCTGCTTTTATGTGAGTGAGTGAATGAGGTGCAGGTGTGGTGAGGCAATTAGGGTTGATGAGTGAATGGTGACAGCTGTGTGATTGGTGTAATGGTGGACGGGAATGTGTGAGTGCAGTGCATGATGGGAGATGTAGTCCATGGGTGATGTGCAGTAGAGTGAGTGGTAACCAGATTCATGACAGAGCCCCCCCCCAAAGAGCGGCTTCCAGACGCTTACACAAAGCATACTCCAGGAGGGTGGTGGAGCGGAGGTGGAAGCGGGGGAGGGAATGGAGGGCCAGGTCCATGTGGGGCCAATGAGGCAGGAGCCCACCAGGGCGGGGCGGAGGAGACAGCAGAGACGTGACTCTGGCAGGTCGGCGGAGACGTGACTCTGGCAGGTCGGCGGAGACGTGACTCTGGCAGGTCGGCGGAGACGTGACTCTGGCAGGTCGGCGGAGACGTGACTCTGGCAGGTCGGCGGAGACGTGACTCTGGCAGGTCGGCGGAGACGTGACTCTGGCAGGTCGGCGGAGACGTGACTCTGGCAGGTCGGCGGAGACGTGACTCTGGCAGGTCGGCGGAGACGTGACTCTGGCAGGTGAGGCGCCCACCAGGGCGGAGCAGACGAGACAGGCGCCCTCCAGGGCGGAGCAGACGAGACAGGCGCCCTCCAGGGCGGAGCAGACGAGACAGGCGCCCACCAGGGCGGAGCAGACGTGACAGGCGCCCTCCAGGGAGGAGCAGACGAGACAGACGCCCACCAGGGCGGAGCAGACGGGACAGACGCCCACCAGGGCGGAGCAGACGGGACAGACGCCCACCAGGGCGGAGCAGACGGGACAGACGCCCACCAGGGCGGAGCAGACGGGACAGGCGCCCACCAGGGCGGAGCAGACGGGACAGGCGCCCACCAGGGCGGAGCAGACGGGACAGGCGCCCACCAGGGCGGAGCAGACGGGACAGACGCCCACCAGGGCGGAGCAGACGAGACAGGCGCCCTCCAGGGCGGAGCAGAGATCCCTGGCCGAGACTGGGACCTAGAGGAAACGGAGACACAAGAGGCAGAGAGAGCACATTTGGTTTCAGGAACCGAGGCAGGGAGTTTAAGCGGCCATGGTAGATCCGGGGACTCGGGCAGCCATGATGGATCAGGGGACCTCATGGGCCATGGCGGGTCCGGGGTCTCCGTGAGCAATGGAGGGGAGCTCCCTCCATGAAAGTTCTTGGTGAACTCCACTACCTCGAGGGGGCACTCTGGAAGCGCTAAATCTCGGTGGCGCTCGGGCGGCTCTGACTCTCTTGGGCACTCAGGTGGCTCTGACTCTCTTGGGCGCTCGGTAGAACTGGACGGAACCAGCGGAGGCATTGTTGAGCTGGGCGGGACCAGCGGAAACGACGGAGAGCTGGGCGGGACCAGCGGCGAAGGAGAGCTGGGCGGGACCAGCGGCGAAGGAGAGCTGGGCGGGACCAGCAGAGACGAAGGAGAGCTGGACTCTGTGAGCTCCTGGATCGGAGCGGTCTCTGGAGCGGACTCTGTGAGCTCCTGGATCGGAGCGGCCTCTGGAGCGGACTCTGCGAGCTCCTGGGACGGAGCGGGCTCTGGAGCGGACTCTGCGAGCTCCTGGGACGGAGCGGGCTCTGGAGCGGACTCTGCGAGCTCCTGGGACGGAGCGGGCTCTGGAGCGGACTCTGCGAGCTCCTGGGACGGAGCGGGCTCTGGAGCGGACTCTGCGAGCTCCTGGGACGGAGCGGGCTCTGGAGCGGACTCTGCGAGCTCCTGGGACGGAGCGGGCTCTGGAGCGGACTCTGCGAGCTCCTGGGACGGAGCGGGCTCTGGAGCGGACTCTGCGAGCTCCTGGGACGGAGCGGGCTCTGGAGCGGACTCTGCGAGCTCCTGGGAGAGCCACTCCGTAAAAGGAGAGCCACTCAGCTGTAGTGCGGTAACGATATACTTCTCCAACGTCCATTTAGGATCATGCAGCGGCATGATTGAACGGAGAGGTTCAGATAAGCCCCCTTGAAAAAATATCATTAAGCATATTTTATCTGTATGAGTCAGGTGTGCCAGTTCGAGAAAGTCCACCACATAATCCTCAATGGACCTTGTACCCTGGCGGAGTAACATCAATTTTACTGCTGGATTCATCCTTGGCGAAGTCTTCTGTAAAGACTGGTCAAAGGCAGGGGATCCAAGTGCAGTCATATATATTTATTGGACAGAGGCAGAATCACACAGGCAATGGTCAGAGGGCATAACAGGAATATCGGAGGCAGAGCAGAGACGTAAACAATACCAGGCAGGGGTCGAGGTCACAGGCACAGGCACAGGTTCAGAAGTCCAAGGTCAGGCAGTCCGGGGTCACACACAGAGATAACAGATACGGGGAAGAACGCTCAGAAATGTAGCCAGGGGAAAACAAGACTTCGCAGTGAGTGAGTGTTTGTGTGCTGCTTTTATGTGAGTGAGTGAATGAGGTGCAGGTGTGGTGAGGCAATTAGGGTTGATGAGTGAATGGTGACAGCTGTGTGATTGGTGTAATGGTGGACGGGAATGTGTGAGTGCAGTGCATGATGGGAGATGTAGTCCATGGGTGATGTGCAGTAGAGTGAGTGGTAACCAGATTCATGACAATTACTGATGTCTCTAGGAAATTGTAATTTTTTCCTAATATTTAACTGAAGCCATATAACATTACAGTATAATTGAGAGCTATCAAGTTTAACATTTATTAGACTTTAAAAAATAGCTTATAACAATCTTCACATAAACCCATTATAATAAATGTCATATTAACCTGTGCCCTTCAGCAACAAGGATATATACATAAATTGAAAAAAGTTATCAAACACTAAATTCTAAATTAAGTATAGATGAATCTTTAAAGCTACAAAATGTATTGCTTTCCTCTCTTTTGTTCTTTGATTTGCAGACATCACAGCAGCTGGTTATTAGGTTATTATTACTTTAAGAACTGCCGCTGCTGAACGTGCCACGGATCTGACATGCATGCTTGTAGTTTCATTTGAGTTTTAATATGAAATGATAGGCTACAGCGCACTGCTGTATTTGTGTGTGTAATTGATGAGCATAGTGTAACCCTAGCTCCGCCCCTGCATTAACGGCATTAAATATTTTTATCGTTGTTAAACTGGAAAAAATAATTACTTGCATTAGTGTGCTAATTTTGACAGCACTAATGTATATATATATTTATATATATATTAGGGATGGGCAGATTCCCAGATTCGCTCGGTGCATCGGCAAAAAAAGTGAAGGATGCGATGCATCGGTTTAAAAAGTGTGCCTCGGATACAAGTTGCCATTTATATCACGATGCATCGTTTCTAACATATCTGTATCGTTAAAAAACGATTTATTTATATTTATAATTACTTGTAGTTGATGTAATTGACCAATTGATGTAGTTGTATTTGTGAATGTATTTAATTACTAGTGAACGTATTTGTGCCGTTTAATGCATTAGAGACGTTGTGTTTTCCTCAGTGCATAACTGACATGTCACGAGTATATTTTTCATCTGTAAATGTTATAAAGTCATGCAAATATATATATATTTTACTGTCAGGAGTGGGTGAGGCATACGCGAGTGGACGAGCTCTGCTGCGCATGCGCACTAAACAGACAGAGCGCAATAATTCTGAGTCAAATATGCATTTTATGATAGCAGTAACTGTAAAAGGACTATTGTAATGGCAAAATAAAATGTAAGCTAATACAGTCATAATGACTAAGCTCAGATGAGTTAATGAGTGTTTCTTATAGCAGTCTAAATGTAGTTTGAATTTAGTGATTTTAACTTTTAGTTTAGTGATTGTTAATGCTTTAAAGAGCAATGTTATATTGTAATGTTATAATGCGATCTGTTCTAACTATAAAAGGTACAGCTGTTATAAAACCAGAGAGAAAGACTGAATGGCTATGTGATACAACACAATACAATAGAAAAATATAAACATATGTAGTATTTATCTTTATGTTACATTAATCAGTGTCTAGCACACCTTCAGGAAAGTATATGGACCAGAAGACATTGAAATTACTACATGATATTTAGACAGACTTAAAGAAGTTCTAGATCTATATATGTGCTCTTATTATTACTTAGAGAACTCTGTTGAATTTCTTAAAATCTTGTCTCATGAGATTAAATGAAATTCTATACAAATCTCATCCCATTCTATGGAAATTAAATTAAATGGCTACTGTGCATATTTTCAACACTTTGTCAGCTGAATGTTTGACACCAAGGTTTACACCAAACAGATGGTTCTTTCACCAAATATGGCATCTACTCTAAATCTATTGAAGGCTCAGTTCATTTTGTTAAATGCCATTCTATTCTATGTATATAAATCTAATAGAGATGTAATAAAATAAACACTGTTGTCAGTGGACAAGCCAACAAAATATATGCTAATGCTTAACAAAGAACAACTACATAAAGATAGGATGTTTGATCTTCAGTGAGAAGAATTGCTTCGTAATCTTTCTTTCTTTCTCTCTCACACACATTCCCTCTCTTCTCTCCTCTCTACAATTTTCAGGAACGCCTGTTGCTGTCTGTTTTGCCAAGACATGTCGCCATGGAAATGAAGGCTGATATCAACGCTAAAAAAGAAGACATGATGTTTCACAAGATCTACATCCAGAAGCATGACAATGTCAGGTGGGTACTGCTGTTATGCGTCAAACTCTGCAACACATTAACTATAACTGGATTAAATCATGCCCTGCTGAAAAAAAACAATAGAACCCCGCCCAAAACACAACAACAAATCTAATGGATTTAATGGTTATAATGGGAATTGTATTGGTTTTAATGGAAACTATAACAGTTTCTACTGGTATGTGATGGATTCTATTGGTGGGATGTTAAATCATATTGGAAAAAGGCTCAAAACAAGTCAAGTCAAGTCAAGTCACCTTTATTTATATAGCGCCTTTAACAATACAAATTGTAACAAAGCACTGCACAATATCAAAATAGGCAAATTTTGTCAATAATGTAAAATGACAGGATTTAACACTCAATTATCTGCTGAATGCATTTCATTATTGAATTTAGTAATGGCATTGTCCAGCTTAGTTCAGTTTAAATAATATCTGTGCAATCAAGTCGATGATTGTGCTGGAAATGAAGTGTCCCCAACTGAGCAAGCCATAGGCGACAGCGGCAAGGAACGAAAACTCCATCGGTGACAGAATGGAGAAAAAACCTTGGGAGAAACCAGGCTCAGTCGGGGGGCCAGTTCCCCTCCGGCCAGACGAATCAGTAGTTTGTTCCAACTGCAGCAAAGTCAGAGTGTAAGTGGTCCACTGGTTCCAGGGGTCTTTCCCCGATGGATGTCTAGGTGACGAGGTCCTCACTGGAGATCTGTCTCTGGGGCTCATCTCGGAGGTCCTCGGAGGGGTTGTCATCGTCTCTTCTCAGGTGTTCGGTCATCTCTATCGTTTAAGGGTAGGATCCAGACTGAAGCTTGTGTAATTCCTAACTACCACGGGATGTTAATCCCGTGGCAGTAACATAGAAACAGTAAGACAATTAGCGTAGCAGTTGTTCCATCCAGAAATAACCCTGGATGAAATTATCAGTATAACCCAAGCTAAAGCATAATAATGTGCATTTGTTCAGATAGACTGGCAGTACAAGATTGTGAGATGCATTATATGAATGCTTGGCTAAAGAGATGCGTCTTTAATCTAGATTTAAACAGAGAGAGTGTGTCTGAACCCCGAACGTTTTTAGGAAGGCTATTCCATAGTTTAGGAGCCAGATATGAAAAAGTTCTACCTCCTTTTGTGGACTTTGCTATCCTAGGTACTACCAAGAGTCCAGAGTTTTGCGACCTAAGGGAGCGGGTTGGATTGTAGCGTGATAGTAGATTAGTTAGGTACGCAGGAGCTAAATCATTTAGGGCCTTATAGGCAAGTAATAATATTTTGTAACTGATACGAAACTTAATAGGTAGCCAGTGCAGAGACTGTAAAATTGGAGTAATATGGTCATATTTTCTTGACCTGGTAAGGACTCTAGCCGCAGCATTTTGTACTATCTGTAGCTTGTTTATTGAAGATGCAGGACAACCACCTAGCAGTGCATTACAATAGTCCAGTCTAGAGGTAGTGTGTCTAGAGAACACACTACAAAAAAAGGAATGTTGTAATGGTTTTACTGGAAAAAGCTAATGGTTTATAATAGTATTTTAATGGAAACCATTGGAATTTATGTGATGGTTTCTATTGGGCTTCTATTGTTTTATTAGCAACGTGATAAGCAATCGAATCAAGTGTTCTAAGAATATTTAGGATATTATTGGTTTTATAGTATTTTTCTCATCCTCATGGCCTTAATTACATAAGCACAAAAGACAAGTTTCACTATATTTTCATGTGTGATTATGAATTATTCTTAATTGACCATTATTTTATTTAGATAGTAAATAGTCAGTTTTGAGACCTGTAAACATCATAATAATTTGTATCAATAATTTTTATCTTTTTTTTTAAGCACATTTACAACCCGCCGACCCTTTGACTATTAGCGTTAGCCTTTAGCTAAAGTTGTTCACCTGCTTTTTATCATCTCCTGTGGCCGTGTGGTCCTTTCTCTGTTTATTTGTCACTCTTTACATTGATCTCTCCTGCCTCTTTCACTCTTTTCTTCAATGCTTTAGCTCTGGGAGCTGGCAATATGGCGTTTCTATTGAGATGTGATCAGCTAATTATGGCAAGAGAGGAAATAGTTAATTATCAGTCACTAGAAGATACTGAAATGAAGCCATGATTCAATTCAAGTGCTCCACAGCGTCTGCCCTGACAGCTCAGAGTGAATTTCCCCTCAGCTTAAGGGATTCATACTGTATACTTTTCTACCTAGTTGTTATGATATTGACTTTGTGATTCCAAACATTAAAGTTAAACCTTTTTTAAATCTGTCTTAATTCATTGTGTTTTATTGGCATGGGATTTTAGTTAACAGACTGATGGAATATTGTAAAAGACAAATTTAAATCTCTTTCTCTCTCTCTCTCTCTCTGTGTGTCTTTGTCAGTATTTTGTTTGCCGACATCGAGGGTTTCACTAGTCTGGCATCACAGTGCACTGCTCAGGAGCTGGTCATGACTCTAAATGAGCTGTTTGCCCGCTTTGACAAGCTGGCTTCGGTGAGTACATCTGTTAACACATGCCTAAAAGATGCTGGATTATTGTTGCAGTGTTCTCTGTTGACCATGGTGACAGCATGAGGTCTATGTTAAATAAATTGTTGAGATTGCAAGATATTAGTTCAACGTTATAAATCCAGTTTTCACATTTTCATTCAAATACAACATGATTAAATATATATAAAATATGAAATACAGTACTGTTTTGTGAACATGACTTTAGTAAATACATCAGGATTCTTTCTATTCATCAGAGAATCCTAAAAAAAGTGTTATGGTTTCCATAAAAATATTAGGCAGCACAACTTCATCATTGATAATAATGAGAAATGTTTCTTGAACAGCAAATCAGTATATTAGAATAATTTCTGTAGAATCATGTGACACTGAAGACTGGCATAATGATGCTGGAAATTTAGATTTGCTGTACATCACAGGAATAAACTACATTAAATATATTAAGATTTTGTAATAATAATTCACAATATTACTGTTTTACTGTATTTTAATCAAGTAAATGCAACTTTGGATTTCATTCAAAACATGAAAAACATTTTTTTACTAAGCTCAAACTTTTGAACGGTAGTGTAAATATATAAAATATATTTACACCAATAATAATTGGTTTGATTTTGTACTTTCTTGTCAACTAAAATGCCATTATAATTAATTAATCTTATATGACAATCAGAGTAAAATAGACTAGAATGAATATGAGGTTACAAAACATTGAGAGCACCGCAAGATTTGGTTTGGTGCTCACATTGCACATAGTGTGACCCATTAACGTCATGAACTGCCTTTTTAGTATTTTGTACTGTTTGATGTCCCCTTATAATGTTATCTATATTTTTACAAAAAAGAAATAATAATTATAAGCAATAGGCTCTTTTCTGTCCTGTTTTTGACCCCCCCCCCCCCCCCCCATCAGACTGCTCTGTTTGAATATGCGTGGAGGATTGTAGACTCAGAAGTAAACGCCCACTGCTATGATTGGCTAATAGTTGTGTATGTTTGACAGCATAAATTCCTCATAGATGGGCGCTGCTGTGATTTATGTTAAAAACGCATAAATTATCAGTACATATAAAGCGATCTGTAAGAAGAGACAAAGCAATAGTGATCGTGTAATAAAAGCAGTTACTTAAAACTTGTGTTGCGACATTACTGTCGGATCCAATATAGTAGGCACAGCATCGTCTTTTAGTTTAAATCTTTCGGAAAATCCCGCATCGAATTGTGCCTTTTGTAAATTAATCCTCGTAAAAATGAAGTGAACAAAGGACAGAGTTCTTACTGACACGGTCTGGATCTTCATTAAAAATAAAGTTGATTCACTCTTTCCTAACGATCAGAAGAAACGATCAGTTGCGATCAGAAGAAAGGCAATGCAAATAGGGCTGTGATGGTAATGGACCAACTACCGCCGGTGGCGCGGTGTTGCGATAGATATATATAAATATTAGGGCTGTCAATCGATTAAAATATTTAATCGCGATTAATCGCATGATTGTCACGAGTTAACATGCGATTAATTGCAATTAATCGCACATTTTTATTTAAATATACCTTAAATTAATACTTTTCAAGTTTGTAATACTCTAATCAACATGGGCTTGGACAAATTTGGATGCTTTATCCAAATGTATGTTTATTATTATTGAAACCATAGTCAACAGTGCATGAAGACTATGTTTCAAAGGTTATAGATGATTTTCAAAGAAATTGTTCATGTCTTTTAGACACATTAAAAAGAAACACCAGGTTCCCATTACTTCTCTTTCTTTGCACTGAGCAATTTACTTAAACAAACCTGTTTACATATTTTTGCAGGACAGGGCAGCTCAGAACCTGCTAAATGTACATAGCCTATATTATTCATTATTGCATTTGTTTGCCTCTCTGTGCCCACATACTGTTTTTTGATGCAGCTAAAATCTCAATAAAACTGTTTTAATTTATATATTTGACTGTTACTGTTGTCAGACAATGGGATGAATATAAAATAGTGATTGAAACACAACCCATTAAGACTAGTCTACATAACCAGCTCTCCCTTCCAAGTTGTTAATCTGAACAAAAATCCTGATAATCGAGCTGTCAAACGATGAAATCAAATACACATAAGATGAAGACAATATCAGTGCTGTGATTTGGCTATACTTGCATCATATAAAACTAGAGAAGCAATATAATATCTGTGTTTAACTGAAAGTGCTGCTCCTCAGCTGCCTGCCGCACACTGAACCGAGCTGGCGCACAGAGAGAGAGCGAGAGAGCGGTGTGTGCGCACGCTGGGAGTGGACAGCAAGACCTTGCGCTCATGCGGCAGTACCGGCAATTCTCAGAGACTGCTTTTTTGAAGGGGAAAAAAGTCAGGTTTGGGCGCTTTTTTGAAGGGAAAAAATCACTAAGGGGTCAGCAATGTTGCTAAGTTGGCAACACTGTGCATCTCCATTTCTCCAACTACGGGTTAGACCACGGGTCAGACAGAAAATTAGAGATCGACCGATATATCGGTTTACCGATATTTTTCCCGATATTTAAGCATTTTACCATAATCGGTTATCGGTTTTGTAAAAAAAAAATATCGGTTTTTAATTATTATTATTTTTATTTTTTTTCACATACATAATTATACAGAGTATAACCAGCAGTGAAATTTTGTTCTCTGCATTTGACCCATCCAAGTGCACACACACCTGGAGCAGTGGACACACACATACACACACACACATACACCTGGAGCAGTGGGCACTGTTCACTCAGGAAATGCTCCAGCACAACCACCGCATGTAACTTTATACAAGATTCACTCGTTTGAAACATGCTCATATATATTAACATTTACCATAGAACCATTATTTCACCAATAAACATCTAAATAAATACATCTCTATCGAAATTAATGATTTATTTTCTTCACAAGTGATCGCAGTTTGAGTAGTTCTGTGTAAATAGATAAACCGCGCTGTCAGCAGTTTTCATAATTTAGAATGACAAAAACATTTGAATTCTGACAAAACATGCCAGTTGAGAAATGCAATAAAATACAATGTTTTGTTTGTTATAGCTTATTTCAATATTCCAGATAATATTATCCAGTGAATTAACATTATCCAGTGAATTATATATTACTCTTTAGCCTATTAAACAGCTTATAAACCTAAAACTGTAGTTTAAAATGAAGTTGATATTTTGTTTGAGTTTTCCCTCTTTTCCTTAGGTTTTAAATAAGCCTGTAAGCGCCGTGCGTGTTTTACTTTGAGTTTAATATCAGCAGCAATTCGGCGTCAAGCAGTGTTTAAAATAAAAATCAGTAAATACTGTGGAACCAAATAAATGAGAAACGAATGTTTTTTTTTTTTAAACATTATCACTTAGATCAGGGGTAATAGATCGTATTCACCTCTCTACGTATTCTGTGTTTATGAGGAGAAATACGGTTCTCATGGCGCTGTGTGAATACAGACTGAACCGCTGTATGAGAACATGATACACAAACTACAGCTCTCGCTGGATAACAGAAGCCAGTGTCACACTAGTACACACAAGTTTGGATGGGCAAGTTTTGTAATCATGGTAAAGCTGATTACAGTGACATGATCGTGCATTAGGCGCGCGCTGTGTCCGTTATAAATGATGCGCAAACGAACCGTGTATGTGTGCTCTCGATCACTCATATTTCTGCTTGAATACAGCTCAGTATATAGTTGAATACAGCGACGTGAATAATAATAAAACACTATTTTATTTATTATTATTAAATTAATGCAACATAAAGATACATCACAACAAGCCTTTTTAATTATTTATTTAATGTGTATTTTATAATTTATTTACTTTTCACTTGGTAGATCTCGGTGAGTTTTCTCCTTGACTTAGATTAATGTCAGACTCAGAAGTCAACAGGCTTAAAACGGGCGCTTTTACGTTTTGTTTTGAAACTCTTCCGCATCTTGTCTTGTCTGTGTCACCTCACTCTTCTTGTCAGTAATCTCTCTTCACGTGATAAATGAAATCTGATCTGTGATGTAGAGGTCTGCGCGGGACTATTTTAGGTTTTATTCCGCTCCCGCGATATATTCTGTTTGTTCACATTTCTGCTGAAAGAAAGAGAGCTAGGCTAACAAATAAAAGTGTAGTCTGCACAAAACTGTATTTATTTTATTCGTCTTGTCAAGAGTCTTGAATTTATTGACTGATAAATGTCAATAACATTTTGCTGCCAACACGGAATAAAGTTTCACAGAGAGGAAAAAAGTTATACAAAAATTGTAATCCCTATTATAATTTGTTTTGTCAGGATATAATTCGTTTATGCTAACATTCAGCCTACAACACAATAGGAAAAAAATGAAGGTTTAGCCTAATAGCTATTTTATTAGTCTTGTCAAAACACTAAATTCATTTAACATCTTGCTGTTAACACAGTGAAAAGTGCAGCAGAGAAAAAATAAATAAATTCGACACAGTCTGTCATTTAAAATGATAGGATAAGCATAATAAAAAAAAGGGGAAAGAGAATTGCACGTCCTTCAAGGACAGCGGAGTAAGAAATCTGGTCGGGACAGCCGCGGCAATGCAGACCTCGACTGCTGTGATGCAAGACTCTCGTTCGTTCGGTGCGTTGCATTTAGCAGCCATGTTCAGTTTTAATTTTAGTGTCCTCTATCTGAATGAATGTATTTTTATTACTATAAAAACAATCTAAACGACGGTGCCACGGTGAGCAAGTAATGTAACAGTGTTGCGGCTTAACACCAGTATAACCGTCGTCACGTCTATCGTGGCAAGGCCTACTTCACTCTGTTATTTATTTACTTTATAACAGTAAATAAATATCGGTTCTGAATATCGGTTATCGGGTACATAAACATATAAATATCGGTATCGGTTATAAAAAATCAATATCGGTCGATCACTACAGAAAATACGCGCTGAGTTAATCGCGCGTTAATAAAATTAGTTCCATTAATATGAATTTGCGTTAACGCGTTAACTTTGACACAGTGTTGCCAACTATTTTCAATGGAAAGTAGCTAAAGTCTGCTCGGAAAGTCGCTAAATGTCGCTAGATGACGTCATGCGTAAATTTGCATATTAATGACGTAATCACGTCATCTTATATATTTTAGAGTGTGACGTTTTAGCTATTTTAAACATGTGTAATATTCTAGCTTTGTGTTATTTGTATATATATTTGTATTATGTATAGGTTTTTTATATTTGTATTATGTATTAATGTTATATTTGTGTATATCTTTAATAAAGTGGTATTTAAAGTTATATGTATATATGCTTTTTATATGTGTATATGAGTTTAATAAGTTTAATTAAGTTTATTGTTGTGTATGAGTAAGTACAATCACGTACAGTCTCTCAGACGTAGCCCAGTAAACAATCTGAGAGAAGTTCAGAAACTGGAATGAACTAAAGCTCTGTGACAGTGAGTAATATAAGTGCATGAGATAAAAAGAAAAGAAAAAGAAAAAAGGGTCAAATTAAATAGTTTTATTTCAAACAAAGGAGAAGCAGGCAAGTGATTGGTCCGTGGCAACACCATGTGCACATGCGCAGCTCATTGACATCTATGCCCGCTGCCGTGCGGTCACTCGAATGAGCTGCTCCTCTCAGCCGGAGCCAGCGCTCACTGATAAGAGCAGACACAGGGAGAGGTGTAACTCAAGATCTCGCGCTCGCAGGACAGTATTGGCGACATTTGGAAAGTTGCTAAAGTTTTTCCAAAAGTCGCTAGATTTGTCGCTAGGCGCTTTTTAAAAAAAAGTCGCTAAAGGGGTCTGAAAAGTCGCTAAATCTAGCGACAAAGTTGCTAAGTTGGCAACACTGCTTTGACAGCACTAATATATATAATTCTGAAACGCAAAAATAAATAATTGAGGCTCAATCATCTATTAACAAACTTGCATGTTTATTTTAGCACTTACGTCAGTGAACACTGAAATAAATAAATAATACAGTTAAATAGGAAAGTAGCCTTAAACAATAAAGTTAAATACACCCTGTGACCCTGTCTACCTCATGCGAGCAGCACGGCGAGAACCCATTATAATCACTAATCAGTAATGCTGTCTACACCAGATGCGCGATACAACACGGCAAATCGGTCGCAGTAAACTGTCTCGTCCTATTTATGACGAACAAACAAAGTTAAAATGTCCTGTGGACAGACTTGTGTTGCGACGCGGCATCCGGTTTAGACACGGTTCACTGTTCCTCCACCAAGCAAGCGGGTGCGTTAACTCCTCGTCTGCTGCACGCACTCTCTGTGGAATAGGAATTGCGGCGTATGTTGCCACATTTCTTGTTAAAATCTTCCATTTACCACTGTCTCGTTCGTATTTGGCCAGTTTGGAGAAAGCCTCACCAATACACACCTGACCAGCCGGGCGTTTGCGATCACGTGAACTTGAAGACACTTGTACAAACGCAGATGGGTGACATGAATGGAAATGATTCCAGATCGGCGAATTAGTATTTGGTTTCCCTACAAGGTCCATCGCTCATCACAAAACAAATATGCTGAATTAATTTTCCTGCACTCAAACCTGCCAATCTAAAGGAAACACCGTGTATGGCGTTTGAGGTTATTTGTGAATTAGCATAGATTTATATTCTAAATAAAACTATTTGCAACAGTTACTATAATTACACTTGTTTTCAAAACTTTGTATTATACTTGTTATAAAGTGTGTGACGTCACGTGCACTACCGTCGGTGGTAATACACAACCGCGGTGGCAACCGACCACCGCCAGTGATGCGGTTGTCACGGCCAACGTCACAGCCCTAAATGCAAAGACAACGTGGCACTGTACAGCATCTTCTTGTCTTCAGAGCCATCTCTATAGTTTTGTTTCTGTGTAGACCTGCACATTCATCTCTCGGTGGGAGGGGCTAAACAGGCAGTGATGTAGAAGCAGGCGTTGATGATCATGGCGTGGAGGCGGGGCTTATCCACACTATTACATCATAGAGACATCCACAACATGTGGTTTTGCCAGACTGCCGTCAATAAAAGCTATTTTTAGACTAACAAGAAAGTTTTGAGTTATGAAACTTACAGGATGTTTTTATAGTACAATGACCTCTTGCATGTCAAAAGATCAAGGGAATTTGGTTTCTCAGCTCACGACCCCTTTAAATAACTATAAAAATAAATAAATAATAGTTATAATATTTGTATTGACATTTATTTAGTTTTTTTAAAATAAAATAAAGTGTGATAATACTTTCAAACACAAAATACAATTATGAATGCTAGCACCAAGAACAGTAAGTGATTCTAAATTGGTGATTGTGCATTAACAGCTGTCAGCCATGTGGGTATGCAAATGAGTGGTCTGAACTTCTTCACACAGCACATTATTTTTATTTTGGTTGGTGCATTTTCACCTGTGCACCACTTATGCGTATATGACCCCTTCAAGCATTATTAGTAAAAAATTTAAGTTTCATTTAAAAGCTAGCAAATCCATTGCAATACATTGCAAACTATCAACATTTATTAAAATAATGATGCAATATATACATGGCGCTGTTGCATTCAGTGGTGGGTTTTTTGTTTGGTTTTCACCAGTGGGTTCTCATAATCCCTGAGGGTTGGGAGTCTCAGCTCCAGGCTGTGGGAATGAGGTTTCCCAGAGGGCATCCTCAGCATGAGCTCCACCACAGCGCAGAAGCTGTTTGATACCCCACTGTGGAGCAGCCGAGGATAAAAACAGTCCCGTGTCCTCAGATCTGATGAGAGCACTGAAGGGTTCTGGATGAAATGTTGAATAACAGCAGCATTTCTAATGTAGCACTCCAACCATTGAATAATTCACTGGTGATTAGATTAAAAACACTTGTTCATTCAGGAACAAAACACCAATACTTCATATTGCTCTGCTTTGACTTCTTTAAAGACCTGTTACTCGCTGTAATGGACGTCCTTTGTCAGATCCATTGTCACATATTTCGGTCTGATGAGTATTGACACTCGTTTACACATGGTGTCAGATGCATACACAGAAATCACACACTCTGTCTGTATCACACTCTAAGCAGAATGATTACTCTCTTTTTACACCTCAGCGTGAAGCTGTCATCTCCTCAGCTTGAACCTTCTAATTAACTTCTGTTCCCTTTTGTGTGTGTGTGTGCAGGAGAACCACTGCTTACGGATTAAGATCCTGGGGGATTGTTACTACTGCGTGTCAGGGTTACCTGAGCCCAGAGCGGACCACGCTCACTGCTGCGTGGAGATGGGGGTGGACATGATTGAAGCCATTTCGTAAGTCTCACTTACGTCTCATCTGAACATCAACTTTTGTGAGATTTATTTCATATGAAGAGTTGTGAGGTTACATTTTCTAATTTTTGATAGTGATCTGTGAATTTAATGTTGGGTGATAAATGTTTTAGGTCTATTTGTTTATGAGGGATTTGTGAACAAAGCACGTATAGATTTGTATGGTAACAAAAATATTTTTTATATTGAAGTTTAAAATAAAAGTGAGACCCTGAAAGTTGGGGCAAATGGCCAGTGTTTTTATTATTTATTGTAATTATTCATATTATTGTATTACAGTTATTGTTTAATAATAACTATTTATATTTATTTAATATTTCCATGAATTCGATGTAAATTCATAGACATAGATATATTGCAGCCATTCTTGTTATTGTTATTGTTTTCAGTTTTTGTTAATTTAAATAAAGCAAAATTAATATATATATATATATATATATATATATATTAAAATAAAAACAAATCAATAAAAAAAGGGAAATCCTGCTTTAGCATTGAATTGGAATAATGTAAAAACTAACAATAATAACTCAAAATAAGAAATACGTTTCTAAAACTGAAATAAAATAAAATGTAATTTAAAATAAAACAAAAATGTCAAAAGCACACAAAATTGCTAAAAAAACTAAATGTTAAACAAAATAGATCTTCTAATAAAAGCTAATACTGACTATTACTGACCAAAAAAAATAATACAAAAAAATAATTTTAGTAATAGGTAAAAATAACATTGACTGCAGCATATGATTTATTAATAACATGTTTGTGTCGCAGATTGGTGCGAGAGGTCACAGGGGTCAATGTAAACATGCGGGTCGGGATCCACAGTGGTCGTGTGCACTGTGGAGTTCTTGGATTGAGAAAGTGGCAATTCGACGTGTGGTCCAATGACGTCACGCTGGCCAACCACATGGAGGCTGGAGGCAAAGCCGGGTGAGAGTCAGACATGTACACATAGCTATACATAACACCGGAGAGACTTAGTAACCACAAAATTCACGTAACGTCCTGACTGAAACTCATTTTTTTCCTCAGGAGGATCCATATCACTAAAGCTACTCTGCAGTACCTGAATGGAGACTATGATGTGGAACCAGGCTTTGGAGGGGAGAGAAATGCCTACCTGAAAGAGAACAGCATTGAGACCTTCCTAGTCTTGGGCTGCAGTCAAAAGCGGGTTAGACACGTCATTTTGTGCTGAGTTCATGCTACAACATTTTAATAACTATAACTGTGCTCTCTCTCTCTCTCTCTCTCTCTCTCTCTCTCTCTCTCTCTCTCTCTCTCTCTCTCTCTCTCTCTCTCTCTCTCTCTCTCTCTCTCTCTCTCTCTCTCTCTCTCTCTCTATATATATATATATATATATATATATGTATAAATGTTTTATGCCATATTTAAAACAAGACTGTGTAGAAAATGTCATTAAATATAATTAGATTATGCCAAGTCAAAATTACTGTTGCTAAAAACATTTTTATTTATCACAAAATCTCAAATTAAATGTATATATTTTATATAGTACTGTACATTAGAATGATTTGTGATGCATACATTCATTTGTAACATTTAAAACAATTGTTTGTTTTTGTAAATAACTGTTTTAAATAAATTTAGACATTTAATAATTATCTGGCATAGCATGAAAACCATTTTAAAATGTTTTATCTAGTATTTAGCCTTATTTAATCTTTTAAAAATCTTTTTTGATTAAAAATATAATTTTAATATTGGCTATTATTTGTTAGATGTCATTTATCGGTTATCTATTCTAGCATAATATAAAAATAATTTTACTGTTTTTATTTACTCTTTAGCCTTTTTTAGTCTTTATTCTTTAATTGTTCCTATGTTTTTAGACTGAAAATAGAATTGTAATATTGTCTGTTTATTGGTTATCTGCCATTTATCAGTTATATGGCATAACATAACATAATCATATCAATGCATCCCTAATTTTAATGCTTCTCTTTTATTCAAGATCCTTGAGCTCAAAACTTTTCCTTTGCCCTTGACTGTTTCAGAAAGAGGAGAAGGCCATGATGGCTAAGATGCAGCGCACGCGGACGAACTCTAACGAGGGTCTGGTGCCGCGATGGGTGCCTGACAGATCCTTCTCCAGGACTAAAGACTCCAAAGTCTTCAGACAGATGGTGAGACCCCACATGACCTGTCGCTCAATCTGTCACCCACTCCCTATGACTCTCTCCTGACCTCTCTCTGCTGTTCCTTCAGCCGATTTCTGCCTTTACATTGTTCTTTCAGTCCTGCTACATTACTCTCAGATCTTTCTTTGGCTCACATTTGTTTCTTCTCTTCACTCAGGGCATTGATGAAACATCCAACAAAGACAAGTGGGTGTTTTTCTTAGCTTTTAGAGAATAAATGCAGTGGGGAAAAAGGAATGCAAAAGGTACAAATAGAAATGTGCTATTCTATCTGTTCTTCTCACAAACGCAGCCGTGGTGCTCAGGAGGCACTGAACCCCGAGGATGAGGTGGATGAGTTTTTGGGCCGTGCCATTGACGCTCGCAGTATCGACCAGCTCCGCAAAGACCACGTGAAGAAGTTCCTCCTCACCTTCCAAACCTCCAGCCTGGAGAAGAAGGTCAGACTCGAAGACACTGGCTGAGTTCCAGCTTCCCGTCCAGATCTCCCCTCCCTTTACAGTTTAATTTAGTAGTTTAACAGGATGGATGAGATCATGAGAGATCAAATGTCCTCCAATTCCCTGTTTGGTATTTAAGAAGAAGAAGAGTTGTTCACAGCCATTTTTAACATGTCATTAGGTTAACAGGATCTTCTGGGTTGTTGTTGTTCATTAGCAATCGACAATAACTCACACAGCATTCATATTTGGCGCAGATTGGTAAATCAAAATATTTTAATTATGTTTTATATTTTTGGTCTTGTTTCTAGTACTCTAAGAAAGTAGATGATCGGTTCGGAGGTTATGTGGCCTGTACGCTGCTGGTCTTCTGTTTCATCTGTTTTATCCAGATCGTTATATTCCCTCAGTGAGTGATAAACACACACACACACACACACGCACACACTCGTACTTAAAGGGATAGTTAATTCCAAAATGAAAATGCTGTCATCATTTACTCGCCCTCAATTTGACCCAAATCTGTATGAGTTGACAGTAGCCATTGATTTCCATTGTGTATATTTTTCCATACTATTGAAGTCAATGGCTATTGTCTAGGTTACGTACGTAACCCCCGTTCCCTGATGGAGGGAACGGAGACGTTATGTCGTGACGACATAGGGGATTTACCTGGAAGCCCCGAACATCTCTGACTAAGAGAAAACGCCAATGAAATTGGCTAGTGGATTTTGCATACCTGAGCCACTCCCCGTGCACACGGGTATAAAAGGGCGACAGGTGCATCCACTCATTAGGTTTTATGCTGAGGAGCCGAGACGAGTCCCTGGCAACCAGCGATGGTTCAAGATTGTGGCATGGGCACATAACGTCTCCGTTCCCTCCATCAGGGAACGGGGGTTACGTACATAACCTAGACGTTCCCTATCTGTCGGTCACTACGAGTTATGTCGTGACGACATAGGGGTCCTATGGAAAGCGCCACATGCTGAACCCCGTCACAACCTTGTGGCATGCAGATGTTGACAAGCGAGTGCGTGACAGACAAATGCCATGCAAGAGGTTGCAACCTTCCTACCGCTCCAGCGCAAATTCGCTAACCTTGGTGCCCACCGGGACCACTGAGTACATCGCTGCTGGAGATAGCCAAGCCGCTGTTCCTTTCCCCACGGAAACGGAAGGGATTTCGACCTTCAGTGAAAGACAGCTTCAGGTCTTTCCTATTTGTTGTTACAGCTTGTCGTAACGGCAGGGAAGCGAGCCTTCCAGAGAAGGGCGCTACGGAGGCCACATCCTGCCCGAAGGGAGGTAACATGTGGAGACACTGATATGGACTGGCCCAGGCTTGGGGCAGTACTACATACGACTGGACTCTGGGGCAGATCCTACCTAGGAGTAGGGAGGAGGGCTGCCAGCAGAACCTGACAGAAGCTCTGTCACAGGGAAGACACGGGTTTACCATGAGGGAAACCTTACCGTGGAAGAATACACATATGGGATTACCCGAAGGGGAATCAGGCCATACGGACACCTAGCCCAGTACAGGGGCTGACCGGAGACCCGGGCGAGCTAACACCAGTACTGGGCCTGGCGTCAGACTGCTCCGCCCAGTCTGACTGCCGGGGCTGCTTGGAGGATTCCACCAGGGTTCACCGTCCGGGGAACTGAACTGGGGGAGAAAAAAGCGCTCGTATCCCCGGGTGAGGGGGAATGGCGCAGCAAGCGTGACACCGGCCAGTTCTTCCCGCCCATTACTTACCCAACACATGGGAAGAAACTGGCTCAACGCGGAGATTGTAGAATCTTGCGAAGGTGTTCGGTGTCGCCCAGCCCGCAGCTCTGCAGATGTCTGCCAAAGAGGCGCCGTGCGCCAACGCATGGGAGGAGGCAACACTCCTGCTGGAGTGAGCCCTCACCCCCTTGCGACTGGTACGCCAAGGCGACGGCCTCCACTATCCAGTGGGCCAACCTCTGTTTGGAGACAGCCTTCCCTTTCTGCTGCCCTCCGTGGCAGACAAAGAGCTGCTCGGAGCTTCTGACGCTCCGGGTACGGGTCACGTATATGCGCAATGCTCTTACGGGACACAGCAACGCTAAGGCTGGATCTGCCTCCTCCGAGAGCAGTGCTTGCAGGTTCACCACCTGATCGTGGAAGGGCGTGGTGGGAACCTTGGGCACGTATCCAGGCCGGGGTCTCAAGACAACGTGAGAGTAGACCGGCCCGAATACAAGGCACTCTTCGCTTACCGAAAATGCCTGGAGGTCCCCGACCCGTTTGATGGAAGTGAGCGCGGTCAGGAGCGCTGTCTTAAGAGACAGGAACTTCAGCTCGACTGAGTCCAGCGGCTCAAAGGGGCCCCTCTGAAGTCCAGCCAGGACGATAGAGAGGTCCCAAGAGGGCACAAGGGGAGGCCTGGAGGGATTCATCCTCCTGGCCCCCTTCAGGAACCTCACGATGAGATCATGCTTTCCCAGGGACCGGCCGTCCACTGCATCGCG
This sequence comes from Oxygymnocypris stewartii, assembly GCA_003573665.1. Classification (NCBI taxonomy): domain Eukaryota; kingdom Metazoa; phylum Chordata; class Actinopteri; order Cypriniformes; family Cyprinidae; genus Oxygymnocypris; species Oxygymnocypris stewartii. The sequence goes on from QVTF01020812.1 coordinate 2,865,309, forward strand.
GTGAGCTGCAATAGCGGCTACATACACTTTCAAGGTGGAGGGTGACAGCCTACGCTCGAAGGGGAATCAGGCCATACGGACACCTAGCCCAGTACAGGGGCTGACCGGAGACCCGGGCGAGCTAACACCAGTACTGGGCCTGGCGTCAGACTGCTCCGCCCAGTCTGACTGCCGGGGCTGCTTGGAGGATTCCACCAGGGTTCACCGTCCGGGGAACTGAACTGGGGGAGAAAAAAGCGCTCGTATCCCCGGGTGAGGGGGAATGGCGCAGCAAGCGTGACACCGGCCAGTTCTTCCCGCCCATTACTTACCCAACACATGGGAAGAAACTGGCTCAACGCGGAGATTGTAGAATCTTGCGACTACTCCAATCGTGCATCTTCGGGGGTCTTCTCGGCGAGAAGAACACCAGGTCGCGAACAGACTCCATTTCAGTGCGTAGGTTTGCCTTGTTGAAGGGGCTCTAGCCTGAATGATGGTCTCTACCACCGCCGGTGGTAGACCTCTCAAGTCTGCCGCGTCCCGTCCAGGAGCCACACATGGAGGTTCCATAGATCTGGACGCGGGTGCCATATGGTGCCGAGCCTCTGAGAAAGGAGGACCTTCCTCAGAGGAATACGCCAGGGAGGTGCTGTCGCGAGGGAAATGAGTTCGGGAAACCAGGTCCGGGTGGGCCAATGGGGCGCAACCAGCAGGACCTGCTCCTCGTTCTCCCTGAGCTTGCACAATGTCTGTGCGAGTAGGCTCACTGGGGGAAATGCATACTTGCGTAAGGCCCGAGGCCAGCTGTGTGCCAGTGCGTCTGTGCCGAGGGGGCCCTCGGTCAGGGAGAAGTACAGCTGGCAGTGGGAGGACTCGGGGGAGGCAAAAAGGTCTACCTGAGCTTCCCCGAATCGACTCCAGATCAGCCGGATTGTCTCGGGATGGAGTCGCCACTCTCCGGGGAACGTGAGCTGTCGTGAGAGCGCGTCGGCCGCACGATTGAGCTGCCCCGGGATGTGAACAGCACGCAGTGACTTGAACTGCGTGTGACTCCAGAGGAGGAGATGGCGGGCGAGCTGTGACATGCGGTGTGATCGTATACCCCCCAGCCGGTTGATATACGAGACCGCCGCAGTGTTGTCCGTGCGGACTAGCACGTGCTTGCCCAACAGCAGTGGCCGGAACTGCCGCAAGGCTAAATGCACTGCCCACAGCTCCAGGCAGTTGATATGCCAAAGCAGTCGGGGCCCTGTCCAGAGCCCCGAGGCTGCCTGCCCGTTGCATGTAGCGCCCCAGCCCGTGCTGGAGGCATCTGTTGTGACAACAGTATGCCGGGACACTTGTTCTAGGGGCACCCTGGCCCGTAGAAAGGCAAGGTCTGTCCAGGGGCTGAGGGAGCGGCGCAGTGTACCTACTCGGGACCCGGGAGTGTAGCCAGTGCTGAAGTGGTCTCATATGAAGCCATCCGAGCGGCGTGACTGCAGCTGCGGATGCCATATGCCCCAGGAGCCTCTGAAACTGTTTCAGTGGTACCACATTCCTGCCTCTGAAGGAACTCAGGCAGTTCAGCACTGCTTGGGCACGTTCCTCCGTGAGGCGTGCCGTCATACTCACCGAGTCTAACTCCACACCGAGAAAAGAGATTCTTTGCACAGGGGAGAGCTTACTCTTTTCCCAGTTGACCCGAAGCCCCAACTGGCTGAGGTGCCGGAGCACCAAGTCCCTGTGATCGCCCAACTGCTCTCTGGATTGGGCTAGGATAAGCCAATCGTCAAGGTAGTTGAGGATCCTGACGCCCACTTCCCGTAACGGGGTAAGGGCGCCCTCTACAACCTTCGTGAACACACGGGGAGACAGGGAGAGCCAGAAGGGGAGGACCCTGTACTGCCAAGCCCGACCTTCGAACGCAAACCGTAGAAACAGTCTGTGTCGCGGAAGGATCGAAACGTGAAAATAAGCGTCCTTCAGGTCAATCGCTGCAAACCAATCCTGGGGCTGAATGCATTTGATCATGCGCCTGTGCGTCAGCATCTTGAACGGGAGCTTGTGCCAAGCCCGGTTCAAGACTCGCAGATCCAGGATTGGCCGAAGGCCGCCACCTTTCTTGGGTACGATGAAGTAAGGGCTGTAAAACCCCTGCCTCATCTCGGCTGGAGGGACCGGCTCGATTGCATCCTTTGCCAGGAGGACAGCAATCTCCTCGCGCAAGACAGGGGCGTTCCGGACTGCCACCGATGTCTCGAGAACGCCGTTGAACTTGGGAGGTCGCCTGGCGAACTGAATCGCGTAGCCGAGTCGAATTGTGCGCGTGAGCCAGCGAGACAGGCTGGGCAGCGTGAGCCACGCCTCCAGACGCTGTGCAAGTGGCTCTAACGGTACAATCGACGTACCTGTGGTGGTGCAGCGAAAGGGAGTAGGGGTGGATGGCACAGAAGGCGGTGCGTTCTGAGGCATCCTCACCGAACTCCCTGGGTCCCGAACGGGACTGGCCAGAGGTGCGTGGGGAGGAATGTCGTCCCCGAACCGTACTCTCTTGGCTACTGGCATAATGGGTCGTGGGCGAGAGTGAGGAGGCAAAGCGTCGCCCTTGGACCAGCGGCGGAACAGAAACAAAACGAAACAGAAGATTCTCCTCCCGGCCCTCCACCGGCGGAAGGAGCGGCACTGTTCTCGCCGTCTCCTGAGAAAGAGCAAACTCCAACATCTCCGGGTTGCCCGCGTCAGGGCCGCTTCGTCGACTTCCTGGACAACTTGGGGCCTGGCTGGGACGCGGGGGGCGCCGCTCTCCTGCGAGAGGCTCGACGCACCGGCCTATGTGTCGATTCGGCCTGGGGCGGAGCAGCTCTGGAGGACGCAGGAGGGCGCCCACGGCGACGGGCAGACTGAGGCCTGGCCCCGGGGGCAGCGGTGGATGGTGCATCACGCCGGGGCAGGATGTGCTGGATCGCCTCGGTCTGCTGCTGTACCGCCGAGAACTGCTGGGCGAAGCCCTCGACGGTGTCGCCGAACAGCCCTCCCTGGGAGATGGGGGCGTCGAGAAAGCGTGCCTTGTCGACGTCCTTCATCTCTGCCAGGTTGAGCCAGAGATGGCGCTCCTGGACCACCATGGTGGACATCGCCTTCCCGAGGGACCGCGCCGTGACTTTCGTCGCTCGTAGAGCGAAGTCAGTCGCCGTGCGCAGCTCCTGCATCAACCCCGGGTCGGTACTACCCTCGTGCACCTGTTTGAGCGGCTTGGCTTGGTGAACCTGCAGGATAGCCATGGCGTGCAGGGCGGAGGCTGCCTGGCCCGCAGCACTGTAAGCTTTGGCCGCGAGAGCGGCTGTCAGCTTACAGGCCTTGGACGGGAGACGCGGACGGTTCCTAAAAGTGGCGGCGTTTCGTGGGCACAAGTGCACCACGACCGCTCTCTCCACCTGGGGAATACCCGTGTACCCCCTGGCCACTCCGCCGTCGAGTGTAGTGAGGATGGAGGAGGCGGACGATCGGCTTCTGGCCGTGAAAGGGGCCATCCACGAACTCGTCAGCTCCTCATGCACCTCCGGGAAGAAAGGCACCGGGGCAGGGCGCGGTTGTGAGCCGCGCCCCGCTCCGAGAAACCAATCGTCCAGCCGCGAGGGCTCGGGACTGGGCGGTCTGTTGACCTCCAGCCCGATGCTCACGGCTGCCCGGGCAAGCATGGCCGTCAGCTCTGGGTCCGGTGCGGCGGTGGTGACAACACCCGAGGGGGGCAGCCCCACCGCACCTTCATCCTCAGAGGACGTGAACCCATCCCCCGATGCTGCGATCGACATCCTGTCTACAGATGGCGCACCGAATGAAATGCTGGGCGCCCCGTGGGACAGACCAGCGAAATCACCCGGGGCACCGGACGGGATGTTCGCTGCGTGAGGAGTAAGAGGTCCGTGGGGGCGTGCCCAGCGGAGAGGCTCTTACAGTAACCCTCAGATCTCCCAGAGCGTCAGCTGGCGATCCTCTGCTCGAGACAGAGAGATCAGCACGGGTGGCGGCAGAGGGTGCCAATCCTTTCATAAAGGAAAGGCGAGATCGCAGCGAAATCATGCTCATATGCCCACAACAGACGCATGAGTCATCCACGAACGCAGCTTCAGCGTGTCGGCGGCCCAGACACTGAAGACAACGATCGTGTCCGTCATCCGCAGACAGAAAACGACCGCAACCAGAAGGACACGGACGAAACGGCATCTTGAAAAAGACGCGATCGTCCGTGATTTGCTCTTTTAGAATTTGCTCTCTCAGTTGAAGTGCCCAGGGGAATCGCTGATGAGAGGGACTCCGCTGATCGCACCGTTACGCCAACCGGGAACAAAACAAAGATGAACGGCTTTGTGGAGATCAGCACTCTTCTCATCCACTCGGCTCCGAAGCAAAAATCTAATGAGTGGATGCACCTGTCGCCCTTTTATACCCGTGTGCACGGGGAGTGGCTCAGGTATGCAAAATCCACTAGCCAATTTCATTGGCGTTTTCTCTTAGTCAGAGATGTTCGGGGCTTCCAGGTAAATCCCCTATGTCGTCACGACATAACTCGTAGTAACCGACAGATAGGGAACAACTGTTTGGTCACAAAAATTATTCAAAATATTGTATTTTGTGTTCAAAAGAAGAAATAAACTCATACATGTTTGGAATAACTTGAGTGTGAGTAAATGATGACAGAATTTTCATTTTTGGGCGAACTGTCCCTTTAAATGGGGACATTCCTTTTTGCCTAATTTTGTTTTTGTTTACAGCTAGTTATAAATACTATACCCTAACCCTAACCCACACTCTAAAGATGGCGGTCGTGTTTACTGTAGCTCTGTGAAATTTTGTGAGCGAAATCCAGTCATTCCAGATAGAAATCGTTCCAATAGTTTTGTGTGATGGCAAAAAACGTTCCCCTCGCAGATTTAATTTGTGTTCTAGATTCACATATTTGCTTTGCTGACCAACAGAAAGCTGCTTGGTTTTGAAGTGACATTGCTTCATGCATATGCTATGAACTATGGACACTAGACCTGTTTGTATCATGCTAATGCTAATTGCTAATGCGACTGCACCTTAATCCTAACAGAAAACGTTCTGCATTATTACAATAAAAAAATGTAAAACTTTAATATAGATTTTTTTTTATTAGGGCATCCGCAAAAGAAGGTTTTGTCAGGTTTAGCTCACTCCTATACAAATTTGTCCCTAATATATGGCTAAGTACGTACACAGACACACACCCACACACTTAACATGAATCTGAAACCTCCCGTGTGTTTTGCAGTACCCTGGTCATGCTGGGAATATACATCAGTATCTTCATCATTCTTGCCAACATCCTCTTCATCTGTGCCATTTACTCCTGTGTGAAGGTAAGCTACATCTAATTATGCTGCTTTTCATTCTTTTGCATTTTCTCTTGTACAAACGTGCACAATTGTCCTTTCTTTCGCTCTGTCTTGCAGCTCTTCCCTGCTGCTATGCAGACTGTGTCCAAGAAGATTGTTCAGTCTCGCACCAACAGCACACTGGTGGGAGTTTTCACCATCATCCTCGTCTTCATCTCTGCCTTTGTCAATATGGTATGCAGAGCTGCCAAATCACTTCACAGACACACAACATTAATGTGTCTAACACTTTAGCTAACAATTTTATTTCTTCCAAAGAGACTGTATGGTCACAAATATTACTTAAAATACCAATTCTGTCATCATTTACTGTCCCGTATGTCGATCCAAACGCATATGACTTTCTTTTGTCTACAGAATACAGAACACAACATTTGCAAAAATGTCCAGAGTGTTGTAATCCGTACAATAAAAATAAATGTAGACCAGGGTTGTCAAACTCCAAAAATGGCCGAAAAGCATTAAAAAAGTGCAGAGTGTTTATTTTGAGGTGAACTATCCATTTAAAGGAATAGTTCAACCAAAAATGAAAAATTGCTGAAACTTTACTAACACTTTAAGATAAAGATGAGTTTGTTAATTCATCAGAAAAGATTTGGAGGAATTTAACATTGCTCACCATTGGATCCTCTGTAGTGAATGGGTGCCATCAGAATGAAAGTACAAACAGCTGATAAAAGCATCACAATAATCCACAAGTACTCCACTCCAATCTGTCAATTAACACACTGTGAAGGGATAATATGTCTGTTTGTAAGAAACAAATCCACCATTAAAATGTTTTAACTTTAAACCATCACTTCTATGCAAAATACAAGTCCATATTTCATAATATCGAAACTCACCAATGTATTTGCTTAGAACTGATTTAGACTGTTTTCACTTGTAAATGGTGCATGATCTGTGCATATTTCTCTCCTGTTTCAGCCAAGATTACTTTTTCAACTTGACTTTGAAAGCTATAATAATGTCAAAGGACTTGTATTTTGCCGAAAACAAAGGTTATAGTTAAAATGCATTAATGAAAATTATTGTTTCTTACAAACGGACAGTTTTTTAAGCTTCACAGGACGTTCATTGATTGGACTGGAGTGGTGTGGATTATTGTGTTGTTTTTATCAGCTGTTTTAACTCTCATTCTGACGGCACCCATTCACTTCAGAGGATCCATTGGTGAGCAAGTGATGTAATGATACATTTCTACAAATCTGTTCTGATATGTATAAGACAATCAGATTCTGTATTTTGGAGCCTGATTGTATGATTTGTGTTTCCTGCAGTTTTCCTGTGATACACAGAAGCTTGTTGACTGTGTAGGAGAGCAGTTTAACTGGTCGTCAGAGATGGTGACTCCCTGTGTGATTCACAACTTGTCTCGCTCTGCAGCCGACGGTCTGAATATTTGTCCCAGCAACACTTCCTCCTGCCCCTTCCCTGAGGTAAAACACGTGTATAGTCACATTAAGATTAAAACAATGTTGCAAATGAAACCGGATTCAGGTTTTATCCCTTATGTCTCTTTCAGTATTTCAGCTACAGTGTGCTGCTGACCCTGTTGGCCTGCTCAGTGTTCCTGCAGATCAGTAGTATAGAGAAGCTGGCTTTAATGCTGCTCATCCAGCTCACTTTCCTGCTGCTTGTGGAGTGGCCAGAGGTGGCGCTGTTTGACAACGCAGACCTCTTCGTTACAGCTAATGCTCTGTGAGTACCCCTGCCAGCCACTAGAGGGCGTCAGTACAGCTCAGACACCACAGAGAAGAGGCTTTGTAGCGGCTTGACGTTCAGATGATAATATCAGCCATAATACCAGATGATAACATCAGCCATAATACCAGCTGATCTGTGACTGTTGTTTGGGATTACATTCAATAATACAATGACATTTTATTACATGAATTTAGTATTAACGTATTCAATGCTGTGGTCTGTAGTTTGCAACAATGTTAATTATTATTATATATCATTATATTATTTTATATTTTAAATTAGGTTTTATTTTAATATTTTCAGTTTTCATTTACATTTTTAGTATGTTTTAGTAGTTGTTTTTATTTATCCAACCATCCATATATCTGATTTATTTCAATTACTGAGAATACAATGTATTAATTTAATACTCTCAGGTTACTGGTTTGCAATATTAATTATAATATATATGAAATATAACAAATATATTAAAATATATCTCATTTAAATACTAGTTTGAATATAGTTTGTTTATTTGTGATATAAATAAATGCGAGTTAAAACATTTTTGTGATGTTAACCTTTACACTGCATATTTATGTTGTGTTAAAACAAGTGTTTTTCCTGTTTTGTTTTGTAGTGTTTTCAATGAAACTCTGCAATGGTGAGACTTAAATGCATCTCTTATGCTTCCCATTATTTCTAATTTATTGTTTTTATAAATGCAAAATGTTTAATGTTCTTGGTTTTCCCACAGGTCCAATCTCAATACAACTACTGAGCAGTGGTATGTGCAGTTAATACACTCTTTGTTTCCATGTCTTCATTTTTTGAATGATTTTGAATCTTTACTTAAAGACACTAACTCTTTGTTGCGGGCTGTGTGCTGTATTCTGTTACATCCATGCTGTGATGTAAATAATTGATCCTGTGGCTGACCTGATCTCTCTTGTTTCAGTACTTTCAGGGTGACTAAAGTGTCCCTAAAGGTCATGACCCCAGTGATCCTCACTGTTTTTGTACTAGCACTGTACCTACATGCCCAGCAAGTGGAGTCAACGGCTCGTCTAGACTTCCTTTGGAAACTTCAGGTCAGGGTTTGAGCCTACAATATTTTGGCCAAGACCAAAACCACTGAACTACTGCTACAGATCTTTGTTATATGTCAATAATGTCAATAAACAAGTAATTTGTCTGTTCTTCTACAGGCCACAGAAGAAAAGGAGGAGATGGAGGAACTTCAAGCCTACAACCGCCGGCTTCTCCACAACATCCTGCCCAAAGATGTGGCCGCCCACTTTCTAGCCAGAGAGAGGAGGAATGACGAGCTGTACTACCAGTCGTGTGAGTGTGTGGCTGTCATGTTCGCCTCCATCAGCAACTTTTCCGAGTTCTACGTGGAGCTGGAGGCCAACAACGAGGGAGTGGAGTGTCTGAGGCTCCTCAATGAAATCATCGCGGATTTTGATGAGGTTTGTGTTTGAAAAGAATAAGGGAATCTTTAATTGTTACATTCAGTATGACCGATATGATAGTGTCTTTTGAATGTTCGTGTATATTTATGAAAACCTCCCCTCTATATCTCTCCTCTCTTGCAGATCATCAGTGAGGAGAAATACAGGCAGCTGGAGAAAATAAAGACTATTGGCAGCACCTACATGGCTGCATCTGGCCTTAACGACTCCACCTATGACAAGGAAGGCCGCTCGCATATAACCGCCCTGGCTGACTACGCCATGCACCTCCGCGAACAAATGAAATACATCAATGAGCATTCCTTCAACAATTTCCAGATGAAGATCGGTGAGTTTCAAAACCTGCAGGGTCACATAGGTGTCCATTGTTTTCCGATTATTTTTTTTCTAAACATTTGAAAAAAGCACTTTTAAAAGTACTGCTATATGAACAAAAGTTTGCGAACAAATAACAAATAAGGTGATTTTTAACAGCAGTATTTCCTTTACATAGTAGTACTCAAAATATTTCTTGTAAATCTCAACTTAAACATTAATGCAATCAAATGAAATATAAAACCAAAGCTATTTGCCACTGCAAAAAACAAGTTATGCTCAGAGTCCAGAGGCTAGATCATAACATAATAACAGCAGGCATCTTCCGAGTAGAGACCTGCACTCTCGCGGGACCCAACGCTACAGAGTGCGAGTGCGGGATGTGGGAGAATAAAATTATTTGTGGGACTCACGCAAAATAGAAATATCTAATCATAAAATATCTAAAAACATAGAAATTGTTATTCATCTATTGCACAAAAGCAACAAGACTATATAATAAGACATACAAATGATTAACATGTGCAAGCATAGGCAGTTTCTATTTATAACACGTGTTTGCTACGTTGAGAAATGTAGCCAATCACAGACATATCTGTTTATTTCAGGAACGCAATGGCCTACCAAAGATGTTTAAGTTAGAATCCACTCACCGCTCAAAAGTTCTTGCGCAGTGCGTGCTCATGAATCCTCTCATTATAACACACCTATAAGTGTAGACATTATGGAAGATTCATTGTGTATGTATTCATTGTGTTATTACAGGGCTTCGTGTGATCGCGATGAACTGAGATGTCAGCTTTTTAGTGATAATATGGGAGCGCTGCTCACATTCGGCCATGCCAAACCATGCAAGCAGCAGCCGATGCTTGCTTTTCTGTTAAAAATAACAGTGAACAGTGGTTTGTGAAAGTAGATGCTTAGCCTAAATAATTTTATTGGGAGCGTTCAGGTGAGCGCTGCTGCAGTCTTTGGCCCTCCCCAAATGCTCTCATTGGTTGATCAACATCCCACCCCTCCTGTGACCCATGGTTTGTCTGTATGTGTATTCAGAGCCAGGAAGCAACAGGCTTTCAAAATGATAATATAAAAAACCTGTTAATGCGCGATTCACATAATTATAACATAACATAATTAATGAATTACTGCGTTAATGAGATAATAATGTACTAACCCATCCCTAATATTAATATTATATGAAATGTTATTACGCACAATTCTATATTTAATAATAATAATAATAATACATTTATAATATAAGACAAAAAAAATTAAATTAGAAATGATGCCTTGGCAACTAACTGAAATAAAATAATTAAAATAAAATTGAAATAAATTACAGTTAAATAGAAGTAAAAATGTATAAATTCACATGACGTTAAATAACCATTTCTTAAAAAAAAATAGTTTTACTTTTTGAAACATGAATATTAAGGGTACATTTCTAAATTGGCGTATGCATGTGTGTGTGCAGGACTGAACATTGGGCCAGTGGTCGCAGGAGTTATTGGCGCCAGGAAGCCGCAGTATGATATCTGGGGAAACACAGTAAACGTGGCCAGTCGGATGGACAGTACAGGGGTCCCAGACCAAATTCAGGTAAACCTTGAAAAAAAAAACAAGTCTTTAGATGCCTTAGTCATAATGAGCAAGTCGTTTAGAAGTGATTTCTGATGTTTTATTGGATACCTTGCAGGTGACCACAGACCTGCACCAGTTGTTGGCCAGTAAAGGTTACCAGCTGGAGTGTCGAGGGGTCGTAAAGGTGAAAGGCAAGGGTGAGATGACCACTTACTTTCTGAACGACGGACCTCCCAACAGTTAGCAGTGCACTAGTTTCTTTGGATTCCCACAATTCCCCAGAGAGGAGGATTTCTCAAGGCAAGCAGAAGACAAACAAGTAGCCACTTGAAGAAAAAAGGAAGATTATTGAAAAACACAAAGCAGACTCCAGACTGGAGAGCTCGTGGATATGGCTGTGCACCTTGAAAGACGATTGTTTTTAAGCCTCTCCCTCAGGCTCCTTGAAAGATGCAAAGTCTGTTTATTTAATAAAGGCCTTTATTTGCCGAAGAAAAACGCTGTACATAAGGCATTCCCTCCAGTTTTATTTTTGTGACATTTTTTTCCTCTGTTATTTTTTATTTCAGGAGAATATAAATACAGGTACTCACGTTTTGTTCGGAATTCCTTATTTATCTTAATCTTGATGTTTTGTGCAAAAAGTCCTTTATGGAACAAGTGTGAAAAACATACACATTTATACCGTACATAAACACGTACGCTCGTATATCTGTGTGTGTACGAATACAGTATCTGTATAAATTAATAGAACTATTGACCAAAGACCAAAGTATTTAATAGAAAATAAGTTGACAAAACGTTTGCGGTATTCATTATAATTTAATGCTCTGACTTCCTCACCCCTTGATTTTTTTTATGACGTTTTATCATTTAAAGTAAATTACACTAATTGATTGACCAGCAATGCGGGTGACTGGCAGAGCGTTGTTCACCAGATCATACGAAGGACTGAATGATTTATTTTAGGTCATGCTTCAGAAGGTCATGCTTTCCTTCAGAACGACGAATTCCAGATGAAAAAGTGTTTGGAAAAGTAGTTTATTTTCATTTTTTGGAAGTACGACCAGGTCTGGGCCTTCAACGCGTCCTCAAGGAAGACTTCGGTTTCGTGAGTTCCGTCAACCATTTCTTCTTTTTTCAAAGAAGTATTTTTGGTACAAAATTAAACAAAAGGAAAAAAAAAGTTTTTCGGAGGCATCTGGGGAAAAGCCACGGCATTGGATACCACGGTACAAGACAGTTTATCGAGATCCAATTCATTCTAGAAGGACTTTTTTAAAAGCGAAAGAAATATATCTATAAATTATGACTGAATACTGTGCTTTGTAATCTCGAAGGGGCATAACTCTTTTCACTGTGAGGTTTCTATGATACAACTAGCTGCTTTCTTGCCAAACTAAACAGCTCAAAAGCATGTCTGATTGTGGTATCTTCTCTACGATTTTGTTTGTTTGTTTGATTCCCTGAAGTTGTTTGGGTATTTTGTATCACCTCTGTATCCATTTTCTTTATTCCTATTCTAGTATACTTATATCTATTCGATTATGATTCCATTCCAGCTGAGAAGAGAGAACAAAGACCTGAATTGAGACGTTTGGTACTAACAGATCAACTGCAGTCATTGATGTATGATCAGATCAACAGTATTCCTCCACCGCCATGCTTCATTGTAGTGAACATCTCTTTAAGGAAAAAGCCACTTGGAAAAATACATATCTGAACTGTAAACTTCAAATGCATTAGGTAAAAAGTTGCTAGCCAGCTATTCAACAACATAGAAATGCATGCGTGCAGTGCGAGCTGCTGTGCATTTGCCTTAATTGAACAAATTCAGCATATGATAACAGTGCCTCTTTGAATCACACAGTGTACAATGTGATTCATCCGGTGGACGCCATTACCATTCGCTAACTTGCTCCCCTCTTTCTGTGACTTGCATGATGGCCAAAGCACTGTCTTTTCCTTCTATATGTGCTTCACTTATTGAAAGCTTCATTGCATGTCAGTTGATCATGTTCATACCAAAGGAAGGGCGCCCTGTTGTTCCATCCAGTACGTGAAATAAAAGCGTACAAGAACGGAGATTCAGCGTGAGGGAAGCTAACACAGTACCTGATGTACTGCAGACAAGCAGGAGTGTATTTTAGTGCTGCTGACTCTCACACCGCGGCCTCTGTTTAGATCAGGGCTGAACGCCTCCTGATCGTCTCTTTATTTTCGTTGACCTTTTCGTTCGTTTGTTTAATTCTTGTTTTTACTTTAGTCGAAGGATTAGAAAAGGGACGAGCTTTTCAACATTGCAAAGGAAAGTTTAGAAAAGACTCTTGATGAATATAGACAAACTTTCCCCCTCTAAAATAAAAAAAATGTCTGTTTTATTTGTTTTTTGTGATTGCTTTTTATTGTGGTTTTGTTTAAATGTGACCCTGGACCACAAAACCAGTATTATGTCGCTGGGGTAGATTTGTAGCAATAGCCAAAAATACATTTTATTAATGCCAAAAATCATTAGGATATTAAATAAAGATCATGATCCATTAAGATATGTTGTAAATGTACAACTGTAAATATATCAAAACTTCATTTTTGATTGGTAATATGCATTGCTAAGAACTTCATTTGGACAAATGTAAAGGCGATTTTCACAATATTTAGATTTTTTTTTGCACCCTCAGATTACTGATTTTCAAATATCTCGGCCAAATATTGTCCTATCATAACAAACCATACATAAATGGAAAGCTTATTTATTCAGCTTTCAGATTATGAATACATCTCAATTTAAAAATTAACCCTTATGACTGGTTTTGTGGTCCAAGGCCACAAATTGCTTTAAAAATATTATTTTGGTGTATATTAGGCATTGTGTTTGCGTCACCATAAACGATGCATCTTTATATTTTATATTGATAGGTAGGTACATTGTAGATTTCACCTGCGTGTAAATCAAGATGCCTTGCTCAGTAAATATTCGGTGAGCTGTAATTCAAATCCTATTGTCAAGGAAACTTAACATGGTCCTAGATCATCATTGAATCCTGTTGTAGTCAGTTTTTGATACTAACGAAAGAAGAATTAGAACATTAAATGGTCTACAAAAACTCAGGAAGAAGTTTACGAATCGAAACCGCTTCAGGTCAAGTTTATTCACAAATGGTCCATTGTTTTATTATTACTGGACTTAGTCACCATAATGCAGGTATATGCAAAGAATGATATTCAGCACATACAGATTGGAACTAAATTTATTGCAACAAATTCTATAAACAATGTGGCACAGTCATAGATGTGCAGTTGATACGTTACGCTTGTATTAATGTGACCTCTGCACCTCCTGTTCGGCAAAGCGAAGTGACATACTGCAGTGTTGCAGTATTATGGCCGGGACTGTGATCACCATGTGAACATACGGTCTTACAGTTTCATGGACCAGGAATCAAAACAAGCTGAAGTCTGGGCAGGTCATTGACATCTCATTCACAAACCTGAGAAAATAAGTGAAATAGGCATTATTAAAGCATTAACCATTAATTGTCTGTTGACACACATTGGCCTACATAGATGAAGATTCTTCATACTTTGTCATGTCGCTGTTTTTGCGTGGGAAGCGACGGGTTTGAGTCCAAGGCTCCTGGTTCTTCAGGCCATCGGTGGAAACCCACCAGCCATACTGCTGGTTGTTCGTCACAGGTACACGGTACAGTTCTTTAGGAGCTTAAAACAGAAACACAAGATCTTATCAATGTCACACTGACCACCAAAAAAGCATCCAATTAATTTAGATTTAAGATAAATTATTAAGACTCATTCATTTAAAAAATCCACACTAGTCATGAAATAATCTGAACATTCTGAACATCCTTCTTGAGCAAGCATAATTACATGAAGGACTCTTTACTATGGAACACAATCAGTATGTGTGTGAACTTACACCTCAGAACGCGTCTGCTGAAGTCCTGATATCTGCTCTGGCTGCCGAGATGCAGGTCTGATGAGCCTGAAAGAAAACAACACATAACGTTATTGGACCCCACTACTGTAGGTAAACAGATAAGACTCGTCGAAAGCGCCTGTATTAACGTCGCACCAGAGCAGCCATACCTCGTGAATGTTTGTTTTGGGTAGATGTTGCCATCCTGTCCCCAAAAGGATTCTGATAGCCCAAATATGTAAGTCCGAAGAAAGCCATAATCAAAACTATATTATGAGAACTAGCAAAAGAACGAGCTGAACCGAACGAGCGAGTAGAACACGAGATTCATGCGCTGTCTTCAGACGCTGTTTAAGTGTTGCCATGGATACTTGCACCGCCCCCATCTCCTGTTTATTTATCAGCACTTTTATCAACCCTAAAGCAATTCGAAGTCATAATATTGCTTGCTTCCTAAATATCCCCTCAGTACAATAACTAATTTGCTGTTCCTCAGCACACGATTTGTTTGTGCAGGAAATAAATCCAGGGTTAAATTATCCAATGAGTTGCACCTGGCATGACGGCATACTGCTTTAAGAAAAATGAATACGAGCAATTTTCTAAATATTATCTCTGGCGTGTATGTTTACAACTGAAGTGCTTACAACGCTTCTTTGGTGCAGGTAAGTACATACTTAAGTTGAAGCACCACTCTTTGATACACCTTTTTGTGGATCAAGTTGTCTAACGTTAGGCTACTTGTTTGATTTATTTAGACAATTACTGATACTTTCTCATATTTATCTTTATATGTATCATATTTTGCTATATATAGCGACGGACCGCAAAACCAGATCATAAGGGTACATTTATTAGATTTGAGATTTATATATCATCTGCAAGCTGAATAAATAAGCTTTCCAGTGGTGTTGGTTTGTTAGGATTGGACAATATTTGGCCGAAACACAACTATTTGAAAATCTGGAATCTGAGTACAATATATATACATATACATATATATATATATATATATATATATATATACATACATGTATGTATATATATATATATATAGAGAGAGAGAGAGAGAGAGAATCGCCTTTGAAGTTGTCCAAATTAACTTCTTAGCAATACATATTATTACTAATCAAAAATTAAGGTTTAAGGTAATATATTTATTATATTAAGGTAATTTAATATATTTAAGGTAGGAAATTAAAAAAATATATATCCTAATGGAATATGATAAATTATCCTAATTAACTTTGGCGTAAATGAAAAATAGATCATTTTGACCCATACAATGTATTGTTGGCTTTTGCTACAAATATACCCGTGCTACTTGTGACTGGTTTTGTGGTACAGGGTCCCATATTGTATATAGTTCTGTCTACGTGGTTCTATTTGAGATTAAAATAATAAATGAATAAAGAGTAGTAGTTTGACTTCATTATTACTCAACATTTCTTTTTATGTCTGATAAGATGTCCTGTATCCTTGTGAACCACATTCATCCGCACAGAGGAGCAGAGCTGAAGCACTACCAAAACAATGTTCTTCCAATCGAAGCAGGTTTATTTTTACCTCCTCGAGGGCCAAATGTTAGGGTTGAGCCAGTTTTTACTTAGTGTGTTTTAAGTGAGCACGTGACAGTAATGGGTCCAACTTAAATATTTACATACATTTCTTTACAATGCTTTCAATGTATAGCTTTAAAACGAGTGGTTTCTTGGCTCAACTTGCCTCCAGTAAGGGGTAAGTTGAGCCACATTGGGGTTAAACTGGGCCATTAATTATGCTTCAGTAAAACTGGACATTTTCACCTCATGCTATATCAAAGGAAGAGAAAGTCAATAAATATGACTTTGTAAAATCTATGTGTGAGCCTTGTGATGGACTGGCCATTTTTCCAGGGAGTTTTCCTGCCTGTGGTTCAAAGACTCTGGTTTGACTTTGCAGGATTTTTTAACATTATTTAAAAATGTCAAATACAAATTATTCGGTTGTTTGCAATCAAAGATGCTTATTCGTTCATATGAGAGCATTGCTTGTCATGTGGGTTGATGTAAATATTTATCCAATCTCCAATCGGCATTTATAATAACGATTAGAAAGGGCACACACCAGTGTAATATGACACCACTTGCCAGCAGCAGCGCAGATCTGTTTAATACAGCTACATTTAGTGCTCATATGAATATAAGCTTTTGTTAGTCATGTTTACTATTGCCTCAGACGAATATATAGTTCTCTATGGAGTTCTTATAGAAAATAGATGTATATTTGTTTATTTGTCATTTTATAATATACCATGTATATTTAACAGATTTAATTTGTTCTCTGACAGAAACCACCTTTTGTGCATATCCACACAAACCAATAAAAATTGAGATTGGACATGTTCACTCTGGAGTAGCTGCAGTTCTTTCTAATCGAAGAATTAGGCCCGCTGAGTTCCAACCAAACCAACTTAGCACAGAATATCCCACAAGATGGTCTAAAAGAGAAAGCAAATGCAAATACTGTGGAAAATTAGGACATTGGGAGAAAGAGTGTAGGAAGAAGTTGCAAGATAGTAAAAGAAATGCTATGCATAATTCTGCTCCTTCTCAGCCTGCCCACAACCCTGAAGTAGTTCCGCCAGTGACCACTGAAACTGTGGTACAGATAGTTCAGGCTCTTCTAAGAGCACAACAAGACCAGGAAAAAAACTAATTATTGGGGCTGTGAGTAGCTACCTTTCCCCTGTAATCCAACACAATGACCAAAGAATTTTTGTGAAAGGTAGCATAAAAGAGAAAGAGATTGATTTTTTGCTTGATACAGGTGCAGAAATTACAGTAATTCCAACAAAATTGGCACAAGGTTTAAACATCCCATACAAGAAAACCAAACTTTGTTTAACTGGTGTAATAGGTGAAGATTCTGTTTTGTATGAAACTCCGCCCATAGAGGTACAATTTGGCCCAAAAACTCTGACTACAAAATTGCTATGCGCTCCATTAAATACAGGTGCAATTTTAGGCATGGATCTTCTGAGACAAATAAATCTAACTTTAGACATGTCCTCAGAATCTACTAGCATAAAAATTTCCTCAGCACAGATTTCTACCAATAATGCAACCCCTCCCGAGTATGCTTTCTTACAGAATCATCCAATTTGGGCTAAAGACAAGGATGATTGTGGGTTGTTGACAGGTGTAGAACCAGTTAAATTGACAGGAACTCCACCTCCGGTTACCAAACAATATCCGATTAATAAGGAAGCTATACAGGGAATCAAACTTATTGTAGAAAATTTGCTGATGCAAGGAGTGCTAGTTAAAACCAACAGTCCATGTAATTCACCCATATGGCCCATCAAGAAATCTAATGGGACATGGAGACTTACAATAGACTACAGAGTAGCCAATAAACATATTGATAAAATCACCCCCCTAGTGGCAGATCCATCTACAATTTGTAATGGCTTACCAATAGATTGTAAGATTTTTTCAGTAATTGATATGTCTAATGGATTCTTTTCTGTACCGTTGCACTCTGACAGCCAGCCATGGTTAGCTTTCACAGTTGACTATGAACAATACCAGTGGACACGATTGCCACAGGGATTTCAAAACTCCCCAACCATATATCATCAGGCTGTCAGACGTGATTTGTGTGACCCAGAATGTCCGGTAAAACAGTCCACTATGATCCAATATGTCGATGATATTTTGATTGCCTCAACAGATCATGAGGTACATCAAACTGAATTGGCATCATTGTTGGACTATTTGCATAAAAAAGGACACAAATGCAGCTTTCACAAAGCTCAAATCGCTAAAAAGCAAGTCACATTTCTGGGTCAAACAATTGGTGCAGGAAATAGATCCATTACACAGGATCGAGCGGCTTCAGTCAAAGCCATACCTCCGCCTACCATTAAAACACTCCGCTCATTTTTAGGAACAACAGGTTATTGTAGACCTTGGATTGAAGACTATGCCTCGATTGCTCAGCCTCTCTATGATTTGTTGAAAGGCCATGGTAAAGATTCAGATACTGTTTGTATGGAAGAACTTCATCTCAAAGCTTTTAATGATTTGAAGAGAGCACTATGTCAAGCACCAGCATTAGGAATTGTCCAATCTGATAGACCCTTTGTGCTTTATGTCCATGAACACTTAGGCTTTATGACTGCATGTCTAATGCAAGATCATGGGGCAGCTTACGCCCAATTCATTACTATTCCGGTAAACTTGACATAGTCGCTCAAGGTATGGGCCCATGCCTCAGAGCAGTACAGGCGCTTCTAGCGCTTCAGGCTTCATCAGGAATGGCGTTAGGTCAGACTGTAAACGTAAAATGCCCTCACACAGTGTCCGCACCAATGAATCAAGCAAAAGTCACTTCTGTCACCTCCTCCCGTTGGGGAAATTGGTTAGCAACTCTCACAGCCCCGAATATTGTTATACAGCGTGCACCAGTCACGAACCCATCCTCATGTATGATGTCTGCAATGACTGAATTTGTGTTAGAGGATGAAGGCGAAATGACTCATGATTGTGTTACGCTTACATATGCAGCGACAAGTAAAATAGCAGAAACTCCCATAGAGAACGCAGAATTGGAGTTGTTTGTTGATGGTTCAGCTCAAGTTATTGAAGGTAACAGACGAGCAGGATATGCAGTAACTTCCACCACTGAAGTAGTTGCTTCAGGTCGTCTTCCAGATCATTTTTCAGCTCAAGCTGCAGAACTAGTAGCCTTAACTAGAGCATGCACGCTAGCTTCAGGATCGGTTGCAAATATCTACACAGATTCCAGGTATGCTTTTGGGGTAATTCATGATTTTGGTGTCATTTGGCAAACCAGAAAATTTCTAACTTCTGCTAGATCCCCCATTAAGCATGCTGGATTAGTGAAAGATTTAATGTTTGCCATGAAACTCCCAAAGAAATTAGCGGTGATCAAAGTGAAAGCACATCTCACAACTAATACTACGGAAGCTAAAGGTAATGCTCTTGCTGATGTAGCGGCTAAACAGGCTTGTTTCTATGCAACTGTACAAGTGTGTTCAGGTAGTACAGCACAGAAGACAATTCTACCTCCTGAATCAATCGTTGATCTGTATAAAGACGTTCCTCTATATGAAGCATGGACATGGTTAGACAAAGGAGCCACTGTGGATTCATCCGGCTGCTGGACCAAAGGGGGAAAGTATGTTGCTCCCGAATCACTGTTGCCATATTTGGCTCAACAAATACACAGTTTGGGTCATAGTGGTCCAGCAACGATGAATCACAGGTTCTCAAATCAATGGTGGAATCCAAAATTCAGAAACGCAGCCACTGAAACAGTCAAGAGATGTGTTACATGTCAGAAAAATAATGATGTACCAGCAGCCACTACACCAGCAGCACATACCCCAGCTCCACCAGGGCCATTTCGTCACCTGCAAGTTGATTACATATCGTTGCCCCCTTGTAAAGGAAAAACTGAAGTTTTGGTAGTAATAGACAAGTTCTCAAGATGGGTAGAAGCTTATCCAACAGGGCGCGCTACAGCTGCACATACTGCTAAATGTCTTGTCACTGATTTCATTCCCAGATGGGGATTACCAGATTGCATTGACTCAGATCAAGGTACCCACTTCACAGGACAGGTAGTCAAGGAAGTGTCTAGAATGTTGAAGATTAAGTGGAACCTTCACTGTCCCTATAGGCCACAAGCATCAGGACAGGTTGAACGATCAAACAGAACAATCAAAACCAGGCTAAGCAAAATGCATCAGGAAGGAGTACCATGGGTTGAAGCACTGCCCGCAGTACTGTGTAGTATGAGAGCATCACCTAACAGATCAGTAGGACTGAGCCCTCATGAGATTATTACTGGACGCCCAATGCAGATGCCAGGTGTGATTGATCTTAGAAATGCTGATGTGCACATTGCTTCAGATGCCCTGATCGCTTACTGTGAAAACCTTACAAAGGCAGTGCAGAGTGCCAAAGAGAGTGTTGAGTCGTGTTGGCAGACTCCACCAGAAGGTGGACACACAATCGTCCCAGGTCAATGGGTCATGATAAAGGCTTTCAAAAACAAGCCATTAGAGCCTAAGTGGTACGGACCACATCAAGTGATGTTGATTACAGCTGCTGCAGTATTGTGTCAGGGAAGGAAAACTTGGACTCATGTGTCACACTGTAAAGTTGTTCCTCCCCCTGCAGGGATAGGATAGGGCAAACACAAGAACCAGTGAGGAGCCCAGGGAAGAACCGAAAGCAACAGGCTTCGGGGGCCAACCCTGCGGTGAAGATTTCCTCATAGGCCTTTCCCATCCAATTAGTCCATCCTTTCCTCACTGTTCTTTAGGTGTCGCAGGAATTGAGAAATAGGGAAAGAAGGAACAACAATAGCAGACTATATTTGAACAGAGGATACAACCCTAATGTTTGCAGACTCTACAACAAATACTGCTCTGTGCCGTTGGTCTCTCTTGTTTGTGTTTCTTTCTTCCTCTGTGCAGATACCATTTGATGGCTGTCCTGAGATCCATATGCACCACCCTTCTCACCTGCGGATGAAGCCACAACCTCTAGAAAACAACTAGACCCATTGCCGAGCCAACTATCACACAAGAAAGAGAAAAGAAAGAAGAAAAAAAAAAAAAAATACACAACGCAGAGACTCACATACGGGAACTTCAGTCATCCATCAACATGATCAAGATTTTCGTACTCTTGATCTTTCAGCAAAATTACACCAGATGACTGAAGATAATTCTTCATGGTTCGGAAACTTGTTAGCAAATGACTCCCGCCTCTCACGAGGAAATGACAGTTCCAACCAGAAAAGATTATTACCCGTAAGAACTTCACGGACCCTAATTGCATGTTTTGTTTCTGTGTCAGCATGCAATTACATATAAGCAACACAGAACATGTACTATGTGCCTGTAACGATTACAAGTTACAAGAATTAACTTTTAAGTGTCTAAATTTGTATTTTGTGAGAGTTATTAGAACTCTCAAAGGGAGAATTGTGGGATTACAAATTTTATTTTAAATGTTCACTTCCTGACTAACAAAGTGTCAGGCAATTCAGGTGTTTGAGATCGTTTCCTGACCACTGAGCTTGAGACAGCTGTGCTTTTGTCTCTATGATAATGGTAAGTTCAATGAGTCAGACTACTGAGAGATTCAACTTTTGTTCTGCAAATGGCTTTCTGGCCCAGACTTCCTGGCTCCCTGGCCCAGACGTGGATTCGTTAGGTTTATTGGATTAGTGTCTATGCATTTGATAACCACGGGAAGTTCCCGTAACAAACTAACGCCTCCCTCATGTGCTTGCTTTGTTTGAATTTGTCTCCACCTCCAAGAAGTCCCTCCTCCAAAAATGCCTATAAAATAACCTTGTAAAGTTACTTAAGATTGAGATTTTCGATGACTACAGCTACCATCAACTTGGGTTTTTCAATAAAGAATCCTACGATCGAATCCGAAGTCTCCTGGTCTTCTCTTCTGAGTTTTCTACACTTTAGAAGAACAGAGTTCACAACAGAGTCGAATAGGGCATCTATAAATGTCTATGGTGTCATTCACGTCCGGTGTAGACACGGTGTTAGCAACAATCCAGAACATCCTAGCAATCCTAGCAACACCCTGGCAACCACTCAGCATAATATGTGTTATTATGCTTAAAACACATTAGAAAACAACTTACTTTTTTTAAATATCGACATCTAGTTAAGACATTCTATCTTTGATTTGAAATCTTGTAGTTTAGGTCTTAGTTCTTGTGTATTGATAATTTGTTTTCATTTCAGATCATCTCAAAGCCCCATTAGAGCAGTACGTCCAGTCTCTTGAGATTGTGCGTGTCCTGAGGCAGCGTGAGAGGAAAGGTTTAATCGCTGCCAGACTGATGGCACCCATCCGAGAGGCTGGAGGAGAGGTGCTCGCCTTCCTGGACTCCCACTGTGAGTACATACTGTTGGGGTCTTTATATAGTGCAGCACAACCTATGGCTTTCACATAAAAAACTGAATTGGATGGAGGTCTCAAATCCAGCAGTGGCTGCTGACTGTAAGTTTAGGTGGGGCAGGGTCTGGGTCTTAATATAGTCTAGAAACTCTGAAAAATATTGTTGAATAATGCTGAATATATTTGCAAGTTAACAATTTATGATTTATTCAGTTTATAAATAGAGGTCTATGTTTTGAAGTGGATGAATATTTTGGTGTGGCCTTGCTCCAACTGTCTTAGCCTTAGATGCTCAAATCTTAGTCCTCTAAAAGGTTAATATATTATATTCATACAGCTGTGAAGATTGAGTAATTTATTACAGTACAAGGTGGAAACATAAGGGAGAGAATGGTAAACATTAGTCTAATCCGATTTGAAGTTATCAAGTAGGCATATTAGTCGACATCAATTAATTTGTGTGTTTTCTCAGGCGAGTGTTTCTATGGTTGGTTGGAGCCCCTGTTGGCCCGGTTAGTTCAGGAATCTACTACAGTTGTGAGCCCAAGCATTGCTGTCATCAACAAGAACGATCTCCAGTTCATTAAGCCAGTGATGTCGGCCCGCACACATACTCGTGGGAACTTTGACTGGATGCTGAGCTTTGGCTGGGAGACTATACCTGAAGAAGAGAGAGTGAAACGCAATGATGAAACTTATCCTGTCAGGCAAAGGATCTACAAATTTACACAGAGACACCTTTCTCACAACACATTTGACTTTCAATAACATTTATATTGCTGTTGCGTATGAGACACCAGTTTTCATGTGGTTTAATTTTCCATTCAGGACACAAGCCATTGACAAGCAGTTCTTTGAACACATTGGAACTTATGATGACCAAATGGAGTTTTGGGGAGCAGAGAACATAGAAATGTCATTTAGGGTAAGACTCTCTCCCAGGTTTCTATCTTTTGCATCAATTGAGTGAACGTTTTGTAACAAAAATTGAAGATTTTGACATTTGACAACTCTGTTTATTCTAATTCTGGTACAGTTTTATTATTAACTATTACAAGCCATTTTCTTTAATTAAATTCATTAAATTTATTTCGAATTATATATATATATATATATATGCGACAACTCAAATAATAAAGTTGAAGTACCAAAATTACTGAAGTGAAAACTGAAATAAAAAATTTAAGAAAGAAAATGTATACAAAAATGACAAAAGCACAGTACAAAAATTAATAAAATCTAAGCTAAAATTACAGTATAAACTGAAAACATATAATTAAAAGATAATTCAAAAAACAATTGTTTACACTGTTCTGGTGTTATGCATGATGAATTGGCTCTTGCAGGTATGGCTGTGTGGAGGCAGTCTAGAGATCATTCCCTGTTCTGTGGTCGGCCACATCTTTCGCACCAAAAGTCCACATTCCTTCCTAAAAGGCATAGATGTGATTGCACGCAAACCAGGTTTGCCTCGCAGAAGTCTGAATGGATGAATACAAGAAGATTTTCTACAACAGAAATAAAAAGGCTGCTGCCATTGCAGTGGAGGTAAGATACATATTTAAATGACATTATTTTAGTTTACAGCTCACATATTTCTCTTCTACCTCTGAGGAGCACAGACATCATATGGGGACATCAGTGAGCGGCTGCGGCTCAAAGAAAGGCTGCATTGCAAAAATGTATCCTGGTACCTAGAAAACATTTACACTGAGGCCTTCGTGCCCGATTTGAACCCTGCACTGTTTGGATCGGTAATGTAGTGTTATAATTTCGGATTTATTGCAATAGCTATTACCTATGAAATATATATTTTTTGTGCATATTGTGTCTGTAGTTGAAGAACATTGCCACAAACACTTGTCTTGATATTGGTGAGAAAAATCCTGGAGTGAAGTCAGTGATTTTATTCATTTGCCACAACATGGGAATAAATCAGGTACTTTATGATAATTGCTGTCATCCTCACATCATTTTCTTTATTGGCCATTATTAATACTTTACTAAACATTTGTTTAGCTTGTTTGGCCAAAATAAACAAAAGCACACTGCAATAAATAAATAAATACTATAATAGTATATAAATAGCACTAAAATCATTTTAGTATTAAATATCTTATTGGCCATTTTTCTATCCTTTTTCAAGCATATGTTTTGCTTTGTAGTATTTTGAGTACACGTCACATCAGGAGCTGAGGCATAATATTGGTAAGCAGCTGTGTCTGCTTGCGACTGTCGAGCCTGAACCTGTGCGAGTGGAGCTGTGCAACTTTCAGGGTGAAGGAGCCGTCCCTGCTCCACAGCAGACGTGGGGTTTCATTCTTGTTTCCCAACAGGTGAGGTACATATCCTCACATCCCTTTGCCTCTGGCTGCGCTATGCCACAAATACTCAATGTACTATTATGACACAATTCGTTTATAATCCCAAACTTACAGAGATTTGTTATCTTATATATATATATTTGTAATTATTTGCAGATATATCTTGTCCACAATGCTCTGTTTAGTAAGTGTTTAATGGTGGAGTATGGCAACATCATCATGAAAAACTGTGACCCTGCCAACAATTATTTATTAATTATCAGCACTGGTCTTTCATCTGATATGAAGTCAAAAGGGGCTCGTCCTCCATCAGAATATCTCAATCTTTTTTATTTTATTTTATATTGTACAAAACAGAAGCGCAAGGAATAGTTAAAGAAATGTTGCATCACTGTGTTGCTCTAATGTAAGTTTGTGCAATCTATCAGGAGTTGTTACTTATTTGATTCATAAATCTCAATTAAATAAAACTGAACTGATTAAATTAAACTTGATTAAATTTACTAAAGTCATTGTTTATCAAATAATGCACACTTTTAATTAATAATTGTGTTTCTCGTTTTGAACGCTGATTAGTTGTAGCATCTGACCTATGTATTTATAAAAGAAAGCTGGGGATGAATTAAAATGTATTTTTGTAAGCAACGTGTGCAATGAGTGGATGTATTTTTGCAGTAGATTTAACAGTTTAGTAGTCAGGCTACTTTAAATCCAATCAAGTATGTGTATTAACGCAAGGTGGCGCTAATGCAATAGAATAGAATTGAGGATTGTTATGCTGTTAGTTTTGCTGTTGTTAACGTAATGCTAGATGTCTAAATAATTGAGGTAGCTATACTAAATATATATGTCAATATGCTTAATTGTGCCAATTATTAAATAAGTATGTTATAGTTTATGTTGGTGTGTTTTTTATCTGCAGTGTCATGCTGACATTCTTTCAGAGCTCTACATTCGACTTTTTTCTAGCTATTATCTGCAAAACTAAATATTCATTAGATATTCTGCATGCGCGCTCTCTATTGGACTGAAGAGCGTTCAGCGTGTACGCCATTGGAGCGTTTAGCTGTCAATCACCACCGTGTGTAGGCTGTTCAGAGCCATATCTGTCTATATGGCTCTGAGGCTGTTTATCCCCAAACCCCTCCCTCCTGCAGTCTGTCCCCGCCCACATCTCTTTTCTTCAGCGCAGTTGCGCGGTGACGTCACATGCGCCAGCAATGATGGGCAGTCGAGCGAGCGCTGGTGAGTTCCTCTCTCTACACCAATACAATCACAGAAACCCGCCGTGTCATTTCAACAGGGAAGGAGGAAACTGTCTTGAAGAATGACACTGTAGTCAGTATTGTTACATTTTTTTGCGCTGAGTCTGTTACAGCTTTTTAGCCTTTAAATCCTGCTATTTTTGTTTGGTTAAGTAAAGCGCACTAAAAGTAAGTAACGTTAGCGTGTTGTCATGCAGTGAGGGCGTTTAAATCTGCAGTGAATATCCAGCTGTCTACTAACTTCAGTTTTTTCCTTACCAGCTTTATCTTTCAGAATGTGATGTTCAGTTTATTACAGATATCTTTGTTTTAGGCTTTTGTTTAGAATGTGATGCACTGAGTAAAATAATTAGCAAGCCAGTCGTTGCCAGGCTGAGCCCTGTTAAATAAGGGATTGTGCTAATAACATTATGGTAAGTTCAAAGTGTGGGTCTGTGGGAGGTTGAGTTTTTTTGTCACACTAGGTTTCTATGTGTATCTTTTCTGTATGCCACAGAGAGAGCACACACTACAGTCCCTGAACGCAGTGGTAGGACTATATGTTTGTCATCCTAATTGTGTTGTGAGTTGTCAAATTACTAGACTAGCCAACACTATAGTTGGTGTTGTGTGTCTGTTCCCTAAAGAGTGCAAGTGACTCTGCATTGGTAAGGAATTATAGCATGTGAAAGAGCTTTAACAAATACATATAATTTTTCTAGACTGCTTTCTTTTCAAGGGGCATGTATGTTTTCAGAATCAGGAAATGTAGTTAAACTTGCTCTGTGGTTGTGTTATTTGTTGATATTGTGTAGCTTGTTATTCATACTAATGCCTTAACATTGCACTGTGTGTGATGTTGGCACTTGGCAGCTTTAGTAAAAGCTCTTTGGAGAACACCTTTTGTATGTGAATTTACATGCATAATTTCCAGTAGTGATAGACCAATTTCTTTCTTTATTTCGCCATTTCTGAGGTTGGTGGTGGCTAATTAACATATACACATAAGTGTTTTTTGCTGTTTTGTTGTCACTAAGTTGCATTATGTATATATCAGCAGCATTATCGTTCATCCTGATGTCTGCTAGCTTCCAAAACAATCTTTATATATTTACTGCCCTGCCAACATTTTTACTGGTCGATTGTTTTATTTTTTATCTAATATTATTTCCTACCTATTTTTGGCACATATACAATTATTTTTCATTAAAAAATTGTTTAACTTTTCTTAAAATGAATGAATAGAAATTATACAGATGTAATATAAGTTGTAATTCAATCATAAATACATTTGCTATGACTGTATGAACACGAGGACAGCGCGAGATCTGCGGTTTAATCTTTTTCTGACCTCTTGACAGACAAGATGAGCTTCCCCCTCTCACGCTCAGAAGTGTTTGGGCAGCTGAGGAAAGAGCTACATGATGATGTGGAATTTCACCAGTCTGACGTTCATATCTTTATCATCATGGGTGCTTCGGTGAGTCTCCGTGTGTGTGTGTGTGTGTGTGTGTGTGTGGTGGTATATTTAAATCTCTCTACTAACGAGGAGTTGATGCAGTCTCATCTGCAGCTATGAATTGTTTCTCATTTTGTACACTTTAAATCTATTGAAAAAACAAAAATGTGTGTTTTTGGGCTAACTTTTTTTTATTTCAAACAAAACATAATATAAAACAAAATATATAAACACAACAAAATGTTGCCAAACCAAGGTGAAACCGCGTCCCAAAGACGTTATACATTACACAGTGTCTGAAAAGGAGTGGGATGAAGCAAAAGCGTTATTTTTCCCACCCCCTATACAATTCCATAATGTTCCAGTATATCTTTTAATATATTACATCAGTCCCTAGATATGTGTATATATTCCTTCCACAATAACTAAACCCCAACCACATGTTTTTCATCCAAAATAACCAGTCATTCTATATTCCATAATTCTATAACCCTCACAATCACCCTATATATCCACATATCCTTATAATAAAGTGTTTTTATACAACGTTTTAAACTGCTTAATATTTATACAGTACTTTAACACATGCTCCAAACCATTCCACAACCTCACCCCACAAACAGAGATACACATACTGTACTTCTTAAGGTTGTTCTTATATTAATATATTTAAAGTTTAACTTTAAAACTTTAACTTACCTTTTTCTTCACAGTGACTACATTTACATGCACATCAGTATTATGATATTAATCTGAAATTGGCAATGTTCTGTTTAGGACCAAATCCTGTGAACACCTCAATCCAGTTGCCTGATTCAGTTTAAGACAATAATCTGATTTCACAAATTCCGATGGAATAACATACATTTTTGCATGTAAACACTTTTTTCAGAAAATAGTAAAATTTTAGATTAGGGAACACCTTTAACTAGTTGCTTATTTGCATGCATATTGGCTGCTTAATAGTACTTATAAAGCACACATTAATGCCTTATTCTGCATTACCATATTCTAGATCCTTAAACCCAACCCTATACCTAAACTTAACTACTACAGCTACCTTACTATCAATGAGCAGCACATTAGGGCAAACTCTGAGTTAATAGTGAATATGTGTTTTCTAATCTAAAGTGTTACCCAGACAATTTAACGAAAAAAGATTATGTGCACACTCCCCACAACTTCAAAGTTTGTAAAGCACATTACAGCTGGCACAGGTGCGCATACAGTTTCATCACCAGATTTCATCACATGATTGCATATAGTTTGAGGAATGAGCATTTCCACATTCTAGAATTCTGTCGCCATTCTGTAAACTCTACCATGACAGCTCTCTGCCACCAGTCCTCTCTGCAAACTTTCATCCCTTCGCTTTTCTTCTGTTGCTCTGGTTATATATTACTGCATGTGTTTATTAATGATTGTGCCATGCTTTACATTTCAGCTTTGAAATGAAAACCCAAAGGTGGACCGGCTGGCATACTTAAAAATAAATAAATAAATAACCATATAAGCATCAAATACCAGATTTTTAGACCTTAACAGTGCGTGTACTGTAGACTGTAGACTATATGAAGATTTGTAACATCCATTTGAGTTGTATAAAAGGTTCTTTATAGTGGAAAAGGGTTCTTTAGATTTTTTAAATGTTCTTCACACTAAGAAGAAATCTATATTTTAAGAACTATTCACCTAAAGGTTCTTTAGGGAACCAAAAACGGTTCTTCAATGGCGTTGTTGCAAAAACCCTCTTTTGAAACCGATATTTTTAATCATTGAAGTGACTGTCAAGAAATATCAAATTTGTCCAAAATCATACTAATGTATTGATTTTAGATTCCATTTCATATAATTTATTGTACATGGTAGTTACTTTGGTTATACACCTTATAGTTTTACAGCACAGCCTGTTAACGGCTGATCCAATAAAGGAAGCAAATCTCCGATTACGCTGAATTAATAAAACAGCCTTGATGTTTTGTACAAGGAAGTACAGCAGAAATTATGCAAACATGAATGGACATTGCCAGCATAGGACTTCTATTTATCATCCAGACAGAACAGGGCGTTGAGTAACTCACTCAGCGGTTCAGTTCACAGCCCATGAACGCTTAAGGCCTTGAAAGGAGATTGGTCGAGTGTGGTGACAGAAGATCTGTGATTGGCTAGACATGAATAAAGACGTATTGTGTCTTGACAGCTTTGATTAGGTTCAGCATGAAAACGTAAACTGTGATAAATACTGGCAAACCCAATGTATGCAAAAAATAATCACACAAAATATTAAGAATGAAGTGAACGTGAATCACGTTTGCATTCTAGTAGTTCAGGCTTTTAGACTTCTCAATAGACTGTTATCTTATTAACTTATGGTTGTGAAATTTAAACCCACTTCCTCCTTTTTTTGGCAAGATTTTCCTTGTTCCTCCTTATTTGTTCAGCTTTTTACTAGTCTGTTTTACACAACTGCTTTGTGAAACGATCTTTGTTACTGTTGGCTTTTCCTGTTCTTACTGTTTGGCTTTTAAATAGGATTATGCAATATCGCTCTCTGTCAGCACTTTTCTTTCAGTTGGTGTGAAGTCAGAGAGAGGTGAAAGAGCTGGCTTGTGTTTGGGACGAGGGTGCAGTCAGAAAGGTGGTGGAGAGAGAGGGGTATGCATGGTTTCCACAGGTTTCTGGCATAATATTAAGGTCATTCAGAAACCATGTCAAAATGCAGATGCAACATCACCTCATTTGTCTAACCTTGAGCCACTTATATTCAGTGCATCGACCCCCATCAGCCTGTCACATAACCAAATTTGTTCCTAATTTCATTTTAAAGAATGTGTGTGAGTAGTTGTTATTAGCTATGTAGCTTTGCAAATTACACTCTTCATTATAATTAAAAACATAAGGGTAATTTAAACAAAATGCTATAGAAATTCTGCTTCACTTGTATGTGGAGTCTGCACATCATTATACAATGACAAAAAACTCCTCTTATAGTAATAATAAAAATAAATTTTGCACAAATCAGACTAAGTAACAGAATAAAGCTAGGTCTTTAAGGATTTGCTTTTATTAAAATATGAAGATAAAGCAGATGTGCTTAAAAATAAAGTGTTTATAAATGGAATGGACAGGAATATCTCAAAATATTGTCTTGACTTGTACGAAAATATGTATTTTATTTTGTGAATTGAATTCAATGACACATTTGTGAATTGTTATATAGACTACCGGTTAAAAGTATCTTATGCTCCCAAAGGCTTCATTTATTTTTATCAAAATACAGTACATATAACACAGTTATTGCGAAAATATTATTACAATTTTAAATGACTGTTTTCTATTTGAATATGTTAAAATATAATTTATTCCTATGATGAAAATCTGAATTTTCAGTATCATTACTCTAATCTTCAGAAATTATTCTGAAATGATGATTTGCTGCTCAGGAAACATTTCCTATTATTATTATTATTATCAATGTTGAAAACAGTTGTGCTGCTTCATATTTGTGTGTTTTATTTTTTTTACCCAAAGGGTGGGTGTGTTTTATTTTTATTTTTTTTTTTTTTTTTTTTACCCAAAGGGTGGGTGTGTGTTTTATTTTTTTACCCAAAGGGTGGGTGTGTGGTTATTTTTTTTTTACCCAAAGGGTGTGTGTTTTTTTTTTTTTTTACCCAAAGGGTGGGTGTGGTTTTTTTTTTTTTTTACCCAAAGGGTGGGTGTGTTTTTATTTTTTTTTACCCAAAGGGTGGGTGTGGTTTTTTTTTTTTTTTTTTACCCAAAGGGTGGGTGTGGTTTTTTTTTACCCAAAGTGTGGGTGTGTGTTTTTTTATTACCCAAAGGGTGGGTGTGTGTTTTTTTATTTTTTTTTTACCCAAAGGGTGGGAGTGTTTTATTTTTTATTTTTTTCCCAAAGGGTGGGTGTTGTTTTTTTTTTTTTACCCAAAGGGTGGGTGTGTTTTTTTTTTACCCAAAGGGTGGGTGTGTGGTTTTTTTTTTTTTACCCAAAGGGTGGGTGTGTGGTTTTTTTTTTTTTACCCAAAGGGTGGGTGTGTGGTTTTTTTTTTTTACCCAAAGGGTGGGTGTGTGGTTTTTTTTTTTTTTACCCAAAGGGTGGGTGTGTGGTTTTTTTTTTTTTTATCCAAAGGGTAGGTGTGTGTTTTTTTTTTTTTTTTTTACCCAAAGGGTGGGTGTGTGTGTTTTTACCCAAAGGGTGAGTGTGTGTTTTTACCCCCAATTTTGTTTTTTTACTTTATTGACAGAATTTCATGTCAGAACACCACATAATATTTTAGATAAATTAAAAAAATATGGCATCAAAAAATAGACTAGTATATTGGGTTTATTTGAAATAAATAAGCTGTTTATTATCTGCTTCCACCATCAATTGTTTAATATGTTTTAGGATGGGGATGTCTGACTTATCTGTTTGCTATTGTTAGACAATAGGCTGCTTAAGGGCTTGAAACAGAAACTCCAGGTGTTAAATGCATTACTGTACATGTACTTTTTTTTTGTATGTTTGTTTTCCCAAAAGTGACTTACTTATTGTATTCAACATGTACCTTTCTATCGTTTCATGCACTTTCCTGGAAATCAGTGCCATGGCCTTAGCATCATGCTCTACTGTTTACACTGTCTTCACTGAGATACACGTTTCTCAGTTATGAACAAAAAAAGGTCACTTTTCTTTTGGACTGTTCTGTCACTAATCAGAAGAAATGCATACAGTTTCTCTTGCTGCTTAGTTTTCTATGTTTTAGTTTAATAATGCAATGCTAAAAGGTCATGGATGAATTTTTGTCAAGTCCCCATTACTGAGTGCTTTTAAACATAGCAAAGCAGCATGAGCGACTAATAGTTTAAATAGCGAACTGATATATTTACTAATATCCCCCAATAATGCATATCTGAAGAGATGGGACTCTCCCACAATGCCATAATAAATCAGCCAAAACAAACCGAATAGTGCTGTCTCACCGTGCACAGAGCGTTTCTCATGTGTCTGAATGGGTGTGGAGCAGATCTGCTGAGATCAATGACCTTTGCATTGAGAAGATTGAATCATGTGGAGCAGGGATGGGTCGACTGTTATTTTATCTTCTTGTGTATTTTGCATTTATTATTTAGTCATCTTTATAATGAGATGTTATTGTAAAATTAGTCTCTGTGTTCCACAGAAATTATGGCAGTTCCTTAGGTTTTGATTCCTCTTCATTCACATTGAATCATGGTGATAGTTGACTATAATCAGACTATACTCTTTAAAGAAAAGAGTACTTTGCTTGACTTACAGGCACCATTAAATAGTTTAACAAATGCAGATTGTTTTCCTTTGAAATTATATTTACTGTTTGCAGATTTTTTTTTAGATGGTCATTAGCCTTTAAATTTCAAATCTAAAAAACTACACAACAAAAGCAATGAAGTCACTTTCAAAATAAATGTACTGTATGTCAGTAACTTCCTTCTCAACCAAGTGATGGTGTAACGTGCTATTGCTAGTTTGTGGCAGGTGATATTCAAGGAGAATTATTATCCTAGAGAGCATTTGGACAAAATTAGTATATACCAGTGCAAACAGCATGGATCGTCAGCATTTATATTGTGACTTTTAAATGCATATTTGCTGTTTTATTTCGTCAACTATGGGTAAAAATATAAGCACACACAAAAAAGATAAACAAAGTGTGTCATCAACCAAAAATAGAAATGTGAATAAAGACAAAATTTGGCCCTTCACTGCTCCAAGCAATAAATAATTGATCATACTGCTGCTCAGTTTTCAGGAGTACAGCAAGCACATGGGTTTTCTTATGTAATGATCTCTTTGTGAGGGACCACTTTCATTAAAATATAAAGGCAACTATGCATGTCTACAGATCCGTTTATGCATAATATAAAAACATTTATGCATGAAGTATTATATTATTTGGAAATGTTATTTCTAAAATAAAATATTTTTATTTTTTAATTGTACTAAATATTGTTCTACAGCAGCTTTACAGAAAATATTTGGTGAGAAGATGCTCCTTAAATGTCTCTTAATATAATTTATTCAAAGTAATTGGTTTTCAAAGTAACGGGCCCCGACCAAAAACCTCATCATCATTGAGTTGGCACAATAAGAGCACTGTTGGAAATGTATCCCACTTTACATTTCCAACAGTGCTCTTATTGTGCCAACTCAATGATGATGAGGTTTTTGGTCGGGGCCCGTGTTCAACATTTAGCCTTTAAGATAATTTAACACTGATCGGCTTTTCTCTGTGGAATTCTTTTTTGTGATCAAATTGTTTTGGAAATGTTGCACACAGTGCAACCGCTTTTGTGTAATTCAGCCTATATTAATAAATTGTTCCGTGATGTAACAAATGTGTTCTTTTTGTAGGGAGATCTGGCGAAAAAGAAAATCTACCCAACTTTGTGGTGAGTACTCTGACATGCTTTTACACAAACTACTATTTACTAGTACAGTACCATTTAAATGGTTACTCCACCCCAAAATGATAATTTAGTAATTTTTCACTTACCCCCATGTCGTTCCAAAACCCGTAAATGCTTCGTTCGTCTTCGGAACACAATTTAAGATATTTTAGATAAAACCCGGGAGGCTTGTGACTGTCCCATTGACTGCAAAACAATTAAAACTGTCAAGGCCCAGAAAAGCATGAGAAGCATCGTCAGGATAGTCCATCTGATATCAGTGGTTCAATCTGAATGTAATGAAGCTACGAGAATACTTTTTGTATGCAAAGAAAATAGAAATGACTACTTTATTCAACAATTCGTCTGAAACAAAAATATAATATAACAAGAATATAACAAAGTATTCTCATCACTTTATAACATTCATATTGAATCTCTGATAGCAGATGGACTATCCTGACTATGTTTTTCATACTTTTCTGCGCCTTGACTGAGTTAATTGTGTTCCAAAGACGAACAAAGCTTTTACGGATTTGGAACGACATGGGGAGTAAAGTGAAAAATGACAAAATTATCATTTTGGGGTGGAGTAACCCTTTAACATTTGGATCTGGTGAGAATTGTTTTAAGTTGACCAAGGCTGCATTTATTTAATCATATTGAAAAATTAACAATTTAAGGTTTATTAATATTTTATTAAAATTATTACTGTTTATTTAGCTTTTTTTCAAAGTTTAAAAGAACAACGTTTATTTAAAATCAAAATCTTTCTTAGAAAACAAAGGTTTTTACTGTCAATTTGATCAATTTAGTGTGTTTCTGTTGAATAACAGTATTAATTTATATCAGAAAATATAATTGACACCTAAACCTTTGACAGTATTTCTGTCTGTCTCTTGTAGGTGGTTGTTCAGAGACGGTCTTCTCCCTGAACAGACATATTTTGTGGGATTTGCACGCTCTGATCTAACCGTGGATGCCATACGCACAGCCTGCATGCCCTACATGAAGGTCACAGCTCAGAGAGTTTCTCCATGCGCATTTGTCTGTTTACTGCCTATTTACTGTGTTAAAATACCCCCCCCCCCTTCCATTTAGGTGGCAGATTCTGAGGCAGATCGCCTCGCTGCATTCTTCAAAAGAAACTCTTACATCAGCGGGAAGTACGTGGAGGAATCCTCTTTCTCCAACCTGAACGCTCACCTGCTGTCCCTGCCTGGAGGAGCCCAGGCCAACCGCCTCTTCTACCTGGCCCTGCCGCCCAGTGTCTACCACGACGTCACCAAGAACATCAAGCATCAGTGCATGAGCACCAAGTGAGGAGCAAGCGCATGCAGTTGCTTTTAAACTCGCCTCTGTTACTAATTTGAAAACATTACTTTAGTAGCTAGTAACGAAGGAACGTTGAGTTGCTTCATTAAGTTTATTTTATTACTGTATTAAAAGCGATGTATTATGTATAGTAGAGTTTTATGAGAGAGAGACTGACTGAGCGACTACTTGCATCTCATATTCACAATAAAACATTAGTTTGAATGTCCACCGAGGAAAGCGATATATCTTTGTCGTACTTTTCTTTTAATCTTTTAAAGGTGATTTCCTTTGACAGCACTGCTCTGTGCTTTTGTTAAAAGTAAAAATATCTTCTTTTTCGTAAAAAATTATTGTCTCTTGTTGCTATCTAATTGCAGAACAGAGTAACTAAAATCACCATTGCGAACACTGTTTCCTAACACTAAATACTATTATTTATATAAAATATTATTTATTGAATAATAATATTTAATAAACAACAACAACAGCCATCATAAATCTTTTTTTGGCAATTTAGTCAAAAGTACAAAGACAGAGCTCTGATATACAGCATTGCATTTATATAAACATGAGATTTTGCCCAAACTATTTGCTCTGGAACAAATAATAGATTGAGACCAAGGACTGCGCGTTAGATTGACCCAAAACGAATTATATCATGTATAACCACTATAGAGATATCAGAGCAAGCGGTAAATTTCGGAAGATCTGGCCGAGGTGAGGCGCTCTCGGGCAGCTTCATGAGAGCTGAAGGACTGCTTTACGCCCTGGAGCTCACATCTCCGAAACCGTCGCAGCAAATCTTCAAATAGACATTATAGTACATTTAAAATTATAGTCAATTTTGGCTTCTATGACACTCAACACGAGAAATATGCCAACTTCATCAAGCGATGAAATGGCTGTTGGAGTTCTGTTGGACTCTAATAGAAAGAAAGAACTGTTGTATAAATAAATATATATATATATATATATATATATGCACTGAAATAAAATATAAATATTAGAAGAAAAACTTTAAAACAAAAATTAGGAAAGTTTCATCTGAAATGAAATAATTTCAAGTACTAAAATTACAAAAACGAATACAAAATAATTTCAAGCGGAATATAAATATTTAAACCAAAACATAGTAAAAAAACACACTAAGGGCCAGATTTACTGAACAGGGCGAATTAGCGCGAGTGCAAAGTTCCAAAACAGCGCAGATGTTGTGGAAATTTCTACAGGTGATTTACTGGCATTGCGCAAATTAAAGAATACACGCAACATCCCAGTTCCATAATAACCAGCATAATCTACCAAGCACCGCGCAAATTAGCATAAGGATGTTTGGATTCAGATAATTTGTTGTTCTGGCATTCCAAAAAAATAAATGTGTGGAAAAACTCCTCTCCCTTCTATCACGTGCTCTGTTCTCTGTTCTCCTCCTAGCAACAATAATTGCAACAATTTCAGGTGCAAAATAGTTTAAAACATGCTTTATTGGGCATAAAATAATGGTGCAAATACCAGTAATTTGACGAGTGCAAACGTTAGTAAGTTGCGTTGTGTGATTCATTTTGATACTCTCCTCCCGTAAATTTTGCGTCTGAAAGGGAAACTCTTACTGATGCCTATTCAATAAGGGCAGGCACAAAAAAATAACTGTCCATGCCATTTCAGTGCTAATTCTTCACTGCGCATCTTTAGTAAATCCTGACAGTACTATTCTAACGCCAAAAGACTATTTGCGCTGACGCAAGCTGTTAGTAAATCTGTCCCAATATTGCTAAAACTTGAAAACTGAAAATATAAGAATAAAAGCTCATTCAAAATGTTAATAAATAATCTAATAGTATATTAATAATTCTAAAATACCGCTGGCGAGATACGAGGTGTAGTTCTGTTCAGTTTTCTGATTGTCGGCGTATATGAGTTTGCATTAGCAAAGGCATTTTTCAAGTGCAGCTTATTTTTTGTGTTTATGTTTGGTAGAGGCTGGAACAGGATAATCGTGGAGAAGCCTTTTGGACATGACCTGCAGAGCTCAGAGGAGTTAACCAGTCATCTCTCTTCTCTCTTCACCGAGGACCAGATTTACCGTATAGACCATTACCTAGGCAAAGAGATGGTCCAGAACCTCATGGTTCTCAGGTGCGGCTCTTTCCCTTTCCCATTGCCTCTATCACTCTTTTCATCCCTGTCTGCCTGCTGCTTTTCACTGGCTGTCACACACAGTTGTCATTTATACATAATTAAGGGTTAAACTCCTTCATCTGTTTGAAGGTCTACTAGTTACAGTTTTCTCTATTCTTTTCTTTACAGGTTTGGAAACCGGATATTTGGCCCCATATGGAACCGGGACAGTGTGGCATGTGTGGTTCTGACCTTCAAAGAGCCGTTTGGTACCCAGGGCCGGGGGGGATATTTTGACGATTTTGGTATAATTCGGTTAGTTTTCTTGGTTTGAGATGATTTTTGCATCTGTGACATTAAGATCTTTAATTGCATGTCATGAAATTATATTGCAACAAAAACTGACGTTGTTTGTTTCATTCAACCTGTATGATATTCTGAGTTGTATGTTGTGTTCTGTGGAACACAAAGTTTTTGATGCTTGCACAAAATGTTCCATACAATGAAAGTGCATTGTGTGAAGCACCATTAAAGTAGAAGAAATTGCAAATAAAAATGCATAATTTCAAAGAGAAATTAAAAAGTGTGTAAAAATAGATTGCACTTTCTGTGCATGAGGATTCCCTTCAAAGGCTGTGAGGATTTTGATATTCTAATCGAGCATGATTTGTAAATGAATGTATTCCTCTCTTCTCTGTCTCCAGTGATGTGATGCAGAACCACCTGCTGCAGATGCTCAGTCTGGTTGCCATGGAGAAGCCTGCATCCACCAGCTCTGATGATGTTAGAGATGAGAAGGTAACGAGCCGGTCAGCCAATGAACTGTGTACAGCCGCCCCCTGTAGCACTCTTTTCTGGCACGTATCTGAATGATCCTGAATTTAGCCTTGAGGAGCAAATACTGTGTACAGTCTTACAGTTAACCATTAGCATAAGGTTGTTTTTTTGCATTATGTACGGTTGCATTATTGCACTATGTGCGTTGTTTGTTTTTGAAAGCTTTTAACAGTATGATGTAATCCCATACAAATAGGGATTTGTTTGTTTATTAATTGTTATTTAGATTTTTTTAGACTTTTGTGTGAACGGTGAAGTAAACTTGTACTTTTCACTGTAACAGTTTGTTTTTGTACTGATTTTTACAGTTTGTTGATATTTTTGTACTATTTTCTCTGTCCCTGTTTCTTTTTTTATTTTGTTTTGTACTGATTGTTTGTTTATTTCCTTTTATTTTACAATGCTTTTATTTGGTTTTGTTTTTGAATGCTTTTAACAGTGTGGACTAGACTTATTTTTCCCTGTTTAAGTGTTTATTGTGTAAGTTTTTTTTTTCATTTAAAATGTTTGTTTTAAGACTTTTCACTGGATAAACTAGACTTGTTTTTTCTGTGTCTGCTGCAAGGAGTTGTTTTCTATTTTATTTATTTGTGTGTGTGTGTGTGTGTGTGTGTGTGTTCAATCACAGCTTAGCTTATTGGTTAAAATCCAGAAATGAGTGCTCATAATGCATCTAAGTGAAGTGTTTTTGCTGAGATAAATGGGAATTGTCCTGGATAGCTCTCTACCGGTATTATAAATCTCCTTTCTAATACCTTTTTTTTCCCTCTACAGGTGAAGGTGCTGAAGTGCATTGAGCCGGTCTCTCTCTCAGATGTGGTCTTGGGTCAGTATGTAGGAGATCCAGAAGGAGAAGGAGAAGCTAAACTGGGTTATCTAGATGACAAAACTGTCCCTGAAGGATCCACTCAGGCTACATTTGCCACAGCAGTGCTTTATGTAAAGAACGAACGTTGGGATGGTAAGTGATTGCTAATTAGCTAATATGTACAGTCTAGCCAAACATATCAAGTTCAAGTTGAGCTTTATTGTCATTCCGCTACATGTGGGGACATACAGTGGAACGAAAGGTCGTGCCTCACAGGACCCAAGTTTTGACCTTAAATGAAAAGCTTTACTAACCCTTTGGTTTTGAAATTTTTATTGTTTTGTGGCTAAAAATGTTAAATTAAATTTTAGCACATTTAGTTCAGAAGTTTATGGTTGGATTTAAAAATTTGTTTTAAAAAGTCTCTTATGCTCATCCTTTATGTGATAAAATACAGTAAAAACAGCAACATTGTGAAATGTTAATATCATTTAAAACGACTGTTTTCTATTTAAATACATTTTTAAAATGTATTAATTTCTGTGATGGTAAATCATAATTCTCCAACTCTTCAGAGTCACATGAGACTTCAGAAATCAATCTAATATGATGTATAGAAAGAGCAGCATTTATTTGAAATGAATTTTTGTTTTCGGTCAATTCATTATTTTGATCAATTTAATGCTTCCTTGCTGAATAAAAGTATTAATTTCTTTCATTAACAGCAAAATAAAATTGTACGGATTTAAAGCTGAACAGCAGTGTATGCCTGATGTAGCCAGTATATGTTCTTTCTCTTCCTAATATTTTATCAGACGATGAGATTACCCCTGTCTCTCTCTCTCTCCAGGTGTTCCCTTCATCCTCAGGTGTGGAAAGGCTCTGAATGAGAGGAAGGCAGAGGTGAGGCTGCAGTTCACAGAGGTTCCTGGAGACATCTTTAACTCTCAGTGCAGGAGGAACGAGTTAGTGGTGCGTGTGCAGCCCAACGAGGCTATCTACGCCAAGATGATGAGCAAGAAACCCGGAGTGTATTTCAGCCCTGAAGAGACAGAGCTGGACCTGACCTACCACAGCAGATACAGGGTAAAACACACACCTTTCATCCAGTCACACTCGGTTTCTTTTGTCCTAGTTGTCCTCTTTGACTAATAATATGTGGGAAATTACTTATTTCAACCAGAAATCTTTATTAATGTAATGTGCTTTTCTCCCTTTTCAAAGGACGTTAAGCTGCCTGATGCCTATGAACGTCTTATTCTGGATGTCTTTTGTGGCAGCCAAATGCATTTTGTACGAAGGTGCGTTTCTTACTGTGATCTCTACAGTGATGTAAATGTGATATGTTGTTATAATAATTCTGAAACATCCATTTCTGAATTTGACTTATTTCATCAAAGTGATGAGTTGAGGGAAGCCTGGAGAATCTTCACTCCTCTGCTTCATCAGATAGAGAAGGAGAAGACGCCACCCATCAAATACAAATACGGAAGGTAAAACATGCTGCCTTTATGAAAGTATTTTGTTTATGAAGTGATGTGTGTATATATATCTCTCACATTTGCTCTGGCTCTCTCATAGCCGTGGTCCTGCCGAGGCTGATGAGCTGGTAAAGAAGGTGGGCTTCCGCTACGAGGGTACATACAAATGGGTGAACCCACACAAACTGTGAAAGAAGAGGGTGACAGAAATGAGGAGCTGAAGCCTTTTTACAAAAATCAGCCCAAGATGAGTGCCTGACATAAAAGAGAGAAAAGGGCACTCAAGGGCTCTTGCATTTGAAGAAGGACCAACAGGAATAGAAAACACTTTTTTTTAGATGTTATTAATTATAACCAGCTCAATATGATATGAAATGCATTATAGGACATTTCTCATTATTTTGTTCTATATTTCGTTGGACTGAACAACATTTACAATTTTTGGTGTTGCACATAATCATCGTTATGATATTTGTACTGCACTGTCATTCCCTTTGCTCTTTATTCTTAAAGAAAAGCATGGCTTCTTTTATGCATTCCTCTTTCAACAAGCAAAAGTCTTAACATTTAAATGCTGCTCACATTTCAGAAGTGGTATAAAAGTACAATCTGCTCCTTGTATTGTATTTTGTTGCATTTCTTTTTTGTAGCAAGCTTGTAGAAATCTAAAATGAAATGCTATAATTGGACCACACAAACGAAAGATTCCTGAAGCGTGCAGGCATTAGGATTCCAGAGCATGTACTGTATGTATATGACATTTAACCATGTCTTAATGTTCCCACCGATTGGCTTGAGGAGCCACAAATGGGTTTAGTCTTATTAAAGCAGATGTATTGTATTCCACATCTCTGTAAATAATTTAATTGATGAGCTTTAATATTGGTTCCCTCATCTGGGCATGGTCTCTTTCTGCTCGCTATTGCTTTTGGTGTCAGCTCTAGATAGACACTGAGGCGGTGTCTGTTACCAACTTTGTTAGTCTATGTATTGTGAAGGTGAGTTTTTGACAGCACTGAATCTCAACACCCTGTCAGGCTGTCTTAAACAAATGATTTATTTATCAGTACATTTTGGGAATAACTGCGTGTCTGGCTTTTGTAATGCATTTTTTTTGGCTTCAACATTTGTGAGTTCTTTAACTTTTCTGTAAAAGTTCTGCCCAGTGTTTTCTATTTTATTATAATAGACAACTACTTTTACAATAAAGCATAGCTAAGATGCCTCACATGTCTCATTGCTTTTTTTTCATCTGGTCCTTTCATATTCCTTTAATAACTTTGGCTCGTTTCAGTACGGCCAGTATTGCAATACAATGAGTGAGTGAGTAGGCTTTGTCCTGGGGATTTCTGTAGTCTATGTCGATTTCTCTGACCAGTCAGTTTGTTTGTTTATTGGTCTTTATAGAGACCTTTGCACAATTGTTTAAATCAATCTTATCTGTCATGCATATGAAAATCCTGTCACGATTTAAAAACGCGTATGAAGTAAACATGAAAAACTGGAAGAGAAGTGGAAATTATTTTCAGAAAAAAAAACACTGTTGGAGTAGTTTTGGTATCCATCAAGCTTCAGGTCTACAGAAACGTCCACTTTTGGTATGCTAAGATGTCTTAAAATGTATTTATTTTTCTAACATTTAAACTTGTAAGCCACATTGTTGGATTACCTTTTGACTTTATGAATATAAACGATAGCTTGATAATTTTTTTGTACAATTATTGTTATCCATAAGGAAGGTAACACCAGTGACAATAAAGCACTTTCCCTCTGTACATGGCTTTGGGGACGAGCAGTTTTGTGGTGCTTTAATTAATTCTATATAATTATTAAAAAAACATATTGCCACATTGATGGCCCACATTGATGGTGTAATTGTTCAAATAACATATTCTTTCATTTTAAAATATAAAGAAATTGTAAGTTTAATATTTTTGAAAAGGATAGGGACAGAAAACTAGACGTTTCCATAGAATGACCCTTTAATCAAATTAAATGTATAAAAACAGAATGAAGGCCTGTTTTTTCTCTTGTAGTTTTACTCCATGGTTTTCAATCATAAATAGGATTTAAAATATAAATAATTTATTTAAAACAAATGACGAATGTAAATCTTTTATAAAACATTTTATATGTCAAAAACTAAACCTTGGTTTCGTTGCTTTTTCAAGGACTTTTATTATCGTTATCACCGGAAAGTCTTTACTATCCGAGCATCCGTTTTCCGGTCATGGGCAACATGGTTGTAGTGGTGTAGCTGTGTCCATCTGCCTGCTAATTCGATTCTATAGAATTAAACTGGCTATTTGACAGCTGTATTGACATCCTATAATATATTTATCTAGCAATCCAGAAGGCAAAATGAATATACGCAACGCACGGGTGAGTAACTGAAGTAAAGCCAAGAAATCGGCGCAGTCACCAGACTCTCTCTCTCTGTGTGTGTGTGTGTGTGTGTGTCGAGAAACCCATTTTGGGCATCATTGACGCGTTCTGTTCGATGAGACGCTGAATGTATTAAATATCAATTGTTTTTTTTATTATATCTAACGTTACGTTTTGCTGGACGCATAGACCCAGTTTACTCGTTTTTAAAGGGACCGTGTTCTGTAACGTTACTTTTGAATTATTTTACAGTCAAAACATAAATGTAATGGATTCAGTTGAATAGCTGTTAAATTTAAGGACACGATTAGATAATACACATTTAGGTCAACCAATTACCAAGCAATTCTTAACTTTGTTCAGTCTGTGGTGTAAAAAGGTCGCATTAGCAATTAAAGAAAACAAAAAATCACTTAACGTTAAGCAAAACATGGTCAGGTCAAAGTGTCTGAATAATATTTGGTCACAAATGATTATCAGTTTTACTGGTAGCCCACTCTATGAAGAATTTTTGGGCATAATGTCACAGTTTACTTGATTTTGCTATCCTCACTTACATACATTAAATATAGTCCTGCACCCACTAGTAAAAAATGTATCTATCTGGTGTCTGAATAATGTTTGGTTTGACTGTATGTCTATTTTACACTTACGTCAGTCAAGCACCAAAACAGTCAT
Source organism: Oxygymnocypris stewartii (assembly GCA_003573665.1). Lineage (NCBI taxonomy): Eukaryota > Metazoa > Chordata > Actinopteri > Cypriniformes > Cyprinidae > Oxygymnocypris > Oxygymnocypris stewartii. The sequence goes on from QVTF01020812.1 coordinate 2,908,701, forward strand.
AGTTTAGTTATACATGACTATTTTCCAGCTTCTCTCTGAATATTAGAATTAAACGATTAGTTTTGGTTAATGTGAGTGATTCAGTATTACTGCAGGTTGCTCAATTATTTCTTCGTTTACCTTGTTTCCAGCCAGAGGATCTGATGAACATGCAGCACTGTAACCTGCTGTGTCTTCCAGAGAACTATCAGATGAAGTACTACTTCTACCACGGCCTGTCCTGGCCACAGGTCTGAGACTGACCCCGATCTATACAAACACTGATTATCATATGCTGAACTGCTTCACTGAACTGCTGCGTTTGTTTTCCAGCTGTCATACATAGCAGAGGATGAGAACGGGAAGATAGTGGGATATGTTTTGGCTAAAATGTAAGTTTTGATTTTATTTATTGCTTTCATGTGTGAAATGTCCATAAAAGCTCCAAGTTAAGTTAAAGGGATACTCTACTCAAAATGGACAATTCTGTCATAATTCCCTCATGTTGTTCCAAACCTGTATGACTTACTTTCTGCTGTGAAACTTAAAGAAGGTATGTTGGTGACCAAACAATTTTTTTTCCATTAATGTTCATTATATGGACAAAACAAAATCTACTGGAAGGAAATGGAAATCCAAACTGTTTGGTTACCGACACTTTTCAAAATATAGTTTTGTTCTACAGAAGAAAAAAAAAGTCTTACTGGTTTGGAACAACATGAGGGCAGAATTTTCCTCATCATTACCCTTATCATTTACATGAAGGTAAATAATGATAGAATTTTCATTTTTGGGTGAACTGTACCTTTAAGAAAGGTTATTTTGTAAATAATTATAATTAGTATAATAATAAATTAATTAGGTACAATTCATAATTATAATGTAATACATTTGAATTAAATAAAATACAGAATATTCTTTTAGTAAATTGCATATGTAAAATTTTACAGGGAGGAGGATCCTGACGACGTGCCTCATGGACACATTACATCACTGGTAGTGTTTTTAATCAGAATACATTTTCTATTCTATCGTTGTCTTTCATCCTGTAAATAAATGCACTTGTGTGTTAATACAGGCAGTTAAACGCTCCCACAGGCGTCTTGGACTGGCTCAAAAACTGATGGATCAAGCCAGCAGAGCCATGATTGAGAGCTTCAATGCCAAATATGTCTCTTTACATGTCAGGAAGAGGTAGGGTGTACAATCTCGATCATCATATCAGGCCTGAGAGACTTTCTGGAGTGATTTTCCTGACCGTGTTTCTGTTTGTATTTCAGTAACCGGGCCGCTCTTCACTTGTACTCAAACACACTTAAGTTTCAGTGAGTATCACTTCTTTTTTCCCAGTTCTATTATATTGTATTGTGAAAGAATATGGACTGTCAGTCAATTACAACTAAATGAATGAATTACAAATCTAATTTCATAAAATTCTAGATGGAGTATAACACAATGAACTAACTGCAGGTGTCTCTTATCATTCACAAGGTGTTTTTAAATTGAAAACAATGCAGAGCAATGAAGACATTCTGTGTTAATGACCCTTCAGACGTAGTTCAACTTCAAAAACATCGGTATAATTAAATGGATGATTAACTGCTAATTGTAGTAAATTAGTGTTAAATTGACAGCACTAGAATAAACCTATTTTCAAAAACAGCTCTGTTTTAACCACCATTTATAACTGTGTATGAATATGTATCATGATAAATTGGAGAGGCATTAAATGCATTGTGTTCTTTTCTTTATGTTGTGATATTGGATTGCATCACAGTCATACCAAATACTTCCTGATGCTGTATTTTAGGATTAGTGAAGTGGAGCCCAAATATTATGCAGATGGAGAAGATGCTTATGCCATGAAGAGGAATCTCACACAGATGGCAGATGAGGTATGTGTTGTTGCAATAACACATCTTAAAAGGTTTGTTCACCCAAAAATGAAAATTCTGTCATTAATTACTCACCCTCATGTCGTTTCAAACACGTGAGACCCTCTGTTCATCTTCGGAACACAAATTACAATATTTTTGATGGAATCTGAGAGCTCTCAGATCCTCCATAGATAGCAAGGGTACTTACACGATCAAGGTCCAGAAACGTAGCAAGGAGATCAGTAAAATAATCCATGTGACATCAGGGGTTCAACTGTAATTTACGAAGCTCCGAGAATACATTTTGTATGCAAAGAAAACTAAAATAACAACTTTATTCAACGATTGGTCTCCTCTACGTCAGCATAGAGCCATTTTGGACAATATCCACTGGACAGAAACTGTGTACGCTCTTCTGTGTCAGCCACACCGCGCGGATACGCCTTCTACGTATATTTACGCTTTGATTTGAACAAAAACAGCGCATCCGGTATGCGGCTAACACAGAAGAGCATACGCAGTTTCCATCCAGCGGATATTCTCCAAAATGGCGCTAGGGTCACGCGGAGGAGACGAATTTGAATAAAGTCGTTATTTTTATTTTGCGCACAAAGTATTCTCGTAACTTCGTAAAATTATGGTTGAACCCCTGATGTCACATGGATTATTTTACCGGTCTCCTTGCTACGTGGATTGCTATCTATGGATGGTCAGAGAGCTCTCCGATTTCATAAAAAATATCTTAATTTGTGTTCTGAAGATGAACGGAGGTCTTGCGGGTTTGGAATGGCACGAGTAATTAATGACCGAATTTTCATTTTTGGGTGAACCATCCCTTTGAATGAAGACGAATATACAATTTACCAAATTGTATCCTGAGCCTCTACACCCACTGAACATATCTGGAAGAATAATAGAGGCAAAAATCTTTTTTTTAATCTTTGGTGAAACAAACCACAAATATTCAGTTTGCAGATTTTCCAGCTGTTTGATTAAGACTCTAACAGTAGTCATGATGTATCTATGTCGATCTCAGAAGGAGGCTTGTGTCAACTTAGAGTTGTGTGCCAAGTGGTTTTTAAATAACTAATCAAAAATATGTATTTTTATCTTTGATAATTACTGCCCAATTATTATAGGTAGAAAAGTGTTAGTAGTAGAGGGGGATAAATTGGGTTCACTTTCAAAAATTAAAACGCTACTGGTAGCTTTTAAAAAAAAAATCACTTTTCTTTATTCTCCAGATTCATTGTTACCAATTAGCAAGTGTACTCACTCAAAAACACATTACACTTACCAGTTTGCTTCCTTATTCAGCGGTGAACGCTGGTATAGATGTTTACTTTTATAAAAAAAATCACCACTATGGAAAATACTAACTTTTCTTAATGTGAAGATGCAGAAACCAGGAGTTCATCTGTGGGGCTCAGAGGCTCCACCATCTCAGGACACATCAGTTACTGGCCTGGTGGAGAAGCTGACGGTGCAGGATGGAGAGAAGGAGGGAGATGGAGACAGCGGAGGAGAGAGTAAAGAAATGAGCGAGGTTAGCGAGGCCACGGAGAGCACAGACATCAAAGACTCCTCGTCAGACTCTTAACTCACATCTCTGTGTGTTCACACTCATCAAATAGGTTTCAAATTGGTTTACAGTGTTTATATGCTCTGATGGTTTTATTTTCAAAATACAAGTAACTGACCTTGTATAAGCGGTCCATAACTATGAAATTATTTGTGAGGAGATTTGTCAATAAAATTGAAGATTAAACATCTTTTGTGGTGGTTTCATTATCTTGCCAAAAACAAACAAGAAAAACATTATTTTTTTATTACTGTCAAATGTATGGCTAAGAATAGGTAGTTAATTTAAACATTTTTTTGGACTTTTATGTCTTAGAAGTTAATGAGAATGAATTAATTACATATTTTACTTCAATAATCCAGGAGCTAGTAAAAATGGATTTGGCAAAAATGTGTAGTGCTGAATGAGTCTACCAATATTATTCCCCCTGAAAAAGATTTTTGTCAGAGATTAGTGTTATGCAAACATACAGATTACCTTGAATGCAAATCGAGTAAAAGCCAAACATTTTATTTAAGATTTTATTGTTGCTGCCTCTTTAAGACCTTTGCCGCGCTCCCACTTGAACTTTTGTCTTTTCTGTCAACGTAAATGTTTGTTAAGTTAACGTAAATGTAAATAAGTTTTCAACTGCTCCGTTCATCAAAAATAGCATCTTTACAAGTTAGATTACATTGCGATGTATTAATACAACAATCCTCGACAAAAAGTGTTGCACAAACTGTTAAAGCCAGCCTGACATAAAACGGACCGTGTTAAAAATGAACGCATTTTTGGGATCCATCAGTGGTATGTGCAGAGCGACAGATGAGAGGCTTACCAACAGCCGGAGACAGCACAAGGTTTGGCACACTTTTCCCCATTTTTCTTACTCCTGGTGTTTGTGAAGAATAGCATACCCCACTTCATCTTTATCACGGTGACTGGTTCGCCCAAATGATTGACTACTTAACACAAAACATATTTGTGGCGCTCACTATATGTTATGTAGTGGGTATTGTTAAATAATGTTACTGACTGGCTCATTGCTGTCAAACTAATATTTTGTTTAATTTACCTGTATAATACCCTTTTAAATAGGGCAATATTTCACTGTGGTCCGGCAGAGGGCAGTAAAGTTATAATTTTGGCAACATTTTGCATAATAAAATTAGTGCTGGGTGTCTTCAATAATTCACATGTCAAGGGCCCTTTGGTGGATTTAGATTTTTTAATGTCTTTTATTGTTCTAAACTGAGAATTGTAAGACTGGCTTACATGCGTTTAGTGGGCCTACCAAACTGCCCATAAACTGATATGACGTTTAAATTGTAAAGCTTTTAAATACTCATAATGAAATACTTGTTCATTACGGTTTAATTTTACTCAATACATTGTAATGTGTGAATGACAATGACACATATAGCTAAACTTTAGCTTCTTATCTGTAGCTTTGGTTAAAATGACGGTATACATATTTTTGGCTTAATGCTTATGAATTTTTTTCTTCCACAAATTAGTTTTTAGAGCAAACATTAATTGGTTGACCCCCTGTGTTGGAAGAATAATCCTCAACTGTGTTTAAAATGGGAAAACTTGGAAAAAGAGTTGCTGCATGAATGCTGTAATTATCTTAATAATAGTTTCTAAAAAAAAACACAATTGAGAAAAGGTCCAGAGTGACATTTACACTATCGTGTTTATTGACACTATAAATACATGAACACAAATAATACATTTTCATGTGCACTATGTGTAGCCATTCACAGACATTCACACCATTTATTGAAGTGGTTTATATGAATATATGTGCATGTTGAATTTTACAGTTCAGGACCTCATCAAAGTGCCAATCGTGTTGTGCTTATTCTTATATAACTGTTTGCTTGTCCAAGGGAGTGCAGCTCCCCTCCATTCCCAACCCCCTGGGTCAAATGATTTGAGTACACTCTACTCTCTCCATTAGTTGAGGAGCACCATGGAATTGTTTGGCCACATGAACTGCACTCTCTCCATGACCTTTCTGATGTTGGCCCTGTCCCTCTGTGCAGTCTGTCTATGAAGTCACGTGTGTGACTCAGAAGAGACTGGTTTCACTTGACTCCAGGATTTTTGGAAGAGGTACCTGTGGATGTGAAACAAAGTAGAAACTCCTTTGAAATGATATCAAATTTGGCACTTTCTTCTTGGACCCATTGGATCATTGACAGCCTTTCTGTTTGCTTTACAGAAATCCAAGTCAATAACATAATGACACGTACGGTCACCTAGAAAAGTGAAAAGACATGCATCTTTTCATCAAACTGCTCAATATCAGCCTATAGATCATAAATGTGTGGAACAAGTTACTCATTGAAGCTGAGTACTTTGGATTAGCGATTCAAAAAGTGAGCAGTAATGATGTTTACCATTATAAACACCAAATAGTTTGACATAGTAAATGGTTTGACTAAAAACATGTCATCTTCAAAAAATAAGAACTTGCCAACACATTTTTGGCATGTTCACACATTTTCACATTTAATTTATTCATTCAAGAATAGCTCAGTTAAATACTTTGTTACAATTACACAAGCACATTCTTGTTAATATATTGTCAGCCAGGTGATAATGTGAATGTTTAGTTTATAAATATGCATAATGAGTAAAAATCCAATTTATATGAAAACATTTTACACATAATTACATTTAAAAAATGTAAATGTATTCTATATGAGTTGTTAACTTAACACCGGAGTTATCACTCAAATTCTTGGGGGCCAGAGAAAGAATTTTAATGGGTCAACTCCATGCACAATGAGTATTCTATGAAAGTATCATAAAGCTGCAGTTCTCGACTGGTACCCCCAAAAGGTATTTTTTTGTAAGTATGTTCTGATAACATCAAAGAAAGCCGGGTAAAACCATCAAAGATTATCATAAACTACCAAAGTTAGCATAGAAAAACAAATTGGATTTAAAAAAAAAAGAAATAATCATGTTTGTTGTTGTCATAGTGCATCTATTCAAACTAACCGGGATCTTAGCAGTATCTTTATATCAGTATCTTAGTTAATCTTTCATTTAATAGAAGCTACTCAAACTATGCAATCTAAAAAGAAAATATCTTGAAAATACCTACAACTTATTGAAACCTTTTTAAAAAATTGTCAATTTACCTAAATTCAGACAATGCCTTGTTATTAATTTTGTAAATGTGGGCCTACGTCTTATTTCGTCAACCCTACTCCTTAATTTGAACTCTAACCTGTTTCAGCACACCTGACCTGTTATTTTTTCGAGTGATCCTGAAGACTTTGATTAACTGGTTCAGGTGTGTTTGATAGGATTGTAGCTAAACTCTGCAGAACAGTGGGTCTCCAGGAGCAGGGCTGAAGACCTATGGCCTACATAGTTAATGGTAATGTAAGTTTAATGTACATTTTATTGTTTGAGTTTTAATGACTTTTAATGACCGCAATAACATTTCCAGTTGTCCCTCCCCAACAATGGCCAACACTCAAGCTGATGCACACTATGCACTCAGCTAATGAATTGCTAATTTGAGAAACTTCAACATTACATACCGCTTTCAGATAGGCCACGTTGCTCTGTCGAATCTCATTGAGCAGATGATCCCGAGGTGTTTCCTCCAATTTAGGTGGTTGTCGCCTTCGAGGAACCGGCTTTAAAGTCTTTATCATATCTTTCAGGTTGGCTCTCTCATCTGCAGGTCCTTCTCTTGCTGTACCTCTTTGTTTAGGAACACTCCTTAGCTGAACAGTAGCTCTTCCTTCTTTACTTTCATCCCATAAGTTTAATTCCAGAAGCGGATCCCTTCGTTTCAGAGTCTTTTTCAGATGTACTTCCTCTAAGAGGTTTCCTTTGTCTGAACTAGGAGGACGCTGTTGTGGGGCAGGATTTTGAGTCTTGCGGAGCAGATGAGGACTCGGTTGTGGCGAAGGTTCAGGAGAGCCTTCAGGAGTCTCTTCAGCTCCATTATGAGAACCCTGTAATAGGGACAATGGTATGTATCCTCCAAGCATTTCCAACATGCCATGGGGCAAGTTCAAGGAGTCCTCATACATCTCCAAGACCTTCATCTGCTCTTTCATCTGCTGGTGCTTCTGCTCCTCCATCCTCTGCTGCCGTTGACGGTCCAAGTTCCTGGTGAGGAGATTGGTGACCACCATCCTAGGCCCTGGGAGTTCAAAGTGGTTGCCCATCTTCAGAAGGGTTTTGTTAGCCTTGAGGAGACGAGACACTTCCATTTCTGCATGGTGTCCTAGCATGTGCCTTTGGTTGTGGAAGCGGAGCTCAGTGAGTGTCTCATTGAACTGTAGACAACGTATTATTGCGACAATCCCTTTTCCTGTGATGAAATTGGATTCAATATTTAGTGTGGTGATGCTTCTGTTCTCTCTGAGCATGTTAGCCAGAGCGAATGCCACATTTTCATCTGCACCAGTGTTTGCGATGCTAAAGGTCTTAACGTTTCTGTTCTTCTTGAGCGCGTTGACATAATCAAGGAGCATTTCTTTAGGAATGTTTTCAATGTTGTTAAGATTGACATCTGTGACAGAGGGGTTGTTGTTGCGGATCTTAACCAAAGTGGTCTCCAAATTGGTTTCATTCCCAGAAGGTCTTGCAGTCTTTTTAACTAAAGCACTTCCACCTAGTGCAAGTTTTGGGATCTTCAGCTTGGATATGACTCTTTCCTCTTTCTCGGGAACCCAGTTCTCATATAATGAGGGAGCAGGTTCAGACTGGGTGGAATATGCTTCAGTCTCCCCATTCACTTTAGATTCTGTCTCATTAAGTTCTGATTGTTCAGTCTTTTCTTCAACATTTGTATCGGAAAACTCTGGAGGTGGCTGTAAACCATCTTCTGAGGTCACTACAGGGCCAGATGCATCAGGTTCTATCTTAACAGGCTGGTCTTCCTCAACCTCCATTATCACTTCTTCAATTACTTCATCAACAACAATATCTCCATCTCCTCCTTCAACCTCCTCTATGATCTCCTCATAGACATATTCCACCTTTTCAACTTTATCTTCTTTTTTTGCTTCAAGCGCTTCTTGGGCTTTCTTCTGATGATGACAAATGGACAAAAGGGTCAAGTCTGAAGTGTTGAACAACTTTTAAAGACTACGAATTACGAAACATTGAATCTTCAACGACTTACTCAAAGCCTAAAAATAGAATGTCCCATTTTAAATGCTGCATGACAGCACAGTTGCTGTTTCAAGGCATTTGTTGTTGTAGTGTTATTGGCCTCTTAGTTGCAGCAGTTATAAATAGTCAAAATTGATGATTAATAACCAGAGCTCCAAACTGAACCGTTTATGAGACATGTAATACACTGAATGCAAATAATGCAGACAGTAACTACAGTTACCTGACTGGGTAATAGAGTTGTGGGAACTCTCTCCTCATCCAGCATACGTTTGGACTCTTTCTCCCAGTACATATATTCCACCAACGATCTGTGATCAAATGATCCAGTGGGTGGTTTTTCAGTTTGGTCTTTCTGTCTCATTCCCACTGGCACTCTATCGTCAGGAGCGATTTCTTCCATCTCACTCTGGAGCTCCTTGAGCTCCTCTGCTGAAAGGCCTGCCAGAATCTCATCCTCATCGATCTCCTCTTCTGACTGGGGCTCACTGCAATCTGAATTTTTTTTAAATAATCATATTTTTCTTCATAGGCAAACTATTTATCATTATGTGAATACATTGCGTTAAACAAATGAAAGTTGGATATCAGCCCAAGTAGCTTCTTATGTATGCTGTTAAACAGCTGAGTCCTTTCTGTGCCACTGGTATCACCAAAACAGGTTTCCTGAACAACCCCCTGCTTGATATTATTTAGATAAACAAGGGAATAAATAAATACACAAACTAGACAAATATGTATTATGTTAGAAATCATGTTGTACTGAAGGACAAGATGGCTGTTATTTTCAGTACAACAACATGACTGCGAGTGTGATACTTATTAAATATATGTAACAGTTCCATCGCTTAAAACTACAGTATGATACGACCACCAGTTTTAGCAACGGTCTACTGGGAGCTAGTTAGAGATGGAGTAGTCTGAGCGTTAAACTCATTTTCTTCCAGCACCTCAGAGCTTTTTACAAAGATTCCCGATGTTCTCAGGATTAATGGCAACAAACAATTTAATATATTAACAACCAAGGCAAAAAAATGCAATACCTTGGACTGTCGTCTTTTGAGAAGCGTCTCTCTGTCTCATTCCCACCGGCACTCTCTCGTCAGGAGCGATGTCGTCCATCTCACTCTGGAGCTGTTTGAGCTCCTCCGCTGAGAGGCCTGCCAGAATCTCATCCTCATCCATCTCCTCAGCGTATGACTCCTGATCAGTGTGCTTAGACATGTCCACTTTTGTGTTTTCAAGAACTCAACTACAGCCACTGGTTTCAAAGTGCTGTGTGTGTCACTCAGCTCTGGGCGGGCGGGCGGCAGAACTCAAGGACTTATCCCACATGTACGATCTAAAATAACCTCCATTCAACAGAGGGGGTGGTATTTATGGAACATACGGGCATATACTTTTTTCAGCAGCTTGAGTCAGCTGGTCCGTCCTCTGCATTTCAACATGACAGACTTGAGAGAGAGAGCTTGGTGGAGAAAAACAGCAGCAGGTGGACATGCCAGTCAAGTGACCCCAGAGGCTCAGACCCCAACAACTTTGCCTACAAATATTTATCTGTCTGGAATTACAAGATGAACACAAGAAAAGAGAACCCCAACTGGGTGGTTCCATGGCCAGTAAAACAGACATGTTCCACGTGTTTAATAGCTATGTGCCATCAGTGCTAGAAATATAGTGATTTGAAACCGCTCTGACCCCTAGTCCTCCACAGTTCTATGAGGACAGAAATAAAATCTGTCTCATGTTGAACACAACAGGCGGGGAAGCTGGGCAGTCAGGAAAAGCAGGCTGATATAGGATGGAAAGACTCCACAGACATTAGTACTGTTTAGTGTTGGAGGGAAATTCTTAATCAAGTGTAGTTTGTCTGAAATGTTTGGAAGGCTAAAGGGTATGTCTTTCATAATGACATATTGAGAGAGAAAATGTGAAAAAATCACCTCAAGATAGAAACATTACATTATCACAGTATCCACTAATTTTGGGATAATAAACCAGCAGAATAAACCACGTTATAGTGTTACATATTATAATAATCTTGGTGATCCCTTCACATTGTTGTGGAGTAACTAGTTATATGTTATGGTGTTATGTAATTTAATTATAGAATACATGTGATCGTTACATTTACTAAAAAATATGTAAATTGAAAATGTCTACTTATGAAAATGTTAACGGCTGAGTAATATAAATTTGTTGCGTTGACTATTTTAGATGTGCGCTATGCCTCGTGCCATTTAAAGGCCTATTCTGATGCTTTTGATTGGTTGTCTTGTTTAAATTTGCAGCACACCACTTCTACAAATTAAATCAATCCACATTGCTGCTGAAAGCGTACGGCTACAACTTGTCTCAGAGTCAATTGACTGATTAACAGTTGAAAACATTTGCTAAAAATTTGGAAAAAGAGTAAAAAATGTAATCAGTTAAATTGCAGTTTGTGCGCTACTTGTGTCGTCTAGCGGAACTACAAAAATAAAGCATGTTCAGGGCTCTAGAGTGCGACCTAATTTCTCAAGGGTGCGACTAACAAAAATCCGAGGGCGCACTGGTGCGCCCAGCCGTTCGAGAAAATAAAAAAAAGTCTCCGCGACTTAGAAAAAGTCTCTTTGTGGTTCAACAAAAGACACACCCGTTAGGTTTATATCGTGGTCTAAACCAATCAGAGATAGTGAAGGGCGGACCCCCCTCCTCTGATTGGCCTTGGTACAGATGTTCCTGTATGTGTGTGTGCGCGTTTACAAATGCGTCACGTGTGCTGCTGCAGTCAGACAGAGAGAGAGGGGCGTAGTAGAGATGCACGCAGTGTTGCCAATTTAGCGACATTTAGCGCCTTTGTAGACCAGCATAGCGAAGTTTTTTTTTTTTTTCAAAAAAGCAACTAGTGACAAATCGAGCCGGCGACTCGGCTAACCTTAATGGCGCGAGATTAGCGCACACGTATCTTTCTCTGCATCTGCTTTGTTCAGCGAGCGTCTGAGAGGAGCCCGTTCAGTTAAAACAGATATTATTGCTTCTCTAAATGTACATGCAAATATAGCCGAAATCACAACACATGAATTGTCTTTGTCTTGTCTTATATTGTGTATTATTTGATTTCATCAGACAACGGCTCAATAAAATTATAAATTAGTATTTTTGTGCAGACTCGCTTCTTGGAAGGGAGAGCTGGTTATGTATTCTTAAAGGGATGTGTTTCATTCACACTATTTCATATTTATCCCGTTGACTGACAACAGAAACAGTCAAATATATAAAGTAAAACAGTTTTATTGAGAATTTGGCTGCATTAAAATACAGTATGAGCACAGAGAGACGATTAGACAGAACACAACAGTTATTTTTTTCTTTACTTTTAGTCATTTAGGAGATGCTTTTATCCAAAGCGACTTACAAATGAGAAAAAGTAACTAAAATTAAAAGTTAAAACTATAAATATTATATACACACACATTTAAGAAGATAAAGAAATGAAATAAAAATGACAAATGCATACAACATTTCAAAACTAAATATTTAAATGAAAATAAAGCTAAAAACAATTCAAAATATTAAATCAAGAAAAGGTATGAGTATAAAAATGCTTCTAACATAACACTAAAGGCCTAAGTATACTTCTTTTTTACATGCAAAAAAGTAAACTGCAATGGAGGATAGTCCAAAAGATGTTCAGTTTGAAGCCCTTAAAACACTTTATATTTTATTTTTATTTAATTTATCTTGAGATGTTTTAAGCTTAAATCTCATCTCTTCAGTAAGTTGCCTTTCCTGTAGAATTGTGCTCCAAATAAAGAATGTTATGTTGACCAGATTGTTAGTTAATCGTTTACTAGTCAATATTGCCTCTATAAAAATTTGGGTGCACCTAACTTTTGTGCCGGTGCACCTAAGAAAAAAAGTTAGGCGCACCAGTGCACCCAGTGCAAAAAGTTAGTCTAGAGCCCTGATGTTTTTAACCCTTTACGATTCCTGTAAAATTTGCCTAAAACGCCTAAAAAAGGCATACCCAAAGTAAATTGCATGCTGTTTTTGAGCCATTTGGATGATATGCATGATGTTGGTCTCCTTTGAAAGGTGACACTCTGAGGTTTGTTTCTCAAGAGTCAGAATCACTGTAAGTCTTACTGATATTGAGTAATAGCACTTTGAATACACTAAAAAAAATGCATTTTGTTTGTAAATAGAAGCCTGCAGATGACTATAGCTGGGAGGTATGAACTGGAAAATACATTGGGATCACAGAATGAAGCCTTACCAAGCCAAATTTTGCATTTGATAAACATTATATTAGAAAATTAGTGTTTTACACATGTTTATCTAATTTTATGTCTAGACGCTTCCAAAAAATTTACACTTGGGAGACTCCAAACGACCCTTTGTAACCAACGACACATACAATGCTGTAATTCTTGAATGCTTTAATGTACAGTCATCATTTTGGGCTCTAATGAAAGGTTACACTTAGAGCTATTCAGTTTCTCATCCAGATTCACTGTCAATAATTGCTGACACATAGTAACTGAAGCATAAACACATTATAGTGACATTTATTTATAGAATCCAAAATGTGTACACTTTTAAAATTACATATATATTTATAATTTATAATCTAAATACATTTTATCCTATATTTCTATTTCTGTACACAGTACATTATTTAATTTGTGGGTTTGTTTCTTATATTGGTGTTATATTGCATCCCTACTGTGTTATTCCTATGTATGTCTGTACTATCATGCATGTCTGCATTATGTCAACAAAAAGTGGTCTGATAAAGACACAGATTGTACATGCTGTGTTTATTGTATCTTACATAGTTGAAATCACAAGAATCTCAGCTTTCCATGGATATATGACAAATATGATTTTCTTCTTTTTTTTTTGACGACTTTACCTGCCGTCCCGCCGGCGGTACGCAAATGCCGCTTTTACGCATCACACCTCCCCCAACTCAAGCTCCACAAATACAGCTCTTACGGGTCTATAAAAATGAAAGCATGTCTCAACAGATAAAAGTGGATGACTTAAAAAAGAAAGGAATAATTATTAGGACATATTAGGAATACTTTTAATTTGCAGTTTAGCTTGCCTGTTGAGAAGAAACTTGTCTTAACAGTTGAAACCCAAACATTCCATCAAATTTGTCCATCTTGTAAAATCACTTCCAGTGTTTACCTTTTTACCCTGTTGTCTATCTTTGTGTATTTTGGCAGGTCTTTGAATTTTGGCTTGAACTTCTGTAAGTGAAACAGAATAAATTTTTCCACACTGGATAAACACTCCTCTGATTCAGCCTACTACAGAGCCACGCCCCCAAACGCTCAAATATATAGGATGACATGCAAGTGGGACATCCTATCATTGCTTTCAGACCGAATTCAACGATTGGATGAACATTGTATTGTCCCGAGCCTTCCACAGATATATGTATATATATATTTTTTTTCTTTTTCAAATTAAGACCACTTTAATTATTGTTTGTTATCAGGATTTGAAGAGACATCCAACCAGTATTAAAAAAAAAGATTCTACAAAAATAGCCCTGTCTAGCATGAATGTGTTATGTTAGATCATTCATTTCTAAAATTCAGGGATGTTTTTTTATTTAATGCAAGCAAACCATATTGCATATGAAATTGATTCATTTTACTTTCTAACTGGTAAGATATTTGCTGAAGATTTGCTTAAATTATGCTATATCTATGCGTATTAATTCATATCATACTGATTCATTAAGTCATCAAAGAATATATAGTATAGTAAAGTATAAAGTATAGTATCTGCATTGGTCCATATTGTTTAACTTGTGTGGTGAGAAGTGATGAAAAGAGGCTTAATGGTAGGTTGCAGCAAATAGCTTTGGTTTAACAGATAAAGACAGCTGGAATAAACAAGAACAACACTGGAATAAAAAAGCAAGAAATGCTATATTGTGCACCAAAATTGGTAGAATGTACATCTCTGACATCTTAAAATATAAAATGGCATGCATGGGCAATACCTACATGTGCATGCTCTCACAAACACTTTGAAAATTAATTACACACTGGTCACTTATAGTAAACTTGTAGGTCAAGTACATAGATGCAAACATGTTTTAATATTTATCTGTAGAAATTACCTGATTTAAATGACTGAAAAGTATCAACAAGTGCATTTAAAAATAGACCAATCATGACATCTAACCCATATTAACCCCTTTCAAACATACAGACTTTACCGGTAAATTCATTCCAGCAATTTACCAGTAAGGGAAGTTGTAACATTGGTCAATTGCCAGAATTCTTCTCTGTGTGAAAGCAGAACGAGATTACCGGTATGAGCATGTACAAGTTCAGAACACAATGACATAAGACGTGTACTCTGGGCCAATCCAGAGCCGTTGAAATAAAAAATTCAATGCCTCTGGGCCAATCATTACTTTCTGACGCATTTACTCCGCACGGTGTAGTTTGGTTTGAAGTCATCTTCTACGATGAACATCAACAAAAACACTGCCCGCGTATACCTCTTCATGTTTACGAACACATGTGGTTAATTTCTGATTAATGATGTCATAGAATTTACCCGTATTTTGAAATGGATGTGTGCTTTACTGGAAAAAAGGCGGAACGCCGTTGCCTGTGTGAACAGTGCATTTTTGGATTTACTGGTAACGTCATTCTGTTCATTTTACGGCAATTTACTGGTATTACTGTGTGAAAGGGGCTATTTACTTGCAGAAATGAATTGAATTCAAATTATGCCATCCAGTTTGTTTTTATCCAGATTTTATTTCAATTAAAAGTAAATAACACAATAAATTAAACAAACAGGAAAAAAAGCTAAATGTCCAATTATTTGGAGGGATTTGGACAGCAATTTTGCCTGGCACTTGGGCCAATGACATTTGAGGTCTAAAGCTTGTACAATTTCTCATTGCAAAGAATACATTTCCCACAATTCCACATGACAGTGGCCATCCTTCTTAATTCAGATGCAGAGTGATGGCATACAGTAGAGCACATCCAAAACTTGAGCATGTTTCCAAGGGCAACAGAATTAAAGCTGCGATTCTTCTTTCAAGTGGCCCTTCATAACATAACACCATAATCTGTGCTTTTTCAAAGTAGAGGGAAAAAAAATGTAATCAACCAAGCTATTCACTGTTTAATCAAAGCTTTGCACCTGTACACCAAATCGAAACAAAAGCACTAAATGTATACAAAGTATACCAGATTATTATTTTTTGGTATAATATTCATTACTTAGTGTACGTTAGTAATATAGAAGCGTGTGCTGTATATACCTTTCTGTCAACACAGTAAGTTAAGCTCTCAGAAGGTTCATCCTTCAAAAACAAAATAGAATAATAAGGGAAAAAAATGTTCTCAAATATCACTCAGAAATGCATGGAACTGGCACAATATAATTACTTCTGAAAGCCACATGGCTTGCTGTCCATAGAAAGGCAAGATTGGAAAGTTTTACACTGTTTTTCAAGAAAGTAAATATAAAAATGAAACAGATAATAAAGCTTAGCCTCCAGCACTTAATAATAACAATAACAATAATTATAATCATAATAACAATAAGAATTACAACAATATCAACAGTAACCATAATAATTAAAATGTGTTAATCATAAGTAAAGCATAATAAAGCGTTTTATTCCCATTGTCAAAGATTCTGGCACAGATTGTTAAAACAATGAGTAAAAAGACATTCATGAACCCGGTCCTTCACACACTCTCACACTCTCTCTCTCTCTCTCTCTCTCTCACACACACACACACACACACACAGACACACACACACACACACACACACACACGCACGCACACACACACACACACACACACACAGACAGACAGACAGACAGACAGACAGACAGACACACACACACACACAGAGTCAAACAGAATGGTAAGGATGTGTAAAAAGACTAGACAATCTCTCCCTCAAACACACACAAACTAAATAAATAACCATTTAAACCCAATAAATGAACAGCAATTTCACTTTACAGCACACATCAGTCCCCATGGTCTCATTACAAAATGTTTTTGTGTTTCGTCGTCTTAAATGGACTGACAATAAAAGAAAGCTGTGGTTCACTGATTAAGAAATTGATGCATATGTCTGAATATTCCAGAAGTTAGAGCAATAAATATTTAGTGGGAAGGCATGATATCTCCCGTCACATCACACGGCTTTAAGATTTCAGAGGCAGACTCAGTACAGTACAATGGCAAGGCTGCGAGGAAACGCGAAATATGTCAAATGTAAAAAGAGGGATGAGAGGAGAGAGTCTGAAACCGCTTCGGTAAAGGCTTTTGAATGATGTTAGCTTGAGTTAAACACCCCCCACACACCAAACCTACAAAATACACACATTTGCATACAGGTTTTTTGTTTTGTTTTTAATAGAAACGGACCACATTGGAAACCCTCTGTATAAAACCATACCCATCCCTGACTGTGTCCACTATGGAATGCAAATAATGAGGAAATATTACAGTGGAACACAAGTAATATTTTCATAAATCTAATCGTATACTCTCTCTCCTCCAGTCTCTCTGCTTTGCCATTGCTGAAGACTAGTTTTCTCTCCAATAATAGAGAGAATAAAGATTGTTGAGAACTAGAAAGAGTAGTTTCTGCATAGTGTTCACCCATCTTCCCCTTTACCGTTCTTTGTCGAGAACACAAAATCAACATCTCACTTATATGTATCTATATACATGATTTTCCCCCTTGATATAAATGTTCAGGAATGAAAATTGCAACGAAATAAAACATTACAAGGCATACATTATAATTAGCAAACCTAGCACAAATGTTCATATATAACAGTCATAAGGACATACTGTGTATCCTTAAAGGTAGGTGCGGTCACCATATTCATCTATGTAAATTGGAATAAAAATGTAAACCACAGAAACAGGGAATCGATAGGAATCTAGTCAATGTTTAAAGTGCAGTCTGTTGCAGTTTCTCTCCGCAGAAAACAACAATGTGCCAAAAAAAAACTGGTGCAAGTCTTCTGACAAGTGAACTGCTGCGCAATAGATAAGCCAGCGCCCCCTGGTGGCAGCTGACCATATGGCAAGAGCTCATCTTTCGTACACTTTGTCTGACCCATCAAAGCGTGATACTAATTTGGACAATCTCCCGAGACCACACAATCTCTTTTGTCTGAAGAAACAGCAAACACATACACAGAAACCCGTTTGGTCCTCAAGGAAGAAAGGAGACAAACTGAAGCCTGGGTCAGAAGCACATGGAGTCGGGCGAGAGGACTCTCCACTGTCTCTCCTTTGGTGGCCCTGTGGGCATCTCAATGATCTCTTTGTATCCGGCTCCTTCCACATGCTGAGATCCGATTGCCCCGCCTAAAGCATATCTCCTTACAGGAACAGGTGGTCAACCTTGGACAAGGATCCAGGCATTGGACTAGGAGATCCAACTGAAGTCTTTCTCACTTCCCGTCCTGGCTTCTCCTTCCAGAGCCGAGTCACTTTCCTCTTTGCCATCGTCTATTGCTCCGTCTTCTCGCTGCGACATCCCTGAGCCAGCCCGCCATTTCCCGTTCTCCTCTTCTCCTTCACCTTCTCCCATCAGCTCCGCTTCCACCATCATCTCCTCTTCCCCGTCGCCATCGGCGGTGTCATCGGGGAAACGGTGGTCACCGGGATACAAGAGTTCCTCTTCTGGCGAGCCATCCTCGCCATTCTGGTCCAGCAGGGCAGCCATGCCTCGACCCGAGCAGTCTGCGCAGACACCGTGACGCCGAGAGCCGTGCTTGATGCCCACGCTGGCAGCCGACATAAAGACACGACTGCATACTTTACACACGTACTTCTTGTCCTTGCTGTGCACCTGAGAAAGAGTGAACATGCCTTGTTAAGAGACAGCACTTCATTTATTTTCAAAAAATTTCTGTGGCAGTATGATTATAATACCATTATACAATATTAATTGTACCACTATGTGAGGCTTAAAGTGACCCTGTTTACTCTCGGAATTAAGGGTGAATCCCATTTATCTGTCTTACCCCTTCCCCTTTGTCTTACCCCTAGCCCTTGTCCCTCGAAACCGAGTGGTAAGCGCTAGGGGTGAAAACATATCCCTATGAAATGAGACGCCACTTGGTTACTGTTACGTCATCATACATTGTTGCTAGCTGGCTGCTACATCACCAGAGGCGACAAGTGTTGATCGCAAACTCTCCGTCTAAAAGTGTGTCTTTGTCGATTGCGTGGGTTTTACTGATGTTTTCTCTAGTCAGAGAAACGCGGGACTGTTGTGCAAATCAGCAATGTAACGTTAGCATGGAAAAATAACGATTTTTAAAAACGTTTCAATTAAGAACATGGTTGCAAATATATATGTACAGGACTGTGTAGAGCACAAAACTAAATAAATGATTTAAGACGACAATACTCTCTGGATGATCTGGCCGCAGTGTGTTCTGGGTACCCCTTGGTTTCAAGTAAGCTCGCGAAAATGCTTGGTTTTAAGGGGTATTTACCCCTTCCCCTTAGCCCTACCCCTCGGTCAAAGCGAGAATTGGGACAGCCCTTACTCTCACGTGAACGCGCAAAACTAAGGGGAAGGGGTAAGCGGAAGGGGTAAGACAGAGAATTGGGATTCACCCTAAGACACCCTAAGACTGTGGCTGGTTGCATGCAAGTTAGTCATCTCATTTATTCTTCAACACTGGTCATTACTAAAGGGGCTTTCGCACTGGAGGAGCCTTTTCATAGGTCCTAGTACTATTGGTGAAAGTACCCACTTTTGACATGTTTTGCACCTCAGGAATTAGGAACGGTTTTAGTTCTAGGAACTCTGTTTGGGGAATCTAAATGAGCTGCTTCTTCAGAGTTGGGCTGTTGAATAAAAATTGGAATTTCGAATATTTGTTGAATTTAAAATAAAAATCCACTTTCAAATATAAAAACGTTGCATTCGAATTTTAGGCGTGCATCAGGCAGCCTTATCAGTGGCACACAAGATACGATGATGAGCTTGTTTATTCAAAATATTGCAAAAAAAGAGAACATCAATGCAGAGAAGATCTTGTTTATGGCAAACTTGAAATTAAGCTGTTAACACAGAACGTATATTTATTGCATTTCCTATAGGGACATCTATCACTATTGCACTCGCGTCTCTCAAAAGAGAGCCGCATGTTTAGAAAGCCTTGTAAAATTAATATTCAACTTTTTAAAAATGTATCTCGAGACTTTATGGTGTTTTTTCCCCCATCCCACTGCATGTCTTGTTTTTAAATTAAAAAAAGTTATCTTTGTGATTGGTATTAAACTATACATACATGCATGCATGATGCGGTTTTGTTTCTAATTAACTTAATAAAATTTGGTTTATAAACATTATTCACTCCTTTTCAAAGATAGTCGTGTTATTTTATTGCTTTGAATAAACGTGCATTATTAATATTTTTCTCCCTCTTGTGGCCTCCGGAGAGAAGCCAAAAGCTTATTCCCCCTAATTGAAATTATGCCTTTTAAATTTGAATATCATTCTAATATTGATAATATTTATGTACAAAATTCTAATTTAAATGTTTAGCCATTCTGACAGCCCTACTTCAGAGTAGGGTCTAAAACATTTCTATAAGAACTATCAGTGACATAAGTGTGCACTGATTGGCCAAACACATACGAAATAGAAATGGGCATTTTAAGCAAAAGTAATATTCGATAATCGCTGGGTATTATTCGATTACTATTCGAAAATCGCACCCCTCCCGCGCACGCATGCAGGCACACACACACACACACACACACACACACACACACACACACACACACATAAACAGAGAGAGAGAGTGAGAGAAACCATTCAGGCTTTCAATCTGTATGATAACAAACTGTTTAATTATTTAGAGAATAGTCTATCTTAACCCAAGCCAATTAATGGTTGTAACGTATGATTGCTGAAACATATTAATATAACATAACCAAATGACAGCATTCATAACAGAACAGTCCGTTGATTATCAACTGCTCATAAGGCTTGGATATTTCTATTTTAAAAATGAGCATGAACATTCATATTATAAAAAAAAAAAAAAAATCTTAACAGTTTGATTAATTCATCAATGAATATTGGGCTTAAAACATATTGCGCACTAAACAAAATATCATTCTTAAATCATGCTAAAACATATCGTGAACAGCCTGAATGCCTGAAAATGAACATGTTCACATGCTCGGGAAGAAGACGGAGAGCAATCTGTTCACAATTAGTCCGGGGAACTTTTAATTGATACGAGGGAATGAATATAGAACCCTGAAGCTTATCAGAATTCTCTGCCTGAGTTCGACCAGAGCCCGTGTGTGTCTCTCTCTCTCTCTCTCTCTCTCTCTCTCCTCACCATAACAAAGCTGCTGTTGCTGCCATTTAAATAGTTCCATTTTGGTTTTTAATAGCAAAGTGGTCATTATTTAGTTTAGTTTCTTTATTAATTTAATTCAGAAATCTGATTGGAACATTTTGTGTTTGTTATATTCAAGTTTTTGTTTTTTAAAATACCAAGCGGCCAGCACAAGTTTGATCAGTTTATCTTTCTCAAATAAATAACTAAATAAATAAGATTAACATCATAATATTTTAAGAATAAAGTCAAAATTACGATAATAAAATCATGTTACATTGTGTACACCTGTATACTCTGTCTGTATAAAAAAGTCTGGCATCCAACCTGTCATTCTTCACATTTAACACAAAAAACAGCACAAATATTTTGCATATAAATATTTATGGTTATCAACCAGTAGAATATTACATTATTCATTCAACAAAAAAAAAACAAATAATTTGAATGCAGCGAGCTTGTCACGAATTCATAAGTGGGAAGCGGGACGTTTCCGATAGTACGTGAAGGTGGCAGAGAAGTGCTCTGGCTCAGCGCAGTGGAGTGCATAGTTTTGTTAACTTTGTGGTTTATTATTTTGAGTTGTTTGGGACGCTGTAACAAACGGCCCCCTTACTATATATTGATGAACAGGTCAATTGTTCACGCAATCAGGCTGCACATATCAGAAGTTCCGTTCTCCGGCACGTTTAGCGCTCACACTACATGTGTGCCGGAGCGATCACATTAATCAAACGAACAGGGCTTTGGGGCTCAGATGCGCTCGGTGCACGGTTCAAAACACCCAGTGTGTATACACCTTTAGAAAATAATAGCACAACCTAATCGATATTCTATAATTAAAACGACTAATCGAATATTCGAAAATAGTGACCCATCCCTAATACGAATCACCGGCAACCGGCAACATGTGTTCTTTTCTCAGCCTCGCTGACATGTAACTGCAAGTTGTCATAGGAAATTTAGTCCGATTTCCATGCTCTTTCAATCGCATACATTTTGCCTTTATATTCCATCTCCATTATCACGAATGCCGCGAATAAAGACATTGCTGCAAGCGGCTTCAGAGTTCCTGCTGCCAGTTCAGGAGAATGGCCCAAGGGAGAAATGTGGTTCTCTAGGAACCACCATGCTGGCTAGATCCTAGAACTAAGTTCCTAGAACTATGTGGTGCGAAGTAAGTCAGTTACATAGAAAGGCACATTAGTAATAATTTTGAATCAGATTTTTTTTTTTAAGACTTAGCTAACTGCTAGTTGCTCAGACTAGTTTCTTAAACCCTCTAAACATAGTGTCTTTGTTTATGCACCCCCCAAATCAAGAGAAGAATGATAAAAACTTGTAAACAGGGTCCACCAGGCTATTTTGAGGTCGGTTTTGAGATATTTGCAAATGCATGCAATCGCATCAGATTTATATTGCCTGTAATAATCAATCCTAAAGCGTCCTGGAAAACATACAGTAAAGCATGCACTCAGTTAAAACAGGTACTTATTCTGAGATTATTGCTCAGCATATGCTGCAGCAAAAGGAATATGATAAAATACCACAATGTTCAATAAATAGTTTGATTTATTAACAATAATTTGTTTTGCCAAATAATACAGGTTACTTGTTGGGAATCTCTGATATACAGTAATTCATTAGGCTATTTACAGTTGCCAAGCAACATAGAAACTTGCTAAATTAATGCATAATGTACATTTCATCTGCAATTTATCTGCACTTTATGTCTTTGAAATTGACTTTTATGCATTTGAAATACACTTTTATCTAATGTCTTACATTGGATTAAAAGTATACATTTTATCATCACAAGGAATTCCTTTGCGAGATTGCTATAATGCCATGCTCTAGTGTGGTACATTTTATTAGCATTACATGTATACATAAACCGTAAAAGTATCTCAAACAGAACTATGCATCTGCAGTCGCTGCTGGATTCACAAGAGAAGAGAAGCATTCAGCCAATTAAAGTCTCTTGTATAGACCTTTGAATTTTTCACCACATTATAACGAAGCGGTGACAACATGTGGCGGTGTAGCATATCGGGTGCGATCCATCATGGTGTGAATCATGAATTAAGCAATGTTTAGGTGTTAAATGTTTCAGCGCTAAGCAGAAGCAGCGCTGTCTGTTATCATGTCACACTATTACAGGCCCTTTGATACGCTCAAAACCAGAGCTAATTTCTGTGGCACGTCTCTTAGCCACACAGAGACCAAGAACATGCGCCAAAGCTTGTTTATGTGTGCTTCCCTTGGGAAGATACAGTAAATACAGGCTTTAAGAAAGAAAAAAGAAGAGGTGTTAAAAACAGCTGGCAATAAGGGCAGCAGAAAAACTGAGATAAGAGGGGTTTATGGGATATGGCAGAATGCTTATTTAATAGGGGGCCACTAGAGACTCGAATGTCTCCCACACAAACATTTTTACAAAAAGCACATATGCTGTACAGTCCTTAAAAAAACCTGAAAAGAAATGTCAAACTATCGGCTTTGAAATTCAATCATTTTCACAAGATATTTATATTAAATATTTGTAATTGCATTTGATCTAATTATAAACATCCAGATGTAATAATCGAAATTGCTTCCACAATGTTATGTTAGTTGCTCTAAAAGGGATAGTTCACTCCAAAATGAAAATGATGGCATTATCACCCTCAATTTGTTCCAAACTTGTATGAGTTTCCTTCTGGTGAACACAAAAGATGATCTTTTTAAGAATGTGGTTAACCAAACAGTTAAAAGTCAATGGTAACCGGAAACTGTTTGGTTAACCACATTCTTCAAAATATGGTCTTTATTTTATTACATTTTTGGGGGAACTATCCCTTTAAGTGCTGGCATTCACTGCCGCCCCCTGTTTGTGCTGCACTCACCAGCGTGTGGCGTTTCATGTGCTCCCTCCGGGTGAACTTTTTCCCGCAGATCTCACAGGGATACGGCCTCTCGCCTGTATGTGAACGCATGTGCCTCTTCAAGATGCACTGGTGCATGGCGGAAAAACTGCAGTATGGGCACTTAAACTTCTTCCTGATCACTGTGAAGTCATTAACTGTGGATAGAGATGAAGAGATGTGATGAGAGCTGATCAGAGTTTGAACACATGCAGGTTAAACCACTGGATGTATGAGAGTTAAAATGTGAGAAGTTTTAAAGCCCTGCACATGGCATTAATACCAAACTTACTTACCAAAGCACTGGGTTAATCTCTCTCTCTCACTTTCTATTGGGTAGAATGACTTTAATTAACAGCCACTATTGTTGCATTAACATAACGGGCTGATTCATGTTAACTCTAATTATTTTCATGGGTGGAGTCAGGCTTATTTTTAGTTAGGAGCATTCTGTAAAGCCGTAAGGGATGACCCAAACGAGGACATTACTCTACATCAGAATTAGCCAACAGGAAGAACATGGCCAGGTCAAATATTACCTCAAAATGAAAAGTAAAAAGGAAGAACTTGAATTTGCTTAAAGAAAAAATGCCCATTTCATGTCCTTTCTCGACAGCTAAGCATTCATCCACCCCAAATTTCACACTACTGGTGCACAAACAAATTTGGTAACAGGGTTGTGAAATCTGCAGTTTTGCTTGCGGAATAGGGTGACTTTTACACTGTTGCGACAACGGGTTGCGGGTTGTTTTTGAAGTTAGGGGCTTGAAGTGATCTTTAAATGTCATTTTTGGGGGAACTATCCCTTCTACTCACTGCCACCCCATGTTGGTGCGTCACTCATTAGCAAACGAAAAATGGTAAAAAAAAAATATATATATTTCGGTTTTCTTTTTTTTTTTGCATGAAACAAAAATTTAAATTTGGCGTTCTTTGGAGGAATACGGTCGAGAAATGGAAAGGTTTTTTTTTCATTTTGTTTAGCGAATGGAAAATGAGATTTTGGCTTGACATTAGGGCTGTGCAATTAATCGCATGCGATTGTCATGCGTATCTCGTCCGTAAAGCCGCCTGCGATTATGAACACGGTTTTTCGTAGCTTTTGTAGCTCTATGTATTAAATGGCGCTTCATCTGAAAGCAGGTGATAGAGATTTACTACTAATCACCGAACCGGCTTTACTTACGAGATACGCATGACAGTCGCATGCGATTATTTGCACAGCCCTACTTTTGACATCTCTTATTTTGTTTGTGGTTTACAAATCGGTTAATGCTTCAATATTTCATTCACACACGTGGGCGGGGCTGAAACGCCCCTTACATTTGATTAGTCAAAGAGCCCCATCTTCTGTACTACATTAATTCATATGCAGTTAGTGAGGGTTGTTTATTACTTTCATATGTAAGAACATTAATTATGATTCTGATGATGCTGTTTTTTGTTTGCCAGATTGAATGGAATAATTGGATGATATACGGACCTCATCTATAATACATTAATGTTCATTTACAAAATCTGATGTACCTATGTAAAAATTTTCATTAATGCTTTAAAAGTATTGCTTAGTGCTATTTCTTGTCAGCTATTTCACTAAATAATGTAAAAAAACTGAAACACATAATAAAGAACCACAAATGTATGGTACGCTAATATGTATGCTTTATGTGATATTATATTGTATACGGTACTCTTCACTGTACAAGAGTACAAAAAATTGCAATGAAAAACACAGAGACATTATTAATGAGCATATATATGTATTAATAAGCATATATAACATATATGTTCATCATATTATTATAAATGCTACTTTCACATCAGTTACTGTATTTCCTGTCCAATCCCTCATATCCTTTCACTGTGTCATCTAATGGCAGACACTGAAGATAGCCAAAGCACTGACAAACTGCAAGAGGGATACTCTCCCTAACCCACCTGCCCTTCGCTACCAAAAGCAGCCCCAAAAGACAGTTTCCCTAGCAACCACAGCACCGAAACAGATTTTACTGCTCAAATTCAACAAAGAAAGACGAAAAACCCACAACTCAGCATAGCGTTTGCTTCCTATTGTTTGCTGAACAATTGTTGCACAAATTATCAACCCAAACTCACAAAACCAAACAGCAATTCCACTACTTGTTCTAATTTTTCCTTCTTCTGTTAGTAAAAGATTCAGACAGAAGCATGTACTTTGTGTTATTCATACTGTGATGACTGAAATGTCATTAGGCATTGGTCTAGACTGGCTCAGCTAATAAGCGGATGAGCACCATTTAGGTAAGAACAAACCTGAGGCCCAGGTTTACCTAATCATCCAAACATATGAAAGACCTGATGAGCATGTGCAGCTGAAATGGCCATACCAACATGTTTTACATTTACTACCTCAAAATCTGAACTGCTGCCGTGGAGTTAACAATCTACACTTTTTTAAAAGCCGATGCTCAGATCTGATCTATGACAACAAGCTTACATTTAAGGCAGCAAATAAACCCAGTGTAAGCATCCAAACAAAACTGTAGTACTACAAATCATTAGCTGGTGATAACAGGTTCTCAATTAATTTTTATTATTTGTAAAATATAATGACCAGTTTTCATGATGCTTTACATCAAAATGTATTGTCTAAAAAATTACATCCACCCAGTTACACAATAGTACGCTTACAAAATACACAATTTACAGAAATCTCTGGTTCTAGTCTAAAGGATTTTTTTTTTCATTTCAGCAAATAAAAAATAGTGCAATTGAAAACAGACTGAGATTTCGGATGTGTTTTTACACCCACCATTCAAACCTCTTCAGACAATATCAGAATGCATCAGTCCTTTCGTTTCCTGAGGAGAAAGTGCTAAGACCTTGAAAACTTCAGTGCAAATCTCTCTCTCTCTCTCTCTTTGCATAGGCGATAAACAGTGATTCCTTTCACAATTCACCCCACATTCAGTGCAGCAACACACTTAACAGTTTGAAAGATAACTGTCATGCTTTCATTCTGTAACTTCGACATTGTTCCAAGCAGACCAAGCAGATATTTAGTTTGACACAACAAAGCTTTACATCTTTATATACAGATTGGATAGTCTATGCAAAAAGTCAAGACAAACATCTTATTTTCTGAGAAAAAAAATTCCTACGAAAAGAAGAGGCCTTTTGCATACTTGGGTATAAGACTTATGGGTAATTTTAGGTGGTTCTAGTGTGACAATCCACTTTTCTTTTTCACTGCGGTGTCAGTAAGAATGCAGACACATTCACAGTTTCTGCCACAACTGATGCCACAACTGTATTGCAACGCTGCAAATCCATTGATTTCAAAGAGGAAAAATGAATGACACTCAAAAATTGTTAAAACGCTGACTACTTCTGCTGCAGCGTGCACCGACAGACATGTGTTGACCAATCGCAGAGATTCATAGAGGTCAGTCGAGTTTCAGTAATCCAATCGCTGTATTTTCACTCCATTTCAATCTCTTCCACTCTCTCAAAAAATCCCTTATCCGCCAAACGCTCCATCAGAGCTTCCCACTGATACACTAATGAACTTGTCATAACTGAATGACATATTTTGTGCAATTAACATAACAATGTCTCCTCCAGGTATTACTACAAGTGTAGACTGCCTCGAAGATTTACAAGAACTCTACTTGATAGATTTGTGGTCTGGCCACTCAATGACAGCTAACTTTCAAGATTAAAAGAAAAGATCTTAATTAACTTTTGACACTCCCATCTTCAACAATCATCCAAAATGGTAACTATGAGATTTAACATTAAAACAAAACTATAATTTAGTTTAACACTTTCAATCTTCTTACTTTTCTAGTGGCTGTTACGGTCAAGTTTGGAGGCTAGTGTGAGGTCACACAAGGACTGGTCACAATTTTAAAGTATTTACGTATTTTACTCTCACATCTCCTTTATCAGTGCGATTTAGGGTCAGCATGGGTGAGAGCCGAGAAGAGCTAATTACTGACATGATTCAATGCACTCTCTCTCGCTCTCTCACACACACACACACACATTTGAAGACAACATAATATGCTGAAAGATTTAGGACATTCCCTAATCTTCCTCATCCCTAATCATCTTGACACACTCAAGTGCAGAATACAAGAGAGAGAGATTCTCCTGCAGAGGGCAGCATTGTGCACAGGTTTCACAGCTGAATTCACTACTCAGTGAGTTACAGAGACCCCTGCACCTGTGAGTTACAGAGACCCCTGGACCCCTGAGTCCATCTAAGCATAATAAGATTAGTTCGCTGGTAAAGAGAGGGGTGCGAAGCTACCCAGAATGAAAAAGCATTGGCATCCAATGCACCGAGATCTCCATGTTCTCCAGTCTTCAGTAAAACCTTGAATACTCCTGTGTAGTACACAAAGCAGACAGCGCTATATGCGACAAGAGAAATGACATACAATATTTTTATTTTGCATAGCATTTGAGCCTCAGCAGCCATATGCAGTAGTCATAAAAAAACCTGACGATTTAGGTATTTGAAAAAGATGTACAGTAAAACAAATGTAGAAATGTCAACAGTGCTGTGGCCAAAAGCTGGGGACGGTCTTGATTTGGGGTGACCTGAGGTTTGTATCACATTCCCTTTGTAATCAAGTATAATAAATGTTGCTGGTTTGGAGAATCAGTCGTCTATACGGATATGGTCATCTTCCTTTAAGCCGTGGAGGTTCCACAGCTGCTCTGTGGGCGGGATTCCTGACTGATAGCAGACCTTGCTGTGGGTGGCCAGGTTTTTCTGCGTGCTGAAGGTTCGGGAGCAAGCGGGACACGTGTAGATGCGCTCGCTGGAATGCACGGACGACAGGTGGCGGTTCAGGTCCGTTCGGTCGCGGAAGTGCTTGAGGCAGTACATGCACTGCATCAGCTTCCGTTTGAGGTGGATGGTCTTCTCGTGGCGGTCGGCGTTGGACTTGAGGGTAAAGCTGGCGGGACACTGCGAGCAATGGTAGCGTGCTGGCGGAGGGTTGAGCGGAGACGAGGCCACTAGGGGACGATGGTGGTCGAGGCAGTCCAGCGAAAGGGCCATGAGCGAGAGTGTGTGGCTGTATTCGTGCTGTCTCAGTTGAAGCAGGCTGCTAAACAGTTGCTTACACAGAGAGCAGGAGAGCTCCTGCCGCCAGCCCGGCCCTCCGCCCTGCACCTCCGCCACACACACTCCATGCTTCTCCTCCACCATCTGATCTTCCGCTACAGGAACCTGGACACGCTCCAGCCCTGAGAGGGTGAGGGAGGGAGAGAGAGGTGAGAACTAACGGCAGGATATCGGCTTATGTATGTGAAAAATAACAGGCAGTCATGTGGCGGGC
This sequence comes from Oxygymnocypris stewartii, assembly GCA_003573665.1. NCBI lineage: Eukaryota > Metazoa > Chordata > Actinopteri > Cypriniformes > Cyprinidae > Oxygymnocypris > Oxygymnocypris stewartii. Next base: position 2,937,896 of record QVTF01020812.1, read on the forward strand.
CATCAGCATCACACATCACATCATACCTGCATTTTTATTTGGACTGTCTTCTTCTTGCATTTCCTCCTGTAAGAATACACACACATGCACATCAACACTTGTGTACTTCTGAACACAGGTATGTATTGAGGTGTGTACTCCTAAAGGCATGCAAGTTCATAAGGTAAAACACAAAAACATACACACTAGAAACAGAAGAGATAGACGGGACCCTTGAAGAAAAAAGAAAAGCAAAGAAACAGTTGGCTGTTAAACAGTTGAAGCAACAAAACCTGAGACGCAAAAGATAGCATGCAAAAAATTAAATAGAATTTAAAAACAGAAATAATATATATAATTTAAAATTCTTTTTAATTAGTATTTTTTGCTAATTATTGGAAAAACACATTTATTACAATATACTTTCTATTTGTAATAGAAATTTATTAATTAATAATTTTGATGTAATTAATTTCATATTATAATTCTAACATTTTAACTCTAAATAATGTATTTGCTAGTAGGGTAAGAATATCTAAATGCTCTCACTCTTGAGCAGTTTTGCTTTTGTGTATACATTTATATGGAGTAAATTAATATTTTTTATATTATATATGGGTCTATATATATATATATATATATATCCAGTAGAGTAAGAAAACTTTAATTCAATATATATTCTCTTAAAAAGTCTGACAAAGTCAATGTATCTAATTTTACTGACATTTACTAAAGTTTTATTGGTTTGTCTATTATTTTTATTCATTCAGCTTGGGTTTCTCAACAGCATATCCAACAGGTGGAGACATGGAGAGGACTCTTGGGACACGAGGATATTAAGTATTGTCCATGAGGAGAGGTGTGTATTTGTTTGGAAGGTGGAGGGTTGCACATCTGATTGTGTTTTTTTTCACCCGTGCTCTGAGATGCGTACATCATGCACGTGTATAGGTGCGCCCCATCCCCCTTGTTCTCAGTCCGCCCTCTCTTGCGTAAGAGTGACACATTATGGTTTAAGCAAACAGATGGCTTTTCCACAGAGATGGTACAACTTCTTGGGGGGGAGGTCCTACGAAACCAAATGCCACCTCAGCACACACGGGGAGAATGCAATTTCCTGCTCTCACTACAGAAAACAAAAACCGACCCTGCCCCTCTCCATTGTCCATCACTATTGATTTCTACCACAACCTGGATCCCCTTCTTATCAGAAGATCCTCGGCTGCGGAAGTTGTCATTATATTCATCAGAATGACAAATGCACAGGGTGCACAGAGGATGATAGACATCCTGAACGTTTTTTTTTTGTTACTTATTTTGGGAGAAAATTGTCAGAATTCTGTGGAATATGTTAAAATGTGTTATGAATGAGTTGATTGGTTCTGGTCAGGTGGGAATTTTGTGACTATCAAGTGATCCAAATATGTGGAAATCTTTGGAATATGTGGAAATCCCTGTACACAGGCCTTTATTTTTCTCACAGAAAGGAAGAAAATGCAGAAACGTGAATTAACAGAAAAAGAAAACATGCAGGAACAGACCAGGCAATGCAAAAAGCACCAAATCATCCACAACAATCTGACAGATTCTTAAAGAGGAGCTATATATTAAGAGACACACAAAGCTGAAGGATAAGTGGCCTATTGGGTGTTTGTTGGACTTACCTCAGTGGTTGAGGCCTTCAGGGCCCGTTCCGCATGGAACTTGTCTAGGGGGGCCCCAGACTGTGGCATACCAAGGGCCCCTGGGGGCCGTGGCACAGATGGCGGAGGAGGCAGTAGAAGAGGAAGAGGAGGAAGAGTAGACGGAGGAGAAGATGTAGATGCCCCGTGTTTGCTACCAAACAGGGCCCCTGGATGGTGGGAGCTGCTGCTGCCATTGGAGCAACGAGGCCCTGAGGAGCACAGGAAATGAGTCTCACCCACCTACTTTCAGACCAGCGGCCATCTTCCACACAGCAGCAGAGAGATAGGAGGAGGAGGAGGAGGAGGGGAAGGGGGCAAGGGGCACACACAGCCTTCATTTAAAACCAGAGAGGGAGAGGAGGGAAGAGATGAAGAGACCGGAGTGGGGTTAGGGCTTGGCCTCTCTCGCAGTTTTTTTTTGGTCCTCTCCATCCACCCACGTGCACACGCAAGGGATAGCCGCATGTGTGTGTGCGTGTAAGTGAGAGATAAAGAAATAGGAAAGAAGAGGCTTTTAAATGATGGCGGACGTTCTCTTTATTTTAAAAAACCATGTCAGGCTACTTGCCAGAATCTGTGCAAAAGTTAAAACAGGATATACACAAAATAGACCGTAACCATGCTACATGACAGAAACCAAGAGTAGCAGAGGCAAAGGTTCAGAGAAAGGTGAAATATTTACACCAATTATAGAACGTAGAGGGACAAATGTGACATTTTGAGGAATGATTTGGCTTTACCGTTTAGAAACACATAGCTTTGATGTATACAATTCAGGGCTGTCAATGTAATGTTATTTCATTGTGATTATTTAGAATAAAATAATCATGCCTTATGATGATCTCTATGAAATTCTGCAGAAAGGATTTTTCTCTTAGCAAGTTGCACCTCAAGATGCATTTTCAAAGCTTTTCAAACTACTTATCTTGCCACTGCATTCTAAGAAATTGTGCTCATGCTGCAAGACATGACGCAATAGATAGAGATGTTGCTCTGCATTAAGTTACGGTAACATTAGTGACATTTTACTGGGAAAAAAACTGTCAATAGTGCAATGTTCGAATCACACTTCAGACAGTAGTCACTGTGAAAACGAGCAGTTTTCTGAGTCTCAACTTAGCAAACCGACATGACCAACTGAACCTAATTCTAACCTTTTTTAGCAATCTTTCGTCTTCATGCAAAATTACTGAAAGTATGACTGGATTTCACCTCCAAAAATTCCCAAATAACAGTAAATGTGACTGCATCTTCACTTCTAAATTAAATTCAATGATTCACTTGTCTGCCACAATGTCTTCTTTTACATTTAACGTTTGCAATTTAATAACGAACACATTTCATTTTTCAGATGTATGCTAGACCTCTACTATATTCAAGTTCATCTGAATACATTTACGCATTTAGCAGACGCTTTTATCCAGAGCGACTTACAGTGCATTCAGGCTATACATATTTATTGTCAGTATGTGTGTTCCCTGGGAATTGAACCCACAACCTTTGCGCTGCTAACGCAATGCTCTACCGCTGAGCCACAGGAACACTGAATAGTGAATAGACAGTATATACGAGACTAAGCTTCTTTCAAGCCACTGTGTTTCTGAATGTTCATCTTGTCTTTTTTTGGACAAGAATGTTTGTGGACTCCTGTTGTTGGGAATATGTTGGAGTTGCTGGTTAAGCACTAAGTGGACAGATGCACATGCTACTGTAACGCACAACCACGAACAGATTCCTGGAATTCTCCTCTCCTACACATCCACTCCCATCTAGCACACATCACACTCTCATTTCTCCTTCCTTTAGTCTGCAATGTTTAAATGTAGCCGTGCTGCAAACTCCCCTACATCAATTAACAGTAATTGAAACTGAATGTATGGTTCACATTGGTTCACATCATACCATCAGTCCACTGTCACTCTCTCATTTCTAAAATTCCCAACTAAAGTGCACTTAGGTATTTTGATGGCGGTTACAAAACTTTTCAGAAAATTATTCGGGGGTAAGTGAAAACAATGTAGTGCAGGTTTAATAGGATCTGGGACAGGTATTTGACCTTATGACCACCAACCGTGGTCCATTACAGTAGAAATGTAAAGACTGATCACAGGTCAGGGTTAGAGAACAAGCCTGAAAAGCTTTGTTTCAGTCTTTGGCATAAAGATAAACTAACTTTCAGATCTCTCCTATTAATTATCTAAATAAAGTAACATGTCCTACGGTCGGTTTCTCAATCTAATGGAATCTACAGGGAGAAAATGCTCATCTGAATGTAGAAACAATGAGTAGCTGGGAGGATACAGGATATCATGTCATGCTATTATAGCTCATGATACACCAGTATCGAGAAACTACCACATGGTATCTGGCCAACTGAGGTTAACCACCAGCTGCTGTGTCATAGGGTGTCTTTTCTATGGGAAACGGTACAAACTTTCATATGTTACATTCCCATGATGATACCTGACAGCTAACAATATTTTTGAGTGGTTTGAGAAACATTCTTCTTAGACCAATTTGTTGTGTGAACTGCTTTCGAAATCTCATGCTCTCTAAGTAGGTGTTCTTTTGACAAAGTAATAACTCTGTTCTATGTAGTATGAATGTGCATAGTATGAATTTAATCTGGACGTACTACACTGTAGCTCAACTGGTAGAGCATGGCGCTAGCAACGCCAAGATCATGGGTTCGATTCCCAGGGAAAGCAAGAGCTGATAAAATGTATAAACTGTAACTTAAATGCAATGTAAGTCGCTTTGGATAAAAGCGTCTGCTAAATGCATAAATGTAAATGTAAATTCACCAAGTTGTCATTATCATGTGACCTCCATACAAATCCCCTCCCGTGGCCTCATGTGATAGTTAAGTATCGTACTTCCGAATGTTGTCGAAATAGTAGGTCATCTGGGTACTTTTTGCTGCCTATTTTATGAATACTGTGAATTCTGACATAATACTCTTTTAATGTATTGTTTTTCATCTTATATAGAAGGGAAATATGCATATTTGAATACAACCCATGTTGTAGTATGGGCAGAGCATTCACGAAACTGTCTAGAACCCAGAAGTGTAATGACCTATGAATTCTGCAAAAAAAGGAAGCTGACAAATAGCACGAACTGCAGGACAGTTTTACCTTCATTAGTGAAGCATTTACACCCAACCAGGAAGGCACATGCTCAGGTCCAATTTAATGAAGTATCATTCCAAAAATAACCAAAAATTCAGCTCACTTTTGCTGACAGATAGCCAATAGATGCACAATTATGAGCACATTCATTTGAATTCCACTTTAAAAAGCAATTGAATTTACTTGGTTCTAACTAACATCCAAATTGCACTCCAGCATGTCCCATCTACGGTATTTTAAAATGAATTAGCTCTGGTTCATGTCAATACTTCAGAAATGCTTTACAATCAAGAGTGCTAATCTAAGCTTGGGCTGAGTTTGTGTTTTTCCAATATATATTTTTTAAGAATTGTAGTGCTGTGGAAGTACTGTTTAAAATGAATAATAATAAATAATAGATTGATTAATTAAAGGAATTATATTTAGTCAAGTAATGATGTTTTGTGGCTTCGCTTTACAATCCCTTAATACAGGACTGAATGTGTTTACATATATTTCTCATCATGCATACATTTAATTTATTCATTTAGTTGGAATTATATTTATTTTTGGCACAGGCAAATATCTAGAAAAAAAGGCGAGTTGCGAGAGCAATATTTACAAAGAAAAACAATATAAATGAAAGCAACAATAGAAAGTTGTGAATAAAAAAATAATGAGGACATTAATTATGGAATCACATCATCACTGTTATATTTTCATGATAAATTGTATCTTGATAAAATCTGTATATCAACTGATTAAGGATAAGAGATAAAATACTTCAACAAAAAGTATAAATATATATGTGAGCATGTATTACAAGTCAAAAGTTTGAACACAGCAACTCATAACTCTTTTCCACTTTACAGAATAACAGTTATCAATCTATGAAATAACACAAATGGAAATATGGGAAATATGTTATAACAAAAAAGCCACGAACAAATACTTTCAATATAATTGATATAAATCATATATACAATAAAACTAATATATATGTATACATTATTGCTGTATTAATGAATATGTAATTAGTTTATAAAGACAACAGTCTGAAACATTTACATTTGTCTACAAAACATTTCAAGAATGTATAGGCCAGATTTACTAGCAGCTTGCACCAGCGCAAACCATCTTTTGACATTAAAATAGTACTGTCCGGATTTACAGTGATGAATTAGCACAAAAAAAGATGTGGACAGTTATATTTGTGCCTGACCATATTGAATATGCATTAGTAGGAGTTTCCCTTTCAGACGCAACATGTAGTATTTAAATGAATCAACCGACCTGAATTATTAACTTGCTTTCATCAAATTACTGGTCTCTGCACCATTATTTAACACCCCAAAGAGCATGTCTTATAACTCTTTTGCACCTGTGTCGATCACCCGCATCTGATGCTTATTTGCGATTATGCTAATTTGGTTAAAATGTAAATTAGATGTTTTGTCTGTGTTCTTTCATTTGCACGTTGTCAGTAAATCACCCGTATAAATTTCCAGGCACATCAGCGCTGTTTCGGAATTGCGCTCTCGCACTAATTTGCACTGTTTAGTAAATCTGGCCATAAGCATTTAAGGCAAATTCAGACAAATGTCCAAACTTTAAATTTTATTTAACTTGTGACTTGTGATCTTGCATCTACAAATATGAGTACGGTCAAATTCAGTGTCACAGAATACAGTATTCATATTGCATGTATATTCATAAATGCAAACGTATTTTGTTCTTTATATATTATATGCATACCAGCCCATGTGCAGTATTGTACAAGTTCTGTATTGTATTGTATTAAAGTATTGTGATGGCATTATTATTGTAATATTAACTGTGTATCATTTGATATTTACACTGTGGTTTGGAATACGCATCAAGTATGTACTGTAGATGGTTCTTTCTTTAGAACAACTCACTGAGTCCTAGTAAGTGCATATTTGTATATCCGTACACATGAATATACACACACTCGCTCACTCGCTCACTCACTTACTCACTCACTCACTCACTCACTCACTCACTCACTCACTCACTCACTCACTCACACACACACACACACGCACACACACGCACGCACACACACACACACACACACACACTCACTTCCCCTGAGACTCCGGCAGTAGCGCTGAAGAGGACAGGTTGTCAGCCTGCTGTCAGTGTGTATAGATCAGTAGAGAAGACAGACACACCTAAAGCAAATCACACCACCAAACCTGACCCAGGATCAGCCAATAACACACTATCTGGGTTAATCACAGCAGCTTGCAGGACGCAAGGGGACCCGCCGTTACCCGCTCAGCTCGATCAAATCAATTCTTTTCCCAGAGACTTCAACAAATCTACTTTGAAGTTTGGGAGAGGATGGCGACTAGTGATCCGTCAGAGCGGCACGGTGCGGTTCAACGAGCGCTGTTTGTTTTAGAGGGGCGCAAAATCCCAAACTATCATCGGATGATCAGTTACATATTAACGAGAGCCTGTGTGTGTGTGTGTGTGTGTGTGTGTGTGTGCTGACTTCAATATAAGTCTGTTCATGTTTGAGATGTTAAAAAAATAGATTTTCATCTCTCCAATAAAATCAACATGAAATTGGTTTACATTTTTTTTATATACTTGTCTTACGGGGATACTTCACCCAAAATTGAATATTTAATATTATTTACATTCTTTAATGTAGTTTCAAACCAATGGAGTTTACTTTCAAGCTTCATAAGGGATGTAAGGTAAAATTGATCCAAACTTGTGCATTTTATTCAAAATCTGAAACTTTAAGTTAGCTCGGAGTGACCAAATTTGGTTTTGAACTCAAAAATCTGATTTGTCCATTTTGTGAATGAATCATTTATACAATTTAGTTAACTGGATTAAAGGGATAGTCACATGGACTATTTTAATGATGTCCTTACTACGTTTCTGGGCCTTGAATGTGTCAGTTGCATTGCTATCAATGGAGGGTCAGAAAGCTCTCGGATTTTATCAAAAATATCTTAATTTGCGTTCTGAAGGTGAACGGAGGTCTCATGGGTTTGGAACGACATGAGGGTGAGTAATTAATTACAGAATTTTCATATTTGGGTGAACTATACTCTAACAGATTCTGAGAGATCTGACTCAAAAAATACTTGGTCATGAATCAAGTATTGCTGCTTTTCTCAATAATATACCAAGATTAGCTAAAACAGATGTCAAGATGTTTAGTGAATACTACACAAAATTCAGTCTGTTTCTCACACAACGCTACCAAATGACTTCAGAAGACTTGGAATATATACAAACACACAATGTGGGTCGTATGAACCATTTTTGTGCTCTGAAGAATGTTGCTTTGGACGAAAGTCTCACAGGTTTGGATGGTTAGTAAATTATGACATTAATTTTTGAACTATTTGCGAATCATTTATCAAAGTTGATCCAAAGAAAAAAAATGTGTCTCTGTAAACTTTCCTCTGAAACAACTTTTTTTAGCTGATGTCACCAAGACCTCTTAATTGACAAACCCTTCCATTTAAAGTTAACTTTTTACAATCCAATCAATTCGTATCGTAAAGGACAAAATCCTTGAACATCCAGTATTACTCTGAAATATGTCATGTCACAATGGGTAAAATGGGTAGCGAATGGTGTTTCATGTTGATTTAAGCCAGAAGAAAAGATCATAGGAACATTCTGGCAGTGCTGGTGCAAGGCAGGATTCGTACATTAGCAAGATGATCAGATTAATGCTCCTCTACGTCGTCTTTTAACTGGAGTTTGGGAGACAAAAGCTCCTGTGGCATGAGTGACAGCCACTGTGTTTCATCCTCAAGAGTGGCCATTAAGACTTAATGTAGTTCAGCAAACACACACTCTTGAGCCTGCCCTAAGGGTTTTAAGAGCAGGAGTGGTTCAGCGTTGTCCTCCCTCTCTTATTCAGAAGACTGAACTTAAACAGACAAAAGAGACAATTACCAACTCAGGACAGAGGGAGAGAGAGGGGCAAAGAAAGGGAGAGAAGGAGACATAAACTCACAAAGGAATAAGCCAAAAATAACATAACACACTCACAGAGCCACACACATTCAATACTTTGACAAAGTGATTGAGTGTGGGCAAAACTTGGGTTTGGTGATCCCAAAGCTTTTATGAAATTCAGTGCCATTCATAAAAGCTCTGGTGTTTTTGGAGTATGTATTCTACCACAAAAAAGTTTCTACTCACACACACTTCAACAAAAGAACTTGTTGAGGGCATACCTATGTATGGACGCATCTAAATATGGCAAACTACAGTCTAGAAATTCTAGTTCTTTCTCAGCTGAGTACATTCAGATTCAACACTGCCTTCTGTCTGCAGCCATTCAACACACTGTTTTACATGTATCTAGAGTCGTTAAGAGCAGACTGAAGTAACACAGCTACAGACGTCACATCATTTTTTCCCATTGTCCCATCATAAAAAAGATATTCACACACACACACACACACACACACACACACACACACACACACACACACACACACACTCGCGCATCTGGAATTTCACGTGTATGAGTGAGTATTATCAATGTTCTAAATATGCCATCATGCAGTTTTGTAAATATATTCCTTGTGTGTTCCCAGTGTTGAATAACACATAATCAAAATACATAATTTATAATAACACATAATAATCAATTGATAATAACACACCTCAAAATAATTAATTAGTTAATATTAAATATAAAATCATCTTGCATTGTTGGCATTACATTGTTTAAAAAAAGACAAAATACGGGGAAAAAATGATGCTCCCAAAGTGTCCTTTTCCTTAGTTTCAAAGTTATTTTTTCCATCATTAATACAATTTAAAATATCTGCAAAACTGATTTTCAGATGGACAATTTTAGAGCACAATTGCTGAATGGAACATGAAGGTCGAATACTACATGTAAGCTTTAAAGCTACAGTATGAAATGGCTGTTCAATTTAAACAGTCTAAAATACATATAAAGCTGCTTTAAACCACTGAAAAGAAATCATGACCTTGATTAAAAGTGATGAAAAACACTAAAGAAATGGCAACCAATTACAGGATCCATATATATTTTAACCTATAACCTTTTGCAGAAAATGCATTCCTCACTCAAACACAGTCATCCACACCGACATAGTCTCTAAGACACGGTCAACTAATCGGATTCCATCAGAGCCTATAGACGACACAGAGGTTTGTGTAGGTCAGCAGGATGCTACGTTACTCATAAAGACTTCACAGGGGCACAGAGGTTTACAAAGACATACAGAAACCTATAGGAGAGGTTTCAAGCATGCAATGGTAGCATAATATCCCATAGCCTTAGAGTCCCTATTTAAGAAACTCCAAGGTTTGTGGACGCATGCATACAGTAACATGTTAAAGTGAGTCCTGAAAACTCAGTAACAGCACAGCCTTTATCATTCTAGCAGGACCACAGATAAGTTCATATAGATCCTCTCGAAACATCATTGTTTATGTAGGAGACCTACAAAAACTCAATAGAACATACAGCCCAGCGTACAAGTACCTAAAAGTCCCTACAGAACCTCATGGTTTGTAGAGACTATAGGACAGTCTTTATGGACCCAGAGATAGCATGTAACACAGCATATATCATTAAAGTAGGAGCACATCTACGTCCCAGTGGGATTCTATCAGAACCTAAGACTCCCTATTTGATTCTATTGGAAACTCCATGAGCTAGAGCAGCGGACCAAAGTGTGACTTACGGGATAGAGAGTGTCCTCCCTTGGGCAGATAGTCGAACAGAAGCTGGCTCTCCTCTCCAAGCATCTCTGCCCCCAGAGACAACAAGCTGTTCTTGCTCATGAGGGCGGCTCGCAGGTTGGCCACCGAGCCCCCTCTCTCCTGGGCCACGGCCTCATCCCGCTCCCTGGACAGAAACACGCCGTCCCCCGCTGCGGCCTCCTCCTGCTTTACCAGGAGGTCCATGCGCTCACCGCGCCTGTTGGAAATGTTGGGTTCCGTCACGTCTGCACCTGTGAGGAAAGAGAGGAATGTTAATGAATTCTCAAAGACACAAATACACACACCCACATTTGAAGATGGGAATTTGTCAGTTAACTCACAAGAACAGGTTCAGGCCCAGAGCAGAGCCTTTGCATGTGTGGTTTATGTCTACAAATGTGCACATTCTTATTTTATGACTAAATGTTAAGTATGAGGGCTGTGTAAAAATATAAATATTTTCCAATTAATTGACCCTTCGCAAAGACCCGCCCCTCTTCATTACTGTCGGTATGTCCGACAGGCTCACGTAACACATCGCTGAAAAATACATTGCGGAGCAAAGAGGAAACTTGACAATGCGCTGACGGACAAGACAGAACATATGAAACAAAGTCTCAACTATCAACTATAAATTCTGTTTTGTGGCTCTTTATTGTGTCGTGACATATCGCTGTAGCGCCTCAGTTCAAACACGTCTCTTCCTTCACTAGTTGTAGTTTATGAAATAAACATGAATGAACATCAGAAGGTGTCTTGTTTCAACTGTGGAAAGATGTCCATAATATACACCATTTTTCAAGTTGAAGTCCACCGACGTTAATCTACTCTCCTGTCTGGTTTGTTTGTCGGATAAAAATGGCAGATTCGGTGTTGTGTCAGATCACCTGTTAATCAAAGAATTAGGTCCTTTATTTGAACAATCCTTTTTTTTTGTATTGCAAGATTGATCTTGTGACTTGACTAAATTAACCTTATGACCAGGTTATTTTAATGAATAGTTAAAAGAGATGAATTACCATTTTTGAATCAGTCTGAAATACTGCCCTCTATAATTTAAATAACATTAGTAGAATATGGACATTAAAGTCAAACATGAAATGCATCTAAATGCATGGTATTCATCATTTTGTGAATGATTAATGCATGTTTAAGAATGGCAAATAAGCTTGTGTAAAAATATAAATATTTTACAAATAATTTGTACCTTTACTTGAACAATCCTGTAATTCTTTGTAAAATCACTAACAAGATCTTGTGACTTGACAAAATGAAGATGAAAGTCTGAATACGTTTTTTGAAAGTTTTGAATAAGTCTGAATCACTTGCTCTGTATAATTTTCAACATTTCCAGAAAAAGAATTCCTGCATGTTTTTTATGCAAGCAAAAATGGACATTAATGTCATTTATTTTCTAAGTGCATGTTATTTATCTTTTTGTGAACGAGTCATCCATGCCTTTAAAAAAATGCCTCTTCTTTCTGGTGTTGCATGCCAGACTTCTCTAGTCATTTCGTCCACATAAAACCAGCGCCTTTCTTACAATTGGCTGCAGCCTCACAATCAAGAACCAATGCATAGAACTAAGTTCGGCACACTTTTTATTTTATTTTGATAATCAGATTCACTCAGATAATCAGATTTTTATCGTACATTGAAGCTACTATCTGTCCTTCCTCCAAATACATTGCAATGTTAAACTTGAAATATCCCCAAATGAATCATAATAAAACTGAATCAAAATAGGAATCAAATTGCAAAACAGAACTAAACTGAATCCCAGCCTGAATAAAAAAGACAACTAATAAATAAACCATCAAACAAAGAAAACTATTTCATCCCTGCTGTTCAAACTTTTTAAACATAGGGTAAAAAATCAAAGTGAATCTTTACTTCCCTATTCATTACTTCTGTCAAATCATGCAACATAGAGGAGGCTGCCAAAACACACACATACACACTTCTCCTGTCTAAGACAAGGACGACTGCTTGGATGTAAGACGTCCAAACTGTAAGAACAACAGTAAAAAAAAAGTGTCAAGACACAAAACAAAAACAACAGCAACAAAAAGGATTTACCAGGAGAGAGCCAGAGAGGCTTGTTTAGACTAAACTGACAGCCTAAAGGAGAAGAGCATTTCAAAACAGCTGTCAGTGAAGCTCAGATCACTGGAAGCCTCAAAGCAGCATGAACGACAGCCCAGCCGACCAACCGCTTCAGTCATGGCACCGCAAGACCCGCCCACAACCTGCCATACTTCACACCACTTAATTACACCTTACATCAGGACAGCATGCTTGCAGAAAATACACATTTACTCTCTCGCGCACACACAGAACTAGGCTCTGAAGCGTGCATTGTGTTTGCACAGTATTCTCTGGGGTCTGGATGAACAGACAGAGAAATGGAGACGGTGTAAGGGGATGAAACATAATGAGTGTTATAAACCCCCTCACTCAACACACACACACACACACACACACACACTGTAACTTTATCTGAGGGCCTCCCAATGACAAGCATGGCAACTTCATCAACTTTGAGTTTTAGAGGAGGATTCGGCTCATTTTCAATGAGAGAGATGGAGAGAGAGAGAGAGAGAGAGAGACGGTCAGTGTGTGTGTGTGTGTGTGTGTGTGTGTGTGTGTGTGTGTGAGAGAGAGAGAGAGAGAGAGAGAGACGCTCATGAAGCACTGACCCCGTAAAGATCTTATCTTCTCTTCTGGTGTCCACAGCCTGGAGTTCACAAGAAGGTCACTCATGAAGAACCGAGTCTCCGTCATTCAAACCTACTCTGGTTACTGTAACATTTGCATTAACAAGCAAAGATGCAAAGAATAATATTGTATTGTTGGAAAATAAGTGCTGTTTAAGCAGATACTGTAGTTTCCAATATTTACCTTAGTGGTCTTGCCAAGCTAGACTTTTGTTAGCATGAAGGTCGGTAATAAATAAAATGTGTTCAATAGAGTGTTCAATAGAGTGTTCAAGATAAATAAAAGAAAGTAATATTTGAAGTCAGATTGTGCTGAGTTCTTAGTAATGTACTGTTTGTATGTGTTGTATACACTATTTTCAACAACGGTTTTGAATGGTTTCAACAACGGAAAAACTGGCATGTGTAACCATCAAGTAAACAGAAATAACATTCTCCTCACACAATATATGTGAGTAGATAAAAACATATATTTTATGAATGTAATGAATTTATAAATATACAAAGTTTGTGATGGGATTTGATCCGTAATGACATTTATATCCTAAACGTATCTTATGTTATAAGAAGTTCAAAAAGGACTTATTGACACAATCTTGAGGGTCTCCACAAGGCCCCTCTATGTCTTTTTCCCCAAAAATATTAATAAGCAGTGAAGCAGTTTCTTAATATAGCTTATTTTAAGAAATAATAATAAATGGAAAATTACTTCAGGTTTTCATTTCAAGAATTTGATTCCTTTAATGAGTTTTTCCCCATTATGATATCAGTTAAATCACCCTGACATTTTCGATTCTAAATTATTTTTAAATTAAAAATGAAAATTAAATGCATGTTAATCATAAAACCATACAGCCTGATCCACTTTAGAGTTTATTCTGGCCAAGAACCGCCCATTTAGACAGGAACTGGTCTGGTCTGACCAACATGTAGGGCAACCAAACACAATTTGTTTTGTTTTTAATGTTATTTAAGGGTGAGTTTATCTAACATATCATTGTTACCATCCCAAGTTGATAGAAAAAAAATAAATTGGAGAGGAAAAGAGTCTTGAAATAATTCCCCAAGTGTTGGTCCACAACTGACTTTATGGAATATCTATTTAACTTGCCACTATGCAAAAACTTGAATATCTAGCTCTACCATATGAAACCACTAACCTGGCAAACTTTGTGACTTGCAAACATGACTTTGTCTCATGGTGGAGTGGTGATCTCTGACTCACAGAAGTTACATAGCAGCCAGCCAATCAGATTGGACCTGGCAATGTGGCAGTCATTTCAGAATACCACTATGCTGCAAGTCCATAGAGATAGAGCATGTCTTATTCTCACTGTTCGGGTGCCGAAAGAAGTAATTGTGAAACAGAATAGGAGGGAGGATGTGGAAGATGTAGAAATGAGAGAGGAAGTAGAAATGTGGAGGTGAGAGAGAAACAGATAGAGAAAAAGAGAGAGGGAGATGTCCGCCACTAAAAAACAAGATGATTTCAACATGAATTCATACTTTCTCAATTTGAATTTGTGTAATGCATAATTTATTTAAATGTTTTTCATTCATGGATTCTGTGTAATTCTTTCTTTAGGAAATGTGTGTTCATGAATATCTGTCTGCTTGTGTGTAGCTCAATTGCCACAGGGGAATATTCCACTAAAACCAGCGGATTAAACGCAATTCAGAGAGGTGTGTGTAAGTCTGTGAGAGGAGAAGTGTGTAAATGGCTGCAGCCACCATACAACTGGCCCTCAACTTCCCAGAGCTTTAGAAACAATCATAAAATCAGCCAAAGAGAGAGAGAGTGTGTGTGTGTGTGTGTGTGTGTGTGTGTGTGTGTGTGTGTGTGTGTGTGTGTGTGTGTGTGTGTGTGTGTGTGTGTGTGTGTGTGTGTGTGTGTGTGTGTGTGTGTGTGTGTGTGTGTGTGCAAGGGTTTGAGTGTGTAAATGTGACAACATAAAAAAATAATAATAATAATAATTAATCAAGAGCATAATTTTGTACCAGTGGTTAACATGCATGGTCTGGACACATTGAGCCTTGGTGCTCACGTGGAAAATTTGGGTTTGAATAGTCAAATGAACCTGTAAAAGCAACAGTCTACTCAAACAATGCCCATCTTGCAGTAAGGTTAAAAAAAAAAACACTTATTCAGCGCTATACACACTTAGCAAGTAATAAAATGAAGTTTGACTGGGTATATTTATTAGGAACTGCAAGATATGCATGGCTTAAATTGCAATTATAATAGTCTAGTTGTATATGGGAAAGAAACATTGTTGACAAGTGAGCAGAAAAGTGAAAAAAAGTATAAGCAGGAGAAAGAAATGAGCAGAGTGGACAGGTCATTCGCACACACACACACACACACACACACACACACACACACACAGGCAGAGTTAATTAAGTTGGGGGAGTGGGGAGATGGGAAGCGGGAATTCATTAGATAAGTTCATCCTTCATCTGTGGGCCGGGGCCACAGGAGTCAATCAATAAAATGGATCCGCTGCTCCCAAATGCCCCAAGACCTGACGCCCACAATGAAGAGAGGAGCAAATCGCCCCTTTGACCCCAATTTCTCCCCCTACACACCTGCCCGACCTCTCGCCCAACACAAACACATTACAGCCAACGGAATACTGATGCATTCTGTTATTTTAAACACTGCATATTCCAATCTGTCGCGCTCTATAATATCTCACCGTTCATTACGTCCCACTCAACACGAGATAAAGGAGGGATCGTTCCCAGAGCCGTTATGAGCCCGCTGTGATACACATCTAAATGTACAAACACACTCTACACTAATGCGTAAGGAAACCGAAACAGCCTACAGACAACGCAGGGGTCTGTGTACGAGTTTTCAAGATGATACAGTCTCATATACCAGCATCAACAGGCAATTCAGGCACAGAAGGTTTACAAACACATATAGAAACCTATAGGAGAGCCTTGCTGTTACAGCAGGAGCACATGCAGCATGAGCTGAGCCAGTTCTGATTCATCTGGCACCATTAGCCAAAGCTGGGTCATAAACATGCATAACAGAATTAAACATTTAAAAAGTACCAACTTAGCATGTGTAAAGTGCACAAACTGCCAAACAAGTACAAAGGTGTATATACAAAAAAAGCATCTCCAAAGCAGAGGGTTTCAAAAGGGTCCGAGGACCTCCAGGAGGGTGCGAGAGGGATCAAGGGGATCAGTGAAACGCCTTAAAATTTGATTTGAAATTAATTTAATATATTTCTCTTCAAATGTTTTTTTTTTATTGTCTTACGCTCACCAAGGCTGGATTTATTTGATTAATATGTGTTTTCTATTTAAATATTTTAAATATAATTAATTCCCTTGATAGCAAAGCTGAATTTTCATCAACCATTGCTCTAGTCTTCAGTATTTTGTTTGCTTCTTTCGTAAGTGTTTTTATACTTTAGTCAGAAAATGCCTAGAGTACTTAAGGACAATTGCAGATGCAAGTGTTGAACGCTGAATACAAGTGTGGCTGGTAAAAGACACTGGGCTTTTGCATGTTTGATTTAAATGATTGAAGATAAATACTCCACTTCATCACAACTCTTTTCATTCTCAATACTCTGAAGTTGGCCGTTTTACTGCTTGAGAATCAGTTTCAAGTGATTCAGTGCATGAGAGAAACCTGAACTGAGTTTTACTAACCCGTTTGGCCAATTCATGGAAAAGAAACACCCCAAAAGAGTAACCCAGTTAGCCTCTTCAGGCATCACTTATTCTGATTCTAAACAGAACACGAAAAACGAATAGGTTTTATACACTCACTGTATAAAAAGCCTGTAATACAGAAATTTTAAAAACTTGAACAGATTTTAAAACACTACAGGAATCATACACTTGCCGACTTTGTAAATGGTTAGAGAGAAAAACTGGATATCATACAAAGGATCACTCACTACTAGATTTTCAAGTTGTTCGAAAACAACAAGCTCTACAGTAAGATGACAAATAAAAATAATATGCATTCTAAAATCATATTTGATATCCTCTGACTCGATGGACTGAAATTCTGAAGGCAAAAAATCTGTGCCTATTACACACTACGTGATTTCTGTGCAATCTGTCAACTTCGACTGCCCAATTTTGCAGACTGACTTTCAGCAACTAGCATCGACTCTTCTAGACGGCAAATGGGTACAAAAATCTTTGCAAAGAGCCTTAAGAGAGCCTTCAGGTATTCACTGAAAGCACTAGCCATTCACTATATACTACACGGCATAACATACTATCAATGAACGCCAATATTTGAAATACGATTTCATTCAATGCACATCATTTGAAATGCATTTCCTAACATTGCCGTTATTACTTCCCACTCGAGACGTGCGTCGGGATACAGGAGGCATTGTTACGCCTTTGTTTTAGATAGCAGCTTAAGTGAATGAGAAACGCTCGTGGAATCTTTGTTCACGTGTGTAATCCGAAAGCTTTAATGGGCCCTGATTGAAGTGTTGTGTCACACAGAGTGAGATTACAGTGGGAATAATGGCGCGTATTATCCCCCGTTCCCTCATAAGAGAACAGCTGAATCAGTTTGATTCTTTCTTGCAAAGGGAATCTCAGTTTAATGTGGTTGCCATGGCAGCCAGGCACTCTTGGCTTCAACATTTATGCTAAATAAAACACCCTTTTAAGAGTAGACACAAATAGGCGGACCCGCGGTGTTGGCTTTGTGTCCGTGCGTGATTGTGTGTGCGTCTGCGCGTGGGCGTCCACTGGTTTGAACGTATCTGTTTATCGTGCGCTAGAACGTTAACTCTCGACATGAGAAAATATGCATTCAGGAACACGAACGAGCACACACATAGTGGCGAATGTAAGACCTTGTGGTGCGGCATTGAATGCAGGCTTCGTCTCTGAAAGAGCTTTTTGTGAGCGTGGAGAGTGTGTGATCTGTGCGTGTTAATGGTTATTGGAGGGGATGGGGTTGGGCGAATGTCTATTAAAGCACAATAAACGAGAGAATAACACAGAAAGGCCGAGAGAAAAGGGTCAGCTGACGGGGTTTGACCCATTGACCCTCTGTTCCAGCTGCTGTGGCGATTACGACCCTCCCCGGCTGAAACTCAACACTGTCTTTTGTTTCAGCCGGTTTCGAGGTGTCCCTGGATGCTCTCCCATCTCGCACAGAGATCAGGTTTGCACACACACAGCGTGGAGTTTGTTTCTGTTCGGTGATAAGACACAGAGCTGTTTAAGCTGTCGTGTTTAACTCTTATCTACTACATCGTCACATCAGACACACTCATTAGCCACGATAAACAGCCCCCTCGGGACAGCGAACACACATGTATGTAAACATACACATGCCACTCATGTGTCCGGCAGGCTTATGGCTAGGGAGGGGAAGGTCAGGCCTGCTTCCTCAGCATGGTTGGAGTTTGAAAGGGTAAAAAGTAATTTCCAAGGAATGGAGGGAGGGAGGCACTAAAAAAGCCAAAGAATTCAGAGGCAATTTAAAAGCAGTGTGGGAGAGTGGGATGAAAGGGGAAAAAAACGAAGAAAGAGGAGGCATGATGGAAAGTAAAAGAGAGGTTGTTATTTCTCTCTCTCTCTAGCTCTCTCTTTCTCTTGCTGTTGTTTTTTAGGGACTAGTCGGGCCACAACCTCAGAGGAGAGAGAGAGAGATAGAGGAAGAATAAATCAAACAAACCCTGAAGGCTAGAAAGGAGGGAGAAAGACTAGAGGAGAAGTGTGGGTAATGATGGAGTTGAGTGGGCGACGGAGAGGACGAGAGGGTGAGCGTGAGCAGGGGTGGAGGTGGAGGGGGAGTGGAGGATTGCAGGGCTCAAGGTAATCTGGGGAGTTAATGCAGCTTAGCAAAGCAGAGAGAGAGAGGGAGCACAAAGTGGCAGACAGTGCGAGCGGCAGAAAGAGAGAGGGCGTAAGAGACAGAGAAAGACAGACGGAGAGAGAAAGGGAGGGCCGGAGAGAGTGGGAGAGAGGAGATCTTGGGGAAAATGGAATGCTGGGTGGAGAGGGGAAGCAAACACGCAGGGCTTTGTGCTAAAAGCACGACTCTGGGGAGGGTGCGACCGACGCTAAATCCAGAGCACAGGCCAGAAATCAGGGTTTAAAGAGCAGGCAACAGGACCGGCCCTTTTTAGATGTCCAAACACACAAAGACAAGGCCTAAAATGAACCTTGTGGTGAATTGTTCTGAATAGTTCTTCAATTGCTTTATTAAAAATGCATCACTGCATGTTGTCATTGTTATGTGACCTACTAGTGTCAGCTGTGTCAATTTACTGCCATTCACAAAACCTCTCCCACAGCCTTATGGGATAGTATCCACTGAATGCACACTTAAGAATCTCTACCTAAGCAATAGTTAATCCGGGTACTTTTGGCCCACTGTATTATGAATACTGTGAATTTGGATATAGGGAAATTCAGATGCAGACAGTGTTTTTGAACAAATTGGTTGAGTGATGACTCAATGATTCACTTGTAAAGACAGTCAATCACGTTAAATCACATGAGCAAGAGTGCTGTTGGTCTGAATATCAGCACAATCACAGCCATGCTTTTTAATACTACAGTTAAATAAGAAAATAATAATCAGTAATTTTAGAGTCAATATTGAGAGTAACTTTGTTTATTTTTTTACTCCGCCAATGAAAAAGTACCAAGCAAAACCAACACAGAATTACCCTTTGCATCTTTGAGCAACACAGTCATGGTGTTTTTGATCAAATCATTTCAGTAAATGACTCAATGATTCACTCATCAATGGTTCACTCATGAATCACTTATCCAAAATCGCATACTCTCTGAGTAGATACATATTTTAATTTAGTAACTGCCCAACAATCACTAAAAGTATGTTCTGTATATGAAGAGTTTATTTGCAAAAACAGATTACTCCATTTTTTTTTTTTAATTTTCAAAAAAGTTAGTAAGCTGTTAGTTCAACTGGAGTGCACAATGAAAAAACATGATTTAAAAAAAAATAATAAAAAAATACTCTCCATATGAATCTCCATAAAAACTCTCCATAGGTTCTATATATATACGAATATGTATGGTATGAGTGTAATCAGGACATACTACATTCTTAAAGTTGTAACTGTCGTGTTGCCTACCATCAGTTGTGTCACTTCACTGCCATTCACAACTGTTCTGTGGCCGCATGTGATCACAAAGTGTTCATCAGATGCACACTTCAGAATCTTGTCAGAATTACTAGGTCATCCAGCTACTTTTTGCCTACTGTTTTATGAATACTATGAAATTGGGCATGCTACTCATTTCTCATACTGTTTTTCGCCTACTATATAGTAGGGAAGTAGGAATATTCATATCAATGTTTTAAAGCCTGATTTGTTGAGTGAATGATTCAATGACTCCCTTTTAAAGAAAGTCACTTCTTTTGTTCCCAAATTTAATTTAATTTTTTTCACAAATCAGTTTAATGAATGATCGACTCATAAAAAGGCCTCCCACTGTTGTAACGTTGCAAACTGCAGAAACAGTCACTGTAAAATTCACTATTAAATACACTGACAGTCTGAAACATGTGAACACAGAGCCATGCAAACACTAAAAAGCCCCAGAGTTGTTGGACTGTTATTTTCAACTCAGATTCAAGGACCGGAACTAACTGTTGTATAATGGAATATTAACACTGTGTCTACACCGGACACGACAATTGTCGTGTTGCACCGCGCCACAACCGTTAAAGTCTGTCTACACTAAATTTGTGTCAATACGTCATAAATAGAACATGGCAGCAGTTTACTGTCGGGATTTGTTGTGTTGCACTGTGCCGTGCCACATCCAGCATCATTGATTATAATGAGTTTTATAGTATTTAGTCACACCGCTCGTGTCTGGTGTAAACACGGTATAGCTCATTTTTTCTCCCTTATATATTTGTGACAAATAACACAGGTCATTCACAGCATCAAATATGAGATGAGTCTCAGTCTTTCTGAAACCGCATAAAACATGAAGATGCATCATGATTTCCCCCCCTAATATATGCGTGGCTTAATGGGGGGTATGTGTCCACACTGGATAAACCTGATACATTTTTACTGAGGACATTTTTTATTAAAAGTCTTCTTTGATAAGCCTACGTTCCTAAGTCTCTTACATCAGTGAAAAGTCAGACTATCTTTCTTATAGTTCAATTTAAGCCACGTATTGTTGCAAATCCTTATAAAGTTGCCAGCCAAATGGAGTTACTCCAATTTATTTACTCGCCAAAGGCAATTTGACTCACATTTGGCACTTAGCAACTGTTAATTTTGGACCTTGAACATACACATTACAAACATTTTTCATACAGAAAGTTTCCAAACAGCTGATAGACGCTGGAGTGTGTTGTACCTTTGAGGAATGTCTGCTGATAGACACTTTGAATGAGGTCAAATTACTGTAAATTTGACGGTAATAGAGACACGGCTTGGCGGTGCATTTCTGTGCAGGCAATTCCCAAGTTTGATTGTGGCTTTAGTCATTACCCAACCTAATTTTCCCCCCAGTAGTTTCCCATTATCTCATCTGTCCTTGACAAAAAAGTGGCAAAGATCTCATAAATAAAAAATATAAATAGTATGTGATCATAAAAGCAATGAAGCTGATTGAACCTGTTTATACCTGGTATTAACATCTGTTCTGGGCGAAATGTTAATGTATTCTGGTCATGCCCAACATTTTTATTCTCATTCAGTATCCTAACTCTGAAACATGTAAAATTACATAAGTAAAACAGACTGCAAATGACAACTTTCGACTTTAATAATATGTGTAAACTGGGCCTACATGTGTATGTGTCCCGTCCCACGTTTACTGTATTTCTGACTCATCATGAACTGTATCAAGCTTGGCTGTATGGCCGTATCCTTGGTAACTTCTGTCTTGGGAGAAGAAGAACACAGGAGCCAGAAGAATAAGCTCAGAGAGCGACTGAGTGAGAATTAAGACGAAAAGGTTTGCCTTAAGATTGTAGACAGACTCCAGCTATGAGGCCAAATGGAAAGCCTGAAGAGAAATGAGCAGGAGAGAGACGCCAGGTCTTCAGATGGATAAGACAATCAGATAGAGTACTTAATGTCAGATTATCTGACACACTATACGATTCCAAACAAAAAAAACTCAAACCTCGCCGTCAGCAGTGTCAACCGGGTCAAAAGCCACTCGATGTTTTAATAAAACCATTAGAAATGATTGTATTGAATGGTCATTCATGCACAAATTCCTGGTTCCTCAGGTTATTCTGCAGCTGTCACACCATACAACTTTAACTCCATGTGACTGACATGCAGTCTGCTGCTCCACATGGTCAATGAAGCTCCATGGCAACAGGATCTCATGTAGAGGGATCTACATTTCAACCCGACACAGTGGAAGTGAATGCGAGAGCCAACAATTTATAATGAGAGATGATGGGACTGCACGTGATCTCGAAATCTTAAAGGAGTCATGAACTGAGAAACCAAAATTTCCTTTTGACAAATAAGAGGTCATTGTATTATAAAAACATCCTGTAAGTTTCAGAACTCAAATCTTTCTTGTTAGTATAAAAACAGCTTATATTGAAGCCAGTCTGCCAAAACAACAGCGTGTGGACTGTACCACTCTATGATATACACCACCTCAGTCACTAAACACCACCTCAGCAAAAGAAGATCAATGACTGCTTCTACATCGCTGCCTGTTTAGCCCTGCCCACCGATTTATGCATGTAGTGTAAATGACAAGAGGCAAACGCAGGTCTATGAAAAAACCTAAATGATAAAGATGCTCTGAATACAACAAGTGCCAAGTTGTGGAATAACAGTCTTTGCACTGCCTTCCTTCTGATCCCAACGTTAGGAAAGAGTGAATCAACTTTATTAAACTATATTGGACATTACATGTAATTTTATAGTAGTATACCGTTCTTGGAAGGGAAAAAGAGCATATAACATACAGGGAATAATCGTAAATTGACATTCCCAGAATTCCCTGCACTACATTTCAAATTATTTATTCGAGTTATTTATTTTTAAATAACTATGTTTCTTAGTTTTTTCTCATCAGTATTTGTACATTAGGGTCATATGTTACACCTAATGTTGTTAAATTAATGTTTATTGCAATATTTCAGTTTCACGTGTGTTACTATGATGGTGTTTAGTGTTTGTGAATGACTGTGCACCTTCAATATGTATGTTAATATTTAAAAGGTTTGTGATGCGCTTTGGTTCATCATGTGACTTTCTCATCACCACCTGCTTTTGGTGGTTATCAGTGTATTACAAAGGTACAGAATAGATTTCAGTACTTCAATGGGTTGGTATATTAACATTATATCAGTTAATGAAATTATGGTATGTAACTGTACAGTAACAGAGTGTTTTTTTTACAGTATAGCTTTGTCTTTTACAGATCGTTTGATATGTTGTCAAACATACACAAGTGTTAGGCAATCATAGCAGTGGGCGTTGTTTACTTTCGAGTCTACAATCCTCCACACATATTCAAAGAGAGGTTAAAAACAGGAGAGAAAATAGCCTATTATATCTAAATTGTGATGTTTTTTGATGCAAAAATCTTTATAACTTTATAGGGGACCTCAGAGAACAGATAATCCTGCCACTGTCAAAATACGTCATACAACCTTCACGCAAAATGTGCGCATCTGCCACGCAGTCACTGGAGCTCCATGGCAACAACATCTCATGTAGATGTTCTACATATCAAGACAGTTCTTCAGTAAGCAGAAGAGTTCATTAGTACAATGAGAGATGCAGGATAGTGTGTAATCTGCTGGAATCTTAATATAACTCTGTACAAGGTTACTGTGACTGACGCACCGATCTAAAATGGAACAATAAGGAGGTTTTCAGGAGGGGCAAGAGTGGGAAAGAGAAGAGAGAGGGGAAGAAAGTGAAACGGAAGTGTCTTATTCCCTCTCGCCAGAGGAGAGTTGGGTCATTGAAATTAATTGAATGTGATCAAATGAGCAGAATCATGCCCTCCTCTAGAGTATGACAGACGGAGAGTTAGAGAATCGGGGTCTTATTTAAGCTAGCTGACGTGTCACTTTCTCTTCCACTTGTGGTGGGGGCCACAGAGCTGGCCCAGTTGACATGTGGGTAACACGCCACACAGTTTTACACACTATCTCTGTGAACCCTCATCAGAACACATCAGAGCTAATGACAGAACACGACTGGGGCATGAGCGGAGAGAGCTGAGCTAGAAAGCAGGGATGAGTGAAAATGCATGACAATAGCTCTGTTCCAGTCTATTGAGCTGCTGTGCTGGCAGCTCTCCACACAGGCAACGGCTAG
Organism: Oxygymnocypris stewartii; assembly: GCA_003573665.1. Taxonomy (NCBI): domain Eukaryota; kingdom Metazoa; phylum Chordata; class Actinopteri; order Cypriniformes; family Cyprinidae; genus Oxygymnocypris; species Oxygymnocypris stewartii. The sequence continues at coordinate 2,962,447 of QVTF01020812.1, forward strand.
GGCTAACTTTGATTGCAATTTAAACAAAAAATTTTTTGCAAAAAAATACAATTAAAATACAATGCTTGTTTTATAGGGCTGCAAACTTTGGCCAAACATTTTATGATTATACATCAATATTTTTATTAATTTCATGATTATTACTACCAAACAAATGTATTAAACAAAATAAGCAACATTATTATTGTAATAATTATTGTAAAATGTAAATTTATTTTATTATATATTTAGATATGCACTGTGTACATACATTACATTATATATAGATAGCATTATATATATATATATATATATATTAGTGGTGGGCCGTTATCGGCGTTAACGTGCTGCGTTAACGCGAGACTCTTATCGGGCGATAAAAAAAATATAGCCGTTAATCTATTCTCAAAGTTGGGTTGGGAGCTGGGTCTATACTACGCAAGCTATGATGACTTTCACCCTGATATTTTAGCGCGGATGTATACCTAGTCGAATTGCACTGTAGGGGGCGAGAACGAGTCTTCGAACTAGAGGCTCGCAGTCCGTGATGGACAGATTGTTAACAGCTGGTCTACGTGGTAATACAATCGGGCAGGACATCCAAACGCTCACCTATCATTCATCAACCTCAAATATGGCTTTTCATCTGAAAGATGTATGTAGTAGCAACTTTACATGGCCGCTCAATATGATGTTAACCTAGAGAAATGTGCGCTATTGAAGTGTTTGTGTGGAAGCGCGTTTGCTGCAGGACAGGCTCCGGTGCGCTCACTTGCTCTTAAAATCTCCGTAAGTTTTGGTCATACAGATAAAAGTAGCCTAATACATCTTTTGAGTCTGTAAAGACTCTACGTTTATTTGTGTGCACTCAGAATAACAACGAAACGTTGCGCTTTTAAGCAAACAGGATGCGCTTTAGGTCTCATGTGAACTTGAGCGAGAAACTTCGAAAATCCGTCTTTGAAAAATATATTCATAGAGAGTGAAATGTCTAAAAAATAAAAATAGAAGACGTGTGTGTTAGCATGGATGATTTACATGAAATTTAATCTGTGCAACACTGTGCATAAGATGGCTTTCAGTTCAATATAATAACAAAAAACGACATTTTGGGTTTTTATTCAACTAATAAGGTGGGCACGCTGTGATCTGTACTATATTTTTACTGTAATTGACAGTTATCGGCAAAAAAAACAAAAAAAAAACACGGGAGTGGGATGTAATGGGAGTCATTCTTCCGGGAGTGGAACGGGATTTTCCTCCAGTTTTTTCGTGGGATTGGGACGGGAAGAGATTAAAGTTTGTGATGCATTTTGGAAACAGGAGATGAGCCCCTGGTCTAATGCGCCACCTGGCTTGAGAAACCCGTTCTCAAAGACTTACTTTTAGTCATTATTTGGGTAGCACACATATTCTGAATGCCTTCGGCAGAATTCAAATGAGCCATTTTAATCTAGATTAATTCCAAGATTAATCTAGATTAAAAAAATTAATCTATGCCCACCACTAATATATATATATAGGTAGATAGATTTAGATTTGTTTATATCTTAATTTTCAGACCATCAAGTTTTTAATTTAGCTCAAAACCACAGGAAGCTTCTTGGCGCTTCTCATTACAAGTATAAGTGACCTAAACTCAGAGGAGTTGCAGAGATGAGTTTGAGAAGCAGCATTTACTATTACTCAAGTCGCTCGGAGACATATTTTTATACAAATAGCAGCCCTTGAGATTTTGATAATCGTGCTATGTCACATCGCAATTTCAGTTTTATTCTGAAGGAAATGAGAGATACAACACCATATTTAATTTAGTTAATTGAGGATTCATGTCTATACTTAAAGGAATAGTTCACCCAAAATTTAAAATTTTGTCATAATTTACTCACCCTCATGTCGTTCACCAGTTTCTTTCTTATGTTGAACACAAAATATATTTGAAGAAATAGGATATGTTGGTTCCCATTGACTTCCATAGTAGGGAAATAAATACTATGGTTTGATTACCAGCATTCTTCAAAAATCTTGTTTTATGTTCAACAAGAAAGAAACTCATACAGGTTTGGAACGACATGAGGGAACATGAAGTAAATGATGACACAATTCTAATTTGTGGGTAAATTATTATTTTCATTCAAGTTCAATTAAGTGTGGCATCTATCCTGACCAATAAATACCACTAGATTGTAATATTAGCAAGCTCTAATGTCAGTGACTAACTTCTGGACCAGGCTTTAAAATTGCCAAATATGAAGGCTAACTAGATTTTGGTAATGAACATAGGAGAAAAATAGAAGGAAAGTATAGAGGAGCTGGAAAGACACAGAGGGAGCGCAGGGGACCAGAGGTTAGAAAGATGATGAGGAGATAAACGGTTAAGATGAGGAAAATACCAAATGAAGGAAAGAGACATAATTGACCTCATAGTTGAAATTCCTCAGAAGAGAAGGAATGGAGGCTGGAAGTGGTGGAAAAATAGAGGGATAGAGAGGATGGATGTGGAGCGAGAGGGGGAATGAAATGGACTGTTTGGGAGGACACTAACGGCCGCTTCCTCATGCGGTCTCAGGAATGCAGCACGGGTGGATCTGAGTGTGTGTGTGTGTGTGTGTTTGCCCCGATAGAGCAGACAGGAATCCCTAACCCCCACAGACTCTGGAGCCAGTTATCAGAGAGAGAGGGGCCGGTGTGTCCCAACTTTATCTCTCTTTCTCGCCTACTTTCCTCCTCCCTTTTCCCCCACTTCTTTCTTTTCACATCCTCCTCCTTCTGCCCTTTTTCTCCATAATTGTGCCAACAGAAAAAAAGAAAACGGAGGATTTGGGGTAAGAGTATGAGGATGAGCTAGAGGCAAGAGGAGGACAAACCTTGAAGTGAGACTGCTTCAAGATTGTGGTGAATTATTTTACAAAGCCAAACAGAATCGAGAAACACATCAGGATATCTTAATCCTGTTCCTATAGTGCACTGCCCTCTGAAATACTCAATTCTGATTGGTCAGTCATGGGATTCTACATGTTGTTGTAGAATGACACTAAGTTTTATAATGAAACTGTATAACTGTCTGTTAACGCAGGCAACTGATTTCCTTTATAGCTGTGCTAGTTTGTTCAATCTGTTGTCACTTCTGTCTTACATATTTAATTATGTGTAAAAAATAAGCGTTTCATATCTATTCATTGGTGTGCTCAAAGTGCTCAATGCAACAGACACCCTAGTTTTATTTAGTTTGCACTTTATTTACTTTGTATGAAATGTGTGTGTGTGTTTGCAAATGTCGTGAGTGAGTTGATTGCTGTGAATTAAAAAAAGCATGTGTTACGTTTTCCTAGATTTATATTGTAGTATGTAGAGTTAAGATTAATTGTGAGCAAACTAGGGTTTAACAAAGGGTAATTCGGCCCGCACAAGGGGACATTTTCTTCAATCTGGCCCTCAACCTAAAATGAGTTTGACACCCCTGGCCTAGAGGGTCAAATCTTCCATCTTGCAGTGTTGAAGAAATATATTCAACTATGTTCTTAACACTAGTTAAACAAAGTAATTGAGTAACATACTCAGTTACGTCTCTGGACAGATAAGCTGCTTGTGTTGTGAGAGTGGTCCTTAGCTCCCCCGGCCTGGCTCCAGCACTGTTTTGGTGGAAAGGGGTGTGTTTGTGTGTGCGCAGCTCCTGCCGAGAGGTCCTGATTGTTTGGAGCCGAGCTGGTGATGAGCCCAGACCCTCCATACTGATCGCCTCAGGAGAGGGACGGTAACACCTCTCTCACCTCACATAATACCTCTGAGAGAGAAATGTCTGTTGGGCGGGGGGGTCTGCCAGCTTCCTGTCATTTTTTCAGAAAAGGGAGCCTTCAACTTCACACCGCTGTCACTGAGTGAGCTGGTCCAAAAAATCCACTTCTGTACAAGAGTATTTACAAAGAAAACCTCAATGCTGCTTTTACTGTGTGCCCGAGTTTGAGTGTTTGTGTGTGTGTGTGTGTGTGTGTGTGTTGGTGGGCATGAAACAGAAGGCATGGAATGCTTCTGACGGTGTGAAGCTCACGCCCAAATATACTGCATCTCTTCAAGGGCATTCCATACCACACAGACACACACACACACACACAGAGTCACTGCAGTCCATTATTTGAAAGAAAACAGAAGTGACACACTGAATTGATGGGGCAAAATTGGGGACATGCAAGAGATTTGTATCCTCCATGCATTAATACTAACACCCCTTTACAGACACACACACACACACACACGCACGCACGCACGCACACGCATTTACCTAGATATCTACACAAGGACATACTGTAGACTTCACCTGTGTTTACATAAAGCAAATTGTAATGACTACAGATCTGTTAGCATTTCCATTAATCTCAGCAGCGATTGCTTGGCTGGTGCAGGAAGTACATCATTTTAAATCTGTCATCTTCATTTATGGGTCCTCAGTTCAGTTCTCTCAGTTCAGAATTAAGTTGTAAATGTCATGTGATAATATGATAAAAAATAATTCAAGCGAATGTATAAAAAGCCATTAAAGTGATAGTTCACCCATAAATGAAAATTCTGTCAATAATTACTCATGTCGTTCCAAACCTGTAAAACCTGCGGAACCCGTTCATGTTTGGAACACAAATTAAGATATTTTTGATGAATTCCGAGAGCTGTCTGACCGTCCATAGACAGCAATGTAACTGAAATGTTCCCAGGCCAAAAAAGGTAGTAAGGACATCGTTAAAATAGTCCATGTGATATCAGTGGCTCAACCATAATTTAATGAAGCTACGAGAATATTTTTTGTGCAAAAATAAAACCAAAAGTATTCTCATAGCTTCATAAAATTACAGTTGAACCACTGATATTTTAACGATGCCCTTGCTACCTTTCTAGGCCTTGAACATGGTTCAAGTTGCATTGTTGTCTATGCAGGGCCAGATAGTTCTCGAATTTCATCAAAAATATCTTAATTGGTGCTCCGGATATTAATGAAGGTCTCACAGTTTTAGAACGACATGAGGGTGAGTAATCAATGACAGAATTTTCATTTTTGGGTGAACTATCACTTTTATAGAGAAAGCTGCTCCTAAAGGACACTTTTTTGACATTTGAATAACAGTAGTAGTAAAAAAGTAACAATAATTGTATAATAAAAATAATAAAACATATTGTATATGACCCATTTAACATTTAAAGCACACATTTATTTAGGGTTGTAGGGACACATTTGTGTGACTATATATAGTTGCCACCCCTCCCACACACATACTCCACTATCACACCTGTTTCTACAGCACATACGACACGCATATAACACATCATGCAACACACATCGTCATCTTTAGTGCACATGCAGTTGTGGTGCTTTGGCTACAGTTCATGTATCAGCTATTGCCCACTTTCACATGCACACATAGGAATTTCCCCTTGCACCTTTAACACCCTCTCTCCTAAACCTCTCCTTATTTAGGAGCGAGGGAGAGTAGGGTGCAGCCACAGGGAGGAGGTGAGGGGAGGACAATGGGTGGGGGATCGAGAAGAGCTAGAGAGGGTGTGGGGTTGAAGAATGAGTGTGTGTGTGAGGAAGGGAGATTTTGCCCTCCCACGCCGGTTGTGTGTGTGTGTCTGTGTAGCAGGGCCAATCCGACACACCCAAAGGGCAGCGAACCTCCACATCCTGCCCCGGGGCGTCCGTTTGTCCAAACAGCTCACTTCTTCCTCTTCTCTCCTTTCTCTCTCTCGCTCTATGCTCAAACCGGTCTGACTGGAGGGTAGAGAGTAGAAGAGGGTGGGGGTTTGTCTATAAAGAACAGAACCCCCCCGTAAAACCAGAAGAGGAAGAAAAAGCTGCGGAGTAAAATACAGCAGAAGAAAACAAACAGCAGGGCGTTGTCCTGCCCTGAATGGGGAAGTTGGACGGTTTGGTGGTGTTCTAACCCCTTTACATACTCTCAAACACACATACACACACATGTACCTATTACCCTCTCCGTCCACAGCAGTCTGCCTGGAGCTAGTGCTAGTGTACAGACACAACGGTAAGGAGATCTGAACCCGTATACAATCAAAGACTTCCTAAGAGTGTCTAAACACGGGACAAACAGAAATATATCCTGTCAAGCCTATAATCATGTCCCAGCACTCTCTACTCTTTCTCTCCCTGTCTCAAAGTGATCTGTTTTGGCGGCTACCAACTAGAGTTATCACAGACTGCTGCAAATCTATTGATTGGGGTGCACAATCCTGTTCCTGGAGGGCCAATGTCCTGCAGAGTTTAGCTCCAATCTGCCCAAACACACTCGATTGGCCCTGCAGGAGCAGGATTGGACATTATTGGGAAAGTGCATCTCCCAAGGACACAGAGCAGTGGTTTCCAACCTTGTTCCTGGAGATTCCCCAACAGGACACGTGTTGGATGTTCCCTTAATAAAAAAGGCTAATCAAATTTGTTATTAGAGACCCAAGATCTGAAATGGCTGGGTCAGATACGAAAAGCTTCCAAAATGGCCATTATTGGGAGGTTCCAGGAACATGGTTTAGAGAAAAAAACCTGCAAAGATCATCTGAACAAAATTTCTGTTTATGTAACACAGAGGCATCCAATCCTGTTCCTGGAAATCCACTTTCCAGCAGAGTTTAGCTCAATCACACCTGCCTGAAAGGTTCTACTGATCCTGAAGACCTTTATTAGCTGGTTCAGGTGTGTTTAATTAGTGCGGGTACTAAGCTCTGCTGGAAAGTGTCCCTCCAGATTTAGGATTGGACACGCTATAACACAATAGGATAACATTAAATAACAAGTGACTTAAAAAAGTCCAGGGGTCCAACCGTTCTAGTTGTAGGGCCCTATGGAATCCGTTTTAATTTTTCCCAAATTCAGTTGAATTTTTTCACAATTTTTATATATTTTTTTTCCTGGATTCAGCTTTTATTGTAAATTTTGTTTTTTATTTTGGTTAAATAAATTGTATTAATCAAAAAGCATGTCTAATTAATTTAAATCGTGAAATTTACACAATTTAAATGGTTAGTTCACCCAAAGATTAAAATTACCACATGTTTTACTCACCCTCAAGGCATCCTAGATGTATATGACTTTTTTCTTCCAATCGGAGTTATATTAAAATGTGTCCTGGCTCTTCCAAGCTTTATAATGGCAGTGGGCGGGTGTTTTTCTCAACAGTCCAAAAGAAGTCAAATAAAGCGCATCCATCCATAATAAATCATGCCTCACACAGCTTTGGGGGGTGAATAAAGCCATCCTGTGGCGAATCGATGCGTTTTTGTAAGAAAAATATCCAAATATTTATATTTACAATGTTATAAAAAAAATTAATCTCACTTCCGCTAACTGTCAACAAGTTAAACTGAACTTTTATTTTGACAAGTTGCTTTGAAGACCTTTATGTTTCTGTTTGTATATATATTAGTGATGTGCGGATGAGCTAAAACATCAACCGAATCCGCAGCTTCAAATAAATTATCTGCCCGCACCTATATTTTTGTCTGATTTAGATAACCGCACCCGATTGTCACATTCAGGGTTTGTATGGTCATGAAAAACCCGGACTAGTCATGGCATTTTAAAACAGCAATTTCCAGGCCTGGAAAGTTTTGAAAAAATATGTATACCCAGAAAGTTTTGGAAAAGTGATGGAAATCTGTTTCACAATCCTCTGTATAATATCCTCAATCCTCAATCTCAGTGCGGGATTGAGCATAGGCTATATGGCATTACTCATTCTAGCAGCTTTCAACTTTAAAATGAAGTAAATTACTGCAAAACATTTATTCAATATAGCGTGTAGGTTAGATGAGTAAATAAATCCACACAAACCATCAGATCAAATCAGTCATTTGAAAACAGCATGAGTGATTCAGCTGTACCGCGTCTTCTCTCTTTCACCTTCTCTTCACATCGGCGCATCTAGAGCTGAACGCTGCGATACAAGACTTTAGCTCATGTTTCGGTACAGTTGACAGAATTGCCAATTGCCTAATCGGTCATTGTTGCATCATCACAATAATGTATTAATTTCACGTCTTTTTAAGACATTCGGTTATCATGCTCTCCAGTGACGCTTTTCTGTGTGCTCACAGTCACATCCAGAGCACGTGCAGCGTGTACCAAATCAAACAAGCAAAGCTTGTTGCGCTTAAGTGGCCAAATACACACAACATGATGTCAAAACAGCCATCCTGGCGAGTATCCTTGTAAGCACTGTCAGTTTTGTCTTAAGTTAATGTAAACAGTTGCGAATGAAAACGCATATGTATCCGTATTGGATTCGTGAAATAGGTCTTGTGACAGCAGCCTAATAAAGCTGTGCCGTTTGTCATTAATGTTAATCAAACAACAAAAGACAGAGAAAATCCCTCACTGCTCTTGACTAAATGTTTTGTTGAATAACTTGAATATGCTAATTTACAGTTTATTCAATTTCTGTAGCCTATTTAGAAAATGTAGTTAATATTTGCATTATTAATGATTTATCTTATCCACCCGCGACCCACCCGCAAATAATCAGAATGCATTTTTTTATTACCCGACCCACGGATCATCCGCAACGCCCGCGGATATACCCACCATCCGCACATTACTAATATATATATATATATATATATATATATATATATATATATATATTAGTGGTGGGCATAGATTAATTTTTTTAATCTAGATTAATTTTGGAATTAATCTAGATTCATCTAGATTAAAATGGCTCATTTGAATTCTGCCGAAGGCATTCAGAATATGTGTGCTACCCAAATAATGACTAAAAGTAAGTCTTTGAGAACGGGTTTCTCAAGCCAGGTGGCGCATTAGACCAGGGGCTCATCTCCTGTTTCCAAAATGCATCACAAACTTTAATCTCTTCCCGTCCCAATCCCACGAAAAAACTGGGGGGAAATCCCGTTCCACTCCCGGAAGAATGACTCCCATTACCTCCCACTCCCGTGTTGTTGTTTTTTTTTTTTTTGATAACTGTCAATTACAGTAAAAATATAGTACAGATCACAGCGTGCCCACCTTATTAGTTGAATAAAAACCCAAAAAGTCGTTTTTTGTTATTATATTGAACTGAAAGCCATCTTATTATGCACAGTGTTGCACAGATCAAATTTCATGTAAATCATCCATGCTAACACACACGTCTTCTATTTTTATTTTTTAGACATTTCACTCTCTATAGATATATTTTTCAAAGACGGAGTTTCTAGCTCAAGTTCACATGAGACCTAAAGCGCATCCTGTTTGCTTAAAAGCGCAACGTTTCGTTGTTATTCTGAGTGCACACAAATAAACGTAGAGTCTTTACAGATTCGAAAGATGTATTAGGCTACTTTTATCTGTATGACCAAAAATGACGGAGATTTTAAGAGCAAGTGAGCGCACCGGAGCCTCTCCTGCAGCAAACGCGCTTCCACACAAACACTTCAATAGCGCACATTTCTTTAGGTTAACATCATATTGAGCGGCCATGTAAAGTTGCTACTACATACATCTTTCAGATGAAAAGCCATATTTGAGGTTGATGAATGATAGGTGAGCGTTTGGATGTTCTGCCCGAGTGTATTACCACGTAGACCAGCCGTTAACAATCTGTCCATCACGGACTGCGAGCCTCTAGTTCGAAGACTCGTTCTCGCCCCCTACAGTGCAATTCGGCTAGGTATACATCCGCGCTAAAATATCAGGGTGAAAGTCATCATAGCTTGCGTAGTATAGACCCAGCTCCCAACCCAACTTTGAGAATAGATTAACGGCTATATTTTTTTTATCGCCCGATAAGAGTCTCGCGTTAACGCAGCACGTTAACGCCGATAACGGCCCACCACTAATATATATATATATATTTATAAATGATAAACGTTTTTTTCTCAAAATAAATGGTAAAATGCTCATGAAGTGACCTACTTTTTATTTATTCATCCTAAATTTGACAAATTCCATGACATTCCGCTTTATACAGTAAATTCTATTTTTTTGACTGGATTTCATAATTCGCAGAAATCATAGGGTTCTATAGCTGTGCTTTACAAAATCCAACTTGCCATATTTCTTCTCCATTTAAAACTGATCCAGCTCTTTCCACATGCTCAAAGCTGATTTTTATACATTCTTATCTGTCCAATGCTTCAAGCATTCTAAATATGCTTCAGTGTCTTTCACAAGTGCAGACAAGCCCTCTCCATTAAAAAGGTAAGAAACACAAGCAGAACTTTTGAATAATAGCAGGACAATCCCCGTAACATCCACTGCTTCCGGAGATCAGCTTTGATTCTGATGGTGAGTAACGTGAGCGAAGCACATTCCCCCCACCCTATGCATTGGGATTAATGGGATTATCCTCCATTAAACCTCTACCCACCACGATACAAAGTGGCTTGTCTCATTGTGTTCCTCTCAAGACTCTATTTATTTGCAATAAGCCATTTGAGAATGGTCTTCCCTCAAACAGGTCAATGTAATGAAATATTTACCCAAGTGGGTGAGGATTGGTTTTGGACCGATTTCCAACAAGTGATGAAAAAAGTAAATGACAGAACCATGGCTTAGTGGTTACAGTACCAACTGTGCACAGACACATTGAGAATTGGTGATCATACAGTTCATTTGAGTTTTAGGTTATCATGTTGTGCCCTGATCCATTTCTACTTTTTTATGTTTTGGGACTTTTTCTTTTGAGAGGAAATATAGGAATATTCAGGAGGAGAAAGGGGATGGGATCAGGAAATGACCATGATTGAAGACTCAAACTCAGGTCACCTGAAGCACTGTGAACTGTAGGCAATGGTTCCCACTGGATACAATCTACTTTGTATATCAATCAAATGGTCCCCCAAAATAGCACAGAAAAGTAAATGTAAGTCATGTGCAAACTTTTGTTTAAAATATTTTTTTTGCTGGCAGGGCATCTATTCAGTGTTGCCCCATGCGACTGGGGAGAAGCCCAGATGGCAGAGATGGGCAGTGGGCCATGTTTGTTACTGATACAACACAAGTGTTGGAAGGGGATGATCTGCTATAAAAACTGGAAGCTTCTACCATCCCTCCATCTCTGCTGAGTAGCTCAGGCATTCTGCTTTAAGGGCAGGGGGTGATTACGTTTTGGAAAATGGCATTGCTATCATCGTCATCTTCACTGGCCAAAGTCGAGACACCATGGTGCGTCCTGGCTTGAGGCACCTCTTGGTTTTAGAGGCCAAAGTGTCTATATATAGTGCATGTCTAAAGGATTCTGGGAGGGGTTGTGTACTCAGAGACCAGAGCACTGAACTAGGAGGGAACTCCACCATAAGGAAGTCTGGATTTTTCTGTCCATGATAAAGTCAAGAGTGTTCACTTTCAAAGAGACAGTGAGACACACGGGTGGGAGGTGTAGAAGAGTGACAGACATGTCATTTCCAAGCAAAGAGAGCGAAAGAGAGACAAGGACAGTGGGAAGAGCCTAACAGTTAGTGAACCTGAAACCTGAACAACAAAAATAAAGGTTAGATAAAGTATAAATTGACCAACTGCACCGAATACAGGAAGAGAGTTTCCTGCTATACACTCACAGCACTTTACGTGATTATTGTCTGAATAAAAAAAAAAAAACATCTGACTGTGGTAACTGACACAAACAGTAAACTCACATTAGGTGGTAAAACCCCAGAATATACCCTTTCAGAATCAGGCAAATCAGCTGACTTGTTCTTGGATTTACCATCTTGGTAACTCCCCGGGGCAGCTATTTCTCATTTTTGCAAGTACTACATTAAAGAAGAAAGATGCCAAAACTGTTTGCCAAGCTTATTAAACTGCATTTGTCAAATCAATAAAATCTGACCACAAAACAGTCATGAATGTTTATGACTCTCTTTGGTACAAATCAGGCTAGAATTTTTTTTTTTCCAGGGTCATGTAAAAATGGTAAACATTACTTTTGCAACTATTCTCCAATTAATGCACAAAATACAAGAAAAAATTGGTTCTTGTAACTGAACAGCAATACTTAATTTCCTACAGATGCTATATTAAGTGTTGTGATTTCTCTCATTGGTCACACTTTAATTTAAGGTCATATTCTTGCTATTAACAAACTAAATTCAATTCCTAATTTGCTGCTTATGAATAGTTAGCAAGGTAGATGTTAAGTTTAGGTATTGGGTAGGATTGTGGATGCAGAATACGGTCATGCAGAATATTTGCTTTATAATTACTAATAAACAGCCAATATGTTAATAATAGGCATGTTGATAAGCAACTAGTTAATAGTGAGAATCAGTCCCTATACTAAAGGTTTGCCCTTTCACTCGTTTTATCTGTACTTAAACTAACCTTTAAAGATTCTATACACTGACAAATGAATACCTAATTATCTGGCCCGGTTCACTTTACTGTAGTTAAAGAGACTTGTTGTAGTAAGGGAGGAACAGAGGGATACTGAAGAGAGAGGCGAGAGGGTGGCATAGAGCGAGGTGGAACACAAGCACTCTGTCTGATAGTCCAACATGACGCCTTACCCCAGAACAAACAAGCATTCAGCTACATTGAGGGGCAACCCAGAATGCCATGGGGGAGACAGAGGGAGAGAGAAAGAAACAGAGAAACAAGAGAGAGAAGAGAACTGTGAAGGTCATCTGGTGGGATGGTGAGTCTCAATCAAAAGAAAATAGGGAGGCACATCAGATGAGGGACAGAGAGGGAGGAAAAAAAGGACCTGAGGGACGGAGCGCGAGAAGAAACAAGTAAAAGTTTAACTTGTGAAATATCAAATCTATTTTGGTTTTAATGGAGAGGAAGGAAATATAAAAGTAGATTATTAAACTGGGAGAAAGCGACGAGGGAGGGGAAAAATCCAGAGGTGTTCAAGGTGGGAGGGTTGAGATCTGTTCACAATGTTTTAAATATTAAAGCTATTTCAGGTTTAATGAGGTGTAAATACTATGGGGAGAGTGGTAAGAGGATGGGGGTTAAAGGGGCCTCACTCTCATTATTTCAAGCACACACCTTTTGACTATAGAGACCCAGAGAGAGAGAGAAGTGAGAGCGAGAGTAAAACAGAGAAAGAGCTGATGAGCTAGGAAAGACACAGGGCTGAGAGAAGGATGACGATACAATCCTAAGGAGAGTAATAAACGAATAAACAAAGTACTGTGTGACTGAGTGAATGGGTCAGCCAGTCAGTCAGTGAATGAATTAATGAATGAAAAAAAGATTACGTAAATGAAAGAGTGAGTGAATGATGAATGGAGGGTGCATAAATGAATGAATGAACATGAAAGAATGAATGATTAAGTGAGTGAGTGAGTGAGTAAGTGCGAATTATAGTCATTAAGTGAACAAATGAATGAAGCAAGGGAGGAAGGAATAAGTGAGTGAGTGAATGAATGAATGAGTGAGTGAATTAATGAATGAATAATGGAGTGAATTAATGAGTAAGGCAGAGAGTGAGTGAATAATTGAGTCAGAAAGAATGAATGAATGCGTAATTCAGTGAATTAATGAATTAATTAGTGAGTGAATAAAAAAATAGGGAGTGAGTGAATGACTGAATGAATGAGTGAGTCAGTGGCTGAATGAAATTGTGGATGATTGAGTGAACTGGTCAAAATTAATTAGTGAGTCAGTGAGTGGGTGAATGAATGAATGAATGAATGAATGAATGAATGAATGAATGAATGAGTCAATAAGTAAATGAATAAATCAGTCAGTTAATAAATAAATGAATGAGTGAGTGAGTGAATAAAGGAATTAGTGAGTGAGAGAATAAATGAATTAGTAGGAGTTAGTAAAGGACTGATTGAACAGTGAAGGCATGAATTAGTGAATGAATGCATGAATGAGCGAGTGTTTGCAGCGCAGTGGGTGAGAGGCCAATGGTTAAACTTTCAGAGGAGAGTAAATAGATGTGATGTGCTGAGGCTGAGCTGAAGTTCATGTGTATATGTGTTTGCTTGAACAGGATTAGATTAGATGAGCTTTGCTGTGAACAAGTCAGCCATAGACTATTAAACACACAACACTTGTTAAATATTTCAACACTCTTTATACACTTCAGGCGCTTCACTATTATATGTGTGCATGTGTGTGTTTTCCTCACATACACACTCTGAAATCACATACAAGCACTCAATTGCCACATATACATATCTGCATCTGTACACAAATAAACACAGATACCTAAGAAAGCACACAGTTCCCTTTTGATAAAGATTCACAATTTAAAAACAGAACAACACGTCAACAGCACAACAACCCATATGCATGTGTGAATGTGGGATTTTTGTCTTGCCTTGTGCTGTGGAAAGGGGAAGGCCACAATGATCTTCCTAGTCTCTTTCTGATCAAGCGATAGCCGTGCTCATGAACAGATCATCTAAAATAAAATATCAGTGACCATTTCCTGACCAGCTTAAAAAATCCCCCTGATGACAGCATGAAGTTCACAGCCGCAGCCAACCACAGAAACCCCACTCTTCATAAGGGAGTAAACCTGAAACACGAACAACACTCAAAATAACAAGCCACTTTCACACACAGATACCATGGCATCGCATCAGAGTGAGTGAGTGAGAGCTGGGTAAATTTCCTTTTGAAATGTCACTTTTTGGTGGTAATTTTCTGACCTGACAAACGAGTGTCAATGCTAATGCTAATGCTATTTGTAGAGGCCTCTAGCATCAGGCACAGGCTGTAGAAAAAATACTGATAAAATTAGTGTACACACACTCCTGATGATGAGTAATGAATTCATAGCACATGTAAAAGGGTGGGGACAAACTGATATAGCTACTATTAAAACAACAAAAAATGTGTAGGATGATGAGTAGAAAGATGAGCACTATATGACAACAAAGAAACAAACAGGCATCACTGACAGCAGCGCAGCTTCTCTCACAAACACTTTGCTGTAGACTCAGGTTGATTAAATATACTTTACACAAAGAAATGAAAGCAAAAAAAATAAAAATCTACCTACTCAAGCTTAATTTCATGCTCCATTTACAACCTGGTCTCAAGAGAAAAAATTACTATTTTACATTTTGTATGAATTTATACAATGTGATGTGTTCAGAAACCTACGACATAAGCAGATCATATGAAAACGTACACATTCATTCGTACGCGTAAAACAATTCATCCAGCAATTTGCCAGTATGTAAAATAGTTATAAATTGCCATGAGAATGTGTTCCACTTGAGCCCACTTAATTCACAAAACAATACATACGACAATACAAGCATGTTCTTACTGTTGCCACAAGGGGGGCACTATTAGCAGGTATGAGCAAACTCTTCTTCTATGTTCTTTCAAATCAACTACTGTCAGATAAAAGGTCTGTACTAGCTATTCTAACTTGCTAGCTATTTATATAACAAAACATAGATTGTTTTATGCCACAGACAACTGAGAGTAAATCTACTGCCCCCTACTGCCCCTTGTTCCCGCCACAGTAATACAAGAAAATGCAAATTGCTAATGTATGCTTCTAATGTGCTGGCTAAACATCGGCATCTCTCTTTTGCGCATTTGCGTCGAAAATGTTTCTAGTATGCCTATGCAAGTTATCTAGAATATTATCTGATGATTTCGCAAAAAACATAAGTTGAATCACTGAATCCAGTCACAAAATAAAATTTTCTGTACAACATGGAATGTTTTGGAATTTGGCAAAATATGGATGAATAAACCAATAGTAGGGCCTTGCACTTAATCAAATTGCGATATGGATATAGTGTCCGAAAAAATGGATTGAAAATAAATTTAATTAAATATAATCCAGAAAACATGTAATTTGGGCAAAACTACTTTAAACTTAGCAGATTGCCACAAACAAAAATGTAAACCATTTAAACCACACTGACTGTAATATTGTGATGTTTCCCCAAAGTTCGGAATTTGCATTCTAGGACACATGCCCATTATAACGCCTGCATATTCTGCAACCAGTTTCAACACCTGCAAACATCTGCTAAGCATCCAGTGTGACCTCACATCCCCTCTCTAGAACTGTGATGGCTTGATGCCTGATGTTTATCAGTGGTCTGTAATGGCGCTTTTCCACTGCATGGTACGGCACGGTACGGTTCGGTACGGTTTACTTTTGGGGGGTTTTCCACTGGGTACTGTACCTGGTACCTGGTACTTTTTTAGTACCACCTCAGCCGAGGTTCCTAGCGAGCCGTACCGTTACCAAAACGTGACGTGTAAACTCTACTGATCACTGATTGGCCGGAGAGAATCGTCATTACTGCGTCACTGAACTTGCGACACGAGACCCTCCTCTACAGCCCAACCCGCTAGATTTAAATCAGCACAGCCAGCGACGGATCGGACGCAGTTTTTGTTTCAACAAACGCACCTTTTTGCATCAACCACAAAATAGCAGTGTCGTTGTCTGTTGAGGAGGTACAGACGTTCCTCTCGTTGATAGCCGAGGACCGGATCCAGCGAGAGCTTGATGGCGCGACGCCGAAGGAAAAAGCCTTATGTATATACTTTTGAACTTGCTATATTTTTCAGAGTATGTCTTCTGTTTATATTTTTACCTTTGTATCTGTGTTTTGCTTCAATTAAAAACAATCTGATCGAATAAGTGTACCTCCAGACTATATTAAACATGTATTATTGTATGAGCACGTAATGAACCTCTTGAAAAAGACAAATGATTAATGCCACGATTTTAAAAACCATCACATACATAAAAAAACAAGAGATACATTGTACATTTTTAAATTATTTAAAAGTTTATTGATAATTCACTTTACAGAACACGCTGCATGAATAGTTAACTAATCAAGTAACGCAGCACACCTGCACGAACATCTACAGCCCATGTCACTGTCACCACAGTCTCTGCTGCTGGGGGTAAATCCCAAGCATTCTCATAGACCTCTCCATTGTTGTTAAAAACATCCACATGCCGAGAATGAAGAACACTATTCCGTCTCCTTTCTTTGTTGTGAGTTTGTTTGTGGCGCGTTTACGATGATGTCACGGCAGTAGAGGCGGCACAATTATAACGACGCTTGAATAATCCCGCCCACTCTATAGTGGTACTAAACTGCGGTGGAAATGCAAACCGACCCGAACTGAGCCGTACCGTACCGAGCCGTGCCGAACCGTACCGTACCATGCAGTGGAAAAGCGCCATAAGATGCTCTGAAAGGGAATGTCCATTCAACAGGGGCTGAACAAGGGCGCAGTGAAACTTAAGGACATATGCAAAGAATAACTAGTATGCAAACAGTCCATATAGCATGATCCGAGTCTTATCTTACAACATTCATGATTAAAACTGTATCAATGAGATGATTAGGATAATATTTTAGCAGAAAAGTGAAGCAGCTAGAAGCTTTAGACAGTAGCCTGACTGTCTTTTTGGTCTTGGCTTCCTAATCATGTAAAAAACCATATCCTCTCTCTCTCTCACACACACACACACACACACACACACACACTTCACAAAGTGCAGGTTGAGAAATATCCTGCTGCTCGCCAGAACTTCATACCAGAAGCATGGTAATTTAGATATGCAGTTCTATAAACATGCCAACCACCAATTACAAGCTTCTTAAAACCATTAGTCTGTGCACAATGCAACTTGGACATCAGCATCCTGAGATCCCATTTACTGCTGTCAGCAAATGGCACCCTTAACCGTGCAAACCATTACTCCCTCAACTAAAGACCTATGCTCTTTAACCAAATCTGAGAAAAGTCTAGCTGCTGACTGGACCTCAGCACGGACAGACATCACTTATGAGGGCATTTATAGAGTCCCTCTAATTACTAAAGCTGTCATTTTGTCTTAATGAGATTTAAACATGTTCATGTTACATATAACAGGTGGGTGTTAAAATACACACAAATAAATAATACTTGTTTATTTAAACAAAGCAAATCATCCTGGCAAACAGTAGCCGCTCGCATAGGCGGCTTTGAGCTCGACAAACCTGTCTGCCTCAACTCCTCAAGAATCCACCAGTTCAGTAGGAAAATTACAGCTGAGTCCAAAACCCAAAGCAGGGCATGAGGGCTTTCACAACATGCCATCTTTCTCTCACCCTGATCCGACTTGTCCAAGCCTGAGCCTGTTTTGTGTACCAAGCCATATTCTCATCTTCACTGAGCATCGGCTCATATTATCAAATGACATCTAAAGCAATTTGCCATTTTGCAAGTTTTCGGTACCTTAGCGGACTGAGATTTACACACGGTTAAGAGGGATGATTGCAGATTTGAAAATGTTTCGATTCCATTTGGAACGTAATTAAATTGACCTCAAAAGCTTGGCTTGCATATTAGTTTGGCCAGTGCGTGAGGAATATAAATGTGTACTATTTGTGTTACACAAAGGAATGGGTGTGACTTTTGTGAGCATGCGTGTATACGCAGTACAGTGATCTGGTGTGTACTTAGATGTGTGGAGTCTTGCACTTGATATTTGATCTGTGGGGTTGGGTCAGCGAGTGCAGTTATTTCTGTTGGAACCGCAGGTAGCAGGGCTGGCAAACAGAGAGGATGAGAGAGTGCCTCGAGAGTTAAGTAGGTAAACTCGTGCTAAGCTGATGCATATCTCAGCGTATTCCCCTCCCTCTCTCCTTCACTTTATCCCTTCTCCTCCACACTTCAGAAGACCTTGGGGCACCCCCCGTCCCAACACACTTGCACACACACATACAATTTAATCCTCATACCGCCACCAAGGTCAATTCAATTATCCTGTTTTCTTAAAGTGTGTGTGTGCCCATTTCACAGTCGGCCTGCACAAATTCACCAGAGATTAGAGCTGCCACACTTTTAATGATCTACATACCTATAAGCAACAGTATCCAAGACAGGTAGGGCCTCATCCCCGCTTGCTGGCGTGATCTGTTCCTCAGCACGGATTTTGTTTTTAGGTTGATGAGGCTGCCTCATGTCCCATGTGTCTTTCCGATGTTAATGAGGAAATTAGTTTTTTCAACCCCAAATTCCCCACCTCAATCTGTAGTTTGTCATGCTGTTATAGTATAAGTGCTACAACAATAATTTTCAACTTCATCAGAGTTCTATTTCTATCTGGGTTCGAATTATACAATCAAACACAGTGGCAAAATATTACAGACGACCTGAATCTCACAGGATCCACGAGGCAGTGCTCGCAACAATGAGGAACAAACTTTGTGATAGTTAAAAAGTATGGACCACGTAGTATGAATGAGTGTAGTACGAATGTAATCCAGACACTCTAGATCCAACACCAACAACGTTAGCTGTATCGCTTCACTGCCATTCACAACTCCTCTCCTGAAGCCTCATGGGATAGTAAAGTGTCCATTGGATGTGTACTGTTTTTATGAATACCAGGAATGGGAC
The DNA here is from genome assembly GCA_003573665.1 of Oxygymnocypris stewartii. NCBI lineage: Eukaryota > Metazoa > Chordata > Actinopteri > Cypriniformes > Cyprinidae > Oxygymnocypris > Oxygymnocypris stewartii. Next base: position 2,981,771 of record QVTF01020812.1, read on the forward strand.
ATACTACTTATTTCATGCACTTTGCACCAACTATATAAAGGATGGACAACTCCGGTCCAGGGGGAGGGGGCAAGGTGGTGGGGGGATGATGTATGGGTCACTGTTCTGCAGAGTTTAGCTCCTTCCCAAATTTAATATAGCTGAAATATCTAACCAAAGTCTTCAGGATTACTAGAAAATGAAGTGTTCTTGATTGGGGATGGAGCTAAACACTGCTGGACAGTGTCCCTCCACAACCGGAGTTCCTGTACTATATAGTAGGCATATACAGTCTCTTCTGCAAGAACAAAAATCCTTTGATGAAAGGTCAACAATCGGCTCGATGATGTTTTCACAATGTGATATCATGACAGTAATAAAGGAAGCAATAAAGCAATCGGTACACAGTAATCATACCTGGAATGTCCTGGTTGACATAGCTCCAGCCAGGATTGGAGAGCATGGATGGCAACGGCGACGCTGTCCGACTGTCCCCTTCATTCTGTTGGGTTATGTGCCTGACCGTGTCCTTGTTCTTACGGTTCTTCCTGCGGCCCGAGCCAAGGGGTTGCCAGCCCCCCTCTCCTCGTCCACCTTGCTCTCCAGGCATGCCTTGTGCCCCTCGGCAAGCCCCATCTTGCAGATTGGAGGGGGAGACCTGCTCCTCTTTGACCTGGACAGAACGGTAATCAGCAGGCCACAAGGGCTGCAAACAAGCATCCTCCTGACTCTCATGGCTTTTGGGTTCCTGGTCTTCTTTGCCGTAGTTGCTACCGCCTTCGTGGCAGCTAGCGATGGCTGAGTCTCCAGATGAGTTTGCCGGGCTGGTGCGTCGGGCTAACCATGGCGAGGAACTGCGGGCTGAGATCATGGACACCAGTGCTTCTGAGGCTCCGCCCACACCGGGCCCAGCCCCGCCTCCCATAGAGCTCACCGCGTTGCCCATCTCAATATCCACAAGTTCGTCTGCGAGCTCGGAGCGAATGCTGATGTCTAGCGCTGCCTTGATGAAGCCGTGACACGCTTGCACTATGTCGGTCATCTGCAGGTAGCTGGCAGCCGACATCACCTCGATCACATTCTTGCTTGTGAGTGCCAAGTGGGCAGAGTACATGAAGTCCAGGATGGTCTTGAATCCTTGAGCTGTGACGATGTCCAGGTGCGTGATGGTGGCCTGCTGCTCTGAGCTCTTCTTCATCTGGCAGTAAAGTGTCTTGAAGTAGCGGCTGCTGCCCAGCAACACGTTCTTGTGTGCTTTGAAAATCTTGCCCTCCACGATCACACACACGTCGCACAGGATGCCGTGCTGCCGCTGCTCGTTCAGCTCCCGCAGGAGCTGCCGGTAGTGCGACGCGATCTCCATGTCTTCCTTCCGGTTATTCATTGGACTAACGGGTGGCTGCTTCTCCTGAACAGAGTCTGGAAGAGGACAACATACAATACACAAACTCTGGTTAGTACAGTTGAAGTAGATGCAAGAAACAGACCTCAAGTTTCTGCATAAAGAGAGAATGGCAATGTCTGGAATTAAATACTAGCTTACACTAATAGTAGATTACTGTGAAACAAGTTGGCATTATTTAACAATATAAACATTTTGAAAAGTAGTATTCCACACTGTTGTCATACATTAATTATGGCCACATTAAGTTCCATGCGAGTAGCCATACAATTATTATTATCAATAAAAACTGTTGTTTTGCATTTTGCTATTTAAAATGTGCTGCAAACGCTAAGCTTAACCTGTTCGCCAGCACTTGCCATTTTGGGACTCACAGTTGATAAAGACATACATAAATAAAAATTATAACAGTTGCTGACTTCAGTGTGCTACACACACAATTTTGGTGTTTTTGCAAAGAAGACCTTTTGGGCTTTACTATCATCATCCAGAGTTGATAATACTCAAAAAGATAAGTTATAAAGACTGAAGTGCCTTGAAACAAGTGTACCACACTGAATAAAAAATAAATTAATTGTATTTCATATAAAAATACATGAAATAAGTCCTGGAGTAATACAGAAAAGTAATGGGTTGAAGGTCACATGTCTCATGAGTTTATATTTCAAATCTGAAGATACCATGAAAAATGATATTTTCCTGAGATTATATATAACCCCCCCCCCCCCCCACGTTTGAGGAAACATATTTATTTACCAAATGTATTGAAGAGTTCTACAAACTATTAAAATGTTTTAATCATTATATATACCACTGTATGTTTTTCAATTATACAATTATTATAGACAGAAACTTAGACATCATATAAGTGATTTATTTGACCACAAAAAAATACAATAAGAATAATATGAGTAAGAAAAAGTAAGAAAGAAAAAAAAAGAGCTTTAGGTACGTACTTAGGGGCATCTTAAGCTAACCAGAAGCCCCTGGGCTACCGCATTACGGTAGGCCCCCCTACCCCATAATATTTTTGCACAGCACAAATGATAGACTCAGAAAGAGCAGGTGTGTTTACTGGCCGCTGTTTTAATTTATTTACGTCTAATGCATAATGATTTTGAATGGCTGTATTGCACGTTTTTTCGGCACCATAGAAATGTGATGGAATTTGTTTGCCGTCGCGTTCTCGCCGTTTCTGGATGAGGGTAAGGAACAGAGACTGTGGCAGCGAGTTGTGTTTTCCCCAGAAATGCGATGCTTTCCTCGTTTCTAATCTGTGTATTACTACAGGTGCGCGTCCCGTCATTCATCTTTGGTCAGAGCGCCAATACCGCGATTAAGGTGTTTACATGCCTGTATATTTCGATTAAAATCGCCGTACGCTATGTTAATACGATTATGCTTGCTAAATTATTTTCTGCTGTAATCAACATTATACAGCAAATTATGTTTTGATTGAGCTTGTATTAATAGATCCTGGCATATTCCTTTTTTGTTGTGCTAATCCAATCAAATAACAAGACAATAAAAAAAATATGATAAATAACTGCCAGTCAATTTGTCACATTAGAAATGTAATCTCAAACTGAGTGCATTACATTGTGGGATACAGTATTGTGTGCAGTGCACTCTGTTGTTTGCTGCACATTTTTGTAATCCTGGTATTCTATAAATATAGGCAATTCACAAACTATGCACAGTTTACAAACTACATGCTGTAGAAATATAAGAATTATATGCCAATCCGAACACAGCCAACGACTGAACAGGAGGCTCAGATTAATACAGTAAATGAAAATCATCCTGTCTGGACACAATGATTAACATTACGTTAAGGCAACAAATACTACCATGTATACACACAAATATATATATATATTTTTTATTGCATTGCAATAATGAGAATGGGATTCATTTATTTGCATTACTGAAGGCTACTGAGAATTGTAAGTTAATGTGCTTAACTGTCGAAAATAATGTCATGATGCAATTACAGTCCTAAAATGGGCTTCTTTTTATTTTGGGGTGAAATTCAATCCAGTTTTTGTGAGATTTACCCCATCTTCCCAGCTGAGTGTGCCTTGTGTTTATAGTTTCTCCCTCTTTCCTCTGTGCACATTCAAGAACAATGCATTGCCTCGTCTAGCTCTCCTCCCCCATCTCTCTATCTTAATGATTATAGCAGAGATGCTCAGGTGTTCACTGTTCAACCCTTTAATCATGATGTTTTTCTCTGTTCGCTTTATTAGTTGCCAAATAAAATCACCCAGTGAGTGTGTAAAGCACTTTAACACAATCATCGCCTCTCCTCTTCTCACTTTTTTCTTTCTAAATTGTTTCATTTAATTACCATTTTGTGAGTTAGTTGAATAATAAAGTGGAAAATGGAGCTGCCAAACAGATAATTCAGTAAAGGTGATGGCTGTAGCCCAGCAGAAATCAGCCTCAAGCCATCAGCCTGGCCAATGCATGTCACCTGCTTCAGAATGGCATTTTAGTGACATTTAGTGCTTAAATGACTTTTACGGAGATAGAAGACCTCAGTAATAACAACTCAAAGCTATGGTCAATTTCTTCTGTCAGGTTTTGTGCTGGTAGGCGTCTTTTATGAAGTTAGGTTTTCCGTGATAAGTCTGAATTTCTAGATTTTGATGCTGTGCTCCATGAAAATGCAATTCTTCACTTGATTTAATATCAATCTTTAAGGCTCTTCCAAATGCATAAGAGGTTACCAGCGATGTCAGGGACTGTCAGCAGTCACATTACTTAAATATTTTAAAGCGTTTTGCACACAAAATTGAAAACCTTAAAATGAAGCATCTAGTTCCTGTTTGCGAGGCCCAAGTGCAATCTGTGCCTGCAGGTTTCCGCAGAATTGTGTTTTTTGTTTACTAAATAGTTGGGACAATTTGATTATTGTGATGTTTTTATCAGCTGTTTGGACTCTCATTCTGACGGCACCCATTCACTACAGAGGATCCACTGGTGAGCAAGTGATGTAATGTTAAATTTCTCCAAATCTTTGCTGATAAATAACAAAATAATTTACATCTTGGAGGGCCTGAGGGTGAGTTCAGCAAATATTAATTGTTGTGTGAACTACTTATTTAATGGTTTAAAATGCTTTAAAAAGTATTTACGAAAAATTTAATTTCTTGTTTTGCTTTTTATTTAGATTATAGCATGCAAATTATCTAGTCTTGGTAAGGTTCTCCCATAGACCAATTCATGAGTAGATAAAATAGCATCTCTCACTAACCATGATTTCACTGACACTCACGGAGATGCAACTTCTTACATGCACTAACACGCACACACACACGCACACACACACACACACACACACACACACACACACACACAGAGAGAGAGAGAGAGAGAGAGAGAGAGAGAGAGAGAGAGAGAGAGAGAGAGATATCCCCAATAGGCTAGACTTCCCCACTAGCATCCTCTATGAGCAGCACAGAAGCCGTCCTGGTTGGGGCTAAATCACAGGGACGTGGAGTGTTACCAAATGAGGCCATGATTTGTTTTGTGAGCGTTCAGGCTGTCAGCTCGCATCGGCCTGACCGCAGCGTGACAACTCCCTTTCACTATAGTGACAGCAGCGTTTGCTGCAGGGCCGGCACACTTCAGGTCATGTTTAGGAAAGTTCCTCTCAACCTGATGGCTTGTAAGATCAAATCAATCCTCTGCCTCTCCCATGTCCACTTGTACAAATACACCTAACTTGGAAGACTGAAAGAAGAGGAGAATGACAGTGACAAGTGATTTTTTTCTCTTTTTAATAGTTTTAAGTTAGCCTCCAACTGCTTTGCTTGAGGCTTTTTTATTTGATTGCCTATAATGCAGTCGTGCGACTCATTCTAAAGAACAACAACTGAACAATGTTAGCGATTTAAAGGGATAGTTCACCCAAAAATGTGATGCACTTTTACACACACACACACGCGCGCAAACACGCACGCACACACACACACGCACACACACACGCACACGCACACGCACAGTTATCGTATGGCTTCAGAAGACTTGGAATATGAGTCATATAAATCAATTTATGATATTTTTCTGGTGCTTATTTTGTTTTATATTAATCTTTGCCTTTGTGTTCTACTTAATAAAGAAAATTCTAACTTTTTTGAAACACATACCCTCTCAGAAAAAGTCCAAAAACTGTCACAGAGTGGAAGCTTTTCAAATTGCATATCTTTGTACCTTCTAAAGGATGCATATTACTACATTGAAGCTACATATTAGCACCTAAATGTTAACATCCTAGTACTTGAAATGGTGTAATTTAGCACCTTTTGAAAGGGTAACACCCTAGTGGCTTTTGTATCTTTAAAGGTGTAAAGGTGACAGGATTTTAGTACGGACTATCCCTTTAACATCACAGAATCTTTTCATCTATTCCCTTTTAACCTCTAATACCAATTTATTTTTCTCTGACAACAAGCAGTAACGGCTCAGTAAATAACAGCACTTTGCACCCCAGACTCCCCCAAATTAGTCAGTTCTTTTCATGTGACTATTCAGAACTACTTCAAATGTGCTACCAACAATGAATTTTAATATCTCTTCGTTGGCCGACCGAGTTACATGACAATCTGTGCAATCAAGTGCAAAACAACAATAAACACAAACAACACAATTGACAGACGTGTAACACGGCTAATCACTGAATGAGACCGAATGCAGTCGGACTAATCAGATTTTCTGCTTCACTGGAACTAGAAGCATATGAAGCTTGTTAGACAAAAAGGAAGAGTGTAATAAGAGAAACGCATAGACAGCAGGTTCACATAACCTTAGTGAACCATACACAGCGCAAGGGCAGGTGCAAATATTTCATATTTTTGGGAAAGGCTTCATGCAAGAGCAAAATTTTGAGAGGTTAAATATTTAAAATGACCATTAAAGTTAATTGTAATAACCAACCAAATACATGCTTTTGTTTGACAAGTGAAACAGGACATTTAAAGTGTAGGGCGCATCTTGATTTTATACTTTTGAAATTGATTGGATAGTGAAAAGTGGATGTGAATGACGAAATACTGTGCACCGATTTGTCATTCACAACATGACCAGAAACTTATTAGGGCCAATTTTGATGTTGACTTTAAAAAAAGGATTTTCACGCTCTCCAAATATAGGCTGATGGTTTTAAATTAAGCTTTCGGACTGCATTCAATTACAGTGAAATTGTCAGCAAAATAACAACCTGTATAAAACTACATTATCTATCAGTGTTGTTCAGATGATTATACAGGATTGGAAGCAATTGCTCTAATAAGACTTGATAACCACTATCCAGCAATGTTTCAGCACCAGGAGCACAACATCATGATATTATGTCTTACATCGCAGCTACTGAGTTCACAGTCAACAGCTTTCGTCCGCACCAAAATAGAAGGTGTAAGAAGTGGTAGTAGTAAGGTTAAGGTTAGAGTTAGGCCTGTAATGGGATTGGAGGGAAGAAATGTGCAAAGAATGGAGGCCAGAGCAGCCTAAGTCTCCAAGGAGAGAGTGTTAAAGAGTGCCACCACTGCTTACAGTTCCTGTCACCCGCAAACACTCAGATCTGGAGTGACTGGGTTCCTCCGGCCAAGTAAACACACACACACACACTTGCACACAAACACCCATGCATATACGTCTATGTGTGCTCTTCCTTGTTTTCGTAGAGGTGGTTCTGATATTCTTGGAGGGGACGGGGGAAACAAGGCCATCTTTCTTTCTTTTTCTTTTCGTTTCTGTGCATGATGGTGGGCAGGACAGTCGTGACATACGAGGAGGTGGTGGAAATAGGAAGGGTGGGAGGAAGAAGGAGACAGCGAGCGCTCAGAGGGTGTAAGTCATGTATGCATCAGTGTGTTTCTCAGGCAGCCAGTCATTTTAAACCACTCAACTGGACATCATAGCCATTATCCGAGGGGTTAATCCCCAATTTCACAGAGCCGGCAACAGGCAAAGTGGAACAAAAAGGGTGCAGGCAGAAAATGTATGCTACAACAGCAGCCAACATACAAAAACATTAAATAGAAAGGCAAGTTTGAAACTTTCTTTCAAAGTTCATGAAAGTTTATGATGTCTTCATGAAGCTCAGCCGCAGCATTTTAAGTCATAAAACAGCTCAATTTAATTAGGGAAAGGCTACAAGCGTACCCTCAAATTAGCTTTCCAGCTGGTGGTAAAATCATTAATTGACTGAACCAACAGCTGTTAAAATGTGGTCTGACCGAGACAAAAAAATCAGTAAATGACTCGTTAAACGAGGAGTATTTGTATTAAAAGTCTAGCCAAATAAAACTAAATAAACAGAAAATGAGAATTAAGCACAGCTAAATATGGTTACGGGCGCTAAGCTGGGGTGTAGAAGAAAATCACAAAGAATGCAAGTGTTACGACAAATACAGAGATAAATGAGCTGAGGATAAAAGGTGGATGCATTTAGTCTCACTATTTATAACTATTAGTTTTGATACACTGCATCGACAAATACTAGATGGTTAAAGCTATTTATAATATTACTTAATGAAATATCAGCACATGATAAGCTTGACATGAAGTGTTCATACATGTTAAAATATATATTAAATACATCGACTGTATTAGTATCAGGGGCGCCGCTATGGAGTCTGGGCCCCCTGGACAGCATATCACTTGGGACCCCTGCGTTCCGGGGTGTTGGTGTTCCCCTCCGTACAGATCGTGCTCCACGTTCCCCTCAGAAAATCATGTTCCGGGGGCCACCACCCAATCGACGGGCCCTTAGAATTGTCCTACTCCGCCCCCCCACCCCCCCCTTACGGCACCCCTGATTAGTATTATACGGTTTAATGCAAGCATATTTATTCATATTAATGAAAGTTTTAAATCACGATAGCAAATGTAATGATAAAAGTACCAAGTTTGATTAATTCACTCTCAAAGCTAGCTAAATGGAAGAGAGTTATATGTTTTCTGGCACAAACTGTTCTGGGTACAGTATGATTAATAGATAAATAGCATGGGGGACATCAGTGAAATATATTCTGCAGCAAGAGCGAAATCTCAGATTCTTTATGTGCTGCCATTTTGCTGGTGTTTTCAGTATTTAAATGTTTTAATCAGTGCTAGCAGTCAATTAAAAATGTAATTAAATTCAATAACATGCTAATCAATTAATTCATGTTATTGCAGTTACTTGCACACACGAATATTAGCTAAGAAAAGCTCCCGAATGAAGATAATTAAAAGAAAATAAGTTTTTGTGACATGTAAAAGCCTTGAAAATACAAAAATGGCTTTAGAAGTCTTTATATAGGCTTAGACTACTGTTTAAAAGTTTGTGTTTTTTTAAAGAAATTAAAACTTTTATTAAGCAGGGCTCCAGCAGGGATAAGTTGATCAAAAGTGACATTAAGGAAATTTATAATATTACAAATAATGTCTGTCAAATAAATGCTGTGCGTTTTAATTTTCAATTCATCAAAGAATCCTGATGTTTTTTTAAATAATGGTTTCCACAAAAATATTAAGCAGCACAACCGTTTTCAACAGTGATAATAATAAGAAATGTTTCTTGAGCAGCAAGTATTTTAGAATGATTTCTGAAGATCATGTGACACTGAAGACTGGAGTAATGATGCTGCACATTTTTTTGGAAAGCTTTGCATCACAGGAATAAATTATTTTAAGATATATATATTAAAATAGAAAACAGTTTTGAAAAAGAAATGCATAAATAAAATAAGAAGAAAATGTTGGATTTGTTCTCTCTGCGAGTTGACCCTATATCTTTGCACAGACTGAGCAGCACTATCTCACTCTGTCTTTAGGCCAAACTCCAGCTGGCCCAGGTGACAAGAGCCTGTCACACCTCCGAGAATGTGACAAGAGCGGATCTAAAAGGCTTTGAGAGTCTTAACCCCTCCGCTCAGCTCCACCCGGCACAGCACCCCCCCACCCCACCCCACCCACGTCCTTTTTACCTCCTCTTGAGCATTAAGCCGGAGCAGTGAAGGTGAGTCCGTGCTGAAAAGCTGGATAGGTCAGAGTGTCGGGAGAGTGGTGTGAAACAGGGACAGAGAGACTGCAGTGTTTACCGGTTCACATCAAGGCCTTGTCCCGCCATGTTCTCTGCTAAACTGAGGTCCCCCAAGGTCCTATCCCAGACTTCTCAATGAGACTTTGCCCTGAGCTTGCTTGATAAAACTTAGCGGAGAGTTTCAGATATTCCTCTCACGCCAATGGCTAGTTTTGTCCTTGTGTCTTCTACTTTGCTTGTTAGTGAAGTCTTAATTATTTAATGTAAGCTCAAATAAATCTGTTATGAAACAAGTTATGGTACCCACTGTGTAAATGAATATATTTCAACAACAAATACAAATGTAATAATTTATAATTAAATTACTTAATGCATTATGTGCAATTTACATGTTTGAATAGATATATATTCAATATAGATATATATATTTATATATATATATTTTAGTTGAGCGTTGATTATTAGATTTTAAAAATAAATTGGAATTAAATTTAAGTTTGGGCTCTGTTGTAACCTTGTAGTTTAGTTTAGATTTTTATCCCTAAGAAATGTATTTCAAGAAAGAGCTATTTGTTCAGTAGACTACTGTTTAATAAAAAAAATCTGTTTTTGTTTAGTTTTTCCCCTGCTGTGCCAAAATCATACAGAATCGTGACATTTATCCGAGGTACCAGCAGAACTGAGGTGCTTTCTTCCTTTACAGCAGAAAAACTTCATCAGTACATCAAGAAACACCCTTAAAAAGAAAGTTTGTATGTGTCAGCATGAATAATTAATATTCATGAGAAAAGCTGCTATAACATAATTTATATTTTTTTATTGTCAATGACAATTATGCACACTCTTAATATAAAGTTCGGATGTGACTGGACATTCCAGGAAGCTTACAAAGTCAATGTGGCAAATTAGAAACTCTAGATGTATAGTTAAATTTTGTATCATTTTGGTATCAACTGAAGTAAAGGTACTTTTGACATCTGTACTCCCATGCAAACTCAAAGGCACACAAATGCCTTATCTCTACTCTTTAGTAATGCTCCGGCACACTTTCCCTAAACCCCTGGTGAACATTTACATTCATCTGCACCTCGAAGAACTGCGACAAACTCCCTCACCAGAAAGTTTGCCAGCGTGCGCATTACAGAAACACTGCACTTGACTGGTCTCTTCACTGAATCACAGCCCATAACACATCACCTTAAATAATGCCTTTCCCCTGAAAACCAGCCTTTTTTTCCTCTAACCAATGGAAATGCAGTGGAAAATGTTAATGCCAGGCAAAAGAAGTTAACCTGTTAACCCTTAAACCGCAAACCGGCACCTGGCAGAGGCACTTCATGCAGTGTGACGCTATCTGGCCTTTGTCCTCCATCTTTCTCTTACTTCTTCTTTCCCTCTGTCCTAGTGTATTTCTGGGCTATTCACTGCCTCAGAGGCCCTGAAGCCAGAAGTGTCTCCAGTGGAGGCTCCCTTTCCAACAACCCAGGGCTTAGCCTAAATTCTCTCGCTATTAAAAGCTGTGAAATGCAAATAATGAAACATCTCATTACCACTGTAGGAAAATGAAAAGAGAAAATGGTAGGGGGAAGATAGAGAAAGAGAGAGAGAGAGAGAGAGAGAGAGAGGAGAGATAGAGGGGAGGTTAGCAGGAGATAACCTGACAGAGTGGCTTTTGTTTTATGAGAGTTGGCGTTACGGAGGGAGTCAAGATTGGATTTGTCAGTAAAATAAACAGGGGTGGATCCTGGAGAAATGTTTTAGGGTGACTTATGGTCGTGGCATGAGGACACATACAAGTGAGCTGGGAACTTACTGTCCATACAGGGTTACATTTAAAATACTATATTCACTGTTCAAAGAATGAGTTTGGGAATATGGGTGGGAGAGTCTCTAAGGGGTCTGAAAAGCTCTGTGTGGGGTCGTGGTTGTCACATATCTGCTCCCATTACTGGCAACAAGGCCATGGATGGGTGATTCACACCTGCCAAGAACATGTCCACATGTCCAGGTCACATTTCGCCCCATGATCAAACTATAAACACAAACACATATTGTCCATAAAAACACTTCATCCTGATTTTAGGGCCATTAATATTGTTTACACTGCATTTGCACATTACTTTAGTGACAATTAAGCACATCCCCTACAAATAGTCATTCAAATATTTTTGATGTTTTACTTTTGTTTTGTTTTATTTCTCAGTATTTTCATTGGTGATTCCTATTATGTTGTTATGAACAAATACGGTTGCAAAATATTTTACTTATAAATTACTTAATAGGATATAAGCAGTAAAACAATTAGTATTATAATCAATTATTTCCAATAAACAATATATCAATTTTGCATTACAGTAATGGAAATTATTTTGCACAGTAATGCTTAATTGTAATTAAATTAATGCTAAAAAAATTACGTAAATAGGCTTATATTTTTGTTATGCAAGAATGTATTATTTCTCTTGATTTTGGGGTAAAATTTGACCCAGACATGTGCTTGACTGTTTTTTTGTGTGATCCACATCAATGTGACGACAGTGGGCATTCATATCATTGGAAAAATATTTTTCTTAATTAGCATTTTTACCCTATTTTCCAATAAAGATCTTTAAAACAAGATACATTAACGTGTGAAGCAAAACTGCATATGGTATTAAGATTTTATCTTAATAGAAAAGAGAATATCTAAATATTTCTTACTATATTAAGAGAGGATATCTTTAAACCTCTCAAACAAAGCATATCAATTTAGTTTCTCAGTGCTATGAAACTTCTAGTTTTAAACTAAATCAATTAGATACCTTTAATTAAGGTACAAAATCATTAACATCTTAACATCCCACACTATTTTGCTTCTCAAGTAAATAAATCTTGTTTTAAGGGTGTTTTTAAATTGGAAAACAAGACAAAATACTGATTACATGAAAACAAATGTTTGCAGTGTAGTTGACATAGACTGCTTGGATAGTGCTGTGTGTTGTAATACTGCAAATAAGAGAACCGCGAGGATAGTTTAAATTGAATGAATGAATCCGTGTATCTTCACCTGACCATCCTCGCTGAGGGACGGGCTTCTCTTAAGTGCTGGGTTGAGAGGTTGATGACAAGCCTCGTTACTGAGTAGGAGTCAAATTCCAGCACGATCTCCACCTCTTCCTTCTCTTTCGCTGTCTTTCTTTCTCCCACTTATTTCGTGTACACCCGCATTACCACACACACACACACACACACACACACACACACACACACACACACACACACACACACACAGAGAGAGAGAGTCATCGTTTCAAATCCACCAAATGGTGCATCGATGACTCCCTAAAGCTCGGCTGCTGCTACTCACGAATCGACGACTCATCTTTAACACCTTCCTGGAGCTCGCGCCGTGAGAGGTGTCACAACAAACCAGCATTGTCACGCTGCACTGAGGCACGGTGTTCCTGTAAGCACACACTCCTGTGCTCACACACACACACACAACACACAACCTCACACAACATGCTGTGACAAGCCATTATCACAACAGGAAGGCTCATCACCGCCAGATAAGGTCCACGAATGCAAACTACACAGAATGATTCGCTAAATGTTGCTTTTCATTTTTAAACTTAATAAAACATGTTTATTTGTGTTGTACTTTTTGTCTGAAGATCACTAATAGATATTTTGTGCAGTCGTAATGTAGTCGTAAAGTTTGCATCACCACGGTCCACCCTTAGCCACTTATTACAGTTTTTCTCAATTTCTTTGGCTCAACTCTCGAATGAAATTATTATTTTCGAAACAATGTGTTCTCTGAACAATTAGATTGGAATTTCTTATTGATTTGAACAAATTGCAAATGTTTTGGTACACGTGTGCAAACAGTAAGTCCAATTGTCTGCAGTTTTAATTGCATATTAATTGCACTAATTGCATATTGCATGAGTCGATTCTCACTTAAACTGTCAAACTCTTCACAACTTCTCAATAATTATTCATCGTGTAAGCCATCGCATTCAAAACGATCCATTCAATTATTAAGAATGCATATACATGCATGTATATTCCATAAATATCTGGCATTGACATTGTTTGTAATGTCTGCTAAATTGGCAAATGTCCTCTAATTGCAATACAATTTGAATCAACCATTTAACCAATCAAGTTTGGGAGCATATATATATATATATATATATGTAGATCATAGAGAACAAGATCAGATGTCTCTGTTGGATGCCATGAACGCTGCATGTGAGGACATCACAGATGATCATTGCAGGAGATGGGTGGGATGTTCAAGGAGATTGTTTTCTCTGTGCATGGTAATGGAAAACATAAGATGCGATGTTGATGAAAATCTTTGGCCTGACCAACAAGAGCGACAGGATGTCCACCAAGAATAATTTTTTTCATGGGTGTTTTTTGTGTTTTTGTGGTAATATAAGAAATGTGAAATGTACAGTAATTGGACAAGCAAGATTTCACTTTACATGTAATACATTCGTACAAAAATAAATGTACTGTATAAATACAAATATTCATATACTTTTTTTTCCCTAATTGACTCTTCTCAACAAATATCAGATTTTTTTTATAAAACCTTAATTTTAATGGTTGACTGTCATGGTTAACAAACAACTAAACATTTTGACCCATGTGGCTCACACGATGACAAAAATACTTAATATTTTGGTGGCCTTGGCCAAATTACTGACACGATAACTAGGTTTTGAAGCATGAATGAAATGTTTTGGGTGAGTAACTCCATTTTGCAGACATGCAATAAAGTTCTGAAGTTCCAGCAAACAGTTGTGACATTTGCACTCACAGTTTAGAGAATGTGCCAAAGCAATTGAGAAAAACTGTAAGCAGACCGCTGACACACACACACACACACACACAGATAGACTGAGAATGATAGATAGACAGAGAGTCAGACAGACAGAAGGACAAAACGCTAGATAGAATGATATAATGATGGATAGAACACTAGACACTGTAGACAGATAGAATGATAGAACAATAGATAGAATGATTTAATGATAGAACGACAGACAGACGGATGGATGGATAGATGGACGGATGGACGGACGGACGGACGGATGGATGGATGGATAGATAGTGCTCTCAAAATTCTCTTTCTCTAAGGATCTCTTTAAAAGTGTGATTTAACAGGCTTTTAAAATTTCAGATTAAAACTACCACACACACACAAAATGTCCTGGCATGAGGTGTCTGTCAGGAAGCTAATTGTCATAATCAGGAACACTGGCTCCTGTCAATGACTCAGAGAGAGAAAGAGAGAGAGAGAGTGAGGTGCAGGTGGACAGAAAGGAGGGGGTGTCTATATCGTGACTGCTGGGCTGTCAACAAAACATTGGCATCCTTCTGAAAATCATCCGTACTGGATAACCCCTAACTAACAGCTCGCCAAATACTAAACTGACGGGGAGAGAAGAGGAGGCGGTGGCAGAGAACAGAGATGATAGATGGTGAAAGAAAGAAGACGCAGAGAGGAAAACTGCATGTCCTCACAGATTATTACTTCATAAAGTGTTTGCAGAAACGCTTGCTTCACCTGAATGATTGCTGCATTGCTGGTCAGGAACTAACAGGTTGTACTAACTATAGATCTGTATAGATAGATGCCCTGGATACGTAAGCTATCCGCCATATTGGAACGGTCAATGCAGGGCTGTAAACACTCGAGAGCAAGTTGCCTGTATGTCTGCGAACCTAGGTATACGCATTTATGAATATCTATATCTGCAATAGACTTCAGCAGATGATTTTGCTAAAGTCATTCAACACATTCATATCTGTGGAAGTTCATCCAATTTCTTTAGGAATTTTTATTTCGGCAGTTTTTATATCCAGAGGCTGCGCAAAGTTGTGGCACCTTAAAACTAAGTAACGACACATTGACCGCTCCAAGATGGCAGACAAATCAACATGTCTGGAGCGGTCACATATACAGTATTTGGTGTTAACATGCCAAACTTCACTCGCCAGTCCGCACTTCCACTGGTAGGGCTCAACATCAATTAGATTTTTAGCAACATGTTCTATGTGCCAGGATTTAGGAAACATTTACATTCTTCATTTGAACTAAAAAAAAACGGTATGAAAAAAAAGAAGAAAGGATGACATTTAAATTTAGGATTACATATTATAATTTGATGCTTAAAATATACTACAAATCCAAAAAGTTTAAGTTTTCAAGCAATACAAGCACATTCACAAGATGTAAAACATTTTCTTAATCAGTATTTAAATGTTTTTATAAAAAAATAAATGTATAGATACATTTTAAAGATACATTTTAAACAACAAATCTTAAATAAGCATATGTAATCGCACCTCTAGCTAATAGCTCTAGTTATTTTTCTTGTTTTAGAAATAAATCTAACTTAATGTTATCCGATTTATGATTAAAATTAGAAAATAAAATGAAAATTGAATCTTACATAATTTTTCTTTTAAAGCAAACAAGTCTTGTTTTAGATGTAAGTTCAGACATTTATGCTGAAAAAATAGAAATATTTATTGAAGTGCAAGCGGCAGTACCGTTAACCGTCCCTAAACTCTCTCACTCTTTAAATTTGGGATTACATATTTAAATCAGTATAATTTGATGTTTAATAAACCACACAAAACCAAAAGTTTAGTTTTTCAGACAATACAAATACATGTACAGTGTTGAAATATATATATAAAAAATGAATTTTCAGGTTTTTTTGTTTGTTTTCTTTCTTTTCCAAGCAACATTTCTAAGGATAAAACAATACAATTTCACATAAATTAAAGATTAACTTTAAACAGCATATCTTAAATTAATCACATTTTATCACACCTCTAGCTAATTATTTTTCTTTAATTAAATCTAAAGCTCACAAACTGTTATCTGATTGATGATTAAAACTAGAAAATAACATTTTAATTCAATCTTAAATAATTTTTCATTTCAAGCAAACAGGTCTTGTTTTAGAGCTATGTTCAGACAATTATGCTGAAAAAAGGTACAGATATTGATGCAAGCGGCAGTGCTGTTCTCTCAGTCATCTCTATCACTGAGCGCTATATTGACTCCTATGATCAGTGTTTCTGTCACACGGGCATTTTCACACCTTTGTCTTCTGTCTGCTGAAGACTGGTGGGAGAAAATGAAGAGAAACACAACTGTGCCTATACTTAAGTCGGTTTGACAATTTGTAATCACAACATGAGAAAAGAAAGAGAAGCGAGTGAGTGAGCGAGAAGGGAAAGACAGAGAATGAGAGTCCAGGAGATTACAAGTCTTATAGCAGATTTTAATGCATTTTATATTAACCCATAAAACATTACGTATCAACTTCCCCAAGGCCGATATGATCCAACTAAATAATTCATTATCTCTAAGAGCTTCTTTTGTTTCATATTTGATAATCAAGTATAGCTTAACAATAGCCAGTGTTTTTACCCAGGCTTGTGTTGCCATGGTAACCACGAGTGTGGCCAAGAGTCGACCCTGTCACCAGACGCTTCGCTCCTGTCCCATACTGTCTGTTTTTCCTTTTTTTTTGTACATTTCGCAGCACAACGCTTTGAATCGCAACGAACAGCTCAGGTGTCACCTGCAGAGGTCGACTAATGATGGTGAAATATGCGAGCGATGTATAAGCTGCAGTATGCTGCATGGAGTAGGAATAGCAGGGCTAGCGTGTTGCTCTGGTGATCACGATCATTCTGCGACACCGCCCACCTCACAAACCTAATTTTAAAGAAAGTCACACATTCCCACGTTGTGAGGTGGCGGTATCAAGTGTCCAACCAACACTTTCTCTGATCAACCCCTTGGGTGGGATGGGGGGGGACCTTCATTGCTTTCCTTTCCTCGCATTTAGTTTTAAGAAAGCAGGAAGGCCCATAAAATACTGTGGTGGCACCTTGTGTTTTCAACCATGAATAAAAAAAATTACAAAAACTTTTGGTCTGAAAGGTTCAAGGGTGGAGGTCTGAAAAGTTCAGAAAAAATAAATACAATTTAATAATGAAAACTAATAAAACAAAATAAATTAAAATGAATAAAGCTCACTAAATATGAATAGATTAAAACTAGAAGATACAATTAAAAACCTTAATTCAGGCTCACATAATGTTTAATCTGATGTAGACTGATCTTGTTTTAGGTATGTTCAGATATTTAAACTGAAAACAATATTGAAATGTTTATTAAGAGCGGTAGTAAATTAACTGACCCTCAACTTTATCAGTTTATTCAACAAAAATAAAAAGCCCATAAAAATTCTGTGGTGGCACCTTGTGTTTTTAACCATGAATAAATAAAATAAAAAACTATTTTTTTTGCAAATGATTAAGTCAAAATAAAATAAAAGAATAAAGCTCACTATAAAATGCTTTTGAACTGAATGTTTTAAGTATGTTCAGATATTTATACTAAAAACAAGAAAATAAATATTGATTAAGAAGGGGCAGTACCTTAACTCACCCAAAACCTTCTCACTTTATTATACATAAATTAAACCCCCCCCACCTCCCCCCCCCCCCCCACACACACACACACACACACACACCCACCCACCCACACACACATTTTTTGCAAATGATGAAGTCGGTGGGGGCTGCCAGAAATTACTACAAGGTCTGGTAAGTTAAGGATAGAATATAATAGAATAGAATAGAATAGAATAGAATAGAATAGAATAGAATAGAATAAAGCTCAATGCAAAATTCCAAATAATAAAGTTCACTAAATGTTAATAGATTTGTGATTAAAAGTAGAAAATAATTTAAATTAAAAACCTTAATTCAGTCTTGCATAATATTTCATCT